>OX453317.1:15630639-16235122 GCA_949710035.1 Crambus lathoniellus | reverse complement strand
GATCTAGGTCTAAGCCGCCTTATACCTAGCCTCCTTCAGATCATCATAGTCAACCGAACCCTCAGATAAGAGTGGCATCGCGTTGCGTATTTGCATCTCGTACCTACGTTCGAGACTAATACCTATAGGCGCGACATTCTGGAACACGGAATGAAAACAACTTATAGTTGAGTGAAGATACGAATATCGTGTTTCTATCCACAAAATTATTTATATTATTTATTAAAATAATCAAGAACGTTTATGAAACTTCAACATATATTTTTATCTGCTCATGAATAATAAAGAATATTTGATTGTTTATTTTTGACGGTTGAAAATTTGCGATTTGCTCTAGAGCAAATAGACTGCTCAGCTGCGACCTTTTTGCACCACTACAGCACACATACATGATTGTTGTATTAAGTTTAATGTGTTTTCAATGTGTGTTGATTCTGTTTTTGTATTCATTCTTGTGTGTGTCTGAAGTGACAAATAAATGTCTTATCTATCTATCTATCTATATTGGTTGCAAGGAATTTATAATACAACAGGAAGGTGCACTGCTGCTAAAAAACGGTCCTAATGAGATAGTAAGAACGAGGTCAGTTTATCTCACTCCATCCCATTACGGCGGCCACGAACATGCGCGACGGGCGGCGGGCGGCGACGAGCGAATTGCGATCTTGACACAACGAAGACGGAAAACGTCAGAAAACGTAATTCGGCTTGTAATGTTGCTACTTTAACATTCTGAAATCTATCATTCAAATTCTTTTCTAGGATAAGCTATAAAAAAATTAAACGACCTGATACATTTTTATGCTTAATACGGTAATACCTAAATTAATATGCGATGTATTCTATTGACTAAAAGTAATACGAAGCGGAAATTTTACGAAATTTAATTTTTATAAGGAAGGTTGTGAACCATAAATCTACTAAACCTGTTATTTGTTTATTTGTTTATTTATATAGGCACACAATACAGAGTTACAACAATCACATTCTAGAGTATAGAGTAATGAAAATAATACAAAACGGTAGGCTGCAACTCCAAAAGTATGTGTACGCAGCATGTCAGGCGTGACATCCAAACAACATGTTATTTAAGAGTGCTGGCAATTTTAGAGAAAGGGACACCCTCACCTCGTTCTTGCGGTCTCAGCTGGACCGTTGACATTTTGTATTGAAATATAAACCTTATCTCTTAAAATTAAAGTGTATTTTTAAATACACAAAAATACGGAGTGCACCTTCCTGTTGTACGTAGTACTTATAAATTCCTTGGTTGTCACACAGCCTCCTCTACTACAAGCCATGCTATGGCGGTTTGGCAACGTCGCTTGTGAACCTAAGCGTAGACCGAACATTTGGTTAGAGGTAACCCGACCTAGGTAAAAATAAGCAGATGCTATGGAAACCTATGGGCTACTTGACCAACCATAACTAGTGGTTAATATTATGCGTCCTATTTGCGTTCGCGTTAAGGACATATTTATGCTCGTCACAACTTCCTACAAAGCAAACTTAGTCGGTTAATACACAAGTGTCATTTTAAAATAAACGGTTGTTTTGGTGCAAGGTTTGTTGTGATTTCAGTGAATTTTAAAGTAAATTTTAAGAAGTTATATGTTTTTCCTTATGAAAACATCATTAAGCATTATATTGATAGCGTGTACTATTAAACAAGGTAAGGATTCATAAAATTTTCCAAATTTTCTGTTAAATCTTCAACTTAGGGCTAGCGCGCACATTTATTTTCACGGCAATTTTTTTGTCTCTGTCACCGCACTTATTTACACGGCAATTTATTTGTCTCTATTATAATGACTATTATTATTCCCTTTATTACATTTTAAATACTTACAAAATTATATTTCTAAACATTAAATTTTTACAATGTATAACACCAAAAAATATAACATTTAAAAATACAAAAATGCAGTTCCCCAACGGCAGCAAGATCAAGGTCCCGGCTACCGATGGTTAAGGATCCAGAGACAGGAACCTTCTCACTATACGGGCCGTGTCCAGAAGTACTGCCTTCTGCATCTGACTCCCGATCCATCCACCTATTATTATTATTGTTATGATTATCGCAGGAAATACAATAGAAAATGGTAAATTGTTATATGAGAAGTTAAATAAGAATGCAAATGTAATGTAAAAGTAAGTAAGTTTAATTGAAATTTATTATAGTTTGTTAATGAATCTACGAGTATTTAAAATTATACCTAACAAGTAATTAAAGGAATCTAAACAGTGTTGCTAGTCATTGGCATTAATTAAAAGTACCTACACGATTTGTTGTTATACTTTTTATTGAAAGTTAAACAAATGCCGTTGTTAAAATTAAACTGACTGGCTGACACTAGGAAAATTACATACATACAATGTTAATGAAATTGAGAGCATATCCAAAAAATATTTTTCGCTACTTCAGAATGAGTGTCGCAAACTTCGTCAATCAGCCTATTATCCCTAGTTAAAATTATAAATGCGAAAGTAACTCTGTCTGTGTGTAACGCAATCACGCCTAAACTACTGAACCTAAAAAGGGCTGTAAGGGGTTAAAATAGGGGATGAAAGTTATCACGCCTAAGCTACTGAACCAATTTCAATGAAATTTGGTACAGAGGTATTCTATTTAAATGACACACACAAAAATGAGAAACTATCCGTTTTTTTTTTTATTGTATCGAATGTCGGTCAGATCGTTTGATGAACTTATTGTCTTGCCGTACAAAGTGCACACGTGCGTCCGCGTCCACTCGACTTGACATCTGATGGGAATGGGGGATTTTTCTGACAGCTATAAATAAAAAAAAAGTTGATTTAAAGTGGCGACAGATGGCGCTCGCATCAAAAGTACTTAATCTAAAAGACTAGAAGTTAGGTCAAAAACACGCACGCACGACGTTGCTAGGCTATGCTTGTCATGTCATGTCAGTCGTGCGCGGGGATTTTACACACTTTTTGATTGCTTATGCTTCAACTAGGTAGTTGATTTACGTTGCGTTCTCACTGATATATTTGTTACTTCGTTGTTATTTTACTGTTTTAATATTTGATTCGTACGGCTGACATGATGATGATGATGATGATGAATATAAGATAGTGCTACCTACTTGCTACCTACGAATTTGAAAACAAATCAAAATGTTATAAACTCGTCATTTTAGTTTATTATTTCTGATCACACCGACGTCGCTATTTGTCAGCGCCATCTCGTTTCATTATTAGAACCCTTTTTTTCCTTTTTTTTTGTCCCTCAAAAATCTCTCATAGGTGTGCGGGGTCTAGTACAAAATGTATGGAGAGTGCGCCCTCAAAAAGCCAGAAAAATTTCTGCGGTCCGATCGTTTGCATCCGAGACTCATCAGAAGCGGACGTCAGACACGTCAGAATTCTGATAGTATGCGGAGTCTACAACAAAACATATGAGCAGAGTGCGTCCGGCGGGCGTTAGAAATTTTCTGACAGAGAAAATCGTATAATATGCGACAGGCCTTAAATCGGTTCACACCCAACGAAAAATGCGACGTTGTCAAACCTAATAGCATGGCTTGTAGACAACAATAGAGAAGGCTGTGGTTGTCATCATGGGATTCTCAGACATTCGAACTTTTTCAGTGTGGTAATTCGTATGTCGAACATTTTGTTTGTGGTTTCTATTGAAAAGTTAGAACGTTTCAAACCAAGGAATTTATAATACAACAGGAAGGTGCACTGCTGCTAAAAAACGGTCCTAATGAGATAGTAAGAACGAGGTCAGTTTATCTCACTCCATCCCATTACGGCGGCCACGAACATGCGCGACGGGCGGCGGGCGGCGACGAGCGAATTGCGATCTTGACACAACGAAGACGGAAAACGTCAGAAAACGTAATTCGGCTTGTAATGTTGCTACTTTAACATTCTGAAATCTATCATTCAAATTCTTTTCTAGGATAAGCTATAAAAAAATTAAACGACCTGATACATTTTTATGCTTAATACGGTAATACCTAAATTAATATGCGATGTATTCTATTGACTAAAAGTAATACGAAGCGGAAATTTTACGAAATTTAATTTTTATAAGGAAGGTTGTGAACCATAAATCTACTAAACCTGTTATTTAAGAGTGCTGGCAATTTTAGAGAAAGGGACACCCTCACCTCGTTCTTGCGGTCTCAGCTGGACCGTTGACATTTTGTATTGAAATATAAACCTTATCTCTTAAAATTAAAGTGTATTTTTAAATACACAAAAATACGGAGTGCACCTTCCTGTTGTACGTAGTACTTATAAATTCCTTGATTGGTTGATTTCGATAATTTCGAAGATCGTGTCCTTAAATCAAAACCTCTAAAGGCGCCACTTTCGGTCAGGGTACCGCCTTAATAATTTTGGAACAAAGTGGCTGTGACTGTGACAACTTTAATCTAAGTAACCTTGGATTCACACAGTTTCACCAATTTATCGAAAATAACAAAGATTATAAGTACCCATCAAAGGTCATTTATTTTTTTAAGATCTTTATTATTGCGAAAAGCACTATCAGTTGAAATATGCATAAAACATAATTTGATTACTCTTAGCTGTAATATGATTTCTATCAAATGTGTATCAAGTATAGAGACAAACAAACAATAGGTAGATACTTGTATTTTTAGATAGGCAAATAGTACTTACAAAAAGTTATTGACTTGTCAATGTCATTGTGTTACTTTTATTATAAATTTTATATTTCACTTGTTCGTGTTAAGTACTTACTACATATTTAATTTGAACCAACAACTAATAAAAATTTAATAATAATAATAATAATTCATATGAAAAGGATATTATCTACACATCTGACCTTCGAAGAACTCTCAACATTGCTTTGCCAAATTGAAGCTTGCCTAAATTCAAGACCGCTGAATCCCATCGATGACACCGATGCAGACCAAAAACCATTAACACCAGGCCACTTCTTGATAGGAGAAGCTCCAATCACCGTTCCGCAACCAGACGTTCGCAACATTCCTGTGAGTCATCTTACCCGCTGGCAACACATACAGAAATTGCTAGCTGACTTTTGGCATAGATGGCAGACCGAGTACTTGTCAAGCTTGCAGCAGAGACATAAGTGGCTGAAAGGTGCTGAAGAGTTTGATATTGGACACATTGTATTACTTAAAAGTGAGAACCTTCCCCCCAGTAAATGGGCCATGGGTAGAATTGTTGCCAAACATCCAGGTGCAGACGGACTGACCAGAGTTTATAGTTTGAAAACTGGGAATGCTGTAGTCCAAAGGAATGTTACTAAATTGTGTTATTTACCTATAGATATTAACTGAAATACTAACATTGTGCATAATAGTGTTTGTAGTGCATTAGCTTAAGTTAATCTCATATAATGTTATAAGTTTTATTAGTTAAAATGTAATTCTGTATGTATTTATCTTGTTTATGTAAGTAATTGAACTTGCAACTTTAATAGTAACTTTTTAATGTCTAATTGTTAAAAGGTCTTATAAGCCCTTTGGTGGGCGGCATGTTTAGTCCAAGTGTGTATAAAAAAAGAAAAAACTCTATGGTTGTATGAAAAATCAATTTATTGTATCTATGGTTGAACATTATAGAACATTTTCACCGCAAACAAAAGTCTTATGATTTCTCCTCAAATTCTCTTAAAATAATCTAAAGTTAGGTCTGAAACCAAGTGCAATATACCAAGCTAATCATAATTAACGAGTACTTCTCTCCGCCGTCGTCGCCACCACCTGTACGCCGGAGGAGGGGCCGGCCACCGAAGGGTTTGGGGCTTCTGGGGCAATCGGCTCCGGTCAGGGCCCCCGCTCCCGGTGGAGTGCAGCGCATGCGATGGACATTATCCATTAATGAAAATGTCATGCGCGCATATTTTGAGGCAACAGAGGCAGGAACTAATCTTACTGCGTATCGTGTTCGGATGCTTTCTCTGTTTCAGGCTCTCGAACCATCTATCAACGTTTCGGCTCAACGACTGTCGGATCAGGTGCGAGCCATTCAACGGGGTCACTTGTTGGATGACTCCGTACTTGATCGGCTCCGTACAGAGGTGCAACGTAACCATATCAGTACTACTGCATCGCAGGCGGCAACTCAAGCTTCTGCCGCGACCACATTGCAAGCTGACGTTGCTGATGGTGGTGGTGGAGATGATATGGTTACTACTGTAAGTCCCCAATACAATGATATATTGAGGAGTACTCTTGAAGATGTAGTTCTGGAATTTCGATCGACTTCGATTCACCTTAGACCTCGGCTTCCGCGTTTTCCCATGCACAAAAAAAATAGGGCGCTGATGTGTGCTTTAGATTCACTACTATCAAATTACTTTGATAGTAGTGAAGACCTGGCTGATACTCATTCGATCTTGTATTGTGCGGCTATTACGGCTTGTCGTGTTGCTCATGTCAAATTTCCAAATACTGACACAGCAACACGCCCTCGTCTGGCTGTACCAGCCTGGCAGTGTAGGATTGAACGTCGTATCAGTGAGGCTAGGGTACTCATCGGTAAGCTCAGCTGCTTTAGGGAGGGCAACATGCGCCCTAGGGTCATGCGCTTTGTGAAGCGTGCATTCCTGGGGACTGGTATTAGTCCTCAAAATTACATTTCATGTGTCACAGAGCGCATCGACTTCCTGAAGCAGAAAATTTGTGCATGGGCTAATCGTATTCGAAGGTATAGGGTGCGAGTCGATCGCTTTACTCAGAACCGCATGTTCGAGAGAGATCAACGATGTGTTTATGCATCCTGGGAGCGATCGAATCAGAGTGATACTGATTTGCATCGGCCGGATGATGATGCCATGATTTCTTTTTGGCACAACATCTGGTCTGTGCCTGTCACTCACTCTGAAGGCGCGTGGATAAGGGATGTTGAGCGATCGTGTGAGCTTATACCTGAGATGAATGAAGTAACCATTGACTACCAAGACGTAGTTTGTGCAGTTCGTTCCTTACCCAACTGGAAATCTCCAGGCCCGGACGGACTGCACAATTTCTGGTATAAATGGTTACCTAGCTCGCACGTTTGCTTAGCATCTCAATTTCAAAGTGCTTTATTATCTCGATCGCTTCCAGAATTTATGACAACAGGCATAACCCATCTGCTTCATAAATCTGGTAGTACTGCGGACCCTAAAAACTATAGACCTATCACCTGTCTGCCAACAATTTATAAAATTCTTACGTCCATTTTGAGGTCGAAGATTAATAAACACATTGATCAAAATTCTATTATGTTCGCCTCTCAAAATGGATGTAGGAATGGGGCCCGTGGTACTAAGGAGCTACTCCTCATTGACATGGCTATTAACCAACAGGTTCGTCGAAACCGAAAGAACCTGTCGACTTCCTGGATAGATTATAAGAAGGCCTATGATTCCGTGCCGCATTCGTGGCTCATGAGGGTGCTGGAGTTGTATAAAATTAATACAACTCTACGCACTTTCTTGATGTCGTGCATGCGAAAATGGAGAACCGTCCTTTTCTATCCAGGATCTCGACGGGTTCTAGGTCAGGGCGAGCCTATAAAAATAGAGCGAGGTATCTTCCAGGGTGACGGTCTGAGTCCATTGTGGTTCTGTCTGGCCTTGAACCCTCTGAGTACACTTCTCGAGAGTTCAGGATTAGGCTACCGTTTACGGAGAAATGGTCAAGTAATATCACACCTGCTATACATGGATGACCTGAAACTATTTGCCCATAGCAGTTGTCATTTGACAGCGTTACTGAAGGTTACTGAAGCTTTCAGTAATGCCATTAAAATGGAATTTGGTGTGGACAAATGTGCAGTCATGCATGTAAAGCGTGGTCAGATAATGGAATCCACGGGTATACAACTCTCGGATTCTATTAATCTTAGATCTCTCTCCGTTAACGAAACCTATAAATATTTAGGTATGTCACAGGCATTAGGCATCAACGATGCTGACATGAAACAATCGTTGCGTGAGCGTTTCTTGGGGCGCCTCTCAAAAGTCCTTAAAAGTCTTTTGTCTGGCGGAAACAAGGTTCGCGCATACAATGGATGGGTCATGCCGGTACTGATGTATTCCTTTGGCATACTTAAATGGACTCAAACTGAACTGGATGCCCTGGATAGAAAAGTTCGTACATTGCTAACAGCACACCGCATGCATCACCCACGTTCATCGACCATGAGATTGTATATCCCGCGGAAGTGCGGTGGTCGTGGCTTCTTAAATGCTAAGACATTGCATAACCGCGAGATATGCAATCTTAGGGAGTATTTTCTCCAAGTCGATATTGGGTCTCATAGAGATGTAGTTGCTGTTGACAATGGACTGACTCCTCTATTTTTAGCAAAAGAAAACTGGCGCAAACCTGTAGTACTTAGTACTTCCGACCGCAGCATTGTGTGGCAAAGCAAGGAGTTACATGGCAGATTCTACCGGGCTCTCCATGGGCCCGACGTAGATTTATTAGCCTCAGTATCCTGGCTCCGTTTTGGTGATCTTTTTGGTGAAACCGAAGGTTTTGTCTGTGCAATTATGGATGAGGTTGTGATGACGAATAACTACCGAAAGTATATCCTAAGGGATGGCACAGTGGATATTTGTCGAGCGTGCCATCGTCCGGGTGAATCCCTTAGGCATATAATCTCCGGTTGTTCTCGTCTCGCAAACGGCGAGTATTTGCATAGACATAACCAAGTGGCCAGGATAATACACCAACAACTTGCTTTGAAACATAGTCTTGTGGCATCCGAGGTGCCGTACTACAGGTATGCACCAGAACAGGTCCTTGAAAATAGCCATGCCACATTGTATTGGGATCGATCTATCATTACAGACAGGACTATTGTAGCTAATAAGCCTGATATTGTATTGATAGATCGACACGAACGCCGCGCAATAATTGTTGATGTCACTGTTCCCCATGACGACAACCTTGTGAAAGCTGAAAAAGATAAAGAAAACAAATATCTTGATTTAGCCCACGAGATTGTTGACATGTGGGACATTGATTCAGCAATTATTGTTCCGATAGTCATATCTGCCCATGGTCTAATAGCCAAGAGCCTCGATAAACACCTTAAGAGGCTTGCGTTAGGTGGATGGATCGGGAGTCAGATGCAGAAGGCAGTACTTCTGGACACGGCCCGTATAGTGAGAAGGTTCCTGTCTCTGGATCCTTAACCATCGGTAGCCGGGACCCTGATCTTGCTGCCGTTGGGGAACTGCATTTTTGTATTTTTAAATGTTATATTTTTTAGTGTTATACATTGTAAAAATTTAATGTTTAGAAATATAATTTTGTAAGTATTTAAAATGTAATAAAGGGAATAATAATAATAAAAGACTTTATTGCACATAAAAAGGACAAAATACATAGAAATTACAAACAAAAGTAAACACACAAAAGGCGGCCTTATTGCTATATAGCAATCTCTACCAGGCAACCTTGGGTGAAAGAGAAAAATAAAATAAAAAGTATTAAAGGGGAATTGGTGCAAAAAGAAAAGAATAAGGAGTAAGTACTTACAAAAGATATATGAATACAGATAGAAAGAGAAGAAAAATAAATAAATATGATAACTATAAATTCGGAGATACAGAAAGGAAATGACTTCTAACCTGAACGTCAAAGGATCTAAGAGTTTGAGCCTTTCTGATACCTTCCGGTAGCGCATTCCACAATCGAACAGCATGCACAGAAAAGGAGTAGGAAAGGAAATCGGAAGAGTGACAAGGAGTTTCTAGGGAAAGGTTAGAAGCAGAACGCAGAGTACACTGTGAAGATGAGGATGAAGATCGAAAAGAAAAGCATTTTTTAAGATATGGTGGGGTAGAAGGTAGGAAAAGAATGGAATATAGAAGTTTGAGAGTGTTTTACTTTTATTTAAATTTGTTTTACTTTTATTTGCCGACCCTATTTATAACTATTTTACCTGTATTATTTGCTCAAGATCAAGGGTAAAACCGGCTACCCTATTTTTTTAGTCTTTGTGGTATATCTCTCAGCTGATGCTTGAATTTCACGAATCAGGGATTATCAGAGAAGAAGATCAAAATCAAAATTTAAGGCTTGAGAGGTTCAATTTGCGATGTCCAGAGGAATTAAAATTATAAACCATAATATTTTTTATACTACTTTAATACTAGTTACTTAATAATAAACACTTCTATTCAATGTGCATAGCATACATACTTAACAAGAGAAATTATTCTTACAAAATCGTGACAGTTCTCCGTCATCAATTGGATGCATTTTAGACTCGGAAAAAACACCTCTCTTTTCACCTGACTACGGCGCGGCGAAGCCAAGCGGAGTCTTATGATCTTAACCGGTATGTATGTTACTTTCACTTGTGATTGTAGCAAGATTTTTGTTTAAAAAATTATAAAATTAACAGAAAAACTTAACTCCTAAATTAATTAGTAGTATCTAATACTTACCTACTTTTATCCAATCAAAATAACTTTATTCCTCAAAATGCATCCGATTCGACACTTTCGCGAACTAATTATACAATATTTATTTACAAGTGCTTTCACTTCAAGAGCCGGCCGGTTACTGACTGATCTCTTCTCTGTTGTTTTGTTTTGTTTGACACAGGAAAATTCTCGATACAGTGCCCCGAGTGTAAGTTTCTTGTCAAAAATTGGATACTATTCGATGATAGCACAGATAATATAATATGATAGTTAGCGCTATGTCTCGGGTTTTCTACGCCATATCGAATTCCAATATATTTAAATGATATTTTATAAATACCATATGCACGAATGGACCTTCGGTTGTAGTTTTTCAAGTTATTTAGGTAGCTAAAGATGGAAAGCTGATCTCCGTAACGGGTATGATATTTACAACAGTTTATATCATAATCACTATGTACCTACTTAGTTTCTTAAGCTACGATTATTTAACTAAAAATCGAAAAATAAAACGTTTTAAAAAAAAATGTAACTGCCTTCAAAAATAATCTTCAAACAAAAATTAACAAACACTAAAAAAGAAATAATAATTAGAATTTTTAATTCAAAGGACGAAAATGCGTGACTTTTTCTAACTTATCTTGGTACAATTACTGAACTGTTTGAAGTCGGTGCTAAGCCAAAAAGAAAAAGAACGAATTATACTGAGTGAAATAACAAACATAAAAAAAACAACCGGTCCTCAGCGTGAGGTGTAGGACGTATTTACCTCAACTATCTATTGGACTTGGCACCGACTTCAAACAGTAAGTACCAAGTTTTTAAATTATTTTTAATGCATTCACAATGCAATTCTGTAAGTATAGGAAAAATGTGATAGTAAAAAACCACGAGCCCTATAAGTAGCTTATCCCGCCTGAAAGCTACTTATAGGGCTCGTGGTTTTTTACTATCACATTTTTCCTATAAGTACCAAGTTATTTAAATATTTCCTTTTTTGCATTCACAATGCAATTTTTATGGTTGAAAAATGGAAAATGGGTCAATAATGATAGAGGATGTTTATTTTATATCAATTTTAATGAAATTAAATAATTAAATTGTTTCTTTATTTTTAACCGACTTCAAAAAAAGGACGAGGTTCTCAATTCGACTGTATGTTTTTTTATGTGTGTTACCTCGGAACTTTTTAGTTAATAAACCGATTTCGATAATTCTTTTTTTTATTTGAAAGGTGACGGTTCTCGTGTGGTCCCATTCAAATTTCATCAAGAACTGACGAGAAGTTCTGGAGTTATCCTGAATAATGCGTGTTTAGACTTTAGTTTGCTTATTTAGACGATTTCTTATGTTCATCAAAGTGGGGATCATTTTCAAAATTGTTTTTTTTTTCGAAAGTTTATACTTCTGACGTGATTTTATTTTCACCAAGTCAGGATCAGGAAAATCGAGAATAATTCTCAATTAAAGGCAAGCCAAGTATTTGCATCTGGTAGTCATCATCTCAGAGTGATGATGTGGCGACACCTAGACGACGCGCACATAAGCGACACGACACGGAGCTTCAGCCGTATAAGATAGATGGCGCTACCAATCAGTGAGGACCTACAGTGGGGAACCTACATCGCACTCGCAAAGTTTATCAAGCAACTTAACATATATAAGAATCTCCGACATACAACCATCGGACAGTTGTCCCCGGGCTAACAACACCTAGCCCGGAAGGAAGACATTCCATCAGTCTTCCTTTACCAAGTTGCATCATCTTCCACAATGAGCTGGTGATGGAAGCTACAACTCTTTAATGGTTAGGAGCTGGAGAATATTTTTTTAAGTAAGAATTGATCTTACGTATGGACTGCTAGTAAATATTCTTTTAGGTTATTAGGGTGAGATGATGATGAGAGGTGAAACTCCTCAACAGTTAGGATTGGGTTTTCTACGCCATATCGAATTCCAATATATCGAATGTCATTTGATCGGTGACAATTAAACGAAAACCCAATATATGGACATGCCATTTGATCGAATGACAAAAAATCGATATATCAATAGGTCGTTATGCCAATAGATCAAAAGCTAATTAGATCGATGTTTTATAAGATCGAATAGCAAATAATAATAGGTAGTAGGTATAACAATTTAATTGATTCCCTATAGATTTAGAATGGTAAGCAAGGACAAAAATGTTGCAAATTGTTTTATAGTAATTTCGATCTAATGACACTGCGATCAATTGAAAATCGATTTAGATCAAAAGCTAATTAGATCGATGTTTTATAAGATCGAATAGCAAATAATAATAGGTAGTAGGTATAACAATTTAATTGATTCCCTATAGATTTAGAATGGTAAGCAAGGACAAAAATGTTGCAAATTGTTTTATAGTAATTTCGATCTAATGACACTGCGATCAATTGAAAATCGATTTATTGAAATTTCGATTTAATGTAACAGCGATCTATTGAAAATCGATTTATTGAAACTTCGATCAAATGGCATGTCGATATATTGGGTTTTCGTTTAATTGTCACCGATCAAATGACATTCGATATATTGGAATTCGATATGGCGTAGAAAACCCCCTCTGTCTCTGTCAATACACTCGCTGTTTTTCCTTCCGCTACTCGCCGCTAGAGGCGCTTATACAGTTTTCATACAAATTGACATAAATACGGAATCGCGATAGTTTGCGTTTGCTTTACATAAAAACTTACACTAGGGGCACATGGTAAAAAAATACTACTACGTATGTGCTAGGGGTACTGAGCTAGCTTCTATTGGGTTCATTTCATCTTATTTGAAGTACCTATAGTAAACAGATATAGTTTTAATTTATTCTATGATTTGATTAAGTATCAAAATAAAAATACTACAAGGTTAGTAGAAGATAAAACGTTTAAAAAAAATGTAACCGCCTTCAAAAAGAATCTTCAAACAAAAATTAACAAACACTAAAAAAAGAAATAATAATTAGAATTTTTAATTCAAAGGACGAAAATGCGTGCCTTTTTTAACTTATCTTGGTACTTACTGGAAAATGAAGTATTTAGAAAAAACCAGCTCCGATGATTGTGAGACGGGTCGATTTTTTCTAAATACTTCATTTTCCATTTTTCAACCATAAAAATTGCATTGTGAATGCAAAAAAGGAAATATTTAAATAACTTGGTACTTATAGGAAAAATGTGATAGTAAAAAACCACGAGCCCTATAAGTAGCTTATCCCGCCTGAAAGCTACTTATAGGGCTCGTGGTTTTTTACTATCACATTTTTCCTATAAGTACCAAGTTATTTAAATATTTCCTTTTTTGCATTCACAATGCAATTTTTATGGTTGAAAAATGGAAAATGAAGTATTTAGAAAAAATCGACCCGTCTCACAATCATCGGAGCTGGTTTTTTCTAAATACTTCATTTTCCAGTAAGTACCAAGATAAGTTAAAAAAGGCACGCATTTTCGTCCTTTGAATTAAAAATTCTAATTATTATTTCTTTTTTTAGTGTTTGTTAATTTTTGTTTGAAGATTCTTTTTGAAGGCGGTTACATTTTTTTTAAACGTTTTATCTTCTACTAACCTTGTAGTATTTTTATTTTGATACTTAATCAAATCATAGAATAAATTAAAACTATATCTGTTTACTATAGGTACTTCAAATAAGATGAAATGAACCCAATAGAAGCTAGCTCAGTACCCCTAGCACATACGTAGTAGTATTTTTTTACCATGTGCCCCTAGTGTAAGTTTTTATGTAAAGCAAACGCAAACTATCGCGATTCCGTATTTATGTCAATTTGTATGAAAACTGTATAAGCGCCTCTAGCGGCGAGTAGCGGAAGGAAAAACAGCGAGTGTATTGACAGAGACAGAGGGGGTTTTCTACGCCATATCGAATTCCAATATATCGAATGTCATTTGATCGGTGACAATTAAACGAAAACCCAATATA
This sequence comes from Crambus lathoniellus, assembly GCA_949710035.1. Classification (NCBI taxonomy): domain Eukaryota; kingdom Metazoa; phylum Arthropoda; class Insecta; order Lepidoptera; family Crambidae; genus Crambus; species Crambus lathoniellus. Next base: position 16,220,768 of record OX453317.1, on the reverse strand, counting down.
TCGACATGCCATTTGATCGAAGTTTCAATAAATCGATTTTCAATAGATCGCTGTTACATTAAATCGAAATTTCAATAAATCGATTTTCAATTGATCGCAGTGTCATTAGATCGAAATTACTATAAAACAATTTGCAACATTTTTGTCCTTGCTTACCATTCTAAATCTATAGGGAATCAATTAAATTGTTATACCTACTACCTATTATTATTTGCTATTCGATCTTATAAAACATCGATCTAATTAGCTTTTGATCTAAATCGATTTTCAATTGATCGCAGTGTCATTAGATCGAAATTACTATAAAACAATTTGCAACATTTTTGTCCTTGCTTACCATTCTAAATCTATAGGGAATCAATTAAATTGTTATACCTACTACCTATTATTATTTGCTATTCGATCTTATAAAACATCGATCTAATTAGCTTTTGATCTATTGGCATAACGACCTATTGATATATCGATTATTTGTCATTCGATCAAATGGCATGTCCATATATTGGGTTTTCGTTTAATTGTCACCGATCAAATGACATTCGATATATTGGAATTCGATATGGCGTAGAAAACCCAATCCTAACTGTTGAGGAGTTTCACCTCTCATCATCATCTCACCCTAATAACCTAAAAGAATATTTACTAGCAGTCCATACGTAAGATCAATTCTTACTTAAAAAAATATTCTCCAGCTCCTAACCATTAAAGAGTTGTAGCTTCCATCACCAGCTCATTGTGGAAGATGATGCAACTTGGTAAAGGAAGACTGATGGAATGTCTTCCTTCCGGGCTAGGTGTTGTTAGCCCGGGGACAACTGTCCGATGGTTGTATGTCGGAGATTCTTATATATGTTAAGTTGCTTGATAAACTTTGCGAGTGCGATGTAGGTTCCCCACTGTAGGTCCTCACTGATTGGTAGCGCCATCTATCTTATACGGCTGAAGCTCCGTGTCGTGTCGCTTATGTGCGCGTCGTCTAGGTGTCGCCACATCATCACTCTGAGATGATGACTACCAGATGCAAATACTTGGCTTGCCTTTAATTGAGAATTATTCTCGATTTTCCTGATCCTGACTTGGTGAAAATAAAATCACGTCAGAAGTATAAACTTTCGAAAAAAAAAACAATTTTGAAAATGATCCCCACTTTGATGAACATAAGAAATCGTCTAAATAAGCAAACTAAAGTCTAAACACGCATTATTCAGGATAACTCCAGAACTTCTCGTCAGTTCTTGATGAAATTTGAATGGGACCACACGAGAACCGTCACCTTTCAAATAAAAAAAAGAATTATCGAAATCGGTTTATTAACTAAAAAGTTCCGAGGTAACACACATAAAAAAACATACAGTCGAATTGAGAACCTCGTCCTTTTTTTGAAGTCGGTTAAAAATAAAGAAACAATTTAATTATTTAATTTCATTAAAATTGATATAAAATAAACATCCTCTATCATTATTGACCCATTTGCTAGCCTTATTAAATTTTCCTGATTTTACCCACCAAGTATTCGTTATTTTATAAAGTCTCAGAAATGGCGCAATTCTGCGTATTGCTAGGTATAAAACTTCTGGTTGTCCTCCGTGTTCAGATCACTATAAAGGTTGAAAACAGAAAGTTTGGGATCCAACCCTTTGGTCCCCAAGTAATACGGGAAATTCAAACTAGTAGACAAGTAAAAAATACCATGGTTACTCTTATTCACTTTCGGACCCAAAATATTGGTTTCCATGGGCTGTCGATCGTAGCATTTCGCATCTCTCGCTTGCTGTATGCTATCGCACTTTATAGCAATGAATTTATCTGGGTTCTTAATAACTGAGTACCATATGAAAAACGCCATCCAGTGACTGCACTGGTGTCCGCATGGGTACAAGTTTAAGTTCGTGGGTTGCAACTCCCCACCGTTGACGTAAAAATCGACGTGTCCCATCTTGTTACCCATGCCTAAACCATCAATGTTCGTATGCATTACTTGCACGAAGTCGGCATCAGAAGGTGCCAATCTGTCTTCAGGACCAAGCGTTCTAAAGCAGGGACCCGCGGGGTCCAACGCTGTAATCCGGGTTATGTTTCTCCCGGTCAATTTCTGGAAGTTTTTTGCTACGAAGCTGATTAATTGGCACCCGAGACTGGCGCCAACCATTTCCACTTTTGAAAGGTTCAAACCATGTTTAAACAGCTCTTCAAGATATTTGGCTATCAACTTTCCCATTGGGCGCATGAGGCGACTGGATCTGAAAACAGTTTTTTTCTGTGAAACACTTTCAACATTTTTTTTCGTTTAAGTAGGTATTTTAACTTTTTTGCAATATTTTTTGCAAAATGCAGTTTTTATTTTTGAAAATGAAGTAGTAAGTAATAAAAAAAGTCTAGTGGTTCACACTACCGACTTCAGACCCAGAGAGGTCCCGGGTTCGATTCCCAGCGGGGGTACATATTGTATTTGGTTTGGTTGGTGGTAGGACTTGTTCTTAGTCCGCCTGGCTAGCTACCACCATCTTATCTAAGTCTGACGCCATAACAATGATGTTTTCAGCATTATTGTGTTCCGGCACTTAATTAAAGAAAAGATAGCCAGTTCCTCAGTGAGGATTCCGTCACGGGAGTAGTGCACTTCGACCTTCAGCCTTATCACCACTTAACATCAGTAAGCCTAGCATGACCACCCAAAACGTGATATGTATCGCACGATAGAGCGACTTATCGACATTCAAACGTCAAAACCCATAGTCTTTTGACAGTTAAACCGGATAACTTATCATATCATATCGAATTTTGTTGGTCATGCTAGGGGGGCTGGTGTGATGAAGGCTAAGTGCTACCCCGTAGTAGATTAAAAAAAATGTGCCTCTTCGGGAATCTACAAATTATTATAAGTAGGATATTGGGCTAGACTTACATGTAGTAGTGCAGGGTCATGAATCTATTGTAATCGGGTACGATGACGTTGTAGCCCCGCGCTTCGTACTCGTTGCTAAGGGCGACCGCAGGCGGGAAGTTCGCGCTGTCCAGGTACCCCGTGAAGAACATTATGGTCTTTCTACGGATGTAAGAGAACACAAACATACATAAGTAATTACAAAAAAAGTATGACGTATTTCTAATTCAGCTACTAAAATAATCAAGTTCTCGATGACATGGCCGTTTAACATTAATAATTTAAGAGACTAGTAAACAAAATTACTTCCTTTGAAAACTATTTTACCTACATAATTTGTTAATTTTATTAGACTTCAAGTTGCTTTAAGGTCTCCTAACATAAGTTTTGTTTTAATTGGTGTCTTCCTGGAGTCAAAGTACATATAACTGTCCGTCTCGTCGTTGTAAGTAAACACCGTCAGGCCGAAAGCCAAAATCTTTTAATGACTTTTATGACACCGTGAACACTATTGCATTATGAAGAACTAGCCTTATGACTGCGTCTTCGCCCGCGAGAATTATACGACGTTATCCCACGAAAATGTGATATTTTACCGGGATAAAAAGAAGCCTATACCTACTCTCCAGCTCCATTCCCAAACTATCCCGATAGGTACCAAAAATCATATCGATTCGTTGCTCCGTTTTAACGTGAAAGATGGACAAACAAACCAATAGGTACCACAGTGGACATTGTGCCAATACACTTTCGCATTAAATTATGTTTCGCATTAAGTTAGGTAGGTAGTTGTTCTTCTCTGTTGTGTGTGAAGTTGAGTACCTAATTATTTTTTCGTACCACTTGCTCAAAAAAGTGACATTCTATGCCACAAGAAGCGAACATAACAATAGTCATTTTTAATCTGTTAAAAACAGGGAAAGAAAATTGTACTGAATTTCATTCATCTTCTAGGGAGAGAATGTGATTTAGGAATACTTACCGAAGTTTATACTGAACTACGTCTGTGTTTACACCATTGAGTTTGTATATAAAGCATTACACATCTTTTTGTAAAAGAAATACGCATTTATTATGCAGTTAGGGGCCCGATTCTCAGGCATTCGAATTTTTTCAGTGTGGTAATTCGTATGTCGAACATTTTGTTTGTGGTTTCTATTGAAAAGTTAGAACGTTTCAAACAAACTAAGCTGTCCCACATGTCAACAATAGTAGATTGTATTACAAGGGAGCAAAATAATATACGCCGCCCGAGGTGAAAATAATTTTGCGGCCGAGTAATACACTCTGCTTTTCATCCCCCTCTATAAGAAAAGCAGTAAAGACAACTCAAACTACCTACCTTTCTTTGTCGTTCGGATACATCATAGTGCTAGTTGGGCAAGAAAAAAAATTGAGTTTTGAAATATATAAAAAATTAAATAAAAAAAATATATGTCTATCAGATTCCTTATAAGTATCTCCGGGGATGCCGTAGTGGGGTTGAAAATTTTGTTAGATTTTAGCTACGACTCACCGTTTACGAGATATTCTCAATTTTATAAAATTCCGTTTTTGAAAATTTCTCGGTCCCGAAAAAAGTCCCGGCCCCATACAAAATCAGTTGAATATTTTTTAAGTACTGCACACCCTTTGCTACACTCCAACCAATGCTTCTTTAATTATGTTCTAAATTCAAATCTCATCGTCTTGGACCCTGTTATGAAGCTGTTCAAAATTCAAATCTCATTTATACCCTCTTGTCATAACAGGTAAACAATGAATCGTTTTGGACCCTGTTATTAGATAAACAATCATCGCTTTTCGAATCGATGGGATGAAAATTCATTTTGACAGCTAAGTTCGAATACGAACATCTATTGGTTTGTACCACTCGTAGCGTTCGACTGGTTTTCGATCGAACTTTTTCGATTGTGAAATTCTGACAATACAAAAACTGTGTTATATTTGAATTTCGAGCTAATAAATGTGAACTTTTCTCGATTGCCTGAGAATCGGCCCCATGATTATTAAATAAAATTAGGAAAACCGTAAGTATGAGCTTGATGCCTTTGCTTTTCCGACAAAAAAATATTAGTTATTTTTTCTTCAAATACATAAACGTTAAGTTTGTTTTAATTGTCATTATTTTTAATAAATGCTTATCTCATATTATTATTGTGTTGTTTTTTTCGCAAATGGTACGAAAAGTAGAGTATTTTCCTAGGTGATAAAGCTGTCTTAGTCTTGGGTGAACTTAAATCGTCACCCGCGACAGAAGACACTGCTTTATCCCCTTGGTTAATAATCTACTATTATAAACTCCTCACACAAGACTTTTTTTAAATCGAGTAACTAAGAAGGTACTAAAACGTAATAGGTAGTAACATCGTATAGTAACGCAGTAGTAGTACCTAGGTACTGAAGTAGAGTCACCTTGGTTGACTACTACACTACATATCTACACTAAATCAATATCTCTAGTCAATGTAATCTTTTCGCGTTTTTTTGCCAGCTGTGCATCTACACTACAGAATGGAACTACTGGGATTAGCCGGAATAATGAAAGGTCACATTCAGAGACCTTTTTTTATTTGAGTGAAGACAATTATGCTTCATGTCATGTGGCATACCATACAGCATGTTGGCCTCGTTCGGTAACCTTTCCCTCGGTCGTCGGTTAATAGAGCTAGATAGAGACCTATCAATTCTATTTCTTAAATTCAGTTTAATTGTTCACTAAGAGATGGAGTTTTTCCCGATGAGTGGAAAAGGGCTCGCATAGTTCCTATACATAAAAAAGGCGATCAAAATGTCGTGCAAAACTATCGTCCCATATCAATTCTGTCTTCCTTCTCTAAGTTACTAGAGTCGATAGTCTACCCTCATGTCTATGAGATAGTGCAAAAAATGTTATCGACATCACAACACGGTTTTGTTAAGGGTAGATCAGTGGAAACTAATTTGGCGACTATGGTTTCCTCCATTGCGGTTGAGATTGATGCAGGGGAACAGGTAGATGCCATCTATACTGACCTAACTAGTGCCTTTGGCAAAGTGAGCCATCCTATATTAATATCAAAACTTAAAGCCTACGAAATTGCCGGGTCAGTATTGGAATGGTTTAAGTCATATCTAAGTCAGAGACCTCAGGTGGTGGCTGTGGCTGGCTTTGAGTCATCAGTTTACTGTGCTGGTTCAGGAGTACCTCAAGGCTCTCACTTGGGACCGGTCCTTTTCCTAGTTTTCATCAATGATGTAACCTCCTGTATCAAATTCAGTAAAGTCTCTCTCTTCGCTGATGATCTCAAATTGTTAAGAACGGTTAAAGATGAATCAGACGTCAAACTTCTACAGGCTGACTTGGATAGTTTACAGATTTGGTGTAGTAACAATGGGATGAATCTAAATATTAAAAAATGTTCTCAGATAACTTTCACAAAAAAGTCCAAACCGATATGTTCCAAATACAATCTAAACGGCACCAATCTGAAAATAGTTACCGAAATAGGGGATCTCGGTGTAATTTTGGACAGTAAGCTTAAATTTACTTCTCATGTCAATTCTATCGTTAAAAAGTCTGCACAAATGCTAGGATTCCTCAAAAGACACTTGCAAGGTTTCCATAACTTCCAAACTGCAATTCTTCTTTATAACAGTTTTATACGTAGTAGGCTTGAATTCGCATCTATTGCCTGGAATCCGGTTTACGCTAACGCATCCCAAAGAGTAGAAGGTATCCAACGAGCCTTTACAAGACACCTCGCATTCAAGACTCCAGGAATCCATCACAAAGCTCCATACAATTCAAGACTGTCATTTTTTGATATGCCCTCTCTTAAAAATCGTCGCACTATGTTGGATTTGCTTTTTCTATACAAACTTATTAACCACCAGATGTCATGTCCTGATTTGCTTGCTGCAATAAGATTGAGCGTTCCTCGCAGGTGTCCTCGAAAACCCCTCACAAAAACATTCGCATTGCCTCGCCACCGAACTAGCCTGGGTCTGCACCATCCGATAGCTCGCATTTGCACGGAGTATAATGACATAAACGCGAAGCTCCCCGACTTGGATATTTTTGGGTTGTCGCAGTCAGTTTTTAGAAATAACATACTGGAACAGCTCTAATAAAGTGTAAATTTTATTGCGATACTTAAATGCGCCTAGCATAATAAAGTGTATAATTAATAATTGGTATAATAAAATTGGTAATTTAATATTTAATAGGTAATTGAAATTATTCTTAAATTCTTAAATTTTAATTTTAATTTTGTTACGGTATTGATATGCATGATAATAATTTATTATAAATTGATAATTTTGTAATTTATAATTTGACCTCAAATACTGTATTAAGTTGTTTTTAAGATATTGTAATGAATGTTGTGTAAGCTTGTAAATATCCTGCACATTTGTCCATGATGTCAAAATTGTGCTTGGAAATGTATTGATGTGTTTGGTTGTAAGCTTGCCCCTTTAATAAAATAAAATAATAAAAATTCAAATAAAAACAAAATAAGCGCGTCGTACCTAACCCGTAAGCACCGAAGATATGACAGATTGTCTTTTGTTAGTATTAGGTATCATGTAGTTTAGGAAAACATTATTTGTGTGCCTACGGGGTCGGGGGAGAGATAGGAAGAGGAAGAATCACAGAATACAAGAAAGACTCTAGAAGTGGGCGGGCCCGCGTAGAAATTCCTTTGCTCAAAACATTTGACCTTTGTGCGATTCAGATTTTGTTTATTTTTTAACCACTGCGGGGTAGCACTTAGCCTTCATCACACCTGATGTTAATGATGATTAGGCTTAAGGTGGAAGCGCACTTCTCCCTGAACCCCCAATTCCTGAGGAACTGGCTATCTTATCTCTATATGTATAACTGCCGGAACACCACAATGTTGAAAGATCGTATGTTATGACGTCAGACTGTGAGAACAAGACCTACCACCAACTAAATCGAATACAATATATGTAACCCCACTGAGAATCGAACCCGGGACAAGGCATCACCCCTCGCATCAAGGGCATAGTGCTTCGGTGTGAGAGAAACGCATTTGATTTTTTTTTATTGAATTGAAAAACCTTTATTAACATATATTTAGTTTTTCACAATTTCTTATAAAACATCGTTACCAAGGCAAGAAAACCAACCGTTTCGTTACCAAAAAATGTTGACGATTCATAAGTAAAAAATATTTATTATGTCTAATTAAATAAATAATTTTTCATTTTCATTTTGCCTTCTTATACTTACTTCTTAAAGTTAAGCCTTGTGTCCTTAGCGAGTTTCTTAGCCTCGAAGTAGGAATACTTCTTCCAACCTTTGCCGCTTCCTTTGACCCAGAAATTTATATATTTTAACTCGCTCCGGGGAATCACAGCAGGTCTCGTACTTCCTGGACCTGAAAGAGGATATATTGAAATAAGCGTTATACGAACTCAAAAAATGCAGTGACAAACAAACCGCGTTAAACGCATATTACGCTGCGAGCATCGGACGGGGCCTCGAGGCCCACAGCGATGAGACTTTATTTCTATAGAAATAAGTTCTCTATTCTCCATTACCAATGGGCACCCGCCCAACTAGCAAAATCAGTTCTTATAGCTATCTTCAAGACTACTTCTAACCTCTCTTATAAGAAACTTTTAGTATGCTACAAACCTGGATTTGGGCGCAGTTATAGGAGCTATTATTTCTGTAATTATCTTATAACCAGCTTAAAGAATGTCGCTAAGCCCTATAACATACTTGAGGAAGCGTTTGCGAAAAGCAATTGCTTCTATAATAAACTAAGACGAAACAATTACAAGCACAAACGCTCTTATTATTATATTACACAAGTATCTTACTAATTCAATATTGTTTATAATGTAATTAGCGAATGTGTTTAGAAATAAATTTTATAAGTTAATATTGTTCCTAGTTATTTTCTGATTAAAGTTAAATTGTATACGTAAATACACTTGCTTTTATTATAGAAATAATTATACATTGTAGTAAGTATTTGTAATTAAGTATGTGAGTGAATGGGAGGATGGGGAACTCATTTTTACTGTAAATATGTACAGTAATTTGGTTAGTTTCACCAATGCCCCTCGAAAATAAGCACATAGTACAATGTTGTAAAAATTTTATTTAATCAAATTCTTATGTATATTCGCCATGTTTTAAAATTCTCAGCATTAAGTACTTTGTAGAACCATTATAGGTAAATTAGTGCTTGTAGTAGTTTTAGTCCAGATAACTCTTCTCCATTTTGAAACAAATTAGGGTTCCCTGAAATCTATTTACACTAATGTTTTTATTCACTTTTTTAGGACTCATTTGTTAGAATTCATTCATTCATTTGAAATGGTGTTCTTCTTTCCAATGTTGAACTTCTTCACCTTCTGAGTGGTGAGATGAAGAAAAAAAAATATTGCTAATAGAATAATATGCAGAACCCTCTGTCAGTTCACCTGAATTCGCACTTGAAAAGCTTTTGTTTGCTTTCTGATCATGTCGGATTTATTCTCCAAATGACCACCTATTCACTAACTAATCATAGATACGTTTTTGTCACTATTCTTTTGTAACCACCGCTCCTTTTGAATCGTTTCCAATAATTTAAATTTATATTTAAACTTATTTCCTCAAGAGAATGGAGAAATCAACAAAATGGCAGATGTTTACTAGTTAAGTGCTTGACCTAGTGGCTCGTAAGCTTTTTTGATCTCATAACGTTCTTATTGAGTCTAATAAGATTTAAAAAAGTCTCAAATAAAACTATAGCAGTTCAAACTTATATTAATCTCAGAGAAGTGTGTTATAAATCTTGTTCTACTTACAAAATGCTACTATTAGATCAAAATATTGTTCAGGACTATATAGTCTTAGCAAAAACAATTATACGAGACTTATTCTTTAAAGTGTCCTATAACATACTCTTGCAGCTAACTACAAGACTGAGATATAAAAGCAAAAGCTCTTAAGAATATCTATGCTTGTGAAATGCTATTACTAGTAAAAGTGTCCTATAAATGCTTTAAACTTTAGTCTTGTAGCACGCTATAAGATAGATATATAAAAACTGTTGCCCTTGAGTATATTACGACTTGTCAAATGTTATTATAAGTAAAAGAGTCTACAACAAATCCTTTACAAGAACGTTATTAGTGGAGGCAGACTTATAATCAATCCTTATAGGATTACTTTGCTTGTTGGGCGGTATGGCTGAGAGGTTAATGGTTACAATCTGGCATCATTTTGTGGGGAAATAGCGTAGATTCAATAAAACTATGTAGGCTTCAGAAACGGTGCCTAAGAATTATTTATAACATAGATGCAAGAACAAGTTGCCGATCATTATTTACTAACGAAGGAATCCTAAACATCACATGTATGTATATATTAGAGTTATGTATCTTTGTAAAAAGCATTCCCATCTCTTCCCTCAACAAGAACGTCTCCAAAAATTAAGGCCACACAAAAGATTAGCTCCTCCTAAATCAAAACTTAATTTTATCCATACAGGCCCCTATGCAATGGCTGTAAAAATTTATAATAAAATCTCTGAAAATGAAAATAATTTAAGTAAATTTAAAAACGTATTAAAAACAATATTTATTGAAAAGTTATTATTAATTGCAAGAGTTTATTTTTCCAAAAAATAGATGTTATTTTTTTTTCTCTGATACTTAAATAGATGTTAAATTACATTGCGTTAAAAAGTTAGTACATTAGTACAAAACGTTAGTACATTATAAATTTATAACTCAATGTTAAATTATTTAATTATTTTTGTTAATAAAATGAGTCACACCAATGATTTTTGTTATCAGCATATCTAAAAAATATGTTACTCGAGAAAAAAGAATATGTTTTAATTTTTTTCCTATCTTCAAAAATGACTGAGATATTGAACGTTAAAGTACGGCCTCCGTGAAAAATTCGAGTGAGCCGATGGAATTAATGTGTGACGTCACATCGCGATTGAGAGTTGGCGCTTCCGTATTTCTCCTTTGGCTATAGAGGTGCGCTCTCACGGTTTCGCAATAAATTGATTTATTTTTCTTATAGTCGATCAATGATCAATTTTGTATTGAGCCCTTGTGAAAAAACACCTTCAAATACATAAGTTGTATTTTCGTGATTAATAAATTAAATCAACTTTCGTAATGGTATTTTGTCAATATAAATAGCAACCGTCAAACTTCATCGCAATAGCGCGCAAGGAAAGCAAATTTACAAAAGCTGGTGAAACTTTACAACGCTGTAACTTTGGAAATCCAGGACAGATTTCGATGAAACAAAAACTGTTATTACTTGCACGAGTATGCGCATTAAATGCAGTAATTTTTATAGTCATATTTTGATGTGTTGGTGTGACTCATTATTACTTAAGCTAACGTTCCGAAACTACGTTCCTAATTTAAAAATGAGTTATGTTATTATTTCTAATATTTAATTGTCAATCATTAATATTTTAGTTAATTAATACCCTTGTTATTTTTTTATGTTTTTTCTATTTTTTATTTTGTTAAGTTACGACGTTCCTAATTTATAAATTTAAAAATGAGTTATGTTATTATATCTAATATTTAATTGTCAATTATTCATATTTTAGTTTTTTTTTGTTTTATATGTTTCTATTATCTATTTTATTATGTTGCGATACCCTTACAGGGTTCATGTTTGGGTCTGTTTTTTTTTTGTAATGTTGGCTATATGTGTGCCACATGAGTGCAATAAAACAATTTGAATTGAATTGGATCACCACTGTAGATAATCTATGATATAATAGATGCCATCGTTGCTGCTATACCCCAAATATGCTTTAAATAAGCATCTTTTAACACTTGTGCTAAATAAATGATAAGAGGATTCTAATAACACTCATATGATGTAATGAGGCTCTGTGCACGCTCCTACCCATAGGTAGGAGCGTGCACAAAGCCCTATGTCACTGAAGACATAATAATATCTTCAGTGACATAAAAATGTTCTTATTTCTAATTAGCAGCAAAAAAGATACATATTTATTCACAGGACCACATCTATAAAACATTACTGCTTGAAATAATAATTTCTACCACCAAAATATAATTTACAAAAAAATATAATAATCAGGTGACCTTTTTTTGCTCAGCTTTGTTATTAAAATATACTAAAGTATTATTAAGTAAGATGGACTTAGATAGGTAAAGAAAGGTTTATCTATTTGCTTCTAGAGAACCCTAAATATCGTAATGGCCGGCCGCACAATGTTGTATAACATCTAAGTAGCAGCAACACTAACAGTAATTTTTGATTGATTGGTAAATACTATGAATTTGAGGAGGGCACTAAAAACAATAATATTATACTACTAATTTATCAATAGAATTGCAAGCGCATAATGTGACATTGCACTTACTACTAAGACTTTTAACACACATAAATTGGATAATAAAATATAGCAATAGAATGGTGACACTTACAAACAACTTGCAAAAATATTAAATATTTTTTTGAGGGGGCTGGAAGTCTCTTCAGAGATAACGATCGTTATGATTATCGAATTCGGTTCGATAAGTCAGTGCCGCCATCAGGCTGTGGTGATTCCCACAAATTAGGGATGTAGGTAAATTTTTTTGGAGAAATAATTTTATTTTGGAGATTGTTGAGAGAAACGTATCTGAGTTTCGGTGGATGTGTAGTTTTAGTTACAGTAAAAGTGTATTTTTAGTATGCTTTTTATGATTGATTCGTACCAATCCACTAAATTATTATTATTTATTTGATTGATTTTACTGCATATAGAATCAACCGATACTTGGATTTAACATCTTATAAAATAAACCAATAATTAGATAATATATTATGTTGTGTTATGCAGGAAAATGCAAGAAGGGCATCTGACACGTCATGACGCGTCAGTAATTGACAAGCCGCCGTTGACACGGCCGCGCGATTGGCCAAGCTAAAATATTCGCCCTCTCTGTCACTCGCTCGAGCATTGCGGTGACGGCATATACGTACCGACAATATTCGTTTTAGCTTTAAATAATATTTGTGGTTAGCTCAGCGGGCTTTTAAATTTCCACGCTATGTTTGACGTAAACATCGCTAAGTTCTTTTTAAATCGTTAAGTCAGCGATAGTTGCTGTAGCAATTTACGCGAATTACAATACAAAACTAGTTTTAATAATTATTTAGTGGCTTGCTATCGCTCAAATATACTACAAAACACACTTTTACCATAAAAATAGCCCCATATCCCACCAAATTCCTCATTTTGAGTTAACGACAACCGTCGATAACTTTACGATCGTTAAAAGTCGGGACTGTCACCCCAGCCTCATCGCTTCTAATGATAATCAAACTGTGTCATTATAGAGTCACAATCACAAAAATATATAAATTAAAAATTCGATATTAGTATAGCTGCGACTCTTTTGCTACTTTATTGCGTTAAAACTGATTCGACGTTACTGATATAACACCAAAAAGAGGTGATAAGAACACAGATATATCGCTAATATGTATCTGATAAGCCCTAAGTGGAGCTACAATAGATACACTATATCACTTAAAAGTGATAAAAGTGTAGCCCTTTTCCAAAGATATACACGTTTCTATCAAACATATACGACTGTTTATATCGCCGATATACAGCTAGTTGTGTGTCGTTTTGCTAGCTGGGGGGCCCGTGGCATAGAGATGTGATGGGGCCCGCGCTGGCTAGGGCCCGGCTGGCAAATGCTACTTCGACTATATGGCCAGTCATCCCCGCTAGGGGGACAGCTTCTTCCCCCCTGCTCTCCTGGCGACACCCTTGATTACAGGCAATGATCTATCCCTACTTTTATCCCATCATATAAGTCTTCCAAGTCTGACGCCATAACAATGATGTTTTTAGCATTATTGTGTTCCGTCAGTTAGATATAAGATAGCCAGTTCCTCAGTGATTGAGGATTCCGGGAGTAGTGTACTTCCACCTTCAGCCTTATCACCACTTAAGGCGCTACTCGGAAAAAGTATGGACTCTTTGATATTAAAGGACGGTTAGAGTTGTTATAAATCTGGTAATAAGATATATATTTCGTCATACCTTTATCTAGAAATCGTATAGTTTCAGAAACACTATTTTATGATTTTGGCTCGACATTTTTTTTTTTTGGAAATACCTCTAAAAAATAAGAAATATCAAGATTATTCTTAAATGGGTATACATATACTATTGAAAATTGGTTTAATTAGTGGACACCAATAATATTTAGGATCGTATAGAAGCATTTTTTAAAAATCGCTATAATTTTTGAATACGAAGTGATTTTGTGTTTTTTTTGCGTAATCGGCAAAATCGGTCTCGCTCCCGCGCGCGTCGTTTTCTCATTGCTATCTCGCTTTAGCATAATTTTTCCGAGTATCGCCTTAACATAAGATGTGATGAAGGCTAAGTGCTACCCTGTTGCGGATAATAAAAAAGGTTAGATTTAAAAGGACTGTTAAAATAATGTAGCTATACTATACCTAGGTACCTGTTCTTTTAATAGCCCAAAATCAGCAAATTTTGGGATTGTGGGAGCTTACCCCTGAGATTAAATCACAGAACTTATCTCATTTAAGTTTTTAAATGACAATTGTATACATTTAGTAATAGTATTAACATACTTACATACTGATAAGTACCCTTTTGTATATCCTAGCTCACTTCTAGGATCTTTGTTATCACAAAAACACGTAACAATAAAGAATGTGCACACAAGGAACCATTTTGTTATATTCCTATGTCCCATTCTAATAGAATTATTACTAAATTAAAAAACCACAAATATATTTTTAACGTCTAAAAATATTGGATGTTAAAATTAGAAAAATAAATTAGGTACAGGCGCTTCGGCCAAAAGCTATTTATAAAATGACGGACGCGTTTAAAAAATCCGCATATTATTACCTATATTGACCTCGAGTATTTATCCTTGGTCGGAGACGTGGACTCACCTTCCTAAGTATATTAGGTATAATAACAATAAAAAACAAAATTTTCTCAACCAGTTTCAAGTTTACTGGCATCCAAAGGGCAAGCAAAATCCAAAAGAAATTAAACAACTAACTAATTATACTTACATATATACTACATTTAAAGAAAATGAAAATAATATAGCAATCTAACTGTCCATTTATTTAAATTAATTTAATGATATAATATAGTGAAAATCATATTAATATTTGCATGCTGTCATAAATGGCTAAATAGGTTAAGTACCATTGTTTTATCTTAGAACACCAAATTGTAAACACCCTATTTTAAGCAAATAAAGTTATTTGTATTTGTAACGAAGGAGTAGGAACCTCTGGACTGGACATGGACATGTTTCGTTTAAAGTTGTTATTTATTCTATCTAAGCTTTTCGTATGCTTTATTATTGGGTCTACCTTTTATGGCAGAACTTTTTATGTCATAATATTGTTATGCATAACTATGACTGCAGAAACTTCATTTCGCAGAAAATCGCCGAAAGTAACCATTCCACGCGGACGAAGTCGCGGACACAGCTAGTACTATCATAATCCGAATAACATCACAAGTATAGTCAATCATGCTCAAATTTTAAATTATTTTGGTATTTAGTTTGTATAGGAGACTGACGTGTCGCCATCCTCTAATATGCTTAGTTTAAGAACTATTTCTGAAAAATATTTTTTCATATGACAACGAAAAAGTGACAGCAATAGATTTAATGAAGCATTAACTTTAATGGAGCTTTCTGCTACTGGGTGTTAGAATTTAAAGAAAAGCATTTCCCACATACCTATATCCTTCGATCAACAAGGTGTTATTGTTGATCGAAGCCTATATCACATTTAAAAGGTTTTTCTTTAGTGTGGACTCTTAAATGTTTAGTGAAAGCACAGAATAATATAAAGGTACAGTAGGCTCACTACCGAAACAGTAACAATAAATTATCAATCTTTTCCCCGCAACAATTAGGTCTAAAATAATTTGCACCCGCACGCTTACCTAACTGATTTACCGTTCATTACAAGCGAAAATGAACCGTCGCCATACGTAATACGGTTCAATTACTCGAAAACGCTCGAGCCAAGTTGGTTTTGGGTGGTTTTTGTTGCCTTGCGGACACAGCTAGTACTGTCATAATCCGAATAACATCACAAGTACAGTCAATCATGCTCAAATTTTAAATTATTTTGGTATTTCGTTTGTATAGGAGACTGACGTGTCGCCGTCGTCGTCTTAAATGCTTAGTTTAAGAACTATTTCTGAAAATATTTTTTCATATTGTTTCGCCATTAAAGGCTTTTCTTTGGCGTGGATTCTGAAGTGTGAATATTACTCACAGAAAAGCATTTCCCACATACATCCTTCGATCAAAATTAGTACTATATGAAGGCTCACGAACTAAATGAAAACTTTATGAGGCCAGACTAACTTTTTTTTTAACGGAGAAAAAAGGTTATGAATGTTACGATCTTACATTATAAATTACAAGAAGCGTTCCTCCAAGTTTAAAATACCTTAGTATTATTGACACTGTCAAAATAATCTACTTATAATTATACTCTCAAGTGGGCGTATGATGCTCGGACATGTCTGTCACTCCAACTGTATCTAGAACTAGTTATTGTTGATCGAAGCATTCATCACATTTAAAAGGCTTTTCTTTGGTGTGGACTCTCAAGTGTGAAGTTAAATAACTACGTCAAAATTCTGTGTGTAAATTAATGTTATAAGTAAGTAAAAGGAATAACAACCGTGTCACTAATCACTATACAATGCTAGCTAGATGATCAGCGCATATGATTTTACAGAAAATACAGAATGTGGATAATTTGTAATTTAGTATTTTAAAAGTGCTACTCGAACGTAATATAAGTTAATGAAATTTTTAATCATAAAATACTTCGTTTTTATTTATGATCGAAGATAATTAATAATAATTATAATACTATAAAATGTTGAAAAGAAATATAAAATTATGAAATTTTAAATTTCTTTTCAAATAATATTACCAATTCTGCAATGGGTAAAACACGGGTATTTTGGCGCGAAAGTAAACTAATTTCTTCCTGTGTACCTACCTACTAACTACGTTGCATTGCGTGCACAACTGAGCGTGCGTAACACCCGCAGGGGGTCTCACTCCGCGCTTAAACTTTTATATTAGCCTACTGTTCGCAGTCTCACTCAGTCGAGCAATTGGCGAGGGGTGCCGGCCGACTCGCGCGCTGTAGCCGCTGTATGCGAGCGACGACTTCTCCCTCCAGTCAGTCAAGCGCCGAATGCGAAAGTGCATTGCGTGTTTAGCTTTGTTTTCTGTTATTATATTAACGTACCTGCGAAAGTTTATGTTATTATTTTCTAAAACTTTGTTGTAACAATATACTCTACATTATTCCAACATTCCCGTGTTGTAAAAAAAATTATGACGTTTTTAAATAAACTTGTATAGCATTGTTCCTTACCTACTCAACAAATTTACCGACAATTTCAATTAAAGTAAGTAGTAGTTACCTATAACTATTGTAAGTACGCCTTTCGCCAGACGTGCCTTATTCGTCTGTCTGTCTGTCTGTCATCAGGCTGTATCTCATGAACCGTGATAGCTAGACAGTTGAAATTTTCACAGATGATGTAGGTATTTCTGTTGCCGCAATAACAACAAGTAGTAAAAACAGAATAAAAAAATATTTAAGGGAGGCTCCCATACAAAAAACGTGATTTCATGATGGTTCGGAACCCTTCGTGCGCGAGTCCGACTCGCACTTGGCCGGTTTTTACGTAAATCATCCCGAACTTTATACATCACCTTATATTACTCTCGAATAATATTATTTTCACACAAGTAACTAGATCTAACTACTTAGAAATACTTATTACTTATGCTCTATAAATTTTAATATACTCAGCTCACTTACGGCCAGAATTAATAACCTATCTACAGATAGGGGTAGGTGCGATCCAGATTAGTTGCTATGCAACGCTTGATATTAACATAGAATTAACGACAGTTGCCATGGTGTTGCTAGGTGTTACCTAGCAACTAATCTGGATCGCACCTATCCCTATCTGTGGGTAGGTTATTAATTCTGGCCGTTAGTAGGTAGATTTATTTTATTTTATATTAGTTCCTAATTTCATTGTATATTCATCGGCATAACGGATGTTTTGATCGGTAAGTAGCGAGTAGCAACCTTATAGTTGTGTTGGTTGAGACAGAGCTACGTGGAAGAAAGAGTGCGCTTCGCTGGTGCTTATCACGTGCGAAATATTAGGCACGCAGCGCTGTGCAATAAAAATGGTACTTTATTGCCGTGCAGCGAGAGTAGCTTATTATTTGATTGTCCTCGCGCACATAACCTTCTGTACGTTAGTACTATTATATATTCCGTGACACCCGCCTGATATTCTATCCTTCGAAGGCGCCCGCGCGTAGGTGAATAAATCGACTGAATTGCGGAGTGGCTCACGGCTGGTGAAAGTACTTTTTGAAAAGCGTCCTCACATGTTTCGCATTTAAAAGGCTTTTCTTTGTTGAGGATTCTCAAGTGTGAAGTCAAATGACTACATACAGAAAAGCATTTCCCACATTATATCACATTTAAAAGGCTTCTCTTTGGTGTGGACTCTCACATGATAATCAAAATTAAAGGGTAAATAAAGCACTTCATGCAGTATTGACACTTGTACTAACTTGTATTGTCACTAAAGGACAACCAAAAAAAAGCAGTTATTCAACTTAAAAAGAAACCGGTCAAGAGCGAGTCGGACTCGCACACACATGGTTCCGTACAATCATAAATATAAATATTGTTGCACAACTTTGTTGTGACTGTTTTTCGCCTATACCTATGCATTTCTTTTTGTGTGCAATAAAGCGTATTTTATTGTTATTATTTAAATAAATAAAACATGAAAATATTTTCATCATGAATAATATTGCAGTTTTAGTTATCTCTTGACTTGACCGACAGTCGAACTAATGTAATTTTTGTTCACGATTTCTGAAAACGTTTACTATTTAGAGACATCGTTATATTTTTCCTGTAATCCTACTAATATTATACCTAAATGTGAAAGTTTACATGTTTTATTTATTTATTTATTAACACAAACACAATATCATAACAGGACATATCCCAATTCGATAGAGTGGTTCCTACTGCTTATAACATAAAATATACAGTGATACTTTGGCGAATTCACTCAAACAACACGAAAAAATATCAATTATTTGTGAAATTTCGTTGAGTGTGTGCAGAGCGCGTTTGGATGTTTGTATGTTTATTACTCAATCAGGCAAAACGGCTGAACGGATTTAGCTTAAATTTGGGACACAGATACTTTGTAGCCTGGAGAGGAACATATTATGCTACTTTTTGTCCCGGAAAAATATCACATACCGCCACTAATCGTGCAATGTTGACGTCATAACAAAAAATATCGGGCCGTTAAGACGAATCTGACGACGGATCATTTATCAAAATCGGTTAATCCGTTTAGTAGTTACGAGGTAACATAGGAACAGACACAGAACACCCACATACATACAGGTCAAATACAAAACCCTTTTTTGGCTTCGCCGCAGACGGGTGAAAAGGACGGATACTAGGTGTTGTTAAGGATACTATGTTGGTAATTACGTTGGTATAATATTTTTGATAAAAGTTCATTCATGAATAATCTAATAAAAATACGTAGAGGTTTGTAATAGCAAATAAAGAAACAATCAATGAGCACGTAGGTACCTATTTAATTAAAATACGTTATGATAATGTAACGTGAGGAATAAAATAAAAATCTCGTATCAATCTTTTATTGCCTATTTGCTTTTTTTCAATTTTCCTGATTTTATACCCACCGATCATTTGGTAGCATCCCTGAGAAATTGCGCAGTTCTGCGTATTTGCTAAGTATAAAATTCCTGGTTGTCCTCCGTGTTCAGATCACTATAAAGGTTGGAAACAGAATGCTTGGGATCCAACCCTTTGGTCCCCAAGTAATACGGGAAATTCAAACTAGTAGACAAGTAGAAAATACCACGGTTACTCTTATTCACTTTGAGACCCAAAATATTGGTTTCCATGGGCTGTCGGTCGTAGCATTTTGCATCTCTCGCTTGCTGTATGCTATCGCACTTTATAGCAATAAATTTATCTGGGTTCTTAATAACTGAGTACCATATGAGAAACCCCATCGTGTGACTGCAGAGGTGTCCGCATGGGTACAAGTATAAGTTCGTGGGTTGCAACTCCCCACCGTTGACGTAAAAATCGACGTGTCCCATTTTATTACCCATGCCATAACCATCAATGTTCGTATGCACTACTTGCACGAAATCGGCATCAGAAGGTGCCAATTTGTCTTCAGGACCAAGCGTTCGAAAGCAGGTACCAGCGGGGTCCAACGCTGTAATCCTGGATATGTTTCTTCCGGTCAATTTCTGGAAATTTTTTGCTACGAAGCTAGTTGTATGGCACCCGAGACTGAAGCCAACCATTTCTACTTTTGAAGGGTTCAAACCTTCTTTAAACAGCTCTTCAAGATATTTGGCTATCAATTTCCCCACAGGACGCATTAGACGACTGGATCTGAAAAAAAAAATTGTGTCTCTGTAAAATTTTCATCTTAATTATTTTGTTTTGTTTTTAATTGCTTTATCGTCGTGGCATCCTATCCTACGATACGATATTTTCTGTAACCTATTGGTTACAGATAATCGAAACGACAACAATTTAGTTTTCGTGGCATAATAATATTAAGTACTTATAGCTCACAAAAGCACCATTAACTTTAACATTATAAATATAACAGCTAGTTTCAACTTTATTGCGTGGCTTTGATTACCCAAACGATGATGAGAGTGTTTATGAAAGGACCATTCAAGTTATTGTATGGGCAGTATCGCCACCCACCAACAGATTTCAAAGTATCTCTGTTAGCTATGCATCTAGCCACTCTGATCACTTTTAGGTTAAGCGACATCTACCGCAGGAATGGGGATTTCACACCGATATTTAAATTATTTTATGGAAAAGGTACACCAACAGTATATATATTACACATTCTTAAATATAACCAGTTTACAATAAAAGTTCTTATATATATACCTATTACAGGCATACACAACATTTGCAGAATTTATATTGCGTTTACACTAATTATTTTATAACTAAAAAATAAAAATAAAACATAATTTTATACATATACATACTAAATACATATGCAGAGAGGGAAACAGAATAACTTAACTATTACAATCTAACAAATACATTTTTTTTTTAATTAACTTATCTTTATAACATATGCAGATGTAGGTAGCAGTTTTACTCCGGAGACTCAAGCAGATCAAGAACATTTTTCTTAAATTTATTTAACGAGTCGTGAAAAACATCCATTCCAGCAACGTTATTTTTATTTAACTCGTTATATTCAAACCGAATGCCTTATCAGCCCCCTGCCTGATTCACAAATCGTCGGAAACGGTCCAGACACCGGAATGTATGCAATGTCTCTGTCACTCACTATAAAATAGACAAAGATAAAGACAAAGCACAGAATTCGAATCCGACTCCGTTTCCGACGGTTCCTGAATCAGGAGGTAGGAAGCCATAATTATTATAGGATATTGGGGCATGCACGAGGGTGTTGTATTGTAGCCCCGCGCTTCATATACTCGTTGCCGAAGTTATGCCTTATCGGGGAAGCTACAATTACCTACTGATATTGGAGAGACCGTGACGCAGTAGCGCGCGGCCTGCCCAAATATCGCTAATAGTCTTTCACATGATAGGTGCCCAGTCTTACTATCTCGAGCTCCTCCGTGCTCCCGAAGGCACGTTAAGCTGTTGGTCCCGGTTGCATTTGCAATCGTTGATCACCAATCCGCATTAGACCCACGTGGTGGGTCATTTCCCATTCAGCATTCTCTTCTCACTCATCCATAAGAAAGGCCTGTGGGGACATTACAAATGAGGTAGACTTACATGGAGTAGTGCAAGGAGTTGAATCTATGGTAATCGGGTACAAGGACGTTGTAGCCACGCATTTGGTACTCGTTGCTGATGGCGACCGTCGGCGGGAAGCTCGGGCTGTCCAGGTACCCCACGAAGAACATCATGGTCTTTCTACGGGTGTAAGAGAATAAAATTATATATTTATTGTTCTACATATTTCTGTACTTAAATGATTGTATTAGTGCATTATGAATATAATAGAGATTTTCAGTCCAGAAAATGGATTGTCATTGAAATTTTGAGAGTAGAGCACTACCTCTCCGAGGCGTGCAAAACATTAATAGTTTGGTTTCAGAACGAATTAAGTTATCCACTTCAAATACAATAATTGTTTCACAGATTACAGAGGTATTTGCCAAAGGAAACCAAATTTTAGGAGTTTTTCTGGAACTCGCTGACGCCATTGATTTTTGTCAATAACTTGGCTTTGAAATAAAATAGAAGATCCCGTAACAAGAGGAAAGCAATTAAGTAATTAAAACTTTTCACTCACTTATTTAACTGATCGAAGTCAAATTGTTAAATTTGCGACATAAAAGTGATGAACAAATAATAAATAAAAAATAAAGTAATTTTTATTTCAATAGCTGATTTTGTTACAAATAACAGTGTAAGCGAAGGAGCCTATATTGTTATTTGTAACAAAATTAATGGTAAGTGTAAAGACACCAGTATCAGAAAGAAACCACTCTTCCATATCATGACATGAGTATCTTATGCTAAGTACTAGTTAAGTAAGTTTATGTTGTTTATACATAGAGTTTATACAATTAAAATAAATAAGTGTGTGTGTGCGTGTGTGTGTGTGTATTGTATATGTGTGTGTTTGTACAAAACATCCCTGGATACGGTATTCCTCAGAGTGGTCCTTGGACTCATATCTATATACTAAATATACTAATATTATATAGAGGAAAGTTTTGATTGTTTGTTTAAATTGAATATGGCACCAAAACTACTGGACCGATTTATAAAACTCTTTGACCATTAGAAAGCTACATTCTTTCCGAGTGACATACATAGTCTATATTTTATCCTGATATTCCCACCACGTAGGGCAGGCGTACCGGTTTTGGCCACTTTTTGCTCTAAAAGTTTTCTAAACAACTTTTAGCTATTTTTGATAAAGGCAATTAAAATAAAGTATTTTAAGGTAATAATAACAACCGTTAGAATTTCTTATGTCATAAGATTTTTTTTCAATAAATTCTATTTTCTGTTTAAAAAAATGTTTTGTATGAAAATTTTAAGAAATTTGTTTTGGATGAAATACTTACTTTATAAACCTTTGTTTTTAGGGTTCCGTAGTCAACAAGGAACCCTTATAGTTTCGCCATGTCCGTCTGTCCGTCCGTCCGTCTGACCCCAGTCTAGCTCATAGACTCTTAGTACTAAAAAGATGTAATTTATGTATATACATATTTATCACGCCAACAAAGTGTTATAGTAAAATTTTGAAAAAAATAAATTTTAGCCATACCATGTAAAAATACTAGACATGTAATTTTTTCTTCTTGTCTACCCCATAGTGTGGGATGTCGTTGGATAGCAATTTCAAAAATATTGTGAGTTTGTGAAAACAGTTTTTTGATTGAGGCATCCGTTTGTGAACTATTAAACTTTAAAGTGCAAAATTTTGTTAGAGTCATGTGTCCCCCCCCCTCTGCCAGCCAAATGGTTGGTCTTGGATACGTGAAAAAATTCACGACAGTAGTACATATGACGAAGTTAAAAGGAAAACTATCACAGCTAAGTAGGCTTTACAAGTTTTTGAGATATAACACATTTTCAAAAACCGCAAATATACTATGAAAAACAAAATAATTTTTTTCTGGCAAAAAATGACAGTGGTATTTTTGCTAGGTGTACGTAATCGGTACGTTAAGTGGGTACGGAACCCTTCATGAGCGAGTCCGACTCGCACTTGGCCAATTTTTTACAAATAAATTGTTGTTTTGCAATTGACTGGTTTCTAGCGCATTAGAATATATTGATTTTACCTGGGTTTGGTTTTGATTTTTCGCTATACTTACAAAAGTTTAACTATCAGTAAGTGGCCAAAACCGGTACATTTGGCACCTCTCACACATTGTGTGTAATATAAAAAAAACTATTTTACTTTTATAAATTTGAAAAATGTACCTTTAAAGGTAGATAAATTGTCTATAATTTAAGATATAATTTGTGTCTTAAATACCTAAGACCATTTAGTACTTAGTGCTTAAAAGTCAAAAAATCCTTAAAGTGGCCACAAAGGGTACCTCTGCCCTACCACGTGGGTTTTATCTGCGTGGTACCCTTTCCCATCCCATGAAACAAAATTATATTATATAACACAATTTTGTTAGTTATTAAGTATATCTGTATGTAACTTAACATTAGGTTAGTAAGTTAACATCGAGTAACAACTATCGGTGTTGAATCGGTGGCATTTGGTAACGTCCCTCGAAAGCGCTCTGGCACGGTAAACCACCCCTTGCGGCCATAAATCCTCCTTCAGGCCCCTGATTCACAAACCGTCCGAAACGCTCCCGACAGCGGAATATATGCCTTGTCTCTGTCACTCACTATAGAATAGACAAAGACAAAGCACAGAATTCGAATCCGATTCCGTTCCCGACGGTTCGTGAATCAGGGGGCAGGAAAGTTTCCAGCCTCGATGTCGGCTCGCGCATCAGAAACGACTTGAAATTTGTATTGAAGCGCGATTCCAAAGACAAACAGAAGTTAGCCTTCTTCTTGATATACTCTGTCACGTCCCCTGCGGTGCTGGTTTGGTGAAGACAGGTAAACGGTAGTCGGTATGGCAGCTCGCAGCAGGAAGTTAGGCCCTGTCGGTGCTGCGGTACCATACTGGTTCTGCGTTTGACGCTGACGACGTCGCTTTTTGTTCCGAACCTAACCTCGATGAAATCTTGGTCATCTTGGCTCTTCTGTTCGGCTTCTACGACCGTGATCTTGTTTTGGCCGAAGCAACAGCAGCCTATTCATATTGACTGATGACGGGTGAACAGTTGATAAATTTTTCACCTTACGCCCATGACTAAAGGTGTAAATTTTGTGAAGTTTGGGCTAGTAGAGTAAGGGCGTGTAGGTAGAGTTAGAAGCTTGGCTCTATGTGATATCTCAAAACTTTTTGATTTATCTCTAGTCAACATTTTACATCTAAGTAAATGTTATTGGTGGAAGTAGATATGTTTTCTGATAGGGATTTATTATTAAAACATCGTTACTTACTTCTTAAAGTTAAGCCTTGGGTCCTTAGCGAGTTTCTTAGCCTCGAAGTAAGAATACTTCTTCCAACCTTTGCCGCTTCCTTTGACCCAGAAATTTATATATTTTAACTCGCTCCGGGGAATCACAGCGGGTCTCGTACTTCCTAGACCTGAAAGAGGATATATTTTAAAAAATTTTAGCTGATACATTTGTAACATGACGTAATTCAGGCAAGGACAAGTTGCCAGCCCATGGCCCTAGGTGGGGGTTAAGTTCAAACTAAAGAAGACGAACTAAGAATTTTGGGTAATTTTGAGACTCTAGGAAAATTCGGCTAAACCTTAAGGTTTAACCTCCCAAAATCAACAAAGGAGAACGAGCAAAAATGTATGAAGCTTTTATGTATTTCATGCGGCAGTCTCCGAACAAAGAATTTCTAGAAACACATTTATATGCAGAACTATTAAAAAAACAATTGTATGGATACACGGGTTAGTTTAGAAAATTTAGAATATTTTCTTTTATAGGTACTTTAACGACTTTTAAAATGCACTTGTATCACAAAAAAAAAATTACAATTTTAAAAACCCCCGAGAAAAAAAAGTCAAATAAGAATAAAATTTCTCTCCTGGTCGGGGGACCACAAAAAGAGAAGTACTAAAAGGGTGTATAATAAACGTTGGGGGTCCCCCGACCGAGAGAGAAATTTTATCATTTGACTTTTTTTCTCGGGGGTTTAAAATTTTATTTTATTTCATCCTTTTTAAATTACACTCAAAATTTAAAAACCTCATTGAAATCGCTTGATCCGTTTAGGCACTACGAATATAAGTACAGACAGAAAGTCATTTTTCATCTCTCAGATTCGGAAAGTGATGTATATTTAAACTGAGCAGCGGGTCCAAAACAATCCGTTTCACCCTAGGGTGGAAATGAATTTTAAGAATAGAACTGAATTTGGTTACAGTCACCCATAGAGTTACCTCATCGGCAATGAAAAAGTTTTCAACTAATTTTGTATGGGGACGGGACTTGCAAAATAAAAAAAAGAATTTTTTAAAAACGAGAATATCTCAAAAACGGTGTGTCTCGTAGCGTAGCTAAAATCTAACAAAATGTTCAACCCCCTATGGTACTCCAGAGATAGAGAGGCATCCGATAGACAAATAAAAACAATTTTTTTTTTGGAAAAAAAAAATTTTTAATCAAAAATTTTTTTTTTGTTTTAAGTTTTTTTTTGTTATTTCAAAACTAATTTTTTTTTATATTCCTATTATAGAAAAAACAGAGAAAGCGAAGCCCTCCGACATCTTTCTTTTATCTAGATAGTTATTTTTTTTTTTTATCCACTACGGGGTACCCCTTAGCCTTCATCACACCTGATGAAAAGTGGTGATAAGGCTGAAGGTGGAAGTTAGAAGTTGTCTTTATTGCTTGTCTTATAGAGGGGGATGAAAAGCAGAGTGTATTTACTTTCCTTATATTCGAAATGAAAAGTAGAGTGTATTACTCGGCCGCAAAATTATTTTCATCTCGGGCGACGTACATTGAATCCCTCGCTGCGTTCAGGATTCTACTTTAGAATCCCTCGCTGTGCTCGGGATTCTACTCTAGAATCCTTCACTGCGCTCTGGATTCGAAATAGCGCCCTCGCCGTAAATATGTTATTTTGCTCCCTTGTAATACAATCTACTATTTTTGCCGCCATTTTGTTTGATTTTTGCACCTAAATTTGCCTAGGGTGTACATTATTTATGTCAAAGCACCACCTCTGTACGTTTTACCGTTTCGGCAGGCAGTTAACCATCTCCATAAATGGCCGGATGGATTTTCATCAAATGTAGCTAAGAACCATCTCGATTAATTTAGCATTCAATTAAGAAAAAAACGCATCAAAATCGGCCCAGTCGTTTAGGAGCTACGTTGCCTCAGACAGACAGATACACACACACGTCAAACTTATAACATCCCTCTTTTTGCGTCAGGGATTAAAATCTAATCATGTTAACTGGTGAATAACAATAGTTTTAGCTGAAATGACAAACATGTTGTTCCTTCGCCTATTTTGAAATAATAAATCCTTAGATTTGGCATATACCTACCTAACTTTAAAAATAATAGTTTCACACCTTCATCAACAATAGTACTAGATGAAGACTCACGAACTAAATGAAAGTTCACACTAATGAAATATAATTAGAGATGTGCCGACTACGACGTTGGCCGACTAGCCGACTGGCCGATCAGTCGGCTATAAAATGGCCGACTAGTCGGCCACGCCGATCATTGTTGTAATTCTCAAATAAATGATTGTTAACTTAACCATAAGTAATTAAAAAGTTCCTACTACTAGTTTTAAACAACTAATAATAAATACCTAATACTATTTAATTTGGGTTAATATTAAATAATAAAAAACTGAGACTGTAATTCTGAAATAAATTATAGGTTACTAATAGGTTCTTTTCAAATTGTAATTTTAAACTTACGTTGGAAATTTATTGTACAAATAAATAATACTTACCCCCTTATACATAAACGTTTCTTACAGTTAAGCAATGTTTAAAAGTCATGCTGTCTCTATCTGCCGTTATTGATAGAAAAGTGTCAGCATGACTTTTAAACTATGCTTTACTTTAAGTAACGTTTATAAATTTTAATTCCAAATAATTCCAATGTTTTCCAAAGAATATCTGGATTAAATTGCAAACTATACCTAACGGTGGTTAATTTATTATGATGAATGATGATTGATTGATGATTTATTGTGCTAAATGCTAATAGTTCTTGGTGTAGAAAAATTTATAAAAGATGATTGACTAATTGCTTTTTTATTTTTCATGTTTTAGCATAGAGATACAAATTAAATATTAGGCCGATTGGTCGGCACTTTTTGCCGACTAGTCGCCGATTAGTCGCCGACTACAAATATGGCCGGATAGTCGGCTTTTCCGACTAGTCGGCGACTATTCGGTGCATCCCTAAATATAATGTATCACGGTTTATTTATATTTCTAACCATGACTCGAGTTGCCTGCCAAATAAAAAGTTTCTTAGTACCTAAATACGTATAGTAGTATTTTTTTTTACCCTGTGGTACCTATGAGTCTAACTTCGACATTTTTTGGTAGGTACTTGAGACTGCCGCTCACTTTTTGTGTTTCTGATTATTTATAGACCAAAATGCCCATTATGAAATTTTGGGAGCTTACACCTGAGAGAAATCATAGAACGTACGTCATTTAACTTTTTTAAATGAAAAATGAGTTTAAATTTAGTAATAATATAAGTATACTCACATTCTGATAAGAACCCTTTTGAATATCCTAACTCACTTCTAGGATCTTTGTTATCACAAAAACACGTAACAATGTAGAATGTGCATACAATTATCCATTTTTTTAGATTCCTATGTCCCATTCTAATAGAATTACTAAATTAATTATACAATATTTAAAATAAATTGAATGTTAAAATAAGAAAAATAAATTAGGTACAGACGCTTTGGCCAAAAGATATTTATAAAATGACAGACACATCTAAAGAATCTGCATATTATATATACCTATTCACCCTGAGTATTCATATTGGTAGGAGACGCCGACTCACATTGCAAAGTTGCAAGTTCACTGACATCCAAATAAACCAAAATAAATTAAAAAACTAACCAATTATACTTACTATGCGATTATTATAAGAATAGGACTGTCAAAACGGCCATATTTGTTTGCGTTTCGCTTCCACTTCAGGGTGTAGGATGTGCAAGAAAAGGAACAAAGATCAAAAATGCCGTTTGACAGTCCTATTCTTATAATAATCGCATAGTACAGAATCTTTATATTAAATGTATCTACCTAGCAATCTTACAAAGGAGACCTTGGTACCTACAGAAAAAAATCTTTCCGTGTTCTGTGGTACCTACCTACCGAAGAACACGTTCAGTTAAAGTCGTTATTATATCTAGCTTTTCGTATGCTACATATTTTTTTTTTCTTTGTCCTCGGAGTTTCCACTCGCGTAGTTTGTAAAGTTAGGGCTTGTAGAGTTAGAAGCTATGCTCTATACGAGATCTGAAACAGTAGTTATAAGTACTATCTATCTTATCTGTGCTTACGTCGTCAAGCAGTCTAGGCAACATTTTACATGCGAATGTTTTTGGTGGAAAGTATGTTGTCTGAAATTGATTTATTATTTTAAGGCGCCCGATTCCCCAAAATAGGGTATTTTAAATTATGGATTACTCGCAAATCACAAGTATTTAAAATTTGGAAAAAATATATGTTTTTTACAGTTATTTATCTATTAGTGCTTCCGGCCGTTTTTTTCGATTGGTGATATTTTACTGTGTCAAATAAAATCCCAAACATCCGTCTAATAATAATTCAAATATCATATTACTTGCAGTACTTATAATTGGTTTTAGTTAATGAAAAACATATGAAAATAATTGTCTTTGAATAGCCGAGGGATTCCGGGCGTCAAAAATTAAATTTTCTTATTAATTAATTTTTAATTGAATTTTAAGTGATTTTCGATTTGCGGGGCGCTCGCGAGTTCACATTTCACTGCCGGCTGCCGCTGGGTTCGCGCGAAGTGTATAGAGCGCAGCCGAGCAAGCGTTAGCGTGCCTATTTCGGTCGGGATTCCTCGCCTTAAACCCCGATCCCGATACTACCTACTTCTTAAAGTAAAGCCTTGGGTCCTTAGCGAGTTTCTTAGCTTCGAAGTAAGAATACTTCCCTTAATCCTCGTACATTACCAAGTTTGATAACTGGCTTTCTACAAGGAAAAATAATTCTTCCTAGCTTACCCGGTTTTCAAATGGGATTTTTTTTCCTAGTAGAAAACCGTAATTTTATTTCTTCCAACCTTTGCCGCTTCTTCGCTTCCTTTGACCCAGATATAACAGCGGGTCTCGTACTCCCGGACCTGAGAAAAGATATATTTACATATCGAAATAATAATAAAAATTGATACCTACACCATAACAGTTTTTATTAAGTAGAACAAGTTTTAGGGGATGTAATTGTCCAACAATATAAAAAAAATACTATGAGGCCAGCCACGACCTAGGTGGAACAATAATTAAAATTGTTAAACATAATGTTTTTATATGTATATTTTTCTTCTTGTGACTTGACCACGGCTATTCACATAACACAGCTTTGGCGCCAGGCCAGGGGAGTCCTCTGGTGGCGCTAAAGCTGGATCCGCCCTTGGTCGATGATGTAGGTAGGTAACTTAAAAAAAAAATGTTTTTTTTTAAATCATTTAATTAAGTACTTACTTTTTTTAAAGATTCCGATGATTTGAGAAGTTCCTCTAATTTTGAAGTCGGTTAAATATACTGTATCGCTACTTACTACTTAAAAGTACTTACGTACTCTTCGCTGTTACTTTTAGGAGATAAGTAGGTATCCGTAGTTTTAAAATTACTTACGTAGCAATTTTATCATATACTTAACTACAATACTTATTTCTTCAGTTTACACCTTATTATAGGTACCTAGGTACTTAAAAGTATTCTAACTTCAAACTATCAACTACATTAATATAAACTTCTAGGATCTTTGTTATTACAAAACACGTAAGTAGGTAGTACTTAATGTGCACATACCTAGGTAAATACCTATCCATTTTATTAGATAATATCCTATTTTACTTAAATTATTAAATTTAAAAACTATAAAATACCTGTCATAAATTAGATTTTAAAATTAGAAAAATAAATTAAGTAGTCGAGTGTGTCGATTGCTAATCATAATATTTTAATAATGATAAAAAACAATATTTTCTAAACCAGGGGGCCAGCCTGCTAACGTTAAGTCACAATCGTGTCTCAATTTTATTGTAGCTCAGTTGTAGTGCTTTGTTAAACACTAGTTACAAGAATTATGACAGTATGATGTGATGAGAATGTAGTGTGTGGTGTGACCATCAATAGTATTGTGAAATAAGTACATATTTCTTGTAACTAGTGTGGAAAAAAGCACTACAATGAACTACAATCGAAACACGATTAAGACACGATTGTGACTTAACGTTAGCAGACTTGGCCCCCAGATTCCAGTTCACTGGCTTCCAAAAGACAAGCGAAATCCAAAAGCAACTAAAAAACTAATACATAAGTAATCCTAATTATACTGACATAATCCTTGACTTGATCTAAAATAACCAGCAAAGGACACGTTTTTATTAATATAAAGCTTCGATCAACATAACAAAGTATTATAGTCGTTATTTATTTTCATATTTTGGTATGTATTTAAAGTCTGCATTGTTTTTAATTTTTTTTTGTCCGAGTGTGTATTAAAATCGCATACCTGTGTCTAGGTACTTAGAGGCGTTGAAGTTCCTAAATAATAAACATTTGGCTCCTACCGGGATTTGAACCTAGGACGTCAGCTTAGAGTAAGGTTACCGGTCCACCAAAGGTATTAAAAATCCACCAATAGAATAAAAATCCTGTCTACTGAAGAGGAGCGAGCTTTTTTTAACCGCCTCAGTGGTCAAGTGGTATCAGACCCAGAGGTCCCGGGTTCGATCCCCAGTGGGTATACATATTGTATTCAGTTACATAACCACAGCTCTAATCCAATCCAACTACAACGATGTATGAGACAGGGAGACGTAATTTCTCCGAAAGGATTTCTGCGTTGAAGGATATTTTTAAGCTTCTGGGGGCATTCTCACGCAATCAAGAAAAGTTCACATTATAAGCTCGAAATCGGCATCGTACGGCTGAATATGAGGGTTATATTAATATTAAAGTCTTAAAATATACTTGCTAGATTTTGATCTGGATTAATAAACACATATTTGCCAATTTGACCTTGATCAAAACCTAGTGAGCTCATGGGAGTTGGTACTAGGCATTGATGTGGTTTTGGTGGTCTAAAATATTAATCTTGTTTTTGTTACAGGGGGTACTGCACGAAATTATAACACGGCTGACTAATGACTTTGATTAGTGGGGGACATCGGGAATGATCGGCTGACTTGACATACATTCTCAGGCATTCGAATTTTTTCAGTGTTGTAATTCGTATACGAACATTTTGTTTGTGTTTCTATTGAAAAGTCAGAACGTTTCAAACAAAATAAACTGTCCCACATGTCAACAAATTAATTTTGACAGCTAAGTTCGTATACAATACGAACCTCGATTAGTCTGTACCACTCGTTGCGTTCGACTGGTTTTCGATCGAACTTTTTCGATTGTGAAATTCTGATAATACACAAACTGTGATAAATTTGAATTTCGAGCTTATAAATGTGAACTTTTCTCGATTGCGTGAGAATCGGCCCCCTGTGCTGAAATCTCACACCATACAAGTAAGTGCGCCTACCTAATCATATATAGCGATGTTTTTTTGCAAAACCATCAGGCGTTTGAAAATTGACTATTTTCCTTCGATCAACAATAACACCTTGTTCGTTTTTTTCATTTTAAATAAAACACTTTCACGGATTTTGCATGCATTTATTGAGCAACTTGGTTAATAAATGCGTGCAAAATCCGTGAAAGTTAAAATTTTTGAATTTAAATGAACAGTTCGCGCAGAAATCTAAGATGTGTTTTTTCATTTTCATAATTTTTATAGTAAATATTAAGATAGGGGGCATCTGGGGAATATCAATACAAACATTTTCATGTGAGAATAATTATTATTTTAGGCGTAGTATAATTTATATAGAATTCGCAAAAAAAATGTTTTTAGAAGTCATTACATACTTACCTTTATGTAGGTAGGCATTACTTATTAATTTTAAATGTAGGTAAGTATTTGTTTCAAATTTCATAACCTTGTGCAAGGATCAGTCTAGCCTACAAAAGTTCTTCTAATGTATTTAATTAATTCAGCGCATACCTAGGTAGTACAAATTATTTGAAAACACTAAAATTTTCACAATTTCGTGCAGTAGCTACCCTCTTAAATAAAACATGTTATTTATGTAAACCTTCATACTGTGTGTGCTACATCACGGCGCGGCCCACTCTGAAAACCGCAATTCTGACTACATGGTCATTTTGTCCTATTTCGTCCTATTTCTGTCCCAAATTTTCAGAATTCGTCCTAAAGGGGACGAAAAGATATAAGGGATTTAAATGGTCCACGCCAAAGCAAACCTTCATTATGGCACGGACAGGCTATATTTATTGAACCATAACACCTAGCTAGGATCTGATTAGTATAACATTTTGTCCCTTTTTTATAGAACCCGCAATGCCTGGAGTCAAAACGAAATGAAGCGCCGTTCAAAAGATATAAAGGAATGATTTGGTCCATGCCATAATTAACCTACATTATGGCGCGGACTTTTTAACCAGGTCACCTAGAGAAAATCTGCTTATTGAAAACGATTCGTGTACATTCGTCCCAATTCGTCCTAAAAGCCACAGAATTCGTCGTCCTTTGGTTTAGGAGATATTCAGTTTTTTTATATAAGTACAGTCACGTACAAAAGCGTACAGTAAAAATTAATTAAAACTATTCCGTTCCGTAATACGCAGTGTTCCGATTGTAAAACATTAAGCGAGTTATTTAAATTTTTATTGTTTTGCATTCACAATGCAATTTTTATTATTGAAAAATTGAAAATGAAATAGGTACCTATTTAGAAAAAATCGACCCGAACAATCGGAGCTGGTTGTGAGACGGGTAGATTTTTTTCTTAATAATTCCTTTTAATTTTTCAAACATTAAGCGTCCTATCTTGCGGCTCTTTGCGAAAGCTACATCCTTTTGCACGAACTTTTCCTAGATTGAGGAATGCACGAACAGTCTCTGTGAACATTAAGTTTTACAATCGGAACATGAACAGAATGCGCATTACGGAACGGAATAAAGTTGAGGGCTTGTAAGGGCGTTTACACACGAACAACGACACGAGACGATTTACTAAGTGTTGCCAGAACGTACCAAAAAGTACAGTTTTCTGTACTATTTACCATCAAACCGTAAACTGTAGGTGCTATTTTGTTGCATGGCAACTGCAGTTCACAGTTTGCCGTATCTGTCAGCAATTCGCTGTTAAGTTGGTCGTACTGTCTTTATGTATGCTCAATGCTGTGAACTGAACCGTCTTTTATTGGAAAATAGTGCTGACAACACTGTCGCGCAATTTGTAAATCGTGTCGTGTCGTTGTTCGTGGCAAAAACCCTAAAGCCGCGTTTAAGCCGACACAAAACATGAAGCAAAATGGACAAGACAGGTAGATGTTGCGAAACATGTTGTCTGGTCTAAACGGCTCTTAACCAAGCCATAAACACCCAACCAAAAAAAGAGAGCGTTCTTGTCATACGTGCAGTGTTGCCGTTCTAGCGGATTTTTAAATAATTTGCAACTTTTTGTAGTCTATTCACTAAAAAGAATATTATTATAGTAATATACTGGGTAGCGCAAAAGTAGGTACTTACTGCCACTATAAAAATTACATATTTTATATATGACATCTCCTATCTCTGATATTGAAAACTGTGTAGTAAACAAATGTAAAATTCACTCAAAATGTACAGGGTACCCCTTACTTAACCCCTGACAGAATCGAGTTGAGATCAAAATTGAATCAAGATAAAAAAAATCACCATTCTAGTAACGACTGTATAGCGCCAATCGAGTAAGTAGTGATTGAATACCGAACTAAATGAAATCGTTATAGGTCAACTGTTTTATAGATTTAAGGTCTAAAATCACACCTTCGATCACAACCAGCTTTGTTGTGATCGAAGGTGGGATTTTTGACCTTAAATCTATAAAACAGTACGAAATAACCAGTCCGTGCACTTGTCTCCCCCGGTGTCTCCCCCAGTAGAGACACGTCCACTTTTTTGTGGACTTGTCTCCACCGACCGGGGGAGACAAGTACACTTTAGAATTTTTTTATTGTTATATCCACTTGTCGCCACTATTAGATCGAAATAAATCAATAGAAAGAAATAATAAAAATAAAATAACTCTGCGCATGGCTGGGGTGTTTTTGGCGCTAGTTTCAGTGCTTTTTACCCAACTGCGACAGAAGGAGCGAGAGTAGGTACGTATGTATGTATGTAGATTTCTATGTTCCCTGATATAGTCTAAACGGTTTGAAGGATTTTAAGTATTAAAATAATTAATAAAAGATTAGTCTTAATTTTCAGCTTCTTTATTTCAGCATTTGAACAAAAATAAAAAAATAACACTAAACATTTTGACCATCGATAAAGATAATAAGCACTGAAACTAGCGCCAAAAACGCTCCAGCCATGCGCAGAGTTATTTTATTTCTATTCTTTCTTTCTATTTATTTATTTCGATCTAATAGTGGCGACAAGTGGATTTAACAATAAAAAAATCTAAAGTGTACTTGTCTCCCCCGGTCGGTGGAGACAAGTCGACAAAAAAGTGGACGTGTCTCTACTGGGGTAGACACCGGGGGAGACAAGTGCACGGACTGGAAATAACTAAAATCTATAAAACGGTTCGATTTTCATCTCAACTCGATTCCGTCAGGACCTCAGGGGTTAGGGGGCAGTTTGTGTGCATTTGCAACGGCAATCACAAGCAAACTGGCTCTGTACTTGTACACGATCGCCCATCATGGTCGGCCAATGGGATCGGCCATCCTGTACTGGGAGCTTTTCTTGCCGACCATGATCGGCCAACGTGTACAGGGCCGGTTTGTGTGTGATTGCCGTCTGCGAGCAACGCAAACTCGCCCTGTACACGATGGGCCATCATGGTCGGCCAACATAATCGGCCATCCTGTACTGGTAGCCTACTACAAGCTCTAATAGCAGTTATTTTTTAGTTGAGAGAGTGAGACGCCGCTATACGGCGTGTAAAGCGGCGTCTCTGTCTCTCAACTTAAAAATAACTGCTATTAGAGCTTGTGGTAGGCCATCTGTTAAAGTTTTCCGTTCCGTGGTTTACCATAAATTTATTTACCCTGTTTTTCTTTCTAATAACTCTCGCTTGCGCTTCGTTTCTCGCCACCCATTGACTTTGAAATAGTTAATTGTTTGTACATTAAAATTCGGTTTTGGTAAAATAAAACCGTACCTTGAAGTTAAAAACCGTACCTTTTCAGAAGCCAACCGTCCTGTTTTGGTAAATCATACTGGCAACACTGGTGAGGTGTGCCGCAATATATTGTGTGCCGCAATTCATCAACTATATTTCCCAAAATAAAACATTTTTTCAAAGTGATTTTACTGTGATTTTGCAATAAATAAATGTGATTTGGTGACAAGGAGGTATCTATGAATGTACAATTATTATAAAAAAACGTTATCTTATAAAAAAAAGTGTCATTTAACCTACCATTAATATTTTTCTAATTATAATGATAAAACGGGCTGAATTTTTATTGGTTTTAAAGCCGAAACCCTGGTGTTCTACCCATCATTCTGAACAACTTTCACTATGGGACTAACTCTACGGTAAAAAAAAATCAGCTGTTCCAATCTAATATCTGTCTCATAATGAAAGTTGTTCAGTTTGATGGTCTGATTAACCCCACGAGATGTTTAAATGAATAAAAAATAACCCTGTATATGTACACACGGCGGCACATCAGACTATACATGTTGACCTTGAGACCGCCTTTATGCCCTACGTAATAAAAGCTGTTATAGCAGTTCAACTGTTTAACCTGATATGCTGTCGAGTGTCCAATGTTTCAAGTACCTAGCTATTCCATTGAAGAAAAGTTTCATACAAACAAACCCTTTTTTGCCCCCAATCCCCACTCCACTATTCACTTCACTCCCACGGTGGGAGCCCCACCTCCAAATATTAATAATTTCGAAAGAAGAGCAATATAACATTGAAATGCAACTTCATACATGACCTCTATCGAAATTATTTTGTACGCGACAGTACATGTTTTTGATATAGTCTAGGAGCCCAGGATCAAAATATCTCTTAAGAAAATATTTTTGTTTATGACTTAAAAATTAAGGTTTTGAGTTTCGAAAATGCATAAAAGTTACGTATTACTTTACGTTATACTTTTGTGTTACTAATAAACTTGATTATTCTAACACAAACACGCAAAACAAGAACAAGTTACAAACATCGTCACTAAATAGGAAGTCAGCTCCTGTACTATAAAAACAAAATTTTAATTCCGATTATCTCCTAAATCAAAGGACGACGAATTCTGTGGCTTTTAGGACGAATTGGGACGAATGTAGACGAATCGTTTCCAATAAGCAGATTTTCTCTAGGTGACCTGGTTAAAAAGTCCGCGCCATAATGTAGGTTAATTATGGCATGGACCAAATCATTCCTTTATATCTTTTGAACGGCGCTTCATTTCGTTTTGATTCCAGGCATTGCGGGTTCTATAAAAAAGGGACAAAATGTTATACTAATCAGATCCTGGCTAGGTGTTATGGTTCAATAAATATAGCCTGTCCGTGCCATAACGAAGGTTTGCTTTGGCGTGGACCATTTAAATCCCTTATATCTTTTCGTCCCCTTTAGGACGAATTCTGAAAATTTGGGACAGAAATAGGACGAAATAGGACAAAATGACCATGTAGTCAGAATTGCGGTTTTCAGAGTGGGCCGCGCCGTGATGTAGCACACTCATACTGTAGCTACTAACAAAAAATTGTAATATTAAAAAATTATGAAAAAATGCTAAATGTAAATATTTTCGAAATTGCTTTCTTGGAGTTGGATATGAGGCTATCTATGGCCCGCTATTATTTCTCGGCTGCTTGCGCAAGTGCAACGAGTGAGATAAGTAGAAGATGGCTTTGGGCTATCACATATAATTTTAGGTAAGTATATTTTATATATTTTACAAATAATGATTCACCCGTATCATATCTGGAGGAGCCCAAACTTGTATGTTTTGAAAATGGTTTTTATTTTAATTTAAAACAAGTGACTGAAATATTATGATGTGATATAGTTTTAGAATCGGCTTAGTACCTAAGCCCTTTCATTAAATACCACACATGATAGGTTTCAGAACAAAAAAAAATTACCATACAAATAAAAGATGAGATGTCATCTTAATTGTAACACTGTATGAGTTATGGCGATAACTCCTATACTTTTTTTTCTTCCGTGCTACGGGTCAAATTGATCGTAACGATTGATCTTTAGGCCATACGAGCCTAAAGATCGATCGTTACGATTTTCGTGCATTTAACACCATTTGCAGCATTTTTGGCGTACCGCTAGCTAGAACTAGAGCGCCGCCGCTGCGTTTCTCTCCGTTTACCTACTGTACAGTAAATGGGATGGGAGACATTTTGTATGCAAAATCTTTACAGCGCTTCTAAATAGGTTCAAGAATTTGTTGCGGAATTGGTTAATAGAGAAAGCGTTTTATTCAATAGATGATTTTCTAAAACATAAAGACGTACTTACCTATTATAAAATGTTTGAGATGTAAATAAAACACTTTCACGGATTTTTTCACGCAATTTATTCAACAACTTAGTTAAATTTTAGTTGTTTTTTTGAGATTTTTTGGTTTATCCGACGTTTCGGCACCTTTCCAGGGGCCGTGGTCACGGAAAACTACCCACTATTTTTTTGATTTTAATAAAAGAATATACCCACTCTAATTGTCTTTGTTTTTCGTTCGGAAACAGGATACGGTTAGGTATTAATTATTTTAACATTATATTTAATTATAACAAAATGATTTATTAATTTAATATTTTGATTTGTTTAAGTAATTTGGATAATAATTATTTATAGCAAAGCAAAAAGTTACTGACTCGACCACCAGTTCACAAAAGTTGGAGCCCTTCGGAGAAAGAACTGGCAAGAAAACTACACGAAGGGGGACGATCTCCATTTATTAAAATTATTTGCAAAAAGAACTAACCGTATCTTTAGTTCTTGCAGTGTGTGGTTTAGGTTGTGACTTTACTTGATGGATTATAGGGTCCCAAGCTGGTGGTATCTTCCAACCATCTTCTCTATTGAAATTTGGGTATTTGCTAATTTCAATAGCCTCGCGCATCAATCTGGGAAAGTATCTTGGTTCTCTAGCGAGGATCTGCGGTTTGTCAAACCTTATATAATGGTTGGTTCCCTCAAATGAATGTTCACACACTGCAGACTTATTATCGCGCCTATGTTTGATGTCAGCTACATGTTCTTTAACGCGCGTCCCTATGCTTCTCTTTGTTTGCCCAATGTAGGAGAGCCCACAGTCACAATCTAGTTTGTAAACGCCTGCAACTTGAAAGGGGATATTACACTTGACTGGTGGTAAGAATTGGTTAATCTTCTTCGGCGGCTTGAAGTAAGTATGAATCGAAGCACGCTTCAGAATCCTCCCAATCTTGTCAGTGACACCTTTCACATATGGCAGAATGGCAGGTTGACGTTCTACTGTGGCTGCTTTGGTGCGTTTTCTGTGATGTTTGCGAGGTACTGGCAATTTGTTACTTCGCAGTACTTGCTCGTCGTGCCGAAGCTCGCCACTCAGGTGATCATCATCACAGATGCCGCGAGCTCTCTGAAACAAAGATTTCCCTACGGTAGCTAACTGTAAAGGGTGATGGTGAGAGTCACCATTTAGATATTTATCTGTATGTGTTGCTTTTCGATACACAGTGTGGCTCAAAGTTTGGTCGGGTTCCTGATAACAAGTACATCTAGGAAGGCTAGTTTCTTATTTGCCTCTAACTCCATAGTGAATTTAATGTTTGGGTGAATAGAGTTAAGGTGGTCAAGGAAAGCAGTGGCACTATCTTTAGGTAGTACTGTGAAAGTGTCATCTACGTACCGTTTGTAGAACCGGGGATACACTGGTGTTGAAGCCAGCGCCTTCTCCTCAAAATCCTCCATAAATAAGTCTGCGACTATTGGGGATACCGGAGAACCCATTGCTACCCCATCAACTTGTATGTAGAATTCATCATTCCACAGAAGATAGCCAGTTGTTAAACAATGTTTGAGATGCATAAATTTTTAATCTTGACATTAGAATTTTTATGCCAAGCACAAGATTTTAATAAAATATTATTTTGTAATTTACATTTAGGTACATAAAATACCGTAAGGATTCCTTACGGTTAAGTTTGCATGCTATTAGACATGGCTAAATAGGTCTAAGCACAAACTTATTATTTTTAACATCATTGTTATGTAGGTACCCTATTTAACGCAAATAAATAATTTGATTTGATTTAGTAGCAGAACTACAGATTCTCATACAAAATGTCTCCCGTTAGTAGGTACAGTAGGTAAACGGAGAGAAAAACTTATGGTAGGCCAACTGATTAAATTAATGACTTTAACTTGAGTGAGCTCGCTTCATAAAATCCTCGTCGGGCTCGAATTAAGAGTTCAGGGTGAAATCCATTACCGAGTTTTGACATCACTAAACAGTTCTAAATAACTAAAGTCTGTCCCGATCCAATTTGAAGAAAATGTAGACAAACCTGTTCCATTAAAAATTCTCACACTTTCGGCCACTAAATGGATTTAAAAACACATTCATTAGTATTTAGGTTTCAACTTATACTTTCAATTAATCGAATCGAATCAATCAAATTATTTATCGATTTATAAATGGTATAATTTTTACCACATCACTAAATAGTCTATGGTCGGAATAATGGCATCTTTGTTTACATTTTCTTCAAATTGGATCGGGACAGACTATAACACTAAACATTTCATGTTTGTTTACGTGCTGCGAAGCGACTATCGATTCAGAACCAATGGCATCGCCTAAGCCTAAAATTCGTAGTTTACTCATAAACTTCCGTCTTCCATAGTAGACCCCTCCTATCCCTCCTGACCACAGAATGTCTGCATCACTTGTAATAAAGCATTTAGTGTTACAATAAAGGTGCAAAAAGGTCATTAATAAAATAAAAGACACAGTAGTTTTAAAATTGTATAATCATTAAGATAATGTATGTTAATAGAAAAATCTTCCACATACGACACTTAACAAGGCTAGACATATCGAAATGGTCGACTATACAACACGCAGCATATTATATACTTAACACATATTCTTATATACGTTCGATACTCTGACATTCATAGGAACATTTGCACCTGCCTATACTAACTCTACGCTAAGACCAATTATGTGGAGATATCAGGGGCGTGACGTTGAGACATCTGCAGAACAAAGTGAAGTAGTACGTGGTAGTACTTTATGTTGAAACCGCAATCGATTTAGACTTTAAGTCTAATACTGTAAGTTTTAATAAAGACTGGAGACAGTTTTACATAATTAAAGTAGTATCCTAACTCACTTTTTTATTAACCCTTGGAACGCTTCTTGATGCAAGATCAAATAATTTTTCATGTCTCATATTCTGAAAGTAACTCATAACTTAACTAAAATGCGGGTTGAAAGTGGTATGTTGCGGCCCTAGGGCCGTAATGAAATTAAAAAAGGAATTGGAGGGGTCATGTCAAAATCTGTAAGTATCTCTTTGGACATTTATTTACCAAAGGGCAAAGGCGCATAAGCCTTTACAGCCTGATTTGCTATTATGTAAATAATTCATATCCTAGTTATTATTATCTTAAACATTGTTTTTTAAAGAATGCGTTTTTAGAAACAGATTAAACCAAATAAGTTATTTGTAATATAACATAATCAGGCTGTTAGTGTACGGGTCAAACACCAAACATGGCTGTATGGACTTAGTTCCCCTTGCCTTCCCTAAAATAGAGAAAATGAACAAAAAAGTTATGTCTTTCGAAAATTCCGCAGCCATAGGAAAAATATTTTTTAGATTATTTCTGTTTATTTTTACTTTCCTCATATTCAAAATGAAAAGCAGAGTGTTTAGTTCGGGCGTATGTACCCATAACAGTCTCGAACTATCAACAACAAAACACTCGACTGTTATGGGTGCCATCAAAGAGCTTAGACTAAATACTGAGGTAACTGGAGTTTTCACCCTGAATAAAAAAGTGTGCCCAGCAAATTTGACATTTAGTACGTAGTGGCTGTCAGTTGTCTCATATGACCATACGTATTTTTTCAAAGTGTAGGTGAGACGGAAGACAGCCACAGTGCCACAAAAAAGTGTTAGTAGTGCACTCTCCAGTTACCTCAGTAGTCTAAGCTTTTTGGGTGCCATACATCCCTTGCTAAACAATCTACTATTCGTACCCCGGGCGGTGAGTGATCTTACTGTAGAACACATTTACGTTCCCATAAAGTTGTCAGGTTTCGTTCGGTCCCGCAATGAATTTTGTCATTGACTCGATTTATATTGAACAAAAGACAAAAAAAATGTATTCTACCGTTAGATCAATAAGCGTTCCACGGGTTAATAATGGGATAGCACTTAGCCTTCATCACACCTGCTGTTAAATGATGATAAGGCTGGAGGTAAAAGCGCACTACTCCAGGAATCCCTAATTACTGAGTAGCTGACTATCTTAACTGCCGGAACACAACAATGTTCCAACCCTCCTAGCATAACAAGTGCAATATGATATAATACTGCGACTTATTTAAATTTATTTAGGTCAGTGTGACACCCTATAAGGGCACTGCAACTCATCTAGAGCTCATGCAGTCATGCTTTACTATTTTTACTTAAGCTTTCTCGCCAAAAGTCTTTTATTTACTGTTATTAATAATGATGTTATTTGTATTGAATTTTCAGGCCACAGTGGCGTATAGCTGTAAATAATAATTTAGACAACGAAATTGAATAAAAAATATCATCGAAACATGTCAAAACTCTAGTCATTTCTTATTCACTTCACCTCCCTGACATCTCCACGCGAATAAAACATATTTACAATGGCGAAGCCAAGTTTATCTGCTTCTTACTAATAACTAATCATAATTGACCATAACTGAGAGATTCAGTTAAGTATTATAATTTTAATATTCTACCATCTGTGCCTGCAAATAATAAGAGCTAACAACACACACTAATTAAATTCTTTTTTCAATTGCAACTACTGAATATGCCTGTATTCGCCATTGTAAACGAACACAACATCATCAAACCTATGCTAGCATGGCAAACCATGTTCGTAATAACTGGCAAAATATACTATGTATATTTACACGCATAGAAATATGTTGCTCCTTTCGAAAATACTGTATGTTTTCACCTCGACAACCAATCATAAATAGTTAATAACATGTAATAAACATTTTTCTTAGCCGGTTCCACATTCTCGCCCAAACATTGGCCAATGCATCGTACATTGACACTTTTGAAAGAAAAAGTCGACTTTTTCTTTAAAAATTGTCAATGTACGATGCATTGGCCAATGTTTGCCGAGAATGTGGAGCCGGTATTAAATATTGAAATTATCAGCTACGCGAATAGTAATATTAAGATTTTAATTTACAATAAATTTATATTAAATTTTTGCAACTGCATAGCTGATTAACATAAAATTACAAATACTGGTTGTATGTATGTATCAAATAATCAAGTATTACTAATTACAATGAATATTGCCAACGTAAAAATATATATAATTTCTAAGCCGGAAAAAATAGATATTTACTCAACTCATACAAAAGAGGGAAGACAAAATTATATAATTTCTTCTGTATGTATGAATAAACTGTTTCGAACATAAATAAAACATGTATTTAATTTCTATCTATCTTCAGGCATTAAATAACTTGAATTTAATTTCTGAATATGTGTAAATAAAAGCATCTGTTTAT
The DNA here is from genome assembly GCA_949710035.1 of Crambus lathoniellus. Taxonomy (NCBI): domain Eukaryota; kingdom Metazoa; phylum Arthropoda; class Insecta; order Lepidoptera; family Crambidae; genus Crambus; species Crambus lathoniellus. The sequence continues at coordinate 16,177,043 of OX453317.1, read as the reverse complement.
TACAAACCGCTCTTCCATCTTAAAACATTATGATTGTTTTAAGAAAATTGCACTTACTAATATCACTTAAACGACACTATGTCCTTATAATATAAGACTTTGCTTAAATAAAAAGTACAGTTTATGAAATATTATTAGCTAAAAAATATAAATCATTCTAAGACAATTTTATTTGCAAGCATTATGTTTATTTAATTGCACTAATTCAAAAGCAATGCTAACTAAAGACAAATAAAGAAAATTAAAAAATACTAGCAAAAATTAAATAAGTAGGTAATTATAGTTTTTGGAGATCAATAATTTCTTTACTTTTACATTTTTTTTTTAATGTAATCTGCTATCTCGTAAGATACGAAATTCGTTTTTAAGTACTTACTTCCTTTTCCAATACAATAAATAAGTAGTCGAACTAATTGAATCATGACCCATTTTGCTAATAATTTGTTTGGAAGTGTCAAAACTATAAAGTTCAACACGTTTGAATTACGACCGTTTTGAATCTTAATATGCCTATTAGAAAACAGCCTAATTAATGGTTAGTCATTATTCAATTGGTTTGACTGTACATGAAAGAGGAAATAAATTAGAACAAACTGGCAAATGAACTTGAAGCAATGTGTTATCTGCATTCAAACATCATTATTATAAAGCTCACCCCTATTCCAACATTGAAATCAGTAGCATTTTCGATCAACGACAGGTGAATATTTACAAAACTGTCAAAATGGTCAAAAAGACTTTAAACTTTAACATGTGAGCCATTAGGTTTAAAGGCAAAAGTTTTTAAATTTTGCGATGCTATTGCAGTTTTGACAAAATATTAGTATGATTTTAAATTGCTAACTGAATTATTTGTTATTCTGCAGACTCTTATCTTGTGCAGTAATATTGTAACAATGGAATAGGACATACTACGATAATAAATTATTATAAAGACAAAGTCATTGTTATAAAAATTACAAAGAAAATTTACATTTTCTAAAGCATCTAATCAAAATCTATCTTTCTTTCCAAATATCTCCGTGAAAAGTTTAGGACCATAAACATTTTGAAAACGCAACCAGTAATTTACTGATTAAAAACCACAGACCATGAGAAATATTTGTACATATTCGGAGAACCACTTCTGCACCAGCCATTTAGAGTGGCTGGTGCCTCGCCATTCACACGCAGGCACTTTTACTATTTGGTTATGTTTAAACTAAGGTAGTACAGTCAGCGTCAAAATGATCTGAGCGTTCAAAGCTACCAAAATTATCTGAACATATGACAAAAATCACTCTTAGCACAATACTTTAAGTAGTACACTTTAATATATCATTTGTAGTCATTTGTTTGTTCTCAAACAACAAATGAAAATGCACCTTTACGTCTTGAGATAAGGTTGATTTTTATCAAATATTTAGATATTTTTGGTTGGTTTGAACGCTCAGATCATTTTGACGCTGACTGTACAATGCATGCAATTACGCATAGGGACTACAAGTAAACAGTGAGATGCCAGCCACACGGAAAGAAGTAAGAGGTGGTTCACCGAATTTGTCCCTGGTTGTACACATTTATGGTCCTAAAGGACAACATTTAAATCAATAAAAATGTTTCACACCCAAATGTTCTAATCACAGAACTAAGAAAATAGGAGGAGCATGTCCCGCATTTAGTACTGAAAAGAACACGAAAGGAAACTGACACGTTGCCATGACGACGTAAAGAAATTCAAAATCAAGCAAAGGGATAATGCAATGTGTTTGTAGAGATGGAGAAACGGGTAAGCAAGACTGATGGAATGTCTGTTCATCGGCGCGGCGCCCGCCGGGGTAAGAACTGGGGGCCAAGTCTGCTAACGTTAAGTCACAATCGTGTCTTAATCGTGTTTCGATTGTAGTTCAGTTGTAGTGCTTTTTTCCACACTAGTTACAAGAAATATGTACTTTTCTCACAATATTATTGATGGTCACACCACACACTACATTCACATCACATCATACTGTCATAATTCTTGTTACTAGTGTTTAAAAAAGCACTACAATTGAACTACAATTGAAACACGATTGAGACACGATTGCGACTTAACGTTAGCAGGCTTAGCCCCCTGGTTTGCGCCGGCTCAGTTGCGGTATAACTGACAGGGCCGCACCGCACGTTGCGCGCATTGACGAGCGAGATTAAGGAAGTTAATAGAGTGATTTTGTTGACGAATTTGGGATTTTACCATTAATTATGAGCAATTAGTGTTTAATGGAAATATATAAAACAAAGTTGGGTTAGTTACACAATGCCCAACTCTTGCACCGTGTGTATGAACAATTCGGGAAAAAATAAGGATATTTCTTTTTTTTCGTACCCAAGAAATCATGAGCAGTAAGTATAATTTACGAACACAATAAAATAGATTATACAGCTCAGTCAAACAAAAATTGGGATTGAAAATGGCGGGCAATATAATTATTGGAATTATTTATTACCCTTTAACACTTTGAAGGAAAACTAGGCAGCATCTTTTTGGGTTTTTCTGGTGTGTGTGTGTTTTTTTTTTTGTACTGACATGCTTGCAATTGCTTTGCTTGCTCACACAACTTACTGGTAAAATCTTCTTTTTCAACCCCAATTGGGTATTTGACTGTTGTTGAAATGTAGATATTTAATTATGACAATATGAAATATAACATTAATGAATAACAAATGTGAAAAAAGAAATTCAAATTGTATTATAACAAGCTAATATGAGCTACTTAAATTGTGACTCTAGCTATCTCTTTCTAAAACGAAATTTTCTATGGCGAGAGTATGGCGCTATAGAAATGTGACGTCATATTTCTATAGCGCTCTCCTTGTCTAATTAAAAAGTTTGATGCTCTATATCGCTGAAAATATGCAAGATATTTGAAAATAAATACCTATGTTGTGTTCCTACTACTTCAATAAACATTTTAAGTCAATAAAAAAAATTCAGTCAAGTACCCAATTGTTGTCGGGGCATGGATGCTGTTTTCGTGAGCCTCCATCTAGTACTATTGTTGATCAAAGGTCAAATTACACTAAACCTTATTGTATACCTTATTTATACCTTTTGAAATACACGTTTTATTATGTACCTACTTACCTTATTTTATTTTCCTCCCTAATTTATTAACGTGCAGCAGATGTCAGCCCTATCAGAATAGGTATCAATTTTGCTAAAGTAGGAAAAGCTTGGACTCTGTAGGGATATTTACTCATGTCATGTGGTGAAACTGCCTTAAATCTAAAGGATTTACTAGCTAGCTCATTTTACTGAAAGGAAACATTTTTTATTTAAAAAAATAAACAAAACTGCATTCAAAGATTTTCTAAAATCCGCTTGATTCGGGCAGGAATCGAACGCGCTCCATCCCTGACGGCCTACTCTGAAACGCAAAACCGAAACTTAGTTATACCCGTCCCTCTCACTTTCCAGCCATGACAGAATCGAGTAAAAGGGGCGGGGCTAACCAAAGTTTCGGATTTGCGTTTCAGAGTACGGCTCCTGTGGCAGACAAAACAGAAAGGTACATTTTCCATTTGTTTGATTTTGAATTTCTACTGCTGCGTAATTGTTTATTGTGTTCTGTGGCTTACACATTTTACTCATACATAACGTGCAATTTATTTTTATTATAAACGTCAAACACTTATTTTTAATAAACGTTTGTTTTAAAGTAATTGGTGCCGTGTTTAGCGAACGTGATCACATACATTGACTCACTGGAACATACTCTGCACTTTCAACTGCACTCTCAGTTTGGGTATGTATTGCGGCTGCTCCTCTTTTATGATTTTTATCTGAAATAAAAGTTTGCATTTAGTGCCTTCACAATGTCCGATTAGGAGATACTTTCCAGTTTACTTGACAGTTTTGTATGGACTATCTGTCAAGTAACAGTTAATGAGAACTTACAGACATTGTGAAACAAGCCCAATGTAACAATTTGAACCTTAAACGCATTTGAATCTTGCAATAAGTAAGAATTTGGCGCATGGGTACGGATACCTGCCTTCTGCGCCAGAGTTCTCGGGTTCGATCCCCGAACAAGACAAATATTTGTGTCCATGAACATGTCTACTTGCCTTAGTCTGGGTGTTTTCTATGTAAATTAAGTATGTATTTACAAACAAAAAAGTATTTAAGTAAGTACTTATATATTTATCTGTTATCAAGTTTTCCATGACACAGTTTCTTAATGAAATTTACATGGGCTGAGATAATTGGTGTGATTGTAAAAACCAAAAAAATATTCATTTATTAAAGTTGGGTTACTCACATCATGATATTCAGTGTTAGCTAACGGGTCTTCTCCCTTAGATATCTGTTAAATGTGAAAAAAAACATTACATTTGGATAGCAAATTTAATTTTTATAATTTGTCGGTCTTGGAACGTTTACCAAATATGTCGAACAACAGTTGTCATGTTACTTTTAGACCGATATTTAGGGTAAGATTACTTGTCATCGTGTGAAATAAATACAAAGGTGGTAAAATAAACATCCAAAACTATACTCATTATTTTACCGTCCGGAAAAAAACGGATAAGTAGTTGTATTTTAATCATAAATTATTTATAACAGTAAGAATTTATTTATTTCGTGTATATTAGGGTTTGAAACATTGAAACTACACGAAATAAATATTTTTTTATTAAATACAATCATCCGTTTTTTCCGGGACGGTAAAATTCCGTGTAATGCACAAGCGCCCATAGTCAGTAAGCAAACTGTTATTTCAATAGATAGACTACAAAGGTAGTGTGGTGAAATAAAGGAAGGAATTTTGTTTTATTTTTTATTATTTTATTAATTACCTTGGGCGGGCGTCCGCGGCGCGGCGGGCGGACGGCGGCGGGCGCGGCCAGCACGCGCAGCTGGTGAGCGCGCAGTAAATGGTCCGTGTGCGCCCGCGCGCTGCTTAAGATGGCGCCGCAACCGCTGAACACGCAGCGGAGTGAACCTTCTTCCTCTAAGGGACGACAAAATGGATTTTGAGTTTTTAATTTACAATAGTAGACTTATACAGGGTTATTTTTTAACACCGTCTAAACTTTTCCATGCATTAAATTATAATTCAAAGATTCCATTAAATAAAAAAAATTAAGGTAAAATTAATAAAATTAATTTGAAATAATGTCCTAAACTAAAAAGAACTAAACAAAACTAAAAAACACCTGCTTAAGACAATTTGAACTGTTTGTTTTATAAAATAAAAAAACAGTTTTTTTTTCAATATCTCTTAGAACGCCGATCAGATCAGTTGGTTGTGTATAGTGATCTGAATCACCTCCATTCACTCCTTGGATGGCCATCATCAGATCACAGCTAGGTCAATCATTGGCGGAGAACCAAGGCTTCAAAGATACCTCGTTTGTATGAAAATCAACTGTTGTCTTTAATAACGGCTACCGTTTTTTTGCTCACCAGTTGGCACCACTGTCGCGAGAGGTCCTGTTAATGTTTGTTTACTACGGCCCCTACGGCTCTACGGGTGTGAAAGAAAACAAATCTTAGATACTACCAATTTATTAATATTATCCAGCATGCCGCAATGTTGTGCAGTCCCGTTTTGGTTTGAAAAAACTCTTTTTTCTTAGCTCCGCTTTTAAAGCACTGACGCTCATTGACCTTATATAGATTACGATTAGATTTACGATATTTGCCTTTTTGAATCTCGCATTGCAAAATACTCTCACTCAACATTTTATTTATTTTAGAAATAAACGCGGGTAGCTCACACACAAAATAAGACATGTGGCGTTTCGAAGACCTCACGCGACACCAGCGCCTCTAGCGGCGAATTCATACGCGTTAGCCCTCATTGCGTGTGTGACTGACGACCTTTGTCTTAGAGTCTGAGACTTAGACGAAGATTTTACTTTATGCACTAGAGCATAAAAAGCGATTTTATGCAGCCAATACCCAACATAAAGACGAACTTAACTCATGCTCGTTAAGAGGTGATTTTTTATTTTATTTTATGAAACAAACAGTTTAGGACATTATCTCAAATTAATTCAACCTATAATGTTTTATTTCTAGACTAGATCTTTTCAAATTCGCCTTCAGCCTTATCACCGCTTAACATCAGGTGTGATAAAGGCCAAGTGTTACCCCGTAGTAGCAAAAACAAAAAAATATACAATTTTGTGGTGTATGTGTCGCAGTAAGATAGATATAGCCGTGATATAGTTATATCCCTAGGGATATAATTATGTATATTATATATGTATACCTTTATGTTGAGTGTCCACCGGTCGATGTTGCGCGAGGTGCGCCCGCAGCAGGCGCTCGGTGGTGAAGGCGGCGTCGCACTCCGCGCACGGGAACCGCGCCGCCGCACGCACTTCGCCGTGCACCGACCGCCTATTATAGGTTGTTTACATGTATAAAGTGACGAAGTAATTAACTAAATTTTAAGTTAATGTTAACTAAATTCACGCGTGTAAACAGTCACTTAACAGTTCTTTAGTCACAAGTGCTAAGTAAACGATTTAGTGAATAAGTGAGTAACCGCCGGTTTCTGAAACGCCAATCAAAATAAAAATTAGCTAACAGACTGTCACCATTAATTCCCAATTAAAAGAACCTTGGGTTTCTGAAACGAAAATTATCTCACAATTAGGCTTACCGCCGGTTTCTGAAACGCCAATCAAAACTAAAATTAGCTAACAGACTGTCAACAGACTGTCACAATAAATTCCCAATTAAAAGCACCTTGGGTTTCTGAAACGAAAATTATCTGACAATTAGGTTTAGATTTGTATGGGCACTGACATACTGTTAACAGACTGTTGACAGTCTGTCACATTTTTCTTACAGAAACCCAAACTACAATTAATTGGAGATTAATTGGGAATTAGGTAATTTAATTTTAATTAGCGTTTCGGAAACCGGCGGTAAGTAGAATAGAATCGAGTCTATTTTTGCTTAAGTAACCCCCCTCCCGCACCGCGCGTATTCCCCGGTAGGCGTGGTCTTTACTAAATTTGCTTTTAGTTCGCATGTGAACACACTAATTTAGCGAAGTAGGAAAGTACCTTCGTCCATTGTGACCAAACTAAATTGAATTTAAGTTATAACAAGTGTAAACACTTTACTACTTAAAATTAACTTAAAAATTAAGTTAATCACTTGCTTACTTAATACGTGTAAACTAGGCATTACACGCGAACAACGAAGTACAAAGTTATCAGAAAGAATGGAAGAATATCGTTCTTCACCGTGGACTTCGCGCCTATTACACGCGAACAACAAAGTACAAACTTATCAGAAAAGAATGGAAGAATATCGTTCTTCGCCGTGGATTTCGCGTCTTTTAGACATCGGTTACACGCTAATTCTGGTGTCAGTTCAGTCCATCATTCTGGTCATCGAGATCGAGAAAATTATCGTGTAACCATTCAGACTGACAGACTGGTGGTATTTTAGATAATATTTGTCAGTCCGTTTCGAATGACAGAAAACTGAACCGACTGAACTGACGTCAGAATTAGCGTGTAACCGATATCTTACACGTGAACTACAAAGTACTAAGTTATCAGAAAGAAAGAAAGAAAACTAAATTAAAAAGAAAGCAAAAATAAACAAAAATAATCTTGTGTGTAGTTGGTTGGGTGATGCCAAAACTGTCCACAGCTCAGTATACGCACAGATAATATGTATAAGCAAGCGCAAGTCTCAAGCGCTGCCTCTGTGGTCTAGTGGTTCAGAGGTCCCGGGTTCGATTCCCAGTGGGGATACATATTGTATTCGGTTTGGTTGGTAGTAGGACTTGTTCTTTGTCCGCCTGGCTAGCTACCACCATCTTATCTAAGTCTGATCTTTCAACATTATTGTGTTCCGGCAGTTAGAGATAAGATAGCCAGTTCCTCAATGATTGAGGATTCCGGGAGAAGTGCGCTTCCACCTTCAGCCTTATCACCACTTATCATCAGGTGTGATGAAGACTGCTACCCCGTTGTGGATAAAAAAAAAACATGCCTATTCCTATCTATGGACTGATTATATTATTAATTCTGGCCGTTAGACTGTATTGATGTGGATGGTGAGAGTGAGAGTTAATAGCTACCTGTGGTTGTACATGTGGTTGCGCTGTGAGAACTGCTCGCCGCAGACGGTGCAGTCGTAGGAGCTCTCCACGGGTCGCCCGTTCAGGTGCCGCTTGCGGTGCTGGTTCAGGTTCGTTACCTGCCCGAAACAATTACATACATATTACAGTACAGACAAACACAACCAACAGGCCGCGCTTCTGAGAACTTCAACCAAAACTTTACTAAACTTTTTTACTGTCGCACTTGGCCACAATCGGTTTTTGTATGTAAACTTTGATTGCGGCCAACTGACAGGCCGCGGCCGTTGCCTGCTGGCGGACTGATAGTCTGCAGGGCCCTTTAACCCATTAGAGGTCAAATTCTCACTTTATTTATTTAAATTTTTACTTTTTTGCATTCACAATGCAATTTTTTTTATTGAAAGTGAAGTACTTAGAAAAAATCGACCAGTCTCACAAGTTTCACTACCAGCTCCGATGGGACTCGAATCTACGACCTTTCGCTATGCGGGCGACTGCTCTAATCACTGGGCTACGGAGTCGTTACGAGAAGATTTTTTTTTCTAAATACTTCATTTTCAATTTTTCACTTTATTTATTTAAGTTTTTAGGTAAGGATAGGCCTCTGGTACGGCGACAGCGACGCGGCGGCGGTGGAACAAATTAACTTCGCGTCGTTTCTGCAGTGCGGCCACTGACATATGTTTGAGTCCGCAACCGTTCTCCGAAGACCGATTCGCCGATGGACTGTTCGTCGACAGGACAATTCATTTATGTCCAATTTTCCGACAGACTATTTTACCTACGGTCATTTCGCCGACAGAAACTTTCACATATGTCAATTTCAACGACAGTCTTATTCAGCTACATAATGTTTCACCGATACGACGATAAACCTATGACTCTTTTAACTACATACCTTTCTACCGACGGAGGGTTCGCCTACAAACTTAGAACAAGCGATATTACAAATCATACACATAATTAAAAATTTATAGATAAAGCCGTAATATAGCATAGCTATATCCCTAGGGATATAATTATATACCGTAAAATAGTTATACGAAAGCAACAAGTTCTGTGATGTGAAAAAAAGTAACCACGAAATTTAAATTTCAAACTTATCACGTGTTCGACAGGACAACACTCCTACAATTATTTCATAAAAAGTAATTATATCACTAAACTTGAGCCGTATTATAATTATACTAGCAGATCCTCGCGGTTTCACCCGCATGGTACCCGTTCCCGTGGGAATATCGGAATAAAATATAACCTATGTCACTTGGCAAGAATGTAGCTTTCTAATGGTGAAAGAATTTTCTAAATCGGTCCAGTAGTTTCGGAGTCTATTCGATGCAAACAAACAAACAATCAAATCTTTCCTCTTTATAATATAAGTATAGATTATTAGTAAGATAGTAATAAATCGCTTTCGTATAACTATCTTACGGTATTTAATGATATCCCTAGGGATATAGCTATCCCAACTAACACAAAATGTCTGCTTAAGACCTATATAGCGTATATAATTACAGTTAGAAGCTGCAAGAGTCAGCTGTATAACGCGCTATGCAACCATTTTGCAGCTGCTTTAGATCTAAAGGGGCGAAATTAGAACCTATTTTAATAGATCCAGTAGAGTTTCATAATAGTGCATGTTATTTCTTACAACCGCTATTTTCACTCCTTATACACCCTATTGGCAGTAATTGAATGAAAGAATGTCAGATCCGCTCATTATTTCATTCACTCCGAAGTGTAGCTTTCAGTGCAAATTGTGACTTTCTTAAGTATTTAATTTCTATTACATGTAAGATGTTTTTATATAATTATGGCTAGGCAGCGTGTAGTGAAATAATAAAATGGTGGAATTGTAGTGCAAATATACGATTTAAGTTACGCGGCTTGTTTATGTGATAAACATCGGCAAATTTAATTTACTGTGAAACATGTATGGTGTTTTTGGAGTAAAACTAATGGGCCCTCCATTTATTGAAGATATTACGAAAATTTAATGAATTTGTAACTGCGGGTCAATTTTTTATATCTTAATTTTGATAAGTATTACACTGAATTATATTTATTTATGGATAATTAACGATAACATGTTGATGCGATCATACTAAACTGTGTAGTGTGACTCGTGTGTTTCAATAAACAGAAATATATGAACAAATAAAATAAATGGTTTCAGAAAATGGCGTCTATATTATTGCAGCCTTGCTTTCTAGTTTTCGCTACTGTGGCTCCCTTTTGCAGAAATAGGTGACAAAAACCACTGTTCGGAAACTCCTAGATCCAATTAAGCTGCTAAATTCTTTTTTCTAGAACTTCTACCTCCATACAATGTCAATGAAAGTGGATATTATAACCGAGAGTGCGAATTTGATGTGATATAAAGCTCGCACCTGCAATGCAGCACATTCAATAAATATAATTTAGGGATCTGCAATAAATGCTGGAAACCCTTGATGCTTGAATTGTTTGATTTATTAAAAAAAAACAGTAGTATTATGCTAATAAATTCTTCTGTTACGTATACTATTTATGATCTCTAAAAATCAACTTTAAGGCCAATGTACCTATAGTTTATAACTTTAAGAATTAATCGTCAAATAAAACAAAGTTGGTTAATACCTATTAATTTTCAAGAAAATACGACGACGAGAAGTAATTAAAATAAAAAAGTTTAAATAAAAGCATAGAACCAACTTCAATTAAGTTTTTTGCAAGTAAATGAAGGCTCCGACTTTGTTGAAGTCGGTTCTATTTTTTTTTAACCTCTTTTTTAAACACCCTTTAAGCTCAATTTGATAGAAGGCATAAATCCGAATCGAAGAACAAAGCATCATTAAAATCCGACTAATAGTTCTCGAGATATGCTTGGACATACAAACAAACAAACATTCAACTTTATACAAAAACTTTTTCCAGAATGTAACAAATATATTACTGAAAACCGCATCAAAATCGGTTCACCCAAACATAAGAAAATTGCGGACAAACGTACATACATAGGTACAGGTCAAACTGAGAACCTCTTATTTTGAAGTCGGTTAAATCGAATTAACCTTTTATTAAGGACGTTCTCCATTTGATTGAAAAGCTATTATTTTCTATCATGAAGCACTGCAGACTCCATAGTAGTTCCACAAAAAAGAATTTTACGAGCTTATAGGAACTAATTTTACCTCATAGGCATAACAGAAACCGTAAGAAGTAAATTAGACACAATTTCCTATCCTATGCAGAACAGGGTGGTATAGTATGCCACGCGGGACCGTAATGCAACTTAAAGTGCCAATAAATATGCAATTATAACTACAATGCAGTCAATGGTGGTCTGAAATGCTATGCGAAACCATTATGCGAATAAAAGTGGCAAAAAAGTTACAAATCTAACTATTGTGCAGTTAATGGTGCCATAAGGTGTCACAAAAATACCTTAGGTTCCTGCTGCGGTAATAGCTATAATTTTAGCTGTTATCGAACTTGTGCCTAATTCTTACTCCGTTATGCCACCCCTATAGACATTGGAGCTTTAAGGAAAGCTGCATTTTTCACTAGTGTGCTAGTTGGGATATTACGGCTTTATCTATCTCACTGCGACATATAGACCCACACGTACCCCACACGAATAGGTTTTATGCAAGAAAATATTTTTAGTTTCAGTTCCATGTATGGGGGTTTTTTTTAATGAAAATTGTAAAGTGGTTTACAAAATACATCTACCTACCAAGTTTAAGTGTGTAGTCTTAGGTAATGGTAGGAATATAGTCGCTGTGACATACGGATGGACAGACCGACAGAGATGACGAATCTAATAAGGGTTCCGTTTTTTGCCATTCGGCTATGGATCCCTAAAAAATTGACCTTAAATTTTGTTATTATTTTTCTAAGTAGGCTTTTCACAATTCAGGCAGGACAGGACTTCATTTGGAACTAAGGAGTAGTGCGTGCACCAAATTCATATTATTGTCACTGGCAAATTTCTCGACGTTTAGATATTTATCTAGTATGAAAACCGTAGCGCAATATTTCCAAAGATCATTTCCGGCGTAAAAGTTAGTAAATATAAAGGGAAATGTTGCAACTGCAGTACACATTTTATTATTGTCATACATAACTAAGAAAACATTAATAAGTTTTATAGGTAGGGCAAGTCTGCCTTAACTTCTTAGTAAAACACATAAAAATTTTGATATTATGTGTATGTTTTGTAATATCGCTTGTTCTAAGATTGTAGGCGAATCCTCCGTCGGTAGAAAGGTATGTAGTTAAAAGAGTCATAGGTTTATCGTCGTATCGGTGAAACATTATGTAGCTGAATAAGACTGTCGTTGAAATTGACATATGTGAAAGGTTCTGTCGGCAAAATGACCGTAGGTAAAATAGTCTGTCGGAAAATTGGACATAAATGAATTGTCCTGTCGACGAACAGTCCATCGGCGAATCGGTCTTCGGAGAACGGTTGCGGACTCCATATGTTTAGGGGAGAGTCGGATGTATCATACCAGTAATTTAGCTTATAAATTATCTCTTTTCCTACTATACAAAAATGAACGAAAAACAGCTGTTCCATACATTTTGATCTATGCGATTTAAAATTTTCTATGGAACAGCTGATTCTTTTTTCGCGTTTTCAATGTTGGTACCATAGTGAAAGTTGTTTGTATGCGTGAGTACATTGACCCCTTAAAATTATGTGCACTATTTAAGAAGGACCTTATATATGATGAAAAAACTGCAAAAATTTTTTTCGCTATTTCAGAGTTGGTCCCATAGTAAAACTTGTCTGTTTGATGGTTTTTAGCTATTAATTCTGTTACACGTTGTAAATCGCCGTCGTGCGGCCTCGGTCTAAAGGAAGATGATGTGTGATTGATAGGCTCCTTAAAATTAGCTAGTTAAATTTTAAAATAGATCAAAATTGACAAGCAACTTATCCAACTGAATGATGACATATGCAGCAGTGCTCATACTACCTAACCTTGGCAAACTAATTTCTCTGCCAATGAGTGGTCTATTTTGTTGGTGTCTATGATACACACATACAATAGCGCCACTTCTTCTCATAAATAGCCATTTCGTAGGTAAAACGCTGCGGTAGGCATTTCATTACTTTGATTGTTTTCGGGTTCTTCTTTGGGTTTCAGCGTTCATTCAAGAAGAGGCGGCGCGTGGGCGAATTATTGTGCATCAGTTGGTGCGTCACATTGAGTTATTTTATTAGACATCTGTCGCAAGCGCGCAATGATAGCACAATTTTCCCGCGCCGCCTCTCCTTTAAACGAGCTCTCAATGATTCAGTTAAATCTTGGTAGACCAGTAGTCACCGACCGCTATTGCCGACTCATTGGCTTTAATGAGGTCGTCCAACGTGCAGGTGTTAGGGCACTAAAGCAAGAGCTCCGTGGTCTGTGTGACTCCGCTGTAGTTGGGTAATAATACTGGGATAAAAGGGATATACCTGGGCGTAAGCCTTGTTGCAACCGGGCTCCGGACAAACATACGGCCGTTCACCGGTGTGCAGCCGTACGTGATTGTTTAAGTTCGTCACCTGAGAAAGGAAGAATATACAATTCAAAATAGATTTAATTATAGTAAACATTTGCTAAGATTCAGACCAACCGGCGCACTTCGGCCCAGCCCGGACCATTTTATAATGTGGTAAAGCAAATTGAAATGTATAAACATGAATAACAGGTTCATAATATGTAGCTGCAAACTGCTACGCTAATCTCCGTTTGCATACCGCGCCCTACGGCTCCGTACGGTTTCCGCGGCAAACGTACGACGGCGTCGGCGTCGTCGTCGCGGTTGCCGTTTGGTCTGAATCTTACCTTAAATTAAAGAAATAAAGTGCATAAAACAAACACTTCAACTTCAGCTTACTATCAGAACTAATGTTTAATGACTTTATTCCTGTGATCCTATATTCCCATTAAATTTAATCATAATCTCTCCATTAATTGGCTGAAGTTAATTTATCATGCAGATAGACTATGTTTATACCTGAGTAAATGCTTTCCCACATTCTGAGCATTTGAATGGCCTTTCATTAGTATGGATCCGAAGATGTGCTCTCAAGTTATTTGATTGGGAAAATGCTGAAAGAATAAAATTCAGTTGTAATTTAATTGTAAAACACAACCAAAAGATTTTTTGAATTTGTTGAAACGACGCGTTTTTTTATCTCATTCCACAAGCGCTTTTTTTACGGCGCGCTTAAAAACACGGTGTGCATAGGCTCTTAAGTTAGTATAACTTTTCATTTCTGATAGAAGCATTATAATTGTCTTGACAGCAATCCTGCCCTTTTAAAAGTGCAATCAATCTCTTTTGGCGGTTATCCCACGTCATCGCGCCGTCGTGTAGTGCGGGATTGCAGAGTATGCAGTACACACTGAACACAGGACGCGGCGCCGCAGTTCAGTATCAGAACCGTGAAATAGAATGACAGACTAAGATACTATTGCATTTTTGATATTAAAGGTATTGCAAATTGTTTTACCTTTATTGCAGTAAGTGCAGACAAACCGCCTCTCCGCTCGGTGGTTGCGCAAATGGTTCTGCAGCTGCATCGACTTCTGAAATGTCTTGTGACATATGCCACAATACAGATTTTTGTCACCACTTTCCTACAACCAGGAATATTTATGTACCATTCCTCTCATTGAACAAGACTATTTCTATAAAGTAGCATACATTATCCCACACAGGAAGACTTATGGTCACAAGACTTGTAACACAAAATTAACAGGTCCAGAAAACATTCTACATATAAAGTGCGCTCGAGCAATGCACACATAGACAACGCTCACAGACACAATATCTTGGTCTGTCTCAGTCAAATATTGTACGAGCGCGAGTGCTATCTATTACTATAATATATACATTTAATTGTAATTTATATCATGAGTATGCTTCTTGACAGACATAGCTATCGAAAAAAAAAAAAGTATAGGTGCCAATTGAAAACCAGCGTCAGGTATACTATACCTGACATAATGCTGATTTGGCCACCTATTTTGGTGCAGCCGTGAGACATTTAAAAAAAAAACAAATTTTAATTTCGTTTATTCAACTTAGGTTTGTTTAACAACACTTATGAACGGAAAAATGGAAAATGAAGTATTTAGAATAAATCAACCTGTCTCACAATCAGCTCCGATGGGACTGGACTGGGATTTTTTCTAAATACTTCATTTTCCATTTTTCCGTAGTAAAAATTGCATTGTGAATGCAAAAAACTAAAAATTAAAATAACACTTATGAACTTTATAATTATTATCTATTGTCATTTCTTTTGTATTTCCTTTGTTTTTTTTTTGGTTATTATTTGTCTAGCTGTATTTTGTTATGTATCGTCTCGCGTCTGTGACGAAATAAACACATTTACTTTCTTTTTCTTCTTCTTTCTATCCGCTAGAGACACACATTGTTATGAAACGTGAAGTACATACATGAGATTGACTTCTGTTCCTGTTTATTTTGTGCTTGTAATTTGTAATATCATAGTTAGTGCAACTGTTAGTACTTGCATCAGATATGTACAAGCCCTTATACTAATGAACTGGCTTACAAATTCATTTTGGAACAATTGAAACCATTATCATGTTTTTTTTGGTAGATCTGTAAGGTATTCTTATATTGAATAGTTTTAATGTGTTAGCATGCAAACTACTTACTGTGTATTTATAATATTATTCTAACATAGTATTTTATCAGAATGATATATAGGTCAGAATACCTCATCAGTATTGTTTGGAGGTTCTTCCAGAGGGTCGGAGGGTTCATTGTCAGTGTCCCCTATGGTGACCTCAGGGACAAGTGGCTGACATTTGAAACAAGCATACACACCAGCCTTCCCAGTCTCAAATAGTTGCTGAAATTAAATAGAAAAACTTAATTTGTTGTAAAGTATACAACATTTTTGTAGGTAATACCCAAAGGATACTTGGGAAAGTACTTATGAAAAACTTCTACACATAGATCTAAATAATAATCTAAATTCATAAAAAGGTAAAAATTTTAAAACAAACTATCTAATTTATATAAAGTTTTTAGTAACCTCTGATAAATGAATCTCACAGGGCACTGAATTAATTAGCACCACAAACTCGCAGCGTTTATCATGATTGATAGAAGTGACTTATTGCTAGTTCCATGTTCCAATATAATGAAACAAATAAAAAATATTACAACCTGGCCAAGAATTGCACTTAAGTATACATAATGTAGATTTCAAACATAAAGATACTTCCTATAGCAATATTGCTCAAGGTTTGCTATTCAGGTACACGGTGGTCACTGTGCAGAAAAAAACAAAGTCACTTGTTTTTTACGGGGCGCTCTGCAGAGCCAGACAAAAAAAAACACTGACCGCCAGGCAACAAAAAAAACGCGGGCAGGTTTCGTACGCTTATTTTTATTTTTGCTGCAGTGACTACGATTTTCTAGAAGTATTGTAAAGTAACCAGTATCAATATTATCTTATCGTATAAAGAAACAACAGTGGTAACTCAGAAATTCTTCCACAACTATAAATTCTTAATCGATTCTTTTAGGAAAACAAAAAATAATATTCAAAAGAAAACCCTTTTAGTGTGCTTTTATTAGAAATATGATACTTACAACAGCTGGTTCACGACAAAGCCTACATTTGTCCATGATAATTAAACTCAAAAATACAGCTTTTCATAAAATTGCACATAAAAATCGCCGAAAATAAAAATATTGGCCTTTCGAAAAAGACAGGCAGGGCAAGACGGCAAGACACGCGGGGGGGTGTTAGGCGGGGCGGGGGGGAGGAGGTGCCATAAAAAAATCCATAGAGAAAAATACAGAACAATTTAAGTACATAACGATTAAAGTCGCTGCGTGTGAACTGAACAAGCAGCGACTTTAATCGATTGGGACTCGCTGGCGACTTTTGATTATATTGGTTGGTAATCATGTGAGAACTTGAATTTAGCAGTGATTTATTTACAAACAGCGATGCGATAATGCCTATGTCCTGGGGGGCTACCGCGTAACTTTATGGATATGAACTTCATACGTTTTTTCGAAATTTAAGTCAATTTTATTTAAAAAAATAGCCACTTTAGGTTCCTTGTTTTGTAACTTCGGGTATATAGATAGCTAGCTAGGAACGTTCAAAAGGACAAAGCAGCTAAAATCTATCAAAATAAGGAATTCAAATAACAGTTGAAGCCCATATCCATACCCATATTTTTTTGCCGGTAGCTCCCCGGGGGGGCTACCGCGTAACTTTAAGGGTATGAACTTCATACCTTTTTGGGATCTTTAGGTCAATTTTATGAAGAAAATAGCCGCTTTCAGTTTCTTGTTTTGTGACGTCGGGTATAACGATAACTAGCTAGCAACGTTCAACAGAACAAAGCAGCAAAAATCTATTAAAAAAAATTTTTTTTTTGATGTTTGAACGTTTGTCGCCCATGTGTGGCTGGCTTAATGTTGAAACCTTGTCTGACAGATCTAAGTACCTAATCTGTGCTGTATTTTGACAAAAAAAAGAAAAATTGACATCATTGACATTGACAGTTGATTGACGTTTTCCGTGTGCCGTATTGTGTGCTCGTATTTCTCATGAATTTCTGAAATTGCGCTGTAATTTTTCAGTATTTTGCAAATCATTTCTTCTATTACTTTACTTCATTACAATGTGTCCGTAGCTTTCGTTATTATTCTTCAAATATTTTTAAATGTTATAAATTAGTTTGCTGTTTTGTGAAGTTGTGTTGATATTAGATAAAAATGTCTGAAAAGCCAGTTGCAGCGAGTGGTAGCAACCAGCCGATCGTAAAAATCGGTCATTACACTCTTGGTGCTACACTTGGTGTGGGAACTTTCGGCAAAGTAAAGATAGGGGAGCACCAGTTGACAAAACACAAGGTGGCTGTGAAGATCTTGAACAGACAAAAGATAAAGTCTCTCGATGTAGTGGGAAAGATTAGAAGAGAAATACAGAATCTGAAGCTCTTTCGACACCCACATATCATCAAACTTTACCAGGTATGGAATTAGTATTTATTCAATAGATAAAGCTGACCTTGGAATAGAGCAAATTAATCTACTATGTAAATGGTTTGATCAAACAATAATATTTATACTGCCATCTTCCTTGAGTAATTACTGGTTACTATCATCACTGTAAACATAATAATCCTGCTAAAGGCATTTTAGTAAACTAATGATCTTCCCAAAAGTAACATAATACCAGATTATTTATTTTTTTAGGTCATATCCACACCAACAGACATATTCATGATAATGGAATATGTGTCGGGTGGGGAACTGTTTGATTACATTGTCAAGCGGGGAAAGCTTCAAGAGCACGAGGCTCGGCGGTTCTTCCAGCAGATCATATCTGGAGTTGATTACTGCCACAGGCACATGATCGTTCATAGAGACCTCAAACCGGAAAACCTTTTACTGGACCATAATATGCATGTCAAAATTGCTGACTTTGGTCTATCCAACATGATGATGGATGGAGAGTTTCTGAGGACTTCCTGTGGGTCACCTAACTATGCAGCTCCAGAGGTATGCCTACAGAGCATAAAGCTTGATTTACACACAAGGATAGCTAGTTTCTCCCAACTGATTATATAATACTGATTTTCATCTCAATACTAAATTCTTGAGATAAGCTATTAAAAAACGTAAAAAAAATGATTTTTTACATGTTTCTCTTTTACGTTATAATGTTATAAAAAAATTACATATTAACCTTTTTGCATTTCAATGCAATATAGATGTTCGTTATCGTGATTGTTAACTACTCTGTAACTCAGATTCAGAGCATTACCCTGGACAGTGAAAGGTCCCAAGCTTGATTCCCAGTAGAGCTTCTTGAAGGATGGGTAATTTTATTCTATTAATTCATTTTCAATTATTGTATCATGTTTTGTTATGCAGGTCATATCTGGGAAGCTGTATGCAGGTCCTGAAGTAGATGTATGGTCCTGTGGAGTAATACTCTATGCATTGCTCTGTGGAACTCTGCCGTTCGACGATGAGCATGTTCCCACTCTATTTCGGAAAATTAAATCAGGAATATTTCCTATACCAGAGTACTTGAATAAAAGTGTGGTTAGCCTGCTGTGCACGATGCTGCAAGTAGACCCGATGAAGAGGGCCAGTATCGAGGATGTGAAAAAGCATGAGTGGTTCCAGAAGGATCTGCCGGGTTACCTGTTCCCTTCGCCTGTAGAGCAGGTACATGTAGGTTCAGTTTCAGTTGATTTTTTTTGCGTGTTATACTAACAGTCTGAAGTGTTGAAATACTGAAATGGCAATTATTTTAAATTAATTTTGATTAAACTATTAATAACAAAAAGTAACTAACTTAATCTATCTACTCACATTAATACTCTACTAATCTAATTTACATTTATGTCTTTAATTTCTAAATACAATCAAATTAAGTTCTGTTTGATAGTATGGCCCAATTGGTCCTCTTGAACTTTGTCAATGTAATGTATATTTCAGTATTTTCAGTTTCTTTTATTGTGATGTCCTGCTTATATTATGTCCTAATACTGAATGTTTGTTGCACTGCAATTTGACTGTCATTTGCTTTGTTTTTTTTTTTATTATTATTGTAATGCATTTTTCTGAGTATTGTGTCTGCACTTATTTTATGATTGAGTCTACTGACTGTGCCATCAAAGCAAAGGAGGATATGCACAAAATTATGGAAGCTACTAAAAAGCCAGTTGCGACTTAAAAACACAATTTAACATAATTATTTATATTAATACTAGCTTTCCGCCCGCGGCTTGGCCCGCGTAGACTATACGACGTTATCCCGCGGGAATATGATTTTTTTTTCGAGATAAAAAGTAGCCAATGGTCCTCTCCAGGCTACAAAGTATCTGTGTCCCAAATATCAGCCAAATCCGTTCAGCCAAACATTCAAACATCTAAACTTTCACATTTATAATATTAATAGTAGGATTGAAAGACACAGACTTTTCTAGAAGATCTCTATCAGATCAGGCAACCCTAATCTTAGGATTCTTTTCGATTATCTGTAACTTGGCCAGTAAAAATTACAAACTGCAAAGCAGGATAACCAAGATACAGAATAAAAAAAAATACATATGAACATGACCTTGTGTTGTAGTATTTAATCATGGTTTATTCAAGCATCGTAAATTTATTGTTCAAACAATCATCTGTTTTAGAAACTGACTGCAAAGTAGAAGAAAACATATTGTATAACAAAACAAATACAATGCAATTTCTTTTTAAACTTACATGGTCATTATCACTATAACTATTATGAAAAACGGGATTTTTACCATGTTTATTTTGTTTTTCGAGTATATTTAAATATCGGGAACTCGAAAAACAAAATAAACATGGTAAAAATCCCGTTTTTCATAATAGTTATAATGCAATTTCTATTACAAATATGAACCTTTATTAAAGAAGTATTACAAAAGTAAGCTCAAAACTATATTCCTTACAATTCACAAGAAACTTGATTTAGTGTTCAGTTATCATCTCCCACAGGACAGCAGCGTAATTGATACGGAGGCTATTTCGGAAGTTTGTGAGAAGTTCGGGGTGAAAGAGCATGAAGTACACAACGCGCTGTTGAGCGGCGACCCGCATGACCAACTGGCCATCGCGTACCACCTGATCATAGACAACAAGAGGATCGCTGATGAGGCCGCAAAGGCTGAGATCAAGGACTTCTATGTAGCAAGTAAGAACTGTTTCAGTTGAAGACCAGCAGGCTAACTCTGGACGGAATCGAGTTGAAATATGTCACCCCAACCAGGGGGGTGTCACTCCGCAGTTTAGGTACGTTCGGCCGGCGCGCCTGCCGGGCAGGCGTATGGCAGAAGGATGCCGCTCGGCTCGTATGCTCCACGTTCGCGCGTAGAACGATCGATCATTTCTGTGATTTTTGTGCACCGAACAATGATTACTAAACGTTCTTATAATCCGTATATAAGATACTGTTGTGTTTACGAAAAGAAATAACAAAAGAAACAACAAAACCGAACTCGCAAGTCGCTCGCAACCCTAACCAGCGAGCGAGCTGTTATTTATTTTATTTATTATTTATTAAGGAAACAAACGGTCATACATAATACATTGTACAATGTTAAATGAATCTAAAAAGACCTATAGTTCCATTAAAGTATACAAAAAAAGTAGTGACAAAATATTTTGCAATCTAAAAGATATTTCAGAGCAAACAAAAGAAATTGTAGGTACTTAAGTCTAGTACTTAAGTGTTTGAGACATTCATAGAAATAGAAACGCTCGCGCGTAGATATTGGGTACAGTTTTGCTTGCATGCGCGAACTCTAGGTTATTATAACAATAGGCAAGCGATGACAAAGCAACCGGAATTGTACTTTAAATCGACGCAGGAAGATTTATTTTTATTTGAATGAGCTTGCAGAGTGAGTCTTCTGTGCCTTAGCACTATTATTTATTCTGTGCCCCAACCAAACACGGGCGATTAGACCTTTTAAATTTAAGTATTCCACAGCATGGTACCCCGACTGCAATGAGAGCTTGTTTCTTACTTTTTAGTTTGATGTTTGCAGTCGTATTATTTTTTATTGTATTTTTTCCATAGGTAACTCACCCCCTGCAACCAGCAGTGAGAGCTCGCGGCCGCACCCGGAGCGCATCGCGCCGCTTCGCGACAAGGTGTCGCCCGCCGCCGCGCAGCCCGCCGAGACCAACAAGACGCGCGGGACCCCAGTCAAAAGGTAGCCCTCATAATTTGTACGCCACAAACTACCTAATTAATGTTAACCACTTACCCTGACCATTCATCACCATTTGGACACAGATTAAGACACAGATAGGCGACAATTAGATTTAAAAAAGTTTCAAAATCCAAGAGAGATACACCCAGTCGTGTCTCTTTAGCAACGCTCTAGCAATGGGGTATTTCACTGTTATTGAAATGTAGATATTTATTGATGAAGTTAAATGTGAAAAAATGAAATTTTTTTTAACAAGCTAATAATTATAAGCTGTTTAATTTTGACTATAGCTGTCTCTTTCTAAAACGAAATCTTCTATGGTGAGACTATAACGCTACTGACTTGGTGACGTCACAAAGATAGTCGTTCCCTCTTTGTCTAATTAGAAAGTTTGATGTCCTATAACTTTGAAAATATACAAGATAATTCAAAATAAAAACTTGTTTTGTGTAGCAAATTATTCGAAAAACTATTTTAATTAATAAAAAATATCAATACCCTATAGTGTGAGTACACAATTCGCCACAATTTCCTATGAAGACCTTAACTAGCAGTATATATCTGGTACCTCAAATCAATTTTATTCAACCTTACAATATTTCAGAGCCAAATGGCATTTAGGCATCCGATCCCAGAGCAAGCCCAACGACATCATGCTGGAAGTGTTTCGCGCCATGAAAGCGCTGGACTACGAGTGGAAGGTCATCAACCCCTACCACGTCAGGTAACTATCGTTTCTTTAATAATTACGATCGACAATGTACATTCGACATTGTATCAAGCTTGCCAGTTAAAGGCTGTTAGGTGATAAGGTTTTCAAGGAAAACATAACTGTGTAAACTGTTGTTTTTTATTTACACAACGTGTTAATACTTTTAGCGAAAGTGAGAAAATAGTTTGTTCAGTATCGAGAGTAGAATCGATTCCACACATTTTCCTTTTTTGCGTCTTCTAAAAATGTTTGTGTCTACTGCCTATTCATACAATACGCGCGCGACCTGTCATGTGCTCTCTTAATCTCTAATTATTGTGTATCCATTGTTTTAGAGTGCGAACGTTAAACAAAATGACAGAAAAGTACGTGAAGATGTCCCTACAACTCTACCAAGTCGACTACAAGTCGTACTTGTTAGACTTCAAGTCTCTTTCCGGCGAGAAGGAGGAGTCAGACGAAGAGGCGGCGTCCCCGGTAGCCCCGCCCCCGCCCGCCCCCATACAACCTCATGGACATCACACTATGGAGTTCTTCGAAATGTGCGCTGCCCTTATTATACAACTGGCGCGGTAAATCTGTTCTAAGGTGCGCGTTCTAAGGTTGAAATCGGAACTAATCTTTCATCATAGTCTTAGAAGAAAATGACGGAGCCAATGTACTGTCACTAGCGCCCCAGTCGCGCGCAGAATTATCAGGCACGCACTCTAGTTCGAACAGGGGCTTTCCGCGAGCTGTCGCACATTGTTAAAGTAGTATTGCGAACGAGATGGCGCTTTACTTCAAATCCCTATCAGGCGAGAAGGAGGCGTCCGATTCAATCTTACTGGTCGTCGTGAAGTTAGCCGCAATGTGCAGTAGTGTAAGTAGTGTACCCCGCAACCTCACCTCTCTAAAATTTGCCCGTGGTACTACTAATAAGACCACGCAGTAGGACCACGGGCTCTGAATGGTTCTTATTACTCCTAGTTGAACTACGGGCACTGTTACTTGTCCATAGTCCTATCGATAGAACCATGTACAAGTAAAAATGCCCGTGGTACTACTAATAGGACTACGGGTAATGCTAGGTGCCCATAGTCTTACTGATAGAACTAGGGACACAAAAATTTGCCCGTGGTACTACTAATAAGACCACGCACTAGGACCACGGGCTCTGAATGCTATATTGTGTACAAGTTAACATCTGACTGTACTATTGTAAGCGAGATGGCGCTGTACGGCGAGAGTCAGTCCGGTGAAGAGGCGGCGTCCCGGTAGCCCCGCCCCCGCGCCGGTATCTCCGCTTCCGCTGGCACCCACACAATCTCACAGACACTATACTATGGCGTTCTTCGAAATGTGCACTGCTCTTATCATACAACTCGCGCGGTAAAGCGTAGTAGGAGATAGTTCGAACAGGGGCCTTACCAGGGAGCTGGCAAACAATAGGTAGTATATCGAGATGGTGCTATACTTCAAGTTCCTATCAGGTGAGAAGGAGGCGGCGTCCGATTCAATCTTATTGACCGTCGTGTAGTGAGCTGCAATGCGCAGTAGCGTACCCCGCAACCTCAGCTCTTCTTTCCCGCATGCCTCTATATCAGTCTTTCCCAAAGTGGGCGACAACGCCCACTTGTGGGCGCTGCATGCCTAAAGGGGGGCGGCAAGAGACCCTGAAAAAAAATCATTTGAAGTTATACTTAGTGATTTTTAAGTAGGTAAAAAAGAGGCGCTACAAAATAATTTATTTTCAAAGTGGGCAGTAGACAAAATATGTTTGGGAACCTCTGCTCTATATTTTGTCATCATCATCGGCCATTTATAATGGCAATGACATGGCCCACCACGCGGGCCCAGTAAGGATTGGTGGGTATTAACGACTGCAATCGCAGCCGGGACCAACGGCTTAACGTGCCTTCCGATGCGCGGAGGAGTTCGACTCGAGGCAAAATTTTTTGGTCATCCATCCCGTGAGCGACCATTGTGAAAGTTGCTTAACTTCAACGATCGCAGGCCAAGCGCGTTGAACCACTGGCTTTATTGTGTACTGCGCATAATCTCGCGCGATGTTCCCAAACAGTTTGAATCGAGCTTTAATATTGTAAACGGGATAGCGCTATGGCAGTATATAGCTTCATCCTTTTCAACATTACTTCAGTATTGCTATGACAGCAGATGGTAGACCTCCGGATGTCGCATGTCGCTACTAGCGGCAAGTGAACCTAACCAACTAATAGTATTACAATATTTCTTGTAGTATGTTACTTGTAAATTATTAACTTAACGATACCGCTTTGCCTTACTACTTGAAGTTTAATATTAAGTAATATTTGACATTGATTTTTGATACAAACATGTCTTTTAAATAAAAATAAAATTTGTGCAAACCCTATGATTTAAACAGTGCAATATTGTAAATAAAACAATACGTTCAAAATACTAGTAGAATCTTACTTGATATTAAATTAATAATGGTAATCTATTCGCATATAGATGTTTTGAATGAACATCCTGTTAAAATGAGCAAGTGAAGTAAAGTGTATAAGAATTTTAGGGTGACACTGTTTTTTTATTTAAAATGTTTTAAAAAAATATCAGAAACACAACACAGGTATTTATTTTCAAATTATAGAGCATCAAACTTCCTTATTAGACAAGGACAGCGCTAACTAGGTGTGACGTCACACGTAGATAGCGCCATTCTCCCGCCATATTAAATTTCGTTTTAGAAAGAGACAGCTAGAGTCATAGGTTGGCCACAAATCACAATTCAGCAGCTCATTACTTGCTTGTTATCAAACAGATTGAACTTTAATTTTCACTTTTGTTAAGTATAAGTAAGCACTTTAATCTTCGATCAAATTTTTCCTTTTTTTTATTGCATTCACAATGCAATTTTTACTGTTGAAAAATTGAAAATTAAGTATTTAGAAAAAATCTGAGCTGGTTGTATTTTTAAATGTCACTTTTAAATATTGTCATAAGTATCTAGACTTGACTAGGTTTGTGAATTTATGAAATTATATTCCTTAAATAAATAAATAAATATTATCATCTATCTTTAAGACCATACTAAAATAACAGTGAGAAATACAAATCTTAAATATAAATAAATCTTAAATCATCAAATAACGCGCTTACCTATTGCACATAGTTGTTAATTTACGATATACACTAGGGGTAGTAATTAACCGATCGACTAAAATACTTTTTTACCGACAAAAATACTAGGTGAGCGACAGTCGCCAATCTAACCTAACCTAAACCTATTTCTCCGCAACCAAACCTAGTATTTTAGTCGGTAAATTTATTAATTTTTAGTCGGTCGGTTTATTATATTCCATACACAAGTAATTTAATTTTAAGCTATTTATGATAATTATATACTATAAATAACAATTATATCTTGATGGACTAATACTTAATTCATTGTTGAAACCACAGATATAGAATTTACTAGATATCGCAAATGCATGTAGGTACTTCGCGTGTTCGAAACGCGAACGAACGTCAAGGTCGCCGCTAACTTACAGTCCGTGCGCGTCGTTTGTTGAAGTCAAAGTCAATCATTTTTTATTCACATAGATTAAATAACATTAATGGTTATGAATCGTCCAACATTTTTTTACCTACTACCTGTTATGGACATCTTTTAACTGACAAGAAAAACAGGCGAAAAAAGCTCATCAGCTTTAACAGAAGCAACGCATTTACAAAATAATTAAGTCGTTGCTAGACAAAATGGTAAGGAAAGTTTTGTCATACTTATGTATAGGAATATTTTCCTTTTATACATGGTTAGTGTTACTTACTATAATTATGACAACCATGCGTTATGATCATTTAAATAATCTTCTACTTTGTAATAGCCTTTGCTTAAGAGCGTCTTTTTAACATGTTTTTTAAATTTATTCAAAGGCAGCAGAATGCTATGCCTATTCCCAAAAACGAGCCTCTACTTTTTTCAAATCTAAATCTTGGAACGGCAAGCTTATTTTTATTTCTTGTGTTAAAATTATGAAAAATGCCTCGTAACTTCAATAGCCCAAAATAGTTTCGGTTTGGATTTCCCGTCCCTAATTTCGGCTGTGACTTCACTAACGTAGTAGGTGTTAAAAAGTCGGCACGCTTGGTTTCAATAATTGCGTTATCTATGTAAATCTATATCTGTGGTTGAATTGAAATCTTAGTTGTTATATTTTGTATAAATAAGAGTGTAACGTTGGTTTGAAATGAGGCATTGAATTGCGAACAGCGCTTCCTAATGAAGTCGTGTCTTTTCTAAGCTCTTCATGCATAAAATTCGGCGAAAGGCCTTAGAAGTCAGAAGCAACGGCTCCTCGGAGTACGCTCCGTAACGCAAAATGCGAGCCCTGCATTTTCACTCGATTCTGTCATGACTGGAGAGTGAGAGGGACGGGTATAACGAAGTTTTGAGTTTTGCGTTTCGGAGTAGCCCCTCTGGGCCGGTCAGTCTTTTAAATACATGGGTTCATACAATAATATAATATGGTATGTATTGTATAATAATAAATTATTTTGAAGCAACGTACCAAAAATATGAGAATGTATAAAGAATGTATATAATATGTTATCTTGCTTGTTTATGAACATTATAAATTATTGGTAAGTATATAATACTATACTAAAATTTAATACTGTCTTGTTCTTATTGATTGAAATAATTTGAAACTGAAAGAGCTTAGACTTTCGATATTGGCAACAGGCCAATTTAAAGTACGAATAACTGCTTTTGTATATAGTGGTATGCTTAAAATTATGTAAATGTGATTGTTTCAGTATTTATTTCCCAAAATTCAATGTTAAACTTGATTCACAAACCTTTGAAAAAGGAATCGGATTCGAATTCTGTGCTTTGTCTATTCTGTAGTGAGTGACATGACAGAGACAGTGCGTACATTTCGCTTGTCGATAGCGTTTCCGACGGCGGTTTGTGAATCTGGCAGGGGGTAGGTTTCTATAAAATAAATTGTAATAAAAAGAAAACAAGAAGCGACATCAAATAAAAGTGCCTTTTATTGTGAATTAATATCTCGAATTTGTTTAACGCTTACCCACTTATTAATAAAAGTGGAGCAACGTTACATCTAGTTTTAAACTGTTGGTGTCACTTTTATTCGTTAAAAATAAGTAAGAGACAACAACAGATTTACATCAGGTAACTTTACTTCACGTTAATTAATAAGGAGGTTTAGGTTCATCTCAAAATATCTTATAGAATTAGGCTATGCTCACTTTGAACGCATTTTGCAATTTTACTCGCTACTCGCCATGCACAAATGATCCAATCCTTACAAGTTGTATGTGTACACAAACTGTGCGTGGTCGTACGTATCCGTGCGTCAATATACGATTTACAGTCACGAGCAATAATAATGTAAGCAACATAGGAGCATGTCATACTACCAACATTGAATGAATTTTGTGGCACACTCTTATAGTTTTGTTTCGGAACGCTTCAATGTGACAAAGTTGTATGTTGTGTACATATTATTGCTCGTTTGTACGTATTCGCATCCAAAGTGAGCGTAGCCTTAAAACATGCTCTCGTGTGTGTAGTGTTGGACCTGGTACTCGCTAAAGGCTTTGTTTTGTAGTCGGATGTAGAGGGGTTATAAACTTAAGAAATAGATAAATTTAATTCTTTGGCTTCTTTTATTATATACCTACTTTAGGTTGATAGACACTTGTCATTGATATCCTTCTAAATCTTACATTCATTTAAGATTTTTTCTACTAAAATGATATTTGATTTTTAGTACGTAATTTATCTTAGAAAAATTGTATGGGATGAAAGATTGTGTATGAAAAAAAATCGATACGTTTAAATTACCTGATCTAACTATCGAATAAAAAAAACTGAAGTTGAGTACTGATTTCGTTTCCTTTAGAAGGTTATCAATGGGACTTATAATAACGTTGTACAGTTTATGTATAGTGCAATTCCAAATTACTTCCATAAGCATTGAGCCATTAAAGTCTCTTTAGAAATCAATTTTGTATCTTTGTTTACCTTTTAATATGTAATCAAATTATTAATAAGAAACCTCAAATCTAATAGGTCTTTACACGTGAAAAGCCGTATTCTATGGGGAAATTGTAGGAAGTTGGAATTATCATACAAAGATATTTGGGGATTTCTTGGACATAAGAACTCCCGAATTCAACGAAGCTTTAGAGATAATGATCAGTCAACATTAATATAACTATTGCCTATAATCTCATTTAAAAAAACTGCCTTAGATTAAAAAAATCTGTTCGAAGCAGTCAAATTGACGACAATAGGTCCTTTGAAGCATTTATTAAAATTTTAGACGCGTGTTTAATTAATTATTCTTTTTTAGACGTTTAACATTAGGTATGTAGACGCGTGTTTAATTAATTATTCTTTTTTAGACTTTTAACATTAGGTATGTACGACATACACTATTTTAGAAACTGACTATTAATTTTGATATATTGATAATAATTTAAAAATTAGAGATCAATGAACACGTGAGAAAAAACGGCAATTTCATAGGTAAAGACCTAATATTATTCATTTGACGCACAACACTTGCGTTACGCATTAAGTGAGTGAGAATAAGTGATTTACAAATAATAATAATTATTATTTTTTTATATGATTATTATGATTACTCATCATCACTCGAATTGTCACAATTCACAACCGTCGTTACCACCT
Source organism: Crambus lathoniellus (assembly GCA_949710035.1). NCBI lineage: Eukaryota > Metazoa > Arthropoda > Insecta > Lepidoptera > Crambidae > Crambus > Crambus lathoniellus. Next base: position 16,147,817 of record OX453317.1, on the reverse strand, counting down.
GTATTTATAATAAACATAGATTATTTAAGAAAATATCATTTAATAAACGCCGAATTCCAAAATCCAATTCCATTTGCGTGTGTACGCCGCACGCGGATTCTTTTGTTTATGCGGCGGCATCCTTTGACAAGAAGCGGCACGTGCCAAGGCGGCGCGATAAAAGGGCGACACTATCTAAGCGAATGGACTTTACCACCAAGTAGCCCTCTACACGTTGGCCCAAGGCTTGGCCCAATGTGTACAGCGGACTTTATATGTTTCGCACGGCGACCAACATACCACCAAGTAGCCCTCTACACGTTGGCCCAAGGCTTGGCCCGATGTGTACAGCGGCCTTTACATGTTCCGCATCGTTGTACATACAACATCGAGTGTGCCAGCTAGCAGCGTCGCGTGACGAACGTTGCCTAATGAAGACAATGCTTTGGTATTTAGGAAGACTATAAATAAAAAACATGTGTTAACAGAATACTGTAATTTATTACAGATCTAATTTATTTAACAAATGACTAATTAATTTACAGGTCTAAAAATGGGTCTTATGAATTGTCCAGCTGTATTAACATAATAAATAAAGCTTAAACACACGTATATTGTTTTACCCTAAATTATAATTTGCTAATGAATATCACAAAGGGAAGAATCGAGAATAGGTTTATCTTATACTTTTTATTTTAAACACGTGACAGTGAAACTAATACCTTTCGTATCAATATTTTTCTTTTTAATTTTGTCGAAAAAGACAGATGTTTTAATAACAAAGAAGTGGTATAGACATCTGTAGTAACTTTTCTACGTCTTTTTCTCGATTTCTGCTTTAGAACCCTCGATTGTCTAACTCGATTATCTGTCGCGGTCGCTTTCAGAATGAAAGATGTATTCAACCATTGCTGCAGTAATAACAACAATGGATGGGCGTCAAAGTGATAGATGTTGAGGTAGTTAGACAATTAGCTCCCCCCGTATTGCATTGCTACTGGTATATGCTATATATTCGCACTCTTGTTCATCGTGAATAAACGTAGGCCTTTGGTCGCAAGCTTTCGCGGCGCAAAGATGTTATAATTCTTTATAGTTCGGTATTTTGTTTCGACTTCGGTTGAAATTTTTGTCTTTTGTTATAATTTTTCAGACGCGAAACAAACTAATGATAAAATGGCAATGTTTTTAATGGTAATGAATGACGTAAATTTTGGCATACACCTTTGTAGGTGCAGACTACTTTTAATATCAGAACTCATCCTTCTCAGTATTATTCTAGCATTCGATTTTAATGAATGAACTATTTACTAGCTCCAACCTCTGTCAGGAACACTGTCTCTAGCACAAATATTTTCTTCGCCAAATAGGTCGCTCTGATCTTCAATGGACACCTCACCATAATAGCGCTCCAAAGAGGGCCACATTATAACTTTGATCAAAATATAATTTTGCAGATATTTACGAGACGTAAAGAATAAGTGAGTTTTTTATTGAAACGTATTCGAAATCGTCAAAACTAGGTTCATTCAACGATGATTCAAACTTTCGGAGGTGGGAGAAAGAGACAGGTGCCATTTCCGGTGCGTGGTTGATAGGTCGAATCCTGATTTTCAATGGATACAAATCTCAAATTCGCCCTGTTCTGTTATATTTGGTCACAAAGAGAGCCATTTTATAATTTTGATGAAATTAATAAATTAATTTTGGTTTAGTTCAGCTACGTAGAAAAAAATGAATTTTTAATTGCAACTACAAAAAAATTATGAAATCGTCACAACTAAAGTTCATTCGACGATGATAGGCGTCGCAAAAAAGAGTGTTTAGGGATCTATTTTGGAATTTGTCGCAACTGCGGTTCATTCGACGATGATTCAAACGGCCGGAGTTGGCGCAGGTGAGCGAAAGAGACGGGTGTCGTGTCCGGAGCGTGGCGTGCGGGTGCGAGCGGGACGGAGTCAGGAGGCGGGCGCGGGAGCGGCGGGCCCGCCCTCGTCGGGTTTGCTCTCGAGGGAAAACGGCGGGATGCGGCAGTCGAACGTGTAGCCGTCTTCACGCTCCATGCGGAACGTACCCCTGAAAACAATAAGGACATTTTAATCTCCAACTCTTCGACGCCCAGGCGGCCGAATGGGGCCAAATTGAAATGCTGCCTTATTTCTTTTGCTATATAATTCTCGGGCCATTTTCAGCCTCTCCAGCGTCCTTGGGCTCCTTGGGCACGCTTAGCGCCAGTGTATACTATAGTATACAGTTACACTCCTATACCTTTTGCCCCAGGCCAGTGTATCCCTGGATATACACAACAGGAGTCATAAATGGGGGATGGAAACGGTTTGGGGGAGTGGGGGGGGGGAACTTCACATACCTACTATATTAGTGCCAGTAGATGTAATTTCTCCAATAAAAAAAGGTTAAGTCCAAGCCTATTTCCCCGTCGGAGAGCTTGGAATGTAATTTCTGCAATAAAAAAAACGGCAAGTCCAATCCTATTCCCGTCGGAGAGCTTGGGCTAAGCGTGTTAAAATAATAAAAAAAACCACTTGACGAGTTTCTTGTTGGTTTTTCCCGTTACAAGATCGCCCGCCGTAAGCTTTGCGAACCGATTATTGGGTAGCTTTTTTTAAATTAACAAGTATTTTTTACAGCCTTAATAGAAAAAAAAATGTTTGTTCCTTTTAGGTAAGTACTCCTTATAATCACTTACTAAGAAAGTCACTTTCACTTACGGAGACGAGGTCAATTCAATTCAAATTTATTTGCATACCATAAAGTGATTACATAAGGTGTTATTTTATAAAAGAACATTTATGGACCCAGCAGGGTATAGCAAGTGAATGAGGAGAGGACGTCCTATTTACTTAAAAATAATATAATAAAGTCTGCTTTTAAGTTAAGAATAGTTTAGGATCAGAGCATAATAATTATATAATATTTGTAAATAATTGAATTGGATATTGTATAATGTTTGAGTGTATAAGTGGATGTATGTAGGTATGTAATTTTTAAATAAATTAGGTTTTTATTTTATCATTTAAGTACTCTTCTATAGTATAGTAACATTTATTCAATAATATTTCTTTGAGGTTTTTGTAAAACAATTTATTATTTTCTTCATTTATTAAATTTTCTGGCAAATTATTATAAATTTTGATAGACATATTATATGCGCTAGATGAGCACAAATTTAGGCGATGGGTTGGAACTTTTAGCTTATTTTTATGCCGCAGTGAATAGTTTGACTGGGCAACTTTGCGTGTAGTATACAAATCTTTGTGTTTTCTGACAAATTTGCAGATCTCAAAAATGTAAATGCTAGGCAGGGAAAGAATTTTTAGCTTTTGGAAGTACGGCTTGCAGCTTTCGCTATTATCAATATTGACTAATATTCTAATAAGTTTTTTTTGCAGTACGAATACGGATGGGACTTCTGTACTATTCCCCCACATAATTACCCCATAATTAAGCCAGGCGTAAGCATAGGCATAATATGTAACCAGAGCTGTATTAAGATCAGTTGTTTTTTTTATCTCTCTTAATGCGTATGCAAAGCTGGATAGTTTTTTATTTAATTTGTCTATGTGGGATTTCCAATTTAAGTTGGTATCTATATTTATGCCGAGCAAAGTGAATTCATTTACACATTCGATGTTTTTATGCTAGAAATGATATTTAAATTGTAATTGATTTTTTTGATGAGGGTGAAACGTAATTAATTTTGTTTTATCAAAGTTTATTTCTAAATTGTGTTCTTTTAGCCAGTTATAAGTTTTTAATATTAGAGGGTTTAATTTTGTGTCTATATTATCGCTGTTTTTACATGTTGTCATAAGTGAGGTATCATCGGCAAATAAGACGCACGATTCGTCTATGACTTTAGGAAGGTCGTTAATGTAAATTAAATAAATATGTAGTTTAAAAAACTATAAAAACACTTTTTTATAGAAACAGACTAAAAAGTACAATATAACCGTCTATTCAGTAACTGAAATTAAAAAGCGTGGTGCGCGTTGTCAATAATAAGTAAGTAAGTACTTGAGTGCATGCTTTGCAAAGGGCGCACCACGCTTTTTAATTTCAGTTACTGAATAGACGGTTATATTGTACTTTTTAGTCTGTTTCTATAAAAGTGTGTTTTTATAGTTTTTTAAACTACATATTTATTAGTTATTTTAATTTTTAGTTTTTTGCATTCACAATGCAATTATTATAATAGAAAAATGGAAAATGAAGTATTTAGAAAAAATCGACCCGTCTCACAACTAGCTAGTTGTGAGACGGGTCGATTTTTTCTAAATACTTCATTTTCCATTTTTCTACATATTTATTTTTACTTTTTATTTTAACAAATGGCAATCAATGGATGGGGATGGTAATCGATTTCACAGTCCACTCATGTGTCTGCCCACCCAGATGCGCGAGCCGAACCCTTACTTCCTCCCTGCTCCATCATCAGACCCTCACCACCAAGTGTAGCGAATAGGTCTCATCAGAACCAAACAAATGATCCCAAACTCGAGGGGTTTCCTAGTGGTCTTAAGGAGTGCCACTGACTTCCTCCTTGCTCCATCATCAGACTAACACCACCAAGTGTAGCGAATAGGTCACATCAGAACAAAACAATTGAGCCAGAACTCGAAGGGTTTCCTATTGGCCATTAAGGAGTGCCACTGGCTTCCTCCCAGCTTCATCATCAGACCCTCGCCACCAAGTGTAGCGAATGGGTCTCGTCTGAACGAAACTGTAATGCAGCTCTCCAAAGTTATTGGCTGCCCCATCAACGAGTCCAACATTCATTTTAGTGCAAGACTGTCTAAAATGGATAAAAAAAGCCCTCGTCCCAGATCCATTTTGGTAAAGTTTAACAGTCCACGTATACGAGACCAGTTCCTTGCGGCTACCATAACATTTAACAAGAAAAACTCTAATGAGAAGCTGAACACCAGCCATTTAGGAATTGGCGGCACAAAAAAAGTGCCTATCTATGTCTCCGAGCATTTGACTCCAGAAACTAAATTATTGTATGCTGCCACTCGGCGCATGGTGAAGGAGCTGAAATATAAATTTGTTTGGGTTCGCGATGGAAAAATATTTGTGAGAAAGAACGAAGAAACCAACTATGTCTTCATACGCAACCACGAGACTCTTAATAATTTGTCATAAAGTGCGCTAAATTTGTGTAATAATTACTTATGGGCCCCTTTAGTAATATTAATGTTTATTATCAAAATGTTAGAGGTCTAAGAACAAAAACTGTCGACATTTTTAACAACGTAGTATGTAACGCATTTGATATTATTATACTTACGGAGACTTGGCTGAACTCTGGTGTTTCTGATGGAGAAATTGTTGACGATAGGTATGTTGTCTACAGGCGCGATCGCAGAGATACTGGGTTTCACTCTTTAAAAGAAGGAGGAGGAGTGCTTATTGCTGTCTCTAAGAGATTTTCCTCTAGGCGCGTTCAATCTTGGGAATCTGATTGTGAGGACCTTTGGGTATGTCTCGAATGTCGTAGTTCTGACTCAACAAAATTGGACATAAATATCTGTGGGGTATATTTGCCACCTCCATTGAAAACTCATATTTTGAAACACTTTCTTGATAATTGTAACAGAGTCATGGAGATGGTTAAAGGTATCACTTTGTTTGTCGGTGACTTCAACTTAAGCGGTATATCATGGCTTGGTGACACTAGCGCAGGCCTCACTCCTAGCTACTCAGGCAGCATATTGCATAGCATGCTTATTGATTTTATCTCTTTGAATAGTTTAGAACAGTATAACGATATTCCCAATAACAAAAACAACATTCTCGATCTTATTCTTTGCAATAAACAAATTGTTGATGTAGCTGTTAATCACGATCCCCTGACTGTCGTAGACCCGATTCATCCTCCAATGAACTTTTCAGTGCAGTATAGTGGCTTAAAGACCCTACACCCTAACTCCGAGGAACGATTTCGCTTCTATAGGGCGGATTACGATAGTATCAACAATGAGTTGAATGATCTGCCTTGGCATGACATTATGTCTGAGTGTGACTGCGTTGACGACATGTTAGAAATTTTCTATGAGGTAATACGGGCTCTTATCGTTAAGTATGTACCCAAGTCAAGACCGCGTAATGGTAAATACCCTTACTGGTTTACTAATTCATTGATTGGATGCCTAAGAGAAAAGCACAGATTTCGTCTGCGTGTGCGTAAATATAACAATAATCCTCGAGATGTTCTGTCTTTCCGGCTTTTGAGACAGAGGTGCCATGCCCTATTGTCTTCTTCCTACGCAAGTTATTTGGCGCGATTGGAGGCTTCCTTAAGGTCAAACCCAAAACTAATTTGGAATTTTGTAAAAAATAAAAGCAAACCTAAATCCTCGATACCAGGTTCAATGTCTAACGGTCCTGATACAAAGTCTGACGGTACTGGAATCTGCAATTTGTTTGCGGATCACTTCTCTTCGGTTTTTACTACAGGATCAGGGTTAAAATCTTTTAATATGATTGGCCAGGATTGTTCCAATTATCTTAACGCTCTATCATTCTCCCCCGACGATGTTTATAGAGCTTTAAAAAGACTTGATTCACGGAAGGGAGCTGGAGCCGACGGTATTCCTGCTATTTTTGCGAAAACCTGCGCAAGGAGCCTGGCCCTTCCTCTATCTTTAATTTTTAATAAATCTCTAGTGGATGGAGTCTTTCCCGCGGCTTGGAAAAGTTCACTAATCTTGCCTCTGTTCAAGAGCGGGGATAGGAGCTCTGTCAAAAACTACAGGCCTATCTCAATCTTGTGTACCTTTGCGAAGCTTTTTGAGTCTCTTGTATACCCTTCAATGTCGTCGTTATTTAAACATACAATCATCGAACAACAACATGGTTTTACTAAGGCAAAATCCACCACTACCAACCTTGTTTCTTTTGTCGAGGGTATTACAGGAGCTCTTGACTGCGGCCATTCCATCGATACTGTCTACACTGACTTTAGTAAAGCGTTTGACAGAGTGAATCACGCTCTTCTCGTCAAGAAGCTGGAAGCAGCCGGTATCTCAGGTTCGCTTTTGAGCTGGTGCAAATCATATCTGCACGGCAGAAGATCTTCGGTTGTGGTTAACGGGTACTCGTCTGAATCTTTCACAGCAACTTCGGGCGTTCCACAGGGCTCACACTTGGGCCCCCTGTTTTTCAATGTTTTTATTAACGACATTCAGTCAAGTATTCGTTTTTCAAAATACTGTTTGTATGCCGACGACCTTAAGATTTTTAGACCTGTTGACTCTGATTCTGATGTTGCCTTGCTTCAAGCCGACATTGATAGTTTGGTATCCTGGTGCAGTATGAATGATATGAAACTGAACTGTTCAAAGTGTTTCATAACCAGGTTCACGCGGAAAAAGCAAGCACTGCAGCGTTCTTACCGCCTAAATGGAACAATTCTTTCCGAAGTCGACCAGGTACGGGATTTGGGCGTCGTTTTGGACTCAAAACTACGTTTTCATAAACATATCGACTGTATAATACAGAAAAGCCTGAAAGTTCTGGGATTTTTAATAAGGAACTGTAGACAATTTAAAAACCCCAGGACTAAATTAAGTCTGTACTCCGCCTTGGTGCGCAGCAATTTAGAGTATTCTTGTGTGGTGTGGAACCCAAATTATGACGTTTATGTGCAGAGGATCGAACAGGTACAGAAACGGTTTTTATGGCACCTATCATATGGCTGTAACTTGGCTAAAAAATTACCAAGTTATAGCGAAAGACTTGAACATTTTAAGCTCGTTTCGCTGCAAAATCGACGCCGCCTTTTAGATCTTACCTTTTTGCATAAGCTAGTCGGAGGGTTCATTGACGCGCCTGAATTACTGGCATCTATAAATATTCGTGCACCATCTCGGCTTCCTAGGCTTACCGCATATAAACCGTTTGTGGAAAAAAAGGCTTATTCGCGTCACGGTCGCTTCTCTCCACTGAATAGAGTTGTACTTACTTACAACAGCTTGCACAGCAGCCTTACGCGGTTTGGAAATGCGGTGCGGGTAAATAAGGCTCCTAAGTTCAGTCAACCATCCTCTTACCCTGACGTTGATATTTTTTCAGACTCATTAGTAAAATTTAAGAAAAACGTTATATTGTGTCTTGACATAGCTTAAATTATTATTATTTTATTTTACTTCTCTTTCACTCTTTTTAATTTTTATTTTTTTTCACTTAAGTGTAGGTAGGTACTTAATTGTTTTCAAATAATTTAATGGTAAACTTATTTGCTTTTATTATTATTATTGTAACTTTTTATATATAATCCATAAATCTGACATCGTAATCTAGACATTGATATTTTGCTGTTTTTATATTATTATTACATAATTGACATTGATATTTTTTTTTACATTGACTATTTGATATATATTTGTTTAATGCTTCTGACTTTTTTTTTGTTTTTCTAATTTTCAATAATAAAATTTATGTAAGTACTATAAAATCATAATCTCACATTAAGAACACTTTTATTATAGGTATTAAATTAATAGCGGCTACTCTCATTATGCATTTGTGTAGTACCTGTAACTGAGATAGCATTTAGCTCTGTAACTTTGCATTTTAGTTATAATTGTATTTATAGATGTATATCTTGTTGGTGCTGAATAAATAAATATAAATAAATATAAATATAATATAAATAAACAAATGAGCCCAAACTCGAGGGGTTTTCTTGAAGTCATTGAGGAGTTTCGCTGGGTCCTCCCAGCTCCATCATCAGACCCTCACCACCAAGTGTAACGAATAGGTCTTATAAAAACGAACAAATGAGCCCAAACTCGTGGGGTTTCCTATTGGTCATTAAGGAGTGTCACTGGCTTCCTTCCTGCTCCATCATCAGACCCTTACCACCAAGTGTAGCGAATAGGTCTCATCAGAACGAAACAAAAGACCCAGAACTCGAGGTGTTTCCTATTGGTCATTAAGGAGTGCCACTGGCTTCCTCCCTGCTCCATCATCAGACCCTCAACACCAAGTGCAGCTAATAAGTCTCGTCAGAACGAAACAACGGAGCTCAAACTCAGGGGTTTCCTAGTGGTCATTAAGAACTGCCACTGGCTTCCTCCCTGCTCCATCATCAGACCCTCACCATTAAGTGTAGCGAATAGGTCTCATCAGAAAAACAAATGAGCCTAAACTCGAAGGGTTTCCTAGCAGCCATAGAAGAGTTCTATTGCCCACCTCTTGACTCCATCATCAGATCAGCTCGAAGGTAGCAAATTATTGTATTGTCATCGGATTCATATAGACTTGCAAAGTTTCAAATCAATACAACAATTAGAAGTAGGTTAAAATTTAATTCCAAGATTTTCTTACATTGTGACTTAGTTACAAGTGAAGCTAATAAAAGTGTGGTAAAAAAGGAGGCATCCGACTACACTTCCTTGAGGAATGGAAGCGTTTATAGTTATATTTTCTGATCGAATGTTTACTACTTCTTTGTTATGATGGTCATAGTACTCCACTTCTGTGCATTGCTGCCTGTTCTGCAAATAAGACCTAAACCAATCGTGGGCTGCTCCGCGAATACCAATACCATACAATTTTTTGAGCAGTATATTATGTTGAACTCTATCGTATGCTTTGCTCATGTCCAGTAAGATACCGAGTGCATATTTTTTGTCTTCCAAAGCTTTATTTACTTGTTGAACATATTTGTACACAGCCAAAGTAGTCGATCGATTTTTCCTAAAGCCGTTCTGGCATTCAACAAATATCCTGTACTTTTCGCAAAAACCAATTACTCGATCGTACATTGCGTTTTCTAACACCTTAGATGAAGTCGACAAAAGAGCGATGGGCCGATAGTTTTTTGGGTTAGATTTTTCTTTTTTTTTTGTGTATAGGTTTAACTATTGTGTTTTTCAATAACGTGGGAAAAACTCCTTCTTCAAAAGACTGATTTATCAACATCGTAAATGGTATAACTAGCTGGTAGGTTTTTGAAACGACGTCAGTAGTGGAATGTAGGAAGTCCGTCTCGAAGGACCAGAAATATTTTTACGCAGTTTTACTCTTATTCTGAAATATTAGAGGGACTGGATCACCCCACAATATTAACACTGCAAAATGAAAAAGTCAGCAAGGCATATAGTAAGTATAGTATAGTCACCACATGTGGCCGCTGGGCGCCTGCAGGCTGACATGGCTGCTGTACTGGAAGGCGGGCGACTGGCGCGCCAGCACGGGCTGCCCCACCACGCCGCGCCCGCGGACTGTCTCCAACGTGCCGCTGAGAGAGATGAGCCAGTGTCGGCTGTAAAGTATAGTCACCACATGTGGCCGCTGGGCGCCTGCAGGCTGACATGGCTGCTGTACTGGAAGCCGGCGACTGGCGCGCCAGCACGGGCTGCCCCACCACGCCGCGCCCGCGGACTGTCTCCAACGTGCCGCTGAGAGAGATGAGCCAGTGTCGGCTGTAAAGTATAGTCACCACATGTGGCCGCTGGGCGCCTGCAGGCTGACATGGCTGCTGTACTGGAAGCCGGCGACTGGCGCGCCAGCACGGGCTGCCCCACCACGCCGCGCCCGCGGACTGTCTCCAACGTGCCGCTGAGAGAGATGAGCCAGTGTCGGCTGTAAAGTATAGTCACCACATGTGGCCGCTGGGCGCCTGCAGGCTGACATGGCTGCTGTACTGGAAGCCGGCGACTGGCGCGCCAGCACGGGCTGCCCCACCACGCCGCGCCCGCGGACTGTCTCCAACGTGCCGCTGAGAGAGATGAGCCAGTGTCGGCTGTAAAGTATAGTCACCACATGTGGCCGCTGGGCGCCTGCAGGCTGACATGGCTGCTGTACTGGAAGCCGGCGACTGGCGCGCCAGCACGGGCTGCCCCACCACGCCGCGCCCGCGGACTGTCTCCAACGTGCCGCTGAGAGAGATGAGCCAGTGTCGGCTGTAAAGTATAGTCACCACATGTGGCCGCTGGGCGCCTGCAGGCTGACATGGCTGCTGTACTGGAAGCCGGCGACTGGCGCGCCAGCACGGGCTGCCCCACCACGCCGCGCCCGCGGACTGTCTCCAACGTGCCGCTGAGAGAGATGCGCAAGTGTCGGTTGTAAAGTATAGTCACCACATGTGGCCGCTGGGCGCCTGCAGGCTGACATGGCTGCTGTACTGGAAGCCGGCGACTGGCGCGCCAGCACGGGCTGCCCCACCACGCCGCGCCCGCGGACTGTCTCCAACGTGCCGCTGAGAGAGATGCGCAAGTGTCGGTTGTAAAGTATAGTCACCACATGTGGCCGCTGGGCGCCTGCAGGCTGACATGGCTGCTGTACTGGAAGGCGGGCGACTGGCGCGCCAGCACGGGCTCCTGCCCCACCACGCCGCGCCCGCGGACTGTCTCCAACGTGCCGCTGAGAGAGAAGATGCGCCAGTGTCGCTCGCGCAACTGTACTGCCTGAGGACCCAGGTTCTCCAGCCGAATGCAGTATCGCCACTGGAAGTGTTACCGATTGGTTATAATGAGACACGGTAATAATTTTTAAATATCTACTACTTGTAATTTTGGGCCCCGTATGCACCGGACGCGCTGCATTTTCGAGCCACACTCGCTAAGTATGCTACATCAAGGAAGATGCATTAGGTTAGTACCTATGCCTTTTGCGTGATAATTTTAATTGAACAGGATGAATTAAATTAGATTTTAGTTGTTTGTATATGATAAGTTGCCGTGTCTTCGCATTTTTTTACCGTTTCTAAAGTTTTAATTCTTGTATTATATTCATATACTTGATAATTAGCCCGAGAGCCAAACTAATTCGCTCTATGGAGACTCAACAATAATTCTATTTCAGTAATTTCTTAACATAGAAAATTAGATTATCTACTTTAATAAATAATTCATTAGTAGTCCACCACTATTTATGACAGCGTCATTAAAAAAAACCAAATACAAAGCTATAAAAAATCTATAAAAAATGGGCGAAAATGGTATAAGTATTATTCACTTTACATTTGAATACATTTATTAATTATCTTACGTAAAAGTATATAATCCTTCTATATATGTAAATGAAAAACAAATAAACTTAAAAAAAACTCTCTACGTAAACTTAAATTGGCATTACACCTATGTTAAAAATGCTATCAGATCAGTTTTTAATTACTTTTCTTTCATTTGCTTCCATTAACACGTATTGTACTAAATCCACTTTAAATATATAATGATAATGGAAAATGACTTTAGTGGTGAAAAAATACTAGTGAAAAAAATATAGCAGAAGAAAAACTAAGTAGACTTTTCTTATAGGTCATATTAAAGCATTCAAAATTAAAATCCACCGAAAAAACATTAGGAAACAATGTACAAATCGAATTGTCAAAACAGGGTTGCGCGTGGTAGAGAGCGCGTTCGCGGGGAAGGGCAAGGCAAAACGGACGGGGCGCGGGGCGTGTGTTCATACTTGTTTTGTTTGATTACGGAGTCGCGAGCGCACTGTTTACTTTAATTTACGTAATTCGACATTAGTGCAAATAGGTAATAAACTCGAGAAAAAATCATTTGAAACTTATACTTTAATATTAGTTAACCATATAATGAAGGTATTTGTATTTTGTAGTTTTATTAATATTGTCACTATTTTGTTTGGTTTTTAGGAAGAACTGATTTAGTGCTTGGTTTTATGCTAAAACGACTAGGTACTTTTCGAAACTTCTACTGTAAAAATGTTGTACCTACTACCTACCTACCTACTCAACTACCAGGGGTGGACTTCAAAATGGTTTATAATATAAATCATTTTGAAGTCGGTTTTTATTTTCGTTTGTTGCCCTTGTTACTGCCAATCTTTCATTTAAGGGTAAGAATAGGACCATTCAAAGAAAACATTAAATTTTTTCATTTTGAGTTTTGGTTTTGGAATTCGGTTTTTATTTTTTTGTAAAAAAGGTTTTTATTTATTGCTTTAATTAGTGTCTATAGATAAAAAAATATCATTTAAAATTTGCACTGACCGTTCAGTGACCTTGGGACTTTTTTTTTAATTTCGCCACTCGCATCGAGCGCTTGATTTCTCATACTCTTTTTCATGTCAAATATGAGTAAAATGTGGTAAAATATGACAAAGAGTAAGCGAGCGCTCGACACGAGTAGTGGCAAAATTAAAAAATAGACCCCACAAAGTACCTTCCCCTTGTTTATTTTAAAAGTAATTTATAAATGCCTTCTTCGTGGAAAGCCGACAACAGTCACGGATGATGTGATTGCAAATACCTATAATGTTATTCTAGTATCTACAAGAAATGATTTTCTTTGAAAACGAAAGAAATCATTGATGCATGTAAGAAATATTTGCTTATATTGATGTTTCTTTCTCATTTATTGATTTTACAATCAAAGTACTAAGCCCATTATACAGAATGAGGACCAAACTGAAACCATTTTCTTTCCACTACAAAAAAACTCCTCCTTTCTTGGAAGTCGGTTAAAAAACATTCAGTCTACAAGGTATACCTCGTTTCAAGAATACCGTATCAAATTGTATAAAGGGCAGGATCTTCTAAAAACTCTGTCTTTGTCTTATTCTCTACGTGTGAAGAGTAATGAAAATAACCTCACTTTATAATTTTTTCAATGTTTTTGTTGTTATTTTAAGCATCAATTAATTTTTTGGAAAAGTAGCCTGAGAATAATACACTATAAGTCATTACCTATTTTCTATATATTATTCGTAAATAAGTAATAACAATCTAGGAATAAAACCAAAAAAATATAAAAGTAAAATGGAAAATGAAGTACGGGTCGACTTTTTCTAAATACTTCATTTTTAATTTTTTCAACCATAAAAATTGCATTGTGAATGCAAAAAAGTAAAAATTTAAATAACATATAAAAGTAATAAAAAAATTCTTTTTTTTTTAATTTTTTTATAGTCGAGTGAAGATACGAGTATCGTGTTTCTAGCCACAAAATAATCAAGATCGTTAATGAAACTTCAACATATATTTATATCTGCTCAAAATAAAGAATATTGAGTCAATTTCAACAACTGATTTTTTTCTCTAATTTCCATGGAAATTTTCATTTTCAGGTTTTTACACAAACTTTGATATTGTAGTGCCATACATATCATAATCTATACCCATATTACATAATTATACATTTTCAAAAGGGGTAATACATAATTTATATTACTAAAAGTTAACATGCCACAGAAATTGTGCTATGTCCACTGAAATTGTCATGTTATTAAAAATAATGTTTTTATACAATTATATCTAACGTTTTTAATCATCATCATCATCAGCCACACGACGCCCACTGCTGGGCATAGGCCTCCCCCAAGGATCTCCACAACGACCGGTCCTGCTGGTCCAGCGGCTTGTAGGGGGCCTGCCCACGGTGGAATGTCGTATGGTACGCAGTCGCCATTAGAGAACCTTTCCTCCCCAACGGCCATCGGTTCTTCGCGCTATCTGTCTCACCCACTGGCACTTCAGCTGAGCAATCTTTCATTTATTTTTTTTATTTTATTTTAAAAACTAACAGCGTTTAAGTTTATACTTAAATTCTAACAAATAGGCCCTTTCGAGCGATGTCAGTTGTTTTAGTCCTCCTGCGGATCACTTCATTTCTGATTCGATCGAGCAGGGAAATGCCTAGCATTGTTCTTTCCTTTGCTTGCTGAGTCACCTTGAGTCTTCTTATGAGACCCATAGTAAAAGACCACGTCTCACTCCCATAGGTCATTACTGGCAACACATACTGGTCAAAGACTTTCGTCTTGAGACGTTGAGGTATTTCGGATATATGCTGGAGCTTCCCGAACGCTGCCCATTCCAGCTGGATTCGACGAGAGCTCTCTCTCTCAAATTGGATTTACCTAATTGGACTATATATCCCAGGTAAACATAATGGTCAACAACTTTGATTGTAATGTTCCCAACATTAACTGGAGTGAATGCAACATGGGGCGGCATTGGACAGGACATGACTTTTGTCTTATCCATGTTAATCTTAAAACCCACTCTTTGGCAAGCAGTGGTGAGATTTTCGAGCATTATTTTCAGGTCCTCCAAGGTTTCAGCCATAAGAACTAAATCATCGGCAAATCGCAGGTGTGTTAGGTACTCGCTATTGATGTTGATACCGTATCCTTTCGAGCCCAGAAACTTAAAAATATCCTCCAACGCAGCTGTGAACAGTTTCGGAGAGACGACGTCTGCACCTCTGGAGAGACTGCAGCAGTGCCGAGGTCTCAACCGAATCAAAGTGGCTAGTTGTACTCTTCGGTCTTCTGTATAACTTGCTGCAGCGTATGATTGTGGTCTATGGTACTATAGCCTCACCGGAATCCAGATTGTTCTGGAGGTTGAAAGTCGTCGAAACTACGAGTGAGAAGATTCGTAATGACCCTTGAAAACAACTTACAGGAGCGAGATGGGTCTCATCACCCTTCTTGAGTCTTATCACCCTTCTTGAAAAACAGCATCACATCGCTTCTGCCTCATCCCTTGGGGGGTTTGCCCTCAAGGATGACAGAGTTGGAAAGAAAAATGGAAAATGAAGTATTTAGAAAAAATCGACCCGTCTCATCACAACTAGCTCCGATGGGACTCGAACCCACGACCTTTCGCTTTCCGGGCGACTGCTCTAACCACTGAGCTACGGAGTCGTTACGAGAAGCGTCGAATTTATCCAATACTTCTTACACGCTGTATAGTCAGCGTTAATTTCATCAATGTGGAGATATTACTACCCTCACACGCGAAAGAAATACCTTTCCAGGTATTTGGCAATCGCTAAAGATGAAATTACTATTGCAACTTATTTTAATTTTTAGTTTTTTGCATTCACAATGCAATTTTTATTACAGAAAAATGGAAAATGAAGTATTTAGAAAAAATCGACCCGTCTCACAACTAGCTCCGATGGGACTCGAACCCACGACCTTTCGCTTTCCGGGCGACTGCTCTAACCACTGAGCTACGGAGTCGTTACGAGAAGCGTCGAATTTATCCAATACTTCTTACACGCTGTATAGTCAGCGTTAATTTCATCAATGTGGAGATATTACTACCCTCACACGCGAAAGAAATACCTTTCCAGGTATTTGGCAATCGCTAAAGATGAAATTACTATTGCAACTTATTTTAATTTTTAGTTTTTTGCATTCACAATGCAATTTTTATTACAGAAAAATGGAATCCGTAGCTCAGTGGTTAGAGCAGTCGCCCGGAAAGCGAAAGGTCGTGGGTTCGAGTCCCATCGGAGCTAGTTGTGAGACGGGTCGATTTTTTCTAAATACTTCATTTTCCATTTTTCTGTAATAAAAATTGCATTGTGAATGCAAAAAACTAAAAATTAAAATAAGAGTTGGAAAGTTTCTGATGGACTTGAGTTATCGGCTTTCCACCCGCTCTCAGAAGCTCTGTTTTTAATCTGTCATCACCCGCCGCCTTGATGTATTCAAGCTTCTTGAGAGCCATTCTAATCTCGTACAGGCTGACGTCCGGGATATCTTCAATATATTCATATATATATGGGCGGATAAGCTTGGCTCCAGGGTCTTTAGCCTTGCTTTCAACAGGTGTTTGCGTGGAATATAACTGTCCATAGAAACTCCCAATCTCACTCAGGATTTCAGGTGAAATGATGCTTTCCTCAGTTTTCACCACGTTAATTGACTTTCTCCGATAGACAAATCTCTCGCGATCACTTTAGAGCCTTTGTTTCGCTCAATGGCCTGTTTAATATGCTTTGGTATCAAATTGGGGAAGGTCCCTCCCCTCGTCAAGGACTTTGATATCTGTCTATTGAACTGCCAATAACGATGGGCATGCGCTGAGCTCTGTAGCTTCATTTCGTGTTTCTGATCTATGAGTGGGAGAGCCTGGCTGCCAATAACGATGGGCATGCGCTGAGCTCTGTAGCTTCATTTCGTGTTTCTGATCTATGAGTGGGAGAGCCTGGCTGGAGAGTTTATTTAATTTTAGACGGCGGGTTTTAAAGTACTTGGACCCTACCGTGCTGTCAGTATCCACCACTGTGTTTGAGTACATTCTCCACATGGTATTCTCAAGGGCTTTGAAGCGGTTTTGGAACTCAAGCTGAAAGCACTTGGGGTTTTGAATTTGGGCTGGTATTGGTAGGAGCGTGGGTTTTATCAGTCGCGAGCTTTCAAGCTTGACGTCGATATTCAATGTGCTTCTGACCATGCGGTGATCACTTTGAATATGTGGTTCTTCGTCGACATGATAAAATCGATCTCGTTTTTTACTTTACCTGACGGACTGATCCAGGTCTATTTGAAGGAGTTCATCATATAGATGTTCTCCCTCTCCAGGAAGTCTGCCAGCATCGGGCCTTTTCGTTCCGTCTTCGTAATGTCCTTTATTATATAACTAATTAATCGGTACAATTTCTGTGGAACCGTGCAATTTCCGTGGACACCTAGAAGCCACGGAAACCACAGAAATTTGTACACGGAAATTAGAAACGAGGTGTATTTTTTTTTTAAACTATCGGATCCTTGCGGTTTCACCCGCGTGGTACCCGTTCTCGTGGGAATATTGGGATAAAATATAGCCTCTGTCACTCGGGAAGAATGTAGCTTTCTAATGGTGAAAGAATTTTCTAAATCGGTCCAGTAGTTTCGGAGCCTATTCGATGCAAACAAACAAACAATCAAATCTTTCCTCTTTATAATATTAGTCCCTATAGATATTAGTATAGATAATATTAGTATAGATAGTATAGATATGAAGTTCATGACTTTTTTTCTGTTATCTTAAACATGTGACAAAGGCTTATTATCATAAATAAAAACTATATTTTTATTTAAAAAAGAACTGTCTAAATCTAATCACACAGAAATTGCAATTTTTTATTCCGAGTAAAATCATGTACTTATTCAAATTCAAACCGCGCAAGGACTTATTGTAGGTATATACATATACCTACCTATAAATGGAACGTAAGAACGACGAAACAAAATGAGCATAGAAATTGCTACTTTCGCTCGGACAAAGCTTGCTTGACATGTCTTAATAAAAATATGGTTAAAAAGTAAAATTTTCTTATTTTCTTGTATGTTACCTAATACTGAACATAAATAAAAATCTTTTTTATGTATTTGTTGAGGATTTTTTTTGGAGGTGAATAATTATTATAGTGTGTCAAAGTGATTGTGGACAAGCCACAGAACTAAAAATTCGCCACTTATTGATTTTTCCCATAAAAATTAATTGCTTTATAAATTTAATTCAAGAGTCCTCATTGAGATACGTGAACTTACCTATCTTTAATGTCTAGAAAAAATCATGGTATTACATCTGTAAAGCAGTAATGCGTTTTCAGCCTAGGCGCGTAAAATGTTCGCCTGAGAAATTCACTCATTTGATTGACTTTTGAATCAAAAATAGGTTGATTTCGATCATTTCGAAGATCGTGCCCTTAAATACAGAATCCGGCCCTGTATGTTTACTCCTCGTACATAGGTGCCAATGCGCCCGCGGCAGGCGCGCGACGCGGTGGCGGGGCGCGGTGTGGCGAGTGGCGAGCGTTCTAAAATGATACTTACTGTAATACGCTAAAGTCCAAATCAGTTTAAGTATGTAGGTACTTTTAGAAATTTACAAATATCATAAATTTTCGGTGGATTTTAATTATCATGGTGTTATCTAAGCTCAATATTTAAAGTCTACCTAAATTCATTACTGTTCGTTTTTTGCTGCCTGTGTACAAAGATAAATAAAAATTACCTACTACCCAAATAAAAATAATGTTGGATTTTGAAAAAAAGTTGATTGAAACATTATTTGATGTAGAATATAACCTAAAAAAATCTGCTATTATTATTTTCTTAGAGTACATTGTGCAGTTAGTGAAACAACCGACTTCTTCCTAAAGTATTAGTTTCCCGTTTTATATCTTTATGGATTTCGACTTTGGTGCTTATATATGGTGAACATAAACACATGTAAGGGTCAGGCCGTAGATTTTGCCACATTCGAGGGTACAAAAGTCTCCGCCTCATATAATTTTAAATATAGTACTCTTAGAAATTTCTCAATCTTATCATCGTGTTTCCTAAGAAATAGCAAACCAAGGCAGATATAGATATTTGGATAAGTTTATAGATTTGGAAAACTATTTGACATTTCCCTCCCAAAAGTGACGGATTTTTTATAAAAACCGCGAATCCGCATGGGTAGGTGTCCAGCTTAAACATCGATAAAATTATCATTTTTTAACTTATTGATGAGCTGTTTGATTTGACGTTATAAAATAATAATAAGGTTGCCATTCCTTTAATATTTTTGCGTATTTCCTAAGAAAAAAGATAAATTTTCGGCAATAAGATTTTTTTTTTGAAAAACCAATTCTTTGCGCTACTTATATTGCGCAACCATTTTCACCCATATTATGGTTTTAAAACATTTATTAATATTTTGTTTGAGTGCTGGCATCGCCAAAGAATCGTATTCTATGGCCAATGCAGCGTTGACGACCATATTTTTTGACATTTCGGTGTCAACTCCGATCAAAGTGAAAAGTGTCGCCTACTTTGCAGAGTGCATTTTTTGAGATTTCAAGGTAAGTTCTTGATTAAAACTTATAATTGTTTTTGCGCATGGTGTAATTAGATGTGTGTGATCTGTATATGTTAAATTAGCCTTGTAAAATAATATATTTTAAGAGTTATAATCGATTTCATTTGCGCCTCGGTTCCGCAAAACTGCCTTTATGCCACTTTGCGATACCGGTTGCGTAGAAATTGCGCCACTTATTTTACGCTATTGAATAATAGTGCATGCACACAAGGTTTTCAAGTGTTTTTATTATTTTGAAATTACTTTTAGCTGTAATTCCGCTAAAAACATGACTAGCATTACTATTAATTGATTTGTTAGCTTTTATTAATATTCTATAAGTACAGGGTGTTCGGCAGAACGTTAAACATACGAAAATAGGGGTAGGTGCGGTGGTCTGCTACCTAACCAGCCCCAAAGATTTTACCTAGGTCCAAAGTTTTTTTTATTTTGTACCTATTTTATAAGTTTTGGAATTTCGTCACTTTCATACTAACTTTTAAACCCATCTAACTTTTTTCTTTATTGACAGATCTATTTTTTTTATTTTTGGCATCTAAATGGTTGGCAAGTCCTTTTAATAGTGATACTTCAAGCAGGTTGTTGCTAGAGTCGAAGTAATGGACTCTCAAACATTGAAAAGAGTTGAAATAAATTTAAAGTTGTATTATATTTATACATATAATTAATAATGAATAATACCAAATACCTCCATCTAACAAATTAAATGTATTTTTTTTTGTAAATTGAACAAATCATACATACTTACTAGTTTTTGTCATCCTGTTTAACTTTTCATTGTGCGCAATATATAAAAAAGAATTACTCATAGGTACATTATTGTTAATTATTAATTAAACATACTTACATACCAACATCGTGTTTCTTTTTCTAGTTTGATGCAATACCTCTTGTTAGTACAGGTTTGTTAAATAAAATCACATTAATGTACGTGCTCCTTAATAATTTTGCGCTACCATTTTGCGCCACTTTGTGCGACCGACTCGTAGAAAATTTTGCGTCACCATTGCGCTATTTGTGGCAAAATCTACGGCCTGACCCGTAAACGATAAAATTAGTGATAGCATATTTGCTGTAAAATTGCACCGTTTTCGGGGTATAACTTTTTTTTGATACCTTCCAATGCGAGATTTTGTTGGATTCCAAAATATAGTCTCTTAAAATTATATTTAATGACCGTTTACAAAAATTTGGCCTGTTATTGAATTTTTTACAAAAATATCGGATAGTTCTTGGGGTAAATAAGAAATCAATTTTTTTCTGACTTGATGAGTTCTAAAGTAACTTACGACTTACCCAATAAACAGCCGAATTCTGTGACTCCCTACTGCCCATATAGAAGGGAATCACCGTCACTCTGACCCCTTCCGTGGTCTCGCGGTGGACATCGCTGAGCTCCAGCCACGGGTGGTTCTTCTTCTGCCACGCGCGCAACGTCTCTTGAGCTATGAACGTTGGGTCTGAAATGAGGCATCTCGATTCATCAGATCGGCCCGTGGGTCAGCAGCTCAGCAGTCGGTGATATAGGTTACAGAAGGTGTAGGACTATTGAGAGCAGTAGAGAGAGGAATAAATAAATAAATAACTTCTTACATTCACACCAATTATCTAAGCCCATTTTAATTTCATTACGAAACTGTATCATGGAAAACTTGATAACGGATAAATATATACTTAAATACTTTTTGTTTGTAAATACATACTTAATATACATAGTAAACACCCAGACCAAGACAAATAGACATGTTCATGCACACAAATATTTCTCTTGTTCGGGAATCGAACCCGAGACCACTGGCGCAGAAGGTGGGTAGCCTACCTCTGCGCCAAATCGGTCGTACAGGAAGAGGGCGTATATACCTAAACTTCGTTCATATTTAATGCAAGTTCGATTGGAGCGAGAATTTTTATTTCATTTGGTATGTTTCGTTCCATGAATGCCGGATTTAAAACGAAGCTAGTTTCTGAAGCAACGCGGTGGCTACGTAGACATGGCGCGACAAACGTATGTTAATTTGGAATGAAGGTTCTAGTTATATCAAACATATAGCGCGACGACTTCATGACTCTGTTTTTAAGTAAATTACACAATCGCCATTAACATACATGAAACCCATACAACATCTTAACATAATAACTAAGTAATTTAGGGCGAATTAAACCTACGAGTTTTTTGTCCGCGCTTTCTCCCACAGGTTATTTCAGTTTGTGCTTGTACTTGCTATGATAGGTACAAAAAACTTTTTATCTACACTCATGTTATAATTTTCGAATTATGAACTCATGCCTGAACGTATACTGATACACTTTATGCCATAGTCAACTTTAAAAAATAAAGCTGCTGTATCCGGGTGTTTCATAATGACCATTATGCAACACCCGGATACAGCTGTCACTCATTATAAAACACTTATATTTCTTAAATTTACAGTCTCCATGGCAACCGTAGGATTTACCGGCCCTGACTTCCAACTTTTTCAAGCTCTTCTTTAGGCCGGCAACAATCAGAAACGTTTTTAAAATTTGAATTTTGAATTTAGAAGGAATAGACCGTATAGACTCCTATGAGTGGAGTTTGGCACCAATTCACAATTTATAATTAATATTGATTTGCTTTATTTTTGAAATATATAATAAATGTAATGAGTGTAGATAAAGTAGTGTATGAGACTGCACATAACTCGGTATTAAAACACGAGTGGGAGTTTAAAAAACGAGCCTTGGCGAATTTTTTAATAGTATTCCACGAGTGTAATACCCCTCCTTATGCGACAGTCACATAAACTACTATTATCTACACTCATGTTATAATATTCGAATTATGAACTCATGCCTGAACGTATACTGATACACTGAGTGGGGTTTGGCACCAATGAGTCACACCAACACATCAAAATATGACTATAAAAATTTGATTGTGATGTGGACCTAGAATGTGTAAATACTCTTCACCTCACACCTGGAACCTTACCTGCTGTACCTGATCCCGAGCGGTTTTCGTCGTGGCTCCGCTTACTGAGGTCTATGATGCTGATGATGCATGCATGATGCTGTCCTTCATAGAAAAATGTAAGCGACTTATTACTGCATTTAATGCGCGTACTCGTGCAAGTAATAACAGTTTTTGTTTCATCGAAATCTGGCCAGGATTTCCAAAGTTACAGCGTTGTAAAGTTTCACCAGCTTTTGTAATTTGCTTTCCTTGCGCGCTATTGCGATGACGTCATGTCGCAATGACATCTCCGATTGCGGCTGCGACGGGTGATTTCTGTCCAACTGTACCTACATAGAGTCCGTCCATGCGCAATCTGCGCGCAACTGGTGCATTTTTGCCGCTAGTTACAGTACATTTTCTTTGTTCTAAGGATAAGGTAAAAGATTAGTATTCGATTTCGACCGCGCGCAGACGCGCTCTTAAAATGTCACCAACTGTCAATACCGAAAGACATTTCTATCCCACAAACTTATATTACCCAGTGGTGGAGGCGCCACTAGCTGTACAAAATTATCGAAATGGCTGTCAGTTTTTGGTTCCATATTTTGACCACCAAGTCAGTTAAGGTTGTAAGTACAATTTGTTTTGGCAGTTGCTATATTGACAGAATACCGCCCGCCATTACGAGTTGATTTAATTTATTATTTCATAACACGAAAATAACACATGTATTTGAAGGTGTTTTTTCACTGGAGTTGGTACACATGGGCTCAATACTACATTTCTTAACCATTTCATTGATCGACTATAAGAAAAATAAATTTTATTACGAAACCGTGAGAGCGCAACTATATAGCCAAAGGATTCTATGTAGGTCGGAAGTGCGACGTGACGACACACGTTAATGCCATTGGTTCACCCGAATTTTCTACGGAGGCCGTACTTTAAAGTTTAATATCTCAGTCATTTTTGAAGATAGGAAAAAAAAAACAGGTTCTTTTTTCTCGAGTTACATATTTTTTAGATATGCTAATAACAAAAATCGTTGGTGTGACTCATTCACATTTTATAATTAATATTGATTTGCTTTATTTTTGAAATCTATATATATAAAAATGAATCCCTATTTCCCTTGGTCACGACATCACGCGTGAACGGCTGGACCGATTTGGCTAATTTTGGTCTTGAAATGTTCGTGGAAGTCTAAGGAAGGTTTTAACGGTGAGAAAATAGGGGAAGGAGGGGTAAGTAGGGGTAGAGTAGAAGTAGGGTAGTGTAGAGTAGAAGTAGGGTAGGAGTAGGGTAGTGGTAGGGTAGGGGTAGGGTAGGGTAGTGGTAGGGTAGAGGTAGGGTAGAGGTAGGGTAGGGGTAGGGTAGGGGTAGGGGTAGGGTAGAGGTAGGGTAGGGGTAGGGTAGAGGTAAGGGTAGGGGTAGGGTAGGGTAGGGGTAGAGTACGGGTAGGGTAGGGTGGAGTAGGAGGTAGGGCCACGGGAACGAAGTCGCGCTGGGTCAGCTAGTAAATAATAAATGTAATGAGTGTAGATAAAGTAGTGTATGAGACTGCACATAACTCGGTATTAAAACACTCGTGGAATGCTATTAAAAAGCTCGCCAAGGCTCGTTTTTTAAACTCCCACTCGTGTTTTAATAACCCTCCTTATGCGACAGTCACATAAACTACTATTTTTATATAAAATTACGCGGTTGTTGCACGTACGCTATGCAGTGTTTGGGCGTTTGTGCACTACACTGAATTTTACCGATCCGGCGGTCCGTGTTTTTACGGGCCGGCGTGGCATGAAAAACACGGATGGTTAGCTTGTGCACTTGTCCGGTTTTTTACTGGCCGGGGCAGCGCAGTGATCTCTTTGAAACTACACTCTACGGACGCGTTTTAAACGAGAGGAATAATGAGTTCCTTGGAACGTCGGCAATTACTTGCTTTATTGCTTTATGTACGAAGACGTAGAAGACAGAAAGAATTTTGGGTTCATCCTCTTATCAGTGAAAGGTACCTGCGGGGTCATTTTACCGAAATCACAATAAATTGAGGCAGGATGAAAAAATATTTTTTAACTACTATCGAATGTCTACAGCTAGCTATATAACAAAAAAGTTTCATCAAAATCCGCTTAGTAGTTTTTGCGTGAAACACGGACAACAGACAGACAGACAGACAAACAAAAATTTCAAAAACCATATTTTTGGTGCTAGATATATTACGTGTTATTGGTGAGAAAGGCGCTTAAATTCATTTTGGCGTGCGTTAATTTATTTGCGATAACTCCTAAGATATTCATTTAAATTATATGGTGTAAAAGAGTAAAATAATGTGCATAAAATGCTTAAAGCAACTAACGTATTTAGATTGATAAGGGTTAATACTGTATCCGTTTAAATAGCTTTCCAAATTACCGCATTGTTCGTAACCATTTTTTAAGAGATAATATGGCTATAATATGCTATCCTTAAAAGATAGACATATGCTATCGCGGACTTTTTTGTAGATCTATAGAAGAGGAATATCCCAATATGCATTATTTTTTTAAACCTCGAAAGGATTAGGCAGCGTTTTTGCTGAAAGCTCCCGGGCGGCTTGCCGTTTGCCCGAACTTTCGACAATTATCGTTATATTTCTACCAATTTACACAAAACTTTCATAAATTATATATTAAAACCTTCCTGAAGAACCACGCTACCTATTAAAGAAAACCGCATGAAAATCTGTTTCGTAGTTTTAAAGATTTAAGCATATATAGGGACAGACAGACGGGAAGCGACTTTGTTTTATACTATGTAGTGATTTATGATTAAAATACAACCATCCGTTTTTTTCCGGACGGTAAAATTCAGTGTAGTGCACAAGCGTACATATGTTTTTCATTGCCGTCATCTCGGAACGGAAAAAAACGGTCCGGAATGGGGAAAAGTAAAATGACGGACGGTGAAATTCAGTGTGGTGCACAAGCGCCCATATGTTTTTCATTGCTGCCATATCGGTCCGGAAAAAACCGGATCGCCGGATCGGTAAAATTCAGTGTAGTGCACAAACGCCCTATGTCGCAAAATAAGTTCTATGACTATAATCATAGTAGAACCCAAATTGCAATAACCTGTAGAAGCATGCACGCATACAAAATGCGTAAGTCGAAAAAATTATGAATGAAAGATGCACGAAGTCAATAGGGACGATTGAAATAACGTATTCATCGGAAAATGCGTTAAAATGCGTCCACACTTGTAACATTTTGGTGTGTACGAACACGGTGTCATTTTAATACATTGTCTCTTTGATACAGTGTTACCACAGCGCATACCCAACAAAACTAGCGATGCATGATAAAGACACGGTGTTTGGACACACCAAAATGTTACAAGTGTGTAACCTTTACCTACCTTTATCAGGGTTGTGCATCAAGAATTTGTCGAACAGCTCATGCTGCAGCGGGACGCGCTCCACCGACGTGTACGGTATGATGTCGTCGTGCGCCACGTAGTCCAGCCCCGGGATGGCGTACAGGCTGCGACTCGACTCTTGGTTGCCCAGGAATGTCACTGCCTCCGTCTGGGCTCGCTGGAGATAAAGTACAGCCAAACTTTTCAGGCACAAAACATAATATACCTACTCAAACATTACTTTACTTCTTGAACATCATTTTGTTGCATTAAATGACTAACTAAGGTATGCAAAAAGACCTTGATGTTAAAGACCCTTTTAGGTTGAATTACACTTGAGTTGTTGCACATTTGCCTGTTAGCCCATATAAGCAGACTTAAAAAAAGTTGTAACAGTATTGACTAAAAGTTTGAGGTTAATTCATACCAATCTCTTCGTCCTCTATTTGTTTAGGCATTAATTTATTAGACAAATAGCCAAGTATCATTCATAATAGAGACTATTTTACAATCAACAAATCTGTAGGCTTGATTAAAAACATTCAATCATAAAATAGGTATAATGTTTTGCTTTGTTTCATAATCCATACTAATATTATATGTGAAAGGATGTTTGTTTCTTTGTCCACCTTTCACTTCAAAACGAAGCAACGGATGACGTAATTTTTGGAATGGGCATAGTTTAGAAGCTGGAAAGTAACAAAGGCTACTTTTTATCCCGGAAAAACATCACGTTCCCGCGGGATAACGTCGTGTAGTACGCGAACCCGCGGGTGGAAGGCTAGTGATGACATAAATTAACAAACTGCCAATATTTTCTATTTGAGGATTTGATTATGATTGTGAAATGGTGTGCTACATCACGGCGCGGCCCACTCTGAAAACCGCAATTCTGACTACATGGTCATTTTGTCATATTTCGTCCTATTTCTGTCCCAAATTTTCAGAATTCGTCGTAAAGGGGACGAAAAGATATAAGCGATTTAAATGGTCCATGCCAAAGCAAACCTTCATTATGGCACGGACAGGCTATATTTATTGAACCATAACACCTAGCCAGGATCTGATTAGTATAACATTTTGTCCCTTTTTTATAGAACCCGCAATGCCTGGAATCAAAACGAAATGAAGCGCCGTTCAAAAGATATAAAGGAATGATTTGGTCCATGCCATAATTAACCTACATTATGGCGCGGACTTTTTAACCAGGTCACCTAGAAAAAATCTGCTTATTGGAAACGATTCGTGTACATTCGTCCCAATTCGTCCTAAAAGCCACAGAATTCGTCGTCCTTTGGTTTAGGAGATAATCGGAATTAAAATTTTGTTTTTATAGTACAGGAGCTGACTTCCTATTTAGTGACGATGTTTGTAACTTGTTCTTGTTTTGCGTGTTTGTGTTAGAATAATTAAGTGTATTAGTAACACAAAAGTATAACGTAAAGTAATAGGTACGTAACTTTTATGCATTTTCGAAACTCAAAACCTTAATTTTTAAGTCATAAACAAAAATATTTTCTTAAGAGATATTTTGATCCTGGGCTCCTAGACTATATCAAAAACATGTACAATCGCGTACAAAATAATTTCGATAGAGGTCATGTATGAAGTTGCATTTCAATGTTATATTGCCCTTCTTTCGAAATTATTAATATTTGGAGGTGGGGCTCCCACCGTGGGAGTGAAGTGAATAGTGGAGTGGGGATTGGGGGGAAAAAAGG
Organism: Crambus lathoniellus; assembly: GCA_949710035.1. NCBI lineage: Eukaryota > Metazoa > Arthropoda > Insecta > Lepidoptera > Crambidae > Crambus > Crambus lathoniellus. Next base: position 16,120,195 of record OX453317.1, on the reverse strand, counting down.
GTTTGTTTGTATGAAACTTTTCTTCCTTCAATGGAATAGCTAGGTACTTTTGTACACTTGACAGCATATCAGGTTAAACAGTTGAACTGCTATAACAGCTTTTATTACGTAGGGCATAAAGACGGTTTCAAGTTCAACATGTATAGTCTGATGTGCCGCCGTGTGTACATATATAGGGTTATTTGTTATTCATTTAAAACATCTCGTGGGGTTAATCAGACCATCAAACTGAACAACTTTCATTATGAGACAGATATTAGATTTGAACAGCTGATTTTTTTTCTCCGTAGAGTTAGTCCCATAGTGAAAGTTGTTCAGAATGATGGGTAGAACACCAGGGTTTCGGCTTTAAAACCAATAAAAATTCAGCCCGTATAAGTTTTATCATTATAATTAGAAAAATATTATTAGGTAGGTTACATTACACTTTTTTTTATAAGATAACGTTTTTTTATAATAATTGTACATTCATAGATACCTCCTTGTCACCAAATCACATTTATTTATTGCAAAATCACAGTAAAATCACTTTGAAAAAATGTTTTATTTTGGGAAATATAGTTGATGAATTGCGGCACACAATATATTGCGGCAAACCTCACCAGTGTTTCCAGTATGATTTCCCAAAAAAGGACGGTTGGCTTCTGAAAAAGTACGGTTTTTAACTTCAAGGTACGGTTTTATTTTACCAAAACCGAATTTTAATGTACAAACAATTAACTATTTCAAAGTCACTGGGTGGCGAGAAGCGAAGCGCAAGCGAGAGTTATTAGAAAGAAAAACAGGGTAAATAAATTTATGGTAAACCACGGAACGGAAAACTTTAACAGTACAGCATGGCCGATTATGTTGGCCGACCATGATGGCCCATCGTGTACAGGGCTAGTTTGCGTTGCTCGCACACGGCAATCTCACACAAACCGGCCCTGTACACGTTGCCCGATCATGGTCGGCAAGAAAAGCTCCCAGTACAGGATGGCCGAGCCCATTGGCCGACCATGATGGGCGATCGTGTACAAGTACAGAGCCAGTTTGCTTGTGATTGCCGTTGCAAATGCACACAAACTGCCCCCTAACCCCTGAGGCCCTGACGGAATCGAGTTGAGATGAAAATCGAACCGTTTTATAGATTTTAGTTATTTCGTACTGTTTTATAGATTTAAGGTCAAAAATCCCACCTTCGATCACAACAAAGCTGGTTGTGATCGAAGGTGTGATTTTAGACCTTAAATCTATAAAACAGTAGACCTATAACGATTTCATTTAGTTCGGTATTCAATCACTACTTACTCCATTGGCGCTATACAGTCGTTACTAGAATGGTGTTTTTTTATTTTGATTCAATTTTGATCTCAACTCGATTCTGTCAGGGGTTAAGTAAGGGGTACCCTGTACATTTTGAGTGAATTTTACATTTGTTTACTACACAGTTTTCAATATCAGATTAATAGGAGATGTCATATATAAAATATGTAATTTTTATAGTGGCAGTAAGTACCTACTTTTGCGCTACCCATTATATTACTATAATAATATTCTTTTTAGCGAATAGACTACAAAAAGTTGCAAATTATTTAAAAATCCGCTAGAACGGCAACACTGCACGTATGACAAGAACACTCTTTTTTGGTTGGGTGTTTATGTCTTGGTTAAGAGCCGTTAAGACCAGACAACATGTTTCAAACACATGTTTCGCAACATCTACCTGTCTTGTCCATTTTGCTTCATGTTTTGTGTCGGCTTAAACGCGGCTTTAGGGTTTTTCCCACGAACAACGACACGACACGATTTACAAATTGCGCGACAGTGTTGTCAGCACTATTTTCCAATAAAAGACGGTTCAGTTCACAGCATTGAGCATACATAAAGACAGTACGACCAACTTAACAGCGAATTGCTGACAGATACGGCAAACTGTGAACTGCAGTTGCCATGCAACAAAATAGCACCTACAGTTTACGGTTTGATGGTAAATGGTACAGAAAACTGTACTTTTTGGTACGTTCTGGCAACACTGTTAGTAAATCGTCTCGTGTCGTTGTTCGTGTGTAAACGCCCTTACAAGCCCTCAACTTTATTCCGTTCCGTAATGCGCATTCTGTTCATGTTCCGATTGTAAAACTTAATGTTCACAGAGACTGTTCGTGCATTCCTCATTCTACGAAAAGTTCGTGCAAAAGGATGTAGCTTTCGCAAAGAGCCGCAAGATAGGACGCTTAATGTTTGAAAAATTAAAAGTAAGTATTTAGAAAAAAATCTACCCGTCTCACAACCAGCTCCGATGGTTCGGGTCGATTTTTTCTAAATAGGTACTTCATTTTCAATTTTTCAATAATAAAAATTGCATTGTAAATGCAAAACAATAAAAATTTAAATAACTCGCTTAATGTTTTACAATCGGAACACTGCGTATTACGGAACGGAATAGTTTTAATTAATTTTTACTGTACGCTTTTGTACGTGACTGTACTTATATAAAAAAACTGAATATCTCCTAAACCAAAGGACGACGAATTCTGTGGCTTTTAGGACGAATTGGGACGAATGTACACGAATCGTTTCCAATAAGCAGATTTTCTCTAGGTGACCTGGTTAAAAAGTCCGCGCCATAATGTAGGTTAATTATGGCATGGACCAAATCATTCCTTTATATCTTTTGAACGGCGCTTCATTTCGTTTTGATTCCAGGCATTGCGGGTTCTATAAAAAAGGGACAAAATGTTATACTAATCAGATCCTGGCTAGGTGTTATGGTTCAATAAATATAGCCTGTCCGTGCCATAATGAAGGTTTGCTTTGGCATGGACCATTTAAATCGCTTATATCTTTTCGTCCCCTTTACGACGAATTCTGAAAATTTGGGACAGAAATAGGACGAAATAGGACAAAATGACCATGTAGTCAGAATTGCGGTTTTCAGAGTGGGCCGCGCCGTGATGTAGCACACTGTGAAATGGAGATTGTTACCACAATATACAGAAGTCTAAAAGTAATTTTTATGCATACAAACTGATATTCATTATGATATTATTTTAAGCATCAATTTATTATTTGTAGTTAAATGAAGCACATCAATGACTGTGTTAACAATAAATGTAGAATTTTATGTTATTATTTTTAAGCTAAAGCTATGTACATGAACAAAAATACATTTTCTTCTTAGACACACATTACTGTTAATTTAAATTAATATTTTAACTATAATTTTTATAGGAGAACTAATATAAGAAAAACCTAGTCTCCAAGTACTTTCTAGTATTATAAACAAGAGTAATGGGACTCAATGCAACATTTATTATGTAGTACATATTATGTACTTACAGCTTGGTGATTTGACTACATAATAAATGTCGCGTTGAGTCTCGTTACTCTTGTTTATAATTATAATGGAATGCGAAAGTTTAAAATCTTTTTAGTATTATTTCTATTGCATTTCAAATGCAAAAAGTATATAATAATATGTACTAAATTTCATTATTATATATGTATCTGAAATGAGTTATTAAAAATGGAAATTAATTTCACAATACAAGTTGAAATTTATTGTTTGCATAAAGCATGTTTCTTTTAAATAAATTAGTTCACATACACATAACACAGATTAAATTGCATTCTAAATACCTTTTTCTTCCACTCAGGTCTCAAATCGGAGTTCGTTTGCACATTCGAAAATAAATTAGTTTCTTTAATATCTTCATTTGAGAAATAAAAAAAAAAAAAAAAAAAAAAATTTGAGAATAAAAAATAATATTACTTAATCGTAATGACGTATGGACTTGAGTGATAGTTGGTGATAAAAAATTATTTAATTTATTGTAGGTACATAAGGTAAAAAGAAAATATTTAGAATTTAAAAGATTATAAGAATTATCAAATAATTAGTATGTGAAGCAAAACAAGTTTGTAGTCTTATCCTTAGATGGTATGGAAATCTGTGTTTTCTTTCACTTTTGGTAACAGTGACAAGGGAAAGCTTAAACTGATTGCCAATCGGTTTCATAAATTTAATTGATGGATGAACGAAGAAGTTGCTTGCAATTTAGAAATAAAAATCACTATTGCAGGGGTAAGCCGAGTAAGTGCAATAGCCTAGAGCCCTAGAACATAACCAGATACCAACAATGTGTAAGAATATTTGGATAAGAACCAACACTCATTGAGCTATATCTGGATATATTATGTATTCCATTTATTTGTCAGTGTCATCTTTTATTATTGGACACTTATAATTATTGTTTAATAAATACAGAAACTAAAGTTCTATTCCTAAGCTAAGCCAGTAACATTAAATAAATACTCACTATGTAGGGGGCATCCCTGGTGTCAATGAGGACTTGGTAAAATGTATGAGTTCTGCCTTTAACTTCCTTGCCTACATTTGATAGTGAGTCTCCCGAAATGTCTGCACTAGAAGACTCCGCGCTTTCCTTCTTATGACTAGCATCTCTGTCATATACTCTAGCCAGCCATGGGAACAAAATCACCCCCCTGTACCCGAATACCTTATGCAATATAAGCTGTCCTGTATCATATTTTCCCGAAGTTTTAGGTGATTCTAATTTGCCTACTTCTGCCAAACTGAAATGAAAAGAAAATGTTTATTTAAAAGTTAGGTTATGTACCTACGTAACATACGAAAACATTCGTTTCAGTACTCACCGAGTATAAGATGCTACGTGTAGAGATAGTATTCTACATGCTGCGAGTCTAAATGGAGAAGTAGGAAAAAATCTTAATAATATCTCCATTTTATCATTGTAAATCTGTATTTTTTCTAATTATTGAATTGAAATTGTTTTGTTTGACAGAGCAGTGACACTGTTATTGACACTGACAATGACATGACAACACTAGTGACAGTCAAAACATAGACAAGACTGTGGTTTTTTAATTTTAACTTTTGGCAAGTGGTAATATCGAGAAAAACATTATGGTACACAAACATGTTGGGCGCGCCTAAGCGAGTCTTCACGAGCGGCCAGCATGTAAACGGCTGTTTGTAATGGATGGCTCGCCTTGGCTCAGACTTTGTTCTAGGCTCGTGGCTCGTGTAGGCTCGCCGAGGTATCGCCGTTTTAGGTTTAAATCATTTTTATTTTGTTAGCATTCACTGAAAGTGATAGAAGAGTTGCGGTTGCGTGTGCCTACAGTTGAAGATTTTATAATGAAACTAAAATATAAATAAAATTAAAAAACAGGGGGGCTTTCGCGTAACTTTATGGGTATGAACTTCATACGATTTCTTTTTTTCTTTGCCCCCCCAGGGGGGCTACCGCGTAACTTTATGGGTATGAACTTCATACGTTTTTGGCAACTTTAAGTCAATTTTATAAAGAAAATAGCCGCTATCAGTTCCTTGTTTTGTGACGTCGGGTCTAACGATACCTAGCCAGCAACGTTCAACGTTCAACAGAACAAAGCAGCAATAATCGACCAAAATAGGAATTCAAATGACAGCAGAAGCCCATGTCCATATTCATATTTCTTAGCCGGTAGACCCCCTAGCCCATGAAGCTCGACTTAATATGCCCCCAGTACAGGTTGGCCAACCATGGTCGGCGACCATGACTAATACATCGTACATTGACACTTTTGAACGAACAAATTTAAAAAGGTTCTTTCAAAAGTGTCAATGTACGATGTATTGGTCATGGTCGCCGACCATGATCGGCCATCGTGTACTGGGGGCTTTACTGAGGTAACTGGAGTTCTCACCCTGAATAAAAAGTGAACACCAGCAAATTTGACATTTAGTATGTAGTGGCAGTCAGTTGTCTCCTAAAGACCATAGATGTATACCAAGGAATTTATAATACAACAGGAAGGTGCACTGGTGCTAAAAAACGGTCCTAATGAGATAGTAAGAACGAGGTCTGTTTATCTCCCTCCATCCCATTACAGCGGCCACGAACATGCGCGACGGGTGGCGGGCGGCGACGAGCGAATTGCGATCTTGACACAACGAAGACGGAAAACGTCAGAAAACGTCATACACAATAGATACACAATAACACACGGAGGAGCTTTTTGTCAAGATATATATTGCCCCTGCAACAACGCGTGGTAGACAATTATCTTTCTTTCAAAACTCCGCGACCAGCCCGATGGATGGCGTCAAAACCTTGGTCGAACAAAACGGGATCACATAGATAATTTAAGATTTTATTCAAACTCGATATGCCAGGCACATTCAACGCGAGCGATTTTTAACAAATTCAGCAAAATTATTCCGACATTTTTCTAACAAGAATTCCAATCAAGTGTCACTGTCAACTTCAAGTGACAGCTAAATGTCAATTTGACGTGACATTAGAGATGCGTTCAGAAATATCGATCTTTTCCGAACATCCCCCCGCCCCGGACCGTTAAGAACGGTACGTCAATCTACGGGTAATCGGGAGAGCCCACTAACTGCTCTCTTCAAAACCGAATCTCGAACCAAAACCTCAGCAAAACGAGGAACTCCGTCAGTTCCGGGGTAGAGTTTAACAATGCGCCCCCTTCGCCAACATAGGGGCGGCAGGTTAGCATCCTTAATCAACACGAGGTCGCCAGTCTGGGGTGGGGTGGTTTTATCTGTCCACTTCACGCGCTGTTGTAGGATATGCAAATACTCCATCGACCAACGTGCCCAGAAGTTTTGGGACATCTGTCTCAAAAGTTGGTATCGCGACAAACGATGGGATCCTACATCCTGAATCGGATATTCAGGCAACGCCAAAAGGGGCTGTCCGATCAAGAAATGACCTGGGGTCAACGCTTCCAGGTCATTCGGGTCCGAAGACAACGGGCACAAGGGTCGCGAGTTGAGGACGGCCTCAATTTTACAAAATACCGTATCAAGTTCCTCAAACGTGAGAATAGTTTCTCCAATCACGCGACGCAAGTGTGTCTTGGCAGCCTTTACACAAGCTTCAAAAATTCCTCCCCAGGTCGGACAAGCTGGAGGGCTAAACTTCCAGATTATCCCACGCCGGGAGAGGGTGGTTCCAATGTCTATTTTATTATCAACAAAAAACTTAACTACTTCCTTAAGATAATTACACGTTCCCTTATAATTAGTACCACAATCGGAACGTATCAATGTCGGCAGTCCTCTACGGGAAACAAATCTGCTCAAGGCGGCGACAAAGGCTTCGGTAGACAATTCCGAGACAATTTCCAAATGGACAGCCTTGGTGGACAAACACACAAACACGCACAAGTACGCCTTATAGGTTTTAGCATTACGCAGTCTCGAAGCCTTTACAGTAAAGGGACCGGCGAAGTCGGTGGCGACTCCGGCAAAAGCTCTACATTCCGTGACGCGATCAGCAGGCAAATCACCCATCTGGGGCTGCATGGTCGCGGCCTTCAATCGATAACAAGGCAGGCAACAGAAAACCACAGTGCGAATGGCTCGACGAGCAGACAAAATCCAAAATTCACGCTGCAAAATGGCCAACAAAGCATTACAGCCAGCATGTTGTGCATTCACATGGCGATCTGTTATTATCAGTTGAGTCAAATGTCCGGCTTTAGGTAACAAAAGGGGGTGACGAGCTCCATACGGCAGGTTCGCATTTCGAAGTCTTCCGCCGACTCGCAAAAGCCCACTCTCGTCCAGGAAGGGATTTAATCGCGATACCGCGCCCTTCAACTTGCGACGGCCTAAACGCAAAATTTCAATCTCGGACTCAAAACTATCAGCTTGTACTCTCCGGACCCAAAACAAGAGCGCGTCCCTACGCTCGTCCGGAGTGAGAACCGACGAATCACGCCTCGCGCGTGGGTTTCTGCAATTGTACGCAAAACGTCTGATCCAAGCGGTAACACCAAGCAGCTTCTGTAAGGAGCTGTACCGATCCAACAACAAATCCTTTTCCCCGGCGGGGTTAGTCTCCAGGACGCATGCCCGCATATCAGGAACGGCTACGTTCGACAACGCTGGAGAGGGCGGCCACTCCGACTCAGGCCGCATCAACCACTGTGGGCCCCACCAGAGGGGGTGGTAAATTAGGGTTGGGGCTACACAACCCCGAGACGCACAATCCGCGGGATTCATGGTTCCCGGCACGTGTCTCCAAATCAACTCGATGTCGGAATTACAAATCTGCGACACTCGATTGGCCACAAACACGTCCAAGGTGTGCGCCGGAGCCTTCAACCAACAAAGGACGACCCGACTGTCCGTCCAAGCATAAACCTCTTGTATCTTAATAGATCGACCTAATGTGAGCCATACGTGGTTCAACAAACGCATTAGGAGGGCAGCTCCACACAATTCCAACCTCGGGATCGTATGACGAGTCCGAAGGGGAGCGACTTTGCTTTTCGCTATCACCAGATGCAATGCAACAACTCCGTCAACAGTAACGGTGCGGAGGTACACGGCCGCAGCAAATCCACGTTCGGAGGCATCGGAAAAGCCGTGAAGAGTAACTTTACAATTTTCAGAAGGGAGGAATAGCCTCGGCAAATGCACTTCATTAATCTCGGGGAGGGATGAAACGAAGCTCGACCAATCTCGGAGTAACTCGTCCGAGAGGGGTTCATCCCACGACACACCCGAAGCCCATAACCGTTGCAAGAAACACTTGGCCATAAACAGCACGGGGCAAATCCACCCATTGGGGTCAAAGGTACGTGCGACAGTAGACAATACTGAACGCTTGGTCCAGACTTTCGGTGGTCGTAAATCCACACAATAAGTGAACGTGTCAGAGACCGGTTTGTACTGTACGCCAAGGACGGTCACCACATGGGGATTATCAACATTTTCGAATAGGTGGGGGTCCTGCTGGTGCTCTTCGGGCAAACCTACCAGTACATCAGGCGAGTTGGATATCCATTTCCTCAACTCGTAACCTCCCGACTTCAAAAGGGCGGTGAGTTCGTCTCTCAGGACAATCGCCTCTGAGACAGATGAGGCGCCCGTGCAAATGTCATCCACATAGACGTCACTGGCCAAAATGGCGGAGGCGCGAGGATATCTCAAGCGCTCCTTCTCGGCCAACTCCAACAAAGAACGAATCGCAACAAACGGGCTCGAAGCCAAACCGTACGTATTCGTATTCAATTCATAAATCAACAAGGGGTCCCTAGGACTCTCTCTCCACAAAATCAATTGGTACCTCCTATCCTCGGGATGGATGACCGTTTGTCTGAACATCATCCGGATGTCAGTCATAAATACAATTTGGTACCGCCGGAAGTTGGTCAAAATGTCTGAGATCTCCGTGTGCAACTTGGGACCTACATGCAGACACTGGTTCAAGGACGCTCCAGTAGAGGTGGGAGCCGAACCGTCAAAGACCACCCGAATCTTTCCGGATTTCAAAACGGCGTGGTGCGGCAAAAAGAAGTGCTCAACGGAGCGCCAATCCAAATCGCTCACGGACATGTGCCCTAACTCCTCATACTCCCGCATGAATTCAACATACTTCTGGCGGAAGACCGGATCCTTGCTCATGCGACGCTCCATCGCCACTAGCCTACGTTCCGCTAGCGGTCGGGATTCGCCCAGAGGAGGTCGGCCGGCACGAAAGGGGAGACGGGTGATCAAACGACCAGAGCGGAGGCGACCAGTGTTATTCTGGTAATACAACTCGCATTCATCCGCTACTGGGTCAACCCGCGGGGCTGGTGGAGGTTCCTCAACCTCCCAAAACTTCTGCACCACTTCGGAGAGAGAGACATTAAAAACAAGACCGCGATCCTCATCAAGGGAATCCAAAACGCGGCGAGCAGGGCCCATCACAACTGTACCGAGTGTCGTCTGCAGAGCTACCAAGCCATCTGGCTGCAAAACTCGCTTCCCCGTCAACAAAACTCGCCCCAGGACATCGGCTCCAAGGAGAGCATCAATCGGGCCTGGGGGTCTACCGCCTAAAAAATCTGGATATGGATATGGGCTTTATTTGACATTTGAAGCCCATAATCTGAACTTGGCGGTACCGCCTAATTCCATGGACTTCATATTTCTTCCCATACCCATATGTCAGAAAAAGAGTGAATGACGAAGAAAATTCTCTATACATTTTTGACAGTTGAAGCCCAGAATCGGTATTTTGTAAAAATTAAAAAGTAAAAACTCGAAACCCAGATTCATATCGTTATGTCAAATGAAGCAGGCGAGTATTTTGGTATCGGAAGATTCATGGAAAAGTTTAATTTCTCAATTTGTGTGAAATAACTTGCTACTTTTGAGTGTAATCAACTTCATTTATAGTAAATATACCCCTAGCACTTGTAAAACGTTGAACTTTAGCAGAAGAGAGTTTAAAAGCAGAGCGAAAAGATGGAGCGAAAGAGACAAACACAAATTGCTATTTCGCTGTTCCTTTCTCTCGAAGTCATGTAATGGAATTTTACCCGCGAAATTCAAATTTTCGTTTCTTGTTTCGTTATCGGAATTTACATAACTTTAAAGATAAATTGTTGACGTACTTTTGATAAAAATTAGGCATTTAATTAAAGTAATGAAGATACTATGTAAATCAAAAATAGGAAAGTTTTATTTTATGTAGGTACGGTTATATATTTTGTTTTTACTGCTTTGAGGATTTTTATCCGAAACACAAAAATTAAACCAAATCACTAGCCTAGCCTAGCCACCATTCTGGCTGAAGTGTGCTGAAGTGCTAGACAATACTTATTATCCTCCTTGGAGTAATTGTGTTGTGTGATATTATCAATAGCGACTTTTTTGTGGATATTGTCTACGGAAAGTGCATTTGATTGACATATTATCATAGAGTAACTTGTATATATAGGAATAATATATTATTTTACAAGTGATATTGAGCTGTGTTAAAGTTCTCTGTTATTTATTATGTTATAAAGCTAACTCCTTCCTATAAATGCATGTTTTAAGACCTCAGCAAAGCATTTGATCTTGTGTGTTATGAAGTTATGATAAGCTTTGGACCTTTGGACAAAACTTAAAGATGTTTCTCGTTGGCTGAGGTTATAAATGTACCTACTGGCACATTGGTATGGTAATCAGAAAAATGTGGTAAAGTGGGGAAATACATGCTCTGAAGAGTTTATGTGGTGTTAGACAGGATGGGCTGACTTCGCTCTTATATATGTATATATGGACAAGCTCATCGCTGGGCTGAGCAGCACACATGGTTGTTATATAGATAATGTCTGTGTGAATAATATCAGTTATGCTGATGACATGGTGCTGTGCTGCTCTGCCTATCGCTGGGTGGCCCAAAAAGCTCCTGCGAGGACTATATAATATGGAAGCACGGCCTAAGGTACAATGAGAAATAGAGTGAATTCATGATCTTCAGGGGTAACATTAAGAGACTTGAAAATGTGCTGTTACTTTTGAACAGGATTCCTTTGGGCCGTGTAAGTCAGTTTAAATACCTTGGGCATATAGTAACTGAAACTCTGTATGACAATTTATTCTGATATAGATGGATACGGATGCAGGGCTTTGTTGGTCAGTGGTAACATGGTGAGACACAGGTTTGCTTGGTGTACAGTAGAAGTAAATTTTACTTTATTTAAAGCCTATTGTCAAAATTTTTATACCAGTAGTCTGTGGTCAAACTTTATCCAGCTTTCCTACAATGCCCTGCGTGTGTTATACACTACATGGCGCTTCCACGTTTCTGCAGTGCATCTGGCTTCTTATTTCAAAGGCATTCTGAGGAGAGTGGAGAGAAGTTAGTCTCTCCATATTTTGCTAGGTGAAACTTTATGTTAACATAAGTAGCCTATTTTAATTTTAATATTGTGATTTTGTACTAAAATAGTCAGTAAGCAAAGAAATGGTCTGAAATAAGGGAATTTAATTTTATTTGAACATTTTAATCATTGCTTATTTTTAATCATTTCTGTCGAACAAATATTTTTTTATTTTTAACCTAATCGATAGAAGTTTAAGTTATAAATTTCAATAAAAGCTCCCATCTGTTATCATTTGTTAGATACTCTATACTTAACAGACTAACTCTAGTTTGTCTGTTTTTCGTTTCGGGACGATGCAATTATTTCAGAATTACTGAATAAATAATCCATATTATTAACCTATTTATTTAGCAATTTCTATTCAAAGTACCTAATCCACGTTTTGTGCTATTTTGTAAAAGTATTTTGTAGTAAGTAGTACAACTACATAATATGCTATGCTATGTTGTACTTACTAAGTACAATATAGCATAGCTACAATGCACATCTATACCTGTCTTTTGTGTGCAACTCTAGGAGACAGCGCTTAAAGCTCATATTCTCCAAATAAAATAATGAGTTGATAGACAATTTGTTAATTTTCTTAATTGCTGTTAAATTGTAATGTCAAAAACCCACTTATTTATATTTAAGTTAGCAACTGAAAACATAAAATGTGCTAAACTGAAAAATCATCACTACATAGTATAAAACAAAGTCGCTTTCTCTGTCCCTATGTCCCTTTGTATGCTTAAATCTTTGAAACTACGCAACGGATTTTGATGCGTTTTTTTTAATAGATAGAGTGATTCAAGAGGAAGGTTTATATGTACTTTTTATCCCGATATTCCCACGGGAACGGGAACCACGCGGGTGAAACCGCGGGCGGCCGCTAGTAGAAAATAAAATAACATTTGGCCGCTGAAGAAATAAATAACTTATGTATTTACAGGTCTAACTATTTAATCATCCTCATAAATGATAGTAATTTTATTTCTCTTTCATAGCAAATTTATATAAAATAAAGATAATTATAAAAATAAGTACCTACCTATGTTACATAAATAAGTGTTAAAAATATGAATTCAAGAAACTAAACATTGCTTATTTTCAATTCTGGAAGGGTTGTGTTGTGGCACTTCTTAATTGAGAATATTGGCTTTGTTTAGTCTGAATTTGTCACAATATACTAATAATTTATGTAAACACAAAGGTATAAGTAGGTAAGTACAAGAAATTAACAACCAGAAATAAAGAACTATCAAAATGGTATCATCATGCATTTATTAACCAAGTTGTTATTGTCACAAGTTCACAACACATATTTTAAGACATTATTACGGTATACTTTGTACTGTTTATCTTTTAAAGGTTCTGTTGAATGATTTTCTCTGTAATTATCATCTTATTAACAATGTTCTTGTCTTGGAGTAGCCGTCCATTCCATCATGTCAATATTAAACTTATAAGGAACATTCGGTCTGCTTTTCTTTAAATCTTGATAAATATCTGCAACCTTGCTCTGATAATGAGCCTTACGGGTAGTATCATAAGAGGAAATGAAGAACATTAACCACAAAATGACTCAAACAATAACTTCTACAAAATTTTGCCATGACGGGGTCATTTGTCAAATTGTTCACGTAATTAGCGCACACAAATCGAAGAGAAACCATAGTTGACCATCAAAGATATGCCTTTTTCGTTATATTTTATTAATTTTGTGTTATTTACATATTTCAAAAAGTAAAGTTAAGGGTGGTATTCCACTTATCAAATATTTGATCCAAGAAATTGGACGAGGACAACTTCGAATGGTTTCATTGATAAATTCTTTGATCAAATGCATATTGGACCAAGATCTTTCATAAGTGGAATACTGTAGAAAGGCTTGTCATTTGCGATACGTACATTATTTATTTTAGGAATACTTGTTTTTAATACTATGAAGAACTAAATTAATTGTTTTTATCGACTTTGTCCGTTGTCATTTAAAATATAAATAATAAGAGTAAAAAATGCAGAGAAATAATAATACTTTGTTAAATATTGGTATTTATTTGAAATGATGCAACAAGACGCGACTATCATTCACTCGCGAAATCCAGATCCGGAAAAACAGTTAGCCGGTAGCTCCAATTGAAGCCCATATTATGGGTCTGGGCTTGAAATCAGAAATATGGATCTGAACTTCATATTTTTAGCCGGTAGACCCCCTGGGCGGAAGAAATTTGGATCGGCGAGTGGGGAATCAGACACCAAAGACAACATACTCGGTCCCAAATCAACTGAAGGTTGACGGCCAACAACTGTGTCCAACACAATCGCCGAGGTCTTAATGCCTGGCGTGGACTTATTACGTGATGTAAATGTGAAGTCAACATGCCCTAACAACCCGGGGACTTTCACATCGCCAACACCTCTCACGCCTTCCGTGTGGGGGTGCACCTTGAGGCCCAACCGCCTAACTAACCAAGATGACACAACACACCCCTGAGCACCGGAATCCAACAAGGCGCGAACTTCCACAAGGTCGCCATTCAATCCCCTGACAAGCACAGAGGCCGTGGGCAACAAAACGGTGTCTGGAGGGGTGGCTACAATCGACCGTAAACACGTTGATTGCTAGTATGTGGGGTCCCCAGACGTCCCCCCATGGTAAGGGGGTCGCTCATAGCGATCCAGTGGGTCCCAGTCTCCCACATACTGCCTACGTCCAATTCGCCCGGTATCAGGCGGGTTATATCTCCCGGCCCCTTGAAGACGGGGCGGGCGCCGCTCCAAACGCGGGTATTCGGCGAGTGGCGGCGAGAATCGGTGCCTATCATCCACCGTGTACGTCGCCCCATAGTCGCGGGGGCACGGTGACCGATTTTCAGAGGGGGGGTCCCGGGGACCCCCGGCTGTGCGAGGCTCAACACGTTGCGGGGGGCTTCTACGACCTCCCGCAACGCTCGCAAAATCGAACCCCCTAGTTGGGGACCGATTTCCCATGGGGGGGTCCGTGGGACCCCCGCCCGTGCGAGGCTCAAAACGTCGCGGGGGGCCTCTACGACCTCCGGCAACGCCCGCATAACTCATCCCCATCCTTGGGGATCGGTTTCCCATGGGGGGGTCCCTGGGACCCCCGCCCGTTTGAGGGTCCAAACGTGGCGGAGAGCGTCTGGGGCCACTCTGGTGGCCACTAGAACTGCTGCGGGATGCAAACACCGCGGGGGGTCCGAGACCCCCACCCATACGCGGTGATCCTGCAGCGACGCGCTGCGGCGCTCCGCCGCCCTCTGGGCTGTTCATGCAGAGGAGGGGATGGTGGTTGCCCTTACAAAAGCGGCATGGGTGCGCTTGGGTACATTCGCGCTGCATGTGCAGGCCCAAGCACGAGTAGCACCATGTCCGTTGTCGCGCGATCGCTCGACGGCCTTGGACGCGCTGGTCGAGGAACTTATCACAACGGGTCGTGCTGTGACCCGGTTCCCGACAGTACAAGCAGCGGGCGGTCTCCTGGACGGCGGCATAGCGGCCGGGCGCGCGAGGGGCCATACGCCCCCTACGGGGGGTCCGGTGGGGGATCTACTCTGTGGCACAGGTCGTTCGGGTCCCATAGGACCGGCCAGAGAGGAATTATCTGCCAATCTACTCTCTCCTTCCAGGAACGTCAAGAGGTCCGAGAAGGGTGGCAGATAAGTCGCTCTATCCCCACCATACTGCTGCTCAAAACGGACCTTAACAGAGTCCGGCAACTTTCCCAGGACAATGTGCAGTAACAAAAACGACCACTGCTCCACTGGGAGTTTTAAGTTTTTTAATGCGTTGTATGCAACCAACAGCGGATTCAACAAAGCCACTCTCAAGTGCATCACGCTGGCAACGCGGGGTAAATTCAAAATGGCGGCAACATGGTTGTCCGCCAGACGTCGTACGTTCTGGTACCGACGGGCAATCAAATCCCTAGCAATAGGGTAGTTTTCATCCGAGGGGGCCAAATGTTGAACTGATTCAAGGGCCTCCCCTTCCAACACGGATAACAAATAAGCTAACTTCTGGCCCTGGGTCAAATCATCCCGGGCATGTACAAGACTATCAAAAATATTAATAAAGCCCTCCCAGTCCTCTAGACGACCAGCAAAACGCCTTAAGTCTAAGGGGGCCAATCTAGCAAAGAGAGGGGGCATACTCATAGATGTGACCGGGGACGGGCTCGGTTCATTCTCTCTTGCCACTTGCAAAGGTCGAGCTACCTGGGTAATTCTGTCCGCAAAATCATAACACTGGTCCACATCCAAATCGACTTCTTGTCGCATTTCCACATCGGCCTCAACAGTCCTTTCCAAAAATAAGGCATACTGTTCATCAACAACAGCCAAACGTACGGGCAGATCTACGTATCTGTTCAACAAGGCCTCCGTTCTATCCGGTCGATCCAACAACGCAACCGCAGAAGCTAACCACCGTAACTCAGAACGTATTTTGGCTTTAGCAGAGGAGGCCGTCATTGTAACGTCACAAATTTATCAACAAAAACAACAAATTCAAAATATTCACTATAACACAAAATCTCCAATATTTGGAGGTTATTACTAACCACAAAATTCCAATATTACATCAACAAAGTATTTATAATGACACAAACTCTTAAATATTTGGAGGTTGTCAGAAAACAACAAAACTCACTGACTATTGAAATTCACTCAAAATCACTGACTATTGAAATTCACTTGGATATCAACATACAACAAATTAATTTTAATTATTTCAAAGCACAAGTTTCAATGAGTTTCAATGTGTAAACAATGTCTTAAATCATCTAAGTTTCACTAAGTATTGAGTGCAAACTTATTAGCTAACCTTTTATTAGCTATTATTTTAGCAACAAACTTGTCAATATTCACAACTCAAATTTGCTAACAAAACTGAATAATAATTATTATGAGCAAAGAAAGGCATCTGTTTACACTTTGGAACTTCAATACATGACAATTAATTACAAGACATGGAACCAATAACAAAGGAATGCCCTTTACTTTTCAAATGCAAGTTAATTACCATTTACAAGTACAAATTAATCTAGTCCGGACCAGACTGGGTCATCAAAACGGCACTGATTAATACAAAGTTTTGGCGTGGGCCTCTCAGGCCTTCAAGCTACGCTCTTGGCTACCAAAAGATGTTCAGTACACCCCTGCTAAATCCGCGGAATCGGCTTAGCGCAGTGGAAGCTGGTATTACTAATATAGACTCCGGACAAAAAACTAGGTTTCAGCCGGGATTTAACTGAACAATTGAACTGCGATACACAGCGGAGAGAATGTTAAGTAAGGTGAGGTTACATACGGGTCTGTGTGTCGAACGTCTCCAAGGCAGAAGTGGTGTAAGGGAGCGCGCGCGCCCCTGATGTCCTTTCTTCGTCTGCCAACCTTACCAATTCGTCACCTCACTCACAACACAAATAACAGCGTTCCCAAGACACTGGGCGTTTCAACAATAGATACACAATAACACACGGAGGAGCTTTTTGTCAAGATATATATTGCCCCTGCAACAACGCGTGGTAGACAATTATCTTTCTTTCAAAACTCCGCGACCAGCCCGATGGATGGCGTCAAAACCTTGGTCGAACAAAACGGGATCACATAGATAATTTAAGATTTTATTCAAACTCGATATGCCAGGCACATTCAACGCGAGCGATTTTTAACAAATTCAGCAAAATTATTCCGACATTTTTCTAACAAGAATTCCAATCAAGTGTCACTGTCAACTTCAAGTGACAGCTAAATGTCAATTTGACGTGACATTAGAGATGCGTTCAGAAATATCGATCTTTTCCGAACATGGACCATACGTATTGTTTAAGCCCCCAGTACAGGATGGCCGATCATGTTGGCCGACCATGATGGGCAATCGTGTACAGGGGTGGTTTGCGTTGCTCGCAGACGGCAATCACACGCAAACCGGCCCTGTACACGATGGCCCATCATGGTCGGCCAACATGATCGGCCATCCTGTACTGGGGGCTTTAAAGTGTAGGTGAGACGGAAGACAGCCACTGTGTTATTTGTGGTCACAAAAAATTGTTCGTACTGCACTCTCCAGTTACCTTAGTAATAAGTCGAGCTTCATGCCCTAGTCAGTCTAGAAGCCATGGTCTAGCCACACCAAAGCCACACAGCCTATAAAAATTAGAGTTTTTGGCGCCATCTTGGCGGGTTAGGTTAAGTGGATATTTTAATTAATCGCAATTTGTTTCATAGTGGACTTTGTGACTCAAGATAGGTGTGGTTTTGTGCCCCAAGTGTTTACGCAACTGGACGATGTGTGGAATGATTAAAATATGCGCTATCTCGGTAACGTGATGCCGAGTGTTTTATTGTAGTGGTGACTACCTCAGCAAGAATTACCGAGAAGACCGACTCGACGTACTTGACGCCAAATACTCCAAGAAGCATTAGAATGTAACACACCTACATTCTAATGAAAACATAAGAAACTATAATAACATACATAATACTCAAGAATTGGCAGTATGGCTTGATGTCTTCGCCTGTCCAAAAAGGACGAACTTTTTTACAATACTATAAAAATTAGAGAACTGTCAGGACATGATTGTCAGAGTGACAAACGCAACACAAACAAACCACAACAAAACAAAAATCATGTCATGGTCTGTGCCATTTTTAAACGAACTTCATCAAATCAAAGTACGAGTTCAAAGTTCTCTTTATTTTTAGTTTTATTTATTTTCTTTTGAAGTAATAATGCTTAATGTTTTCGCAAAAACTGTACAAACAATCGGTAAGCCCAATTTTGTATTTAACGTGTATGATGTGGTATCAATCAGTGTTCTGTTATTAAACAAACATACGCTTCGTTTTACCTTTACGTTTTCAGTGCCTGCACTTTCTGGTGTTTCTGTACGACAATCCAGATGCATAGCGTCACTTTCATCCTTACCTGAGACGTATCAGATGCTCTACAAAACATGTAGAGACTTTGCGGAAGCTGAGCTAAGGCCAAACGCTGCCAAATATGATCGTGAACATCTGTACCCTGGAGATGCTATAAAAAAGATGGGTGACCTGGGCCTTATGGCTATCGCAGTTCCTGAAGAATACGGTGGTGCCGGGCTTGATTACCTGGCATATGCTATTGCGCTAGAAGAAATATCTCGTGGTTGTGCCTCTTGTGGTGTTATTATGTCTGTAAACAACTCATTGTATTTGGGCCCATTAACCCACTGGGGCACTGATAATCAGAAAAAAGAATTTGTCACACCTTTTTGTAATGGTAAATGTGCAGCCATATTTTTTTGTGTTCTCTTTACTTGTCAATAAAATATAATTTATATTCTGACCATGACGGCTAGATTATAGTTGAAAAATGGAATCTTCCATTTTTCAACCATAAAAATTGCATTGTGAATGCAAAAAAGTAAAAATTTAAATAACATGGCTAGATTATAATTAAAATTAAGATAATTATCATGTTAGACACTTATAAAATTGTAACAAAAATTTTGAGATCACATTCCAAAACTGGAAAAAAAATTGCTGAGTAGTTATAACAGATTTGTTTCAGGAGATACCATTGGATGTTTTGCCCTCTCAGAACCTGGGAATGGGTCTGATGCTGGTGCAGCTTCCACCACAGCCAAGGATGGTGGAGACAAATGGATTATAAATGGCTCCAAGTGCTGGATAACAAATGGGTATGAAAGTAAGGCAGCTGTTGTGTTTGCAACTACAGACAAGAGTCTTAAACATAAGGGTATCTCAGCATTTATTGTGCCAAAACCCATAAAGGGATTAGAGCTAGGTAAAAAGGAGGACAAATTAGGTATAAGAGGTTCATCAACATGTACACTGATGTATGAAGACTGTGCTATCCCAAAAGAAAATATTCTAGGACAGCCTGGCTTGGGTTTCAAAATAGCCATGATGACCCTTGATGCTGGTAGAATTGGTATAGCATCTCAAGCATTAGGGATTGCACAGGTAATTTTTGTTCATGATATTATCATAATTATTAAAATAAGCTTGTTCTATAGTCCATTCCAAACAGATTGTTGCTGCATGTAAACAAACATGAAGTTCATCAGTGATTACCAAAACTATATTGACTGAACAATCTGGACTCTGTTAATTCAAGTTCTAATCTAGTCTTTGGTAAGCTGATTAAGTTCATGTTTGTTTGGCAACAATCAAGTTTGGAATGGACCTTATGGCCAATATCATTCCAACAGGCTTCCTTAGACGTGGCAGCTGAATACGCTTCTAAGAGGATGGCATTTGGGAAACCCATTATGAAGCTCCAGTCAATACAGAATAAACTAGCAGATATGGCACTGCAATTGGAGTCAGCTCGGCTGCTGACGTGGCGTGCGGCGTGGCTCAAGGATAATAAACAACCTTACACCAAAGAGGCAGCTATGGCCAAACTGGCTGCTTCTGAGGCAGCTACCTTTTTATCCCACCAGTGTATTCAGGTAAAGATGACTGTTTTACATAATATTTGTGAACGGCTTCATGTTCATCGCCAGGACCAAACGCGGATTCGCGAATTGGACCAAACGCGAATTGGACCAACTGCAAATTAGGCCAACTGCTAATTGGACCAACCGCGAATAATGTGAATTGGACCAATCGCGAATTGTAGCAAATGCGCCTAAAGGATTGGGTCCACATGACTCATTTTTCTTATCAAGCACTGGAAACATTATAATGAGTGGCTGTTGTGATAATTATTTTTTTTCAAGCCAGAATCATATAGATTATCAGTGGATATTGTATTGTATTATGTTGTAAAGTGATCATGAAGTATGAGATATTTTTTAAGACTACAATTTTATTGTTTTTAATATGGATATCATTTTCAGATATTGGGTGGAATGGGATATGTTTCCGATATGCCAGCAGAGCGACATTACCGGGATGCTAGGATCACAGAGATTTATGAAGGCACCTCTGAAATCCAGAGACTAGTGATAGCAGGACAGCTAATCAAAGAGTATGGTTTAAACTAGACAAACTTAGAGATCTGTAATTAATTGTGGTTGTCCAAATCAAAAGGGACCTTGTGGCGCTCGGCACTTACGCCATTATTGCTGTTGTTCGAATACAAAACAACGACAATAAAGACGTATGTGCCGGCCGCAATTAGGTCCCTTTTGATTTGGACGACCACAATTATTGAGCTAATTGGGTAGCTAAACTGTAAATAATAAGAATAACTTCTAAAATTAGTACTAAGTATTTTGAGAAAATTTTATAAGACAGTGTTTCAGTATTGTATTTTGTACCTCAATTTATCATGTCACCAAAATAAAATACTGTCTACATTGAATTAGCTTTTATTGCTTTAATTATATACAATAAATCATTATCTAATAAATTGTTTGGAACGTAACAATCATTTTTTTATATATAATAATTTGTCCAAAAAGAACAAAAAATTAAACTGACCATAATCGACTTCAAAATCATAAATACATATTTTATAACATAGATAGAGAAATACAAAACTGTGTAAGATTAAATGCTATGCCATGGAATAGAATACAGATGACAAAGTCTTAAATGGTTACTGTCCAGGGCCAGACAATGATTTGTCCATGAATTTCCTCTTGGCAAAACATAGCCACCATTTGCTAGGCTTACCATCTTCTGTCGCAAATACCTGGAAAGTAAAAATATTCATTAAACTTACTTGATAAAAAAAAACTTTTGCGATTTAATAACCAGGGGGCCAATTCTGCTAACGTTAAGTCATAATCGTGTCTCAATCGTGTTTCAATTGTAGTTCAATTGTAGTGCTTTTTTACACACTAGTTACAAGAAATGTGTACTTTTTTCACCATACTACTGATGGTCACACCACACACTACTTTTACATCACATCATATTGTCATAATTCTTGTAACTAGTGTGCACAAAAGCACTACAATTGAAACACGATTGAGACACGATTATGACTTAACATTAGGTGAGTGTCAGAACCGCGACACCATGTCAAAAATTTGCTTTCGTACTTAAGTATACTATATATTTGCTTACTATTCGTACTTCTTGGTACCTTTGTTTACAATGTTAGTACCTTTCTATATTTCATCACATGCTTATTTTCAAATGGCCCGCCATTCTTACGTCAGGGCCGCGGAACCACTGCCGACTTACCACCCGCCAAAAGCGTTAACGATGGTTTTAATGGACCAATCTTTCGTACTCAGTTTATTACATATAAATTACCGTTTATAATTAAGAACGGTGACTAGCTTAAAATGTATGAGCATTTTAATGTTAACGCCTAATGTTTAGTCTGAGCAATAAATACTGAGAGAAACTATGTGACCAAAGTTGCAGGCGTTTGGTGCAAATCTTTGACATGGTCTCGTGGTTCTGACACTCACAACGTTAGCAGGCTTGGCCCCCAGCCCTTGTGTCTAAAGTTGTGTCTGCCAATAAATGCATATGTGTTGAATTGATTGATTGATTGAACTGATTGATTGATGCCATAATGTAATAAAATATATGTTCCAAATTACAAAAGTCCATTTCACCTTTTCACACACTCTAGTGCCAGTTTCATGTCTCAGTTGCTGAAGATATTGCCTCATCATGTCTGAAAAACATTGAATATTAATTTTATTATGTACAATATAATAGCCAATTTAGAGAAGGTTGTGTGATTTTTATCAAATGATATATCTTATTTACTTGTGCCTTTTGGCATACACATCCACTAAACTAATATTGCCTCTCTGCTCCAGCACAAGGGAGGCGAGAGAGAGGAGGAGAGAAGAACGCAGGCCCGCGTTCAAATTTAGTGTGACATAGTTCATAGAGTATCTTGTATTACAACTTGCGCGGGCCCGCATTCAAACAGGGCTGCTTCTGAACCGCGTTTGGTGTGCTTAAGCCTTATTTAAGTAAAACCTTAATACTTATGCAGAGGCATCACATACCTGCCTCTTGGGTGCTAGCAGGCTTTGCATATACAGAGTTCAAGGGGAAGCCTGCCTCCCCAGGAATATCAAATTTGGATATAGCCAGCATGTACATCTCTTGCTGCCCCTGGTTCTTATTGGAACATTTCTGCAGACGCTTCAGACATTCTGATATGTAAAGAGTGAGGTATATGAGCACCCGGTCTGCATCAGACTGAAAAGTGATATTATGTTTATTTACACAATGTTGTGTCAATATAAACAAACATTAATATTGTTATTACAAAGTTATTTGTGAAAGAATCTTTGTTAGTTTCGGAATTCGGTTAAAATCTGATCTGATTGTACGTTTTAGTTAAAGTTAGCTTCTTATAAAATTGTTGGTTTTGTGAATAAAGGAGATCAGTCAAATTGGACCAAAAAATTAAAAGTGCCGGCAAACGAAAATAAATTGCAAATTACTATTGTGAACAGTGCAACGATCATTTTTTGTTATGACGTCAACAGTGTACGATTAGTGGCCAAGCAGTTATTCAAGTTTGAAAATGTCATTTTTTCTTCATTTTCAAACTTGAATACAGCTTGGCCAAAGTGCAGCCAACAAAAAAAAATTGCAGATTACTATTGTAAATAGTGTAACGATCATTTTTTGTTATGACGTCAACAGTGTACGATCAGTGGCCAAGCAGTTATTCAAGTTTTAAAATTACATTTTTTTCTTCATTTTCAAACTTGAATACAGCTTGGCCAAAGTGCGGCCAACAAAAAAATGCAGATTACTATTGTAAATAGTGTAACGATAATTTTTTGTTATAACGTCAACAGTGTACGATTAGTGGCCAAGCAGTTATTCAAGTTTGAAAATGTCATTTTTTCTCTTTATTTTCAAACTTGAATAGAGCTTGGCCAAAGTCACTTTGTATTGTAGTCAATATCTATTTTAGGGAGACATATTTCCTTATTCTGGCTCTGTAGTGTACTAGACCTTAGTTAAAAATACTATTTAGGGAAAAGTATTGCATTATTGTTTAGTCGATTCACGTACCCAGTGTAGTGTGTGTACTACGTATAAACACACACTTAACCTTCTCCTAATATATAAGGCTTTGCAGACCTCAATATACATGCATTATTACTCGTGACAACTGTATTTTATTTACACCGTTGCGCCGAACCTTCATCCACCATTGCATGGCGACCCTGCCAGTGCTGCCCGGCGGCAGTGCTGAGCAGATGGTTTATAAATAGATTTTCTATTGAAATTAATTAACTTTGAAAACAAGTGAACAGTTGGGACAATAATATGAAGTGAAATAATAACTAAAAAGTGAATTTAACGTCAAGTGAAGTGAACAGTCAAGGTACCTATGTGGTTTTGAAAAAAGAGACAATTTTAGTACTTACTTAACATCTATTTTTTATTGTATTTTTTTATATGCTCGTAAATCCTGACTACGTTAATAATTGATATTCATTCGTCTTGAGAAAAAGTAAATAGCAGTGCAAAATGTTCCTGTTTGTGTACAAAAAAATGACTTAATTTAATTTCATAAACAACCTATAGAAAAATATTATTATTATAAAATGAACTATCCGCGGGCTGATCTCGAGGTGTGATCTCTCGAATCTTGAGCTGGGCGCCGGGAGAGGATGGAGTCCGATGAGGAGGCAGCCGCGAGATGTTCCAGACCATAAAATCGGAAAAACTTGATGATTGTGTGTTGAATCGTAAATTCAGTGAATCAAAATAATATCGTACGTACAATATTTTTATGCGTCTGTGAAAGTTGTATTTCATGTTTTTTTTTTCTCAATAGGTATTCGTGTTCAAGTAGATACGGATTTGCGTATTTTGTGTAAGTTTACTTATAAACATTAAGATTTTTATGAAAACGAAAGATGTTTGTTAGTAATAAATAGTGATAATTATGACAAAAAATATAATATTTGATTATATTCTTTAAGTTTAGTTTTTGCTTTTATAATCGCTTTTGTTTTTTTTATCCATACTTATATTATACTTTTTGGCTCTAGAAATAGTCATGTTGTTTGAAAAATAATGTACGTAATAATAATAATATTGCAAATAAAAAGTAAGTACTTTTTGGTGATTAAGAGGAAAAAAATGTTGTTTTGCATTGTAATCGCATTTTATTTTATGTAGTAATGAAATTAAGAAATCTGTTTTGACGACAAATTATTTAAAAAAATCATGTACTTAAGTATATCGCAATAATATTAATTTTCGTGGAAAATGGTCAGTCAACTTGAATGTTATAATTGAAAGTTTATCCTTTTATGCAGCTGAACTAAGTATTATTAATAAGACAAGTTTAAATTAAAACTCTCAATAAAATTGTCTTGAATATCGATTTGGATTTTCATATATTTTTTAAAGAACTTGTGTATATAATTTAAAGTATTAGTACTTAAATTTTTACTTCCATAATTAAATTAAGTATAGTAAACAAAATATGTTTTTGTGAAAACCGTGATTAGTACTTCTGCTTTTAAAAGTTATTCGTGCACAAAATGCTATTCATATTATTAGATTAGATACTTAGTTAGTTATCTGAAGTTTCTAGCGTCAGAAGTCGCATTTCATCCCGTCAGCCAAAACGCGTTGACACAAACAAATGCATATAAGGAATTCATATGGCAAGATAGTTTGTTATAAGAAGTATCAAATGAAATTAATAGAAATGAATTCATGTTTCCACTTCACATTCTTTCAGATCAAATTATTGTTATGATGATTATAATTATAATATCAAGAATATAAGATTTACCATTAAATGTTAATACAATAGAACATTTATGTTTTTAGGATGAAAGATGAATAAGAATATGTATTATGGTTTATTGAATAAATAATAAATAGAGTATAATTTACTGGATAATGATACAAAATATATGGAAATGACGAAATAAATAGTAAAGATAGATGTTTTTATTTTTGGATTGTGTATTCAAATTGCGTTGAAATGGAGTCATACAGAAATGTATTAATTTTATTAGACAAACAAGGGCATATGGCAAGGGCAACATATGGCATGTAAGATAATGTTTTAAAGTAGGAATATTTTAACTATTTAATCAGAATGTTTGTTCTTGGACTGATCATCCTTTAATTAAAATTCTGATCAATTAATGTTTTATTTGGAAAGTTTATAGTAAAAGTTTTTATTGTTGGCTTTGGATCGAAATGAATGACAAAATGTAAAAGTAAATGATTAAATGAGAATATTATGATGAATTAAATATACAGTAAATATGAGAAGTGGTACAAAGTATGGGTACTGATCCTTCATTCGATCATAGCAGAAACGAGAATAGTTAGAGACATAGACATAATAGAATAGAGACTTTCTCTGTGAGAATAGTAGGAGGTGGCTGATGACGAAGGTGCGCGAGCTACGCAGCGTTACAGTACGACCTTAAAATAAAGGCCCTGTCTGTATTTTATGAGAAGTTTATAAATAAAAAGAAATGTATAAAAATGTGCGCACAAGTGATAAATACCACTGTAATGAATATAAGAAAGTTATGAAATGTTAAATAAAAGGAAAAAGTCGACTATAAACAAATAAATGTAATGACATGTAGGTTGTGAAGAGAAATTTAGGTACGTACGTAATGATTGTAATAAGCTATGTGGATTGGCCATCCACAAATCATGGATTATGGAATATACTTATAATAAATACTCGGATATGACAATATGTTTAATGATATTTTATTTTTGCTTTAAACTCTATATTTGTATTAAATTTATTTAAAGTCGTGTCGTCGTCAACAACAACTGTTAAGTAAGCCTACTTACTATCATTAGGATATACTTTATACTTTCATGATTATTATATTTCATTTTGTTTATTAAAAAACTATATACTTAGGTTATTAACAAAAAAAATGGACTTTGTATTTTTTTTGTATTTACGGGGGAGGTGTAGTGTGTGTACTACTAGTGTGTGTACAGGTGGGACGTTCGTAGGTCAGTTATAATGCTGACGAGGAACTGATCTCAATGTAATAACTGATATTCTGATAAACGATTACATTTTACGTCAATCCGTTTTGTACCAAAAATAATGACATTTTCAAACTTGAATAACTGCTTGGCCGCTAATCGTACACTGTTGATAGTCCGATCAACGAGGATATTCGTTGTATGGAGACGTCCGGAAAATTCCCTCGTCTCTCAAATTTGGCACGATTGTAGAGTAAGTAATGCTGATTAAGGATCTGCAAGAATCCAAGAATATTTCCAACGCCAAGTTAGTCATTTTTGACGTGCCGTGAGCGCGTGAAAATCGCTTCTAATTTCTTTGAGAATGGTTCCTTAGCCTCATTTTTTTCTGTATGCGTACCTATTACTAAGTGGAATAAGTTAATAAAGTTAGAAAATAACATTTCTTGCTAGAAATTGAGATTTTGACCGAAATGTGAAAATATAAAATTGCTTCTAATTTCTCTTTTAATATTTCTTTAGCCTCAAATACCAACTGCATACGTACGTATTACTAGTTAGAATGAGTATATGCAGGAATCCAATAACATTTCTTACTAGAACTTGAGATTTTTACCTAAACTTGAAAACGTTAAATCGCTTCTAATTTCTCTGTTAGTGGTTCCTTAGCCTCATTACTTTCTGTATGCGTACCTATTACTAGGTAGAATAAGTTTATAAAGGAATAATAAACATTTTTTGCTAGAAGTTGAGATTTTTACCTACACGCGAAAACATAAAATTGCTTCTAATTTCTCTGATAATATTTCATTACCCTCAAATACTTTCTGCATAACGTATTACGAGAATGTGTATATAAAGCAATCGAAAAACATTTCTTACTAGAACTTGATATTTTACCTAAACGTGAAAAAGTTAAATCGCTTCTAAAATCTCTGTTAATGTTTCCTCAGCCTCAAATACTGTGTGTATACGTACGTATTAAGAATGAGAATATGAAGGAAATTCTAAAACATTTCATAAAAGAAGTTGAGAGTTTTACCTAAACGTGAAAACTTTAAATCGCTTAGTGTCTCTGTGAATGTGTCTTTAGTGTTCGTACGTATTATTAGTCAGAATAAGTATATAAAGAAATCAAAAACATTTCTGACTAGCAGTTGAGATTTTTACCTATACACGAAATCGTAAAAACACATAATTATTTCTCTGTGAATGTTTCTTTAGACTCAATCGCTTATTATTTATCTGTGAATGTTTCCTTAGCCTCAATTACTTGTACTTAAATATTACTAGTTAGAATAAGTATATAATAGTACATTACGATATTAGTGCGTTAAGATGGTTATAACATGCGAGGCGTAATTGAGCCGAGCATGTTATAACCAATACGCAAGTATATCGTACGACGTTTTTGAACACATTTGCGAGGAAACAGAAAAAAAACATTTAATATTTTGTTAATTTTTAGTCTCTTTAAAAATGCAATGAGATTTGTATATAAATTAATATCGACACCATTTTTCATCTTGAGGGTACTTTTCAGCATAGAATATGTTGTCCACAATGAGCTAGGCTTATATTTACTAGCTAGTTCATTAAAATACGCCAAAACTACATTTTAGGAAAATGACTTGGCATTTTTCATGTTTTTCCACTTCAAGAAATTTTCATACGTGGTTATGTATCTGTCCTTAGATATTGACAGCAGCACGCTGTCGCATGCGGTTCGTGCTTCTGTTAGTATATCCGGTGGAGTTGAAGTAATATATTGCTCATCTTCATTATTGAAAGTTGTCATTTTTAGATATTCACAATACAAGTACAAAGAAAATAAAATTTGAGAAAAATGGAGCGAGCGAGGATTATTTTCTGCCGTGGCTGCGTGAAAATGTTGGCAAAGACGCTAGAGCATGCAGCCAAGTTTTTAAATTACCGAATAAACTGTTTTTTTTTTATTTTAAATAAACTCAATCTGTGAATGCACACTGTCTACTGACTGGCGCCGCGCGGTGATTAGTTCGAAATTTGAATAGCAACAGCGCGCTGCTCACTAGCTGGAGTCGTGCGGCGGCGATCAGTTCCATATTTGAAATGGCAAATAATACTGTTATGGAATTTGTATGGACTATAACTTAACTATTTGCTTTGGTAACACACGCATTTTTTATGACCCGCTTTACATATTTAAAACCGGTGGAATTACATCAGCTTTACTAGCAAGGGTGTTAAAAAAGATATTTTATCATCAAGACCCTATGCTTGTAACGATGTCGATTCGTACCAGTCATTAGGGATGGTTAAAAACTCCATGATGACTGTAAACTCCATCAAGTTCTACATACTGGCCATTAATTTTATCGAATCCTATCCTGTTCTTTCAATTCAAATTCAAAATCTTCGTTTCACGTGCCCTGTTCATCATTTTTGATTGAGTTATACCAAAACCACCAAGCTGTACAGAGCTCGCGGAGCATTACCAGTTTTTTTTATATCAGTTTAAGTTGTTTGATTATAGTTTTAAATAAGTGGAACCCTTGACCCTTGGAAAGGGTTCTTTATTACTACCTTTACAATAAAAAGTCAAGTCCCTATAAACACCTTTTTATTTATAATATCTATTTAACTAAATACTGGGCGGTGACTTCCGAAGTTCCGGCTAGTGTACCACTGGCCGACGAGGACGTCCCGTCACATGCTATAGTAGTTACCTTCAATATGCAGACGACACGAAAATATACAGAGTCATCGATTGTGTAGAGGACTGTCTGCGATTGCAGGATGATTTGAATTCGCTCCAGGGGCCAATTCTGCTAACGTTAAATCATAATCGTGTCTCAATCGTGTTTCAACTGTAGTGCTCTTTTACTCACTAGTTACAAGAAATATGTACTTTTTTCACCATACTACTGATGGTCACACCACACACTACATTCACATTACATCATAATATTGTCATAATTCTTGTAACTAGTGTGTAAAAAAGCACTACAATTGAACTATAATTGAATCACGATTGAGACACGATTATGACTTAACGTTAGCAGGCTTGGGCCCCAGGTGTATTGTGGTGAAAATCAATTGTTCCTTAATGCCGAAAAGTGTGACGTGATAACATTCACGAGAAAACATGCACCAATTTTGCATATGTACAAGATTGATAATGATAACGTGATGTTAAAACGTGTAGACGTGATAAGGGACTTAGGAATAATAGTTTACAGTTGGGACTCTCCTTCAATTCACATTTTGAACAAATAAAAAAAGAGCTTTTCGCTATCTTTGTTTTATAAGTGGGGTCAAAACCGTTCAGTAACCTTTTAACTTTAATAAAACGTTTTTTTTTAATGTAACCGTCTTTGAAAAGAAGTTTAAAACAGAATTAACAAACACTAAAAAACGAAAAAAATAATTATAATGTTTAATTCAAAGGACGAAAATGTGCGACTTTTTTTAACTTATCTTGGTACTTACTGAACTGTTTGAAGTCGGTGCCAAGTCTAATAGGTATTTGAGGTAAATACGTCCTACACCTCACGCTTGGGACCGTTTTTTTTTATGTTTGTTATTTCACTCAGTATAATTCGTTCTTATTCTTTTTGGATTGGCACCGACTTCAAAATCGGTCAAGTGCGAGTTGGACTCACCCATGAAGGGTTCTGTACCCACTTAACGTACCTATTGCTTAAATCTAGCCAAAATTTCAATATAAAGTCAGCAAAAAATATAACTTTGTTCTTATAGAGTTTGTATGAATGACAAAGTTACATTTGCGGTTTTTGAAATATGTTATATCTCAAAAAGTACAACCTACTATATCTCGTTCAAACCAATTTTCGTTGGAAGTTTTTATTAAGATCTACAGCATATATTTTTCCAAGATTTTTCACTCTTTTATTTCAAAAGTTAGAACCTTTATGTCATTTTTCAAGACCTATCTATCTATAGACACCCTACTCGAATATGTTTGATTAAAAAAATATTTTTAAGTTTCAGTAATCATGACAAATTGTAAAATAAAATCGGTAATTTTGTATGGGAAATAGTTTTAACTGTCGTACCTACGATACAAAACTGTAATTTCTTCCATGGCCGCTTTCGCGTCTGCGCGCGGTCAAAATCGAATACTAATCTTTTCCGTAAGATTAGTAAAAAACCATGTACTGTATTAGCGTCAAAAATGTCCCAGTCGCGCATGCGCGCAGACTTATCTGTCACGTACCTATAAAACTTCTTCGTGATTATTTATTTTCATCTGTCTCATATTGGTGAGACCTGACCAAAGAGCTTAGACTAAATACTGAGGTGACTGGAGTTTTCATCCTGAATAATAAAGTGTGTTCAGCAAATTTGTCATTTAGTACGTAGTGGCTGTCAGTTGTCTCATATGACCATACGTATTTTTTCAAAGTGTAGGTGAGACGGAAGACAGCCACATTGCCACAAAAAAGTGTTAGTACTGCACTCTCCAGTTACCTCAGTACTTAGTCTAAGCTTTTTGGACCTGACAGTCTAAGGAAACATTTCCATAGAGTTTTGAGGCAATTTTGTGTTTTCACGGTAAGGTAAAAATCTCAACTTTTAAAAACTACTTTTGTTATACAACATAATAATACAAACATTCACATAGAAACAAGAAGCGATTTTACATTTTTACGTTTAGGTAAAAATCCAACTTCAAGTGAGAAATGTTTTTAAATTTCTTTACATACTTACTTATTTTAACTAGAAATACGTACGTATACAGAAAGTAATTGCGGCTCAGGAAACATTCACAGATAAATTATAAGCGTTTTTACGGTTTCACGTTTAGGTAAAACTCTCAACTTCTATTATGAAATGTTTCTGAATTCCTTCATGTAATCATTCTTATTATAAATTTAATACATACGTATATACGTATACATACGTATTTGAGGCTGAGGAAATATTAACAGAAATTTTAGAAGCGGTTTAACGTTTTCACGTTTAGGTAAAAATATCAAGTTCTAGTAAGAATTTTTTTTCGATTCGTTCATATACTCATTCTAACTCGTAATACGTTATGCAGAAAGTATTTGAGGCTAGGGAAACAATAACGGAGAAATTAGAAGAAATTTTATGTTTTCACGTTTGAGTTAAAATCTTAACTTCTAGCAAGAAATGATTTTTAATTCCTTTATAAAGTGATTTTCTCTAGTAATAGGTACGCATACAGGAAGTAATGAGACTAAGGAACCATTAACAGAGAAATTAGAAGCGATTTAACGTTTTCACGTTTAGGTAAAAATCTCAAGTTCTGGTAAGAAATGTTATTGGATTCCTGCATATACTCATTCTAGCTCGTAATACGTACGTATGCAGATGGTATTTCAGGCCAAGAAAACAGTAACGGAGAAATTAAAAGCAATTTTATGTTTTCACATTTAGGTCAAAATCTCAACTTCTAGCAAGAAATGTTATTTTCTAACTTTATTACCTTATTCTACCTAGTAAAAGGTACGCATACAGAAAGTAATGAGGCTAAGGAACCATTCTCAAAGAAATTGGAAGCGATTTTCACGCGCTATTCTTTCACGGAAATATTCTTGGATTCTTGCAGATCCTTAATCAGCATTACTTACTCTACAATCGTGCCAAATTTGAGCGACGAGGTAATTTATCGGGTTACATATGCCCCGTTGATCGGACTATGACGCCATAACAAAAAAATGATCGTTACACTGTTTACAATAGTAATGTGCAATTTTTTTTCGTTGGCCGCACTTTGGCCAAGCTGTATTCAAGTTTGAAAATAAAGAGTCAAAAAATGACATTTTCAAACTTGAATAACTGCTTGGCCGCTAATCGAACACTGTTGACGCCATAACAAAAAATGATCGTTACACTGTTTACAATAGTAATGTGCAATTTTTTTTCGTTGGCCGCACTTTGGCCAAGCTGTATTCAAGTTTGAAAATAAAGAGAAAAAAATGTCATTTTCAAACTTGAATAACTGCTTGGCCGCTAATCGTACACTGTTGACGCCATAACAAAAAATGATCGTTACACTGCTTACAATAGTAATGTGCAATTTTTTTTCGTTAGCCGCACTTTGGCCAAGCTGTATTCAAGTTTGAAAATAAAGAGAAAAAAAATGTTATTTTCAAACTTGAATAACTGCTTGGCCGCTAATCGTACACTGTTGACGCCATAACAAAAAATGATCGTTACACTGCTTACAATAGTAATGTGCAATTTTTTTTCGTTGGCCGATACTTTTACTTTTTTGGTCCAAACATGTATGAAGCGTGACTGATCTCCTTTGTATGTTACCGATCATTTTTCTTATCAATCCCTACTGATTCCTAAAAATATATAAATAAATTCTTACAACCACACCATTATTATCTACTAGCTTTCCGCCCGCGGCTTCGCCTGCGTGGACTACATGACGTTATCCCGCGGGAATGTGATATTTTTCTGGGATTAAAAGTAGCCTATGTTCCTCTCCAGGATACAAAGTATCAATGTCCCAAATTTCAGCGAAATCCGTTAGGCTATTTTGGCGTGATTGAGTAACAAACATCCAAACATCTAAACTTTCACATTTATAATACTAGCGGCCGCCCGCGGTTTCACCCGCGTGGTTCCCGTTCCCGTGGAAATATCGGAATAAAAACTACCCTATGTGTTATTCCAGGCTATAATCTATATCTGTTGCAAATTTCACCCAGCCGGCCTAGCTAGGGCATCGAACCCGGGTTTACCCGGTCCGGAAAAACCCGGGTTTACCCGGGTTTTAAGGAATACAAAAAACCCGGGTTTGATTTTTAAAACCCGGGTTTTTTCGGGTTTTTCGGGTATTTTTAATACTTTGTGAAAAACGAAATGTAGCTGAAATGTAGCTTACTTCCGCAAAAAAAACAACCAACAAACCAACACCAATGCCTGAGGATATCCCGGGTTGGGGCGACACACGTGTAGAGTAGTCTAATCGGTGAAGGTGCAAGGTGTATTGCTGTCTTGCTAAATGCAGGAATTGTGCACTGGTATTTTAGTGGTGTGCAATTTTTTGCGGGCGGGCGGGCGGTGCATCTTGCATATTGTGTTTTTTTGCGGACAGAAGAATGTAGAAGCTACATATAGTTCGTTTTCACAATGGTTTGGGACTTACGCCAAGTGACGCCTGATTCAATCAAATATTTTTAATACTTTTCTTTTTGTTATTTATTAAGTACAAGCCACTTCGAATGCAATAATAAATGAAATAAAAACACACTTTGATAAATTATTATAATAAAAGATGCTTTGTTGCTGCGTTCGTACCAAGAAAACAAGCAAAGCATGTTAAATGGAACGCGCGCGGTGCGTCCATCTTAGGACACGGAGAGGGTAAAATGTGGACTCCACATTTCACCCCATGGAACCACATGGAATTAGAACCAGTTCTCCGATCTTTTCGACTACATAGTTTGTCATATATTGATCATGAAGACGAACCCGAAAATATGGCATATTTTCGGTCTGTTTGCGTCTCTCTTTGCAGAGAATTCACGTCTAGATGTTACAAGCCAAACTCCACCGAAGATACCGCGTGCTAGCTCTTCCATGTGTAATATTAACATTCACCACAAAGAGGTTCTTAAAGCTCTCCGTGGTCTAGGAAATAAGGTTAGTGGTCCTAATGGAATCCCGGCAATAGTCCTGCGTAACTGTGCACCCTAGTTGTCTCCTATCATGAGCCGCCTCTCACTTGAGACAGGACTTGTCTTGTTCCTCAGTCGTGAAAGCGTGCCAATGTGCAGCCCATACCTAAAAAATATAGCCATGCCAACCCCTCTAACAACAGGCTGATTTCAGTCACCTTCATACTCTGCAAGACTACGGAGCATGTACTGAATAAACATCTATTGGCGTAACCTGATACTAACGAGCTCCCTAGTGACTTCCAGTATGGTTTTTGCCGCGGACGGTCGACTGGAGATCTTCTCGTGTACGCCACCCACCTTTGGAATCAAGCGTTCGATAGACATGGCGAAGAACTTGCTGTCTCGCTTGATATTTCCAAAGCATTTGATAGGGTCTGGCATGATAGCCGAATTGGCAAGCTTCCCTCATATGGAATCTCTGACGGCCTCTGCATCTGGATCACCGACTTCCTTAGGAACCGTTCAATTCGAGTCGTTGTGGATGGTCAGACATCTGACTTGAAGAACATCAACGCTGGAGTTCCTCAAGTTTCGGTATTATCTGCAACACTATTTCTTCTCCACATTAACGACTTGTTGGTGCCTGGTACATTTGGTTATGACGATGACACCAGTGTGTCTAGCAGATATCTTTCAGATGCAAGGGCTACTAGTGATGAAGTTCAGTCTTGTCGAGAGTCACTAGCAAACGAACCTGGCACTACAGGCACTTCCGATTGGGGAAATGCCAACCTTGTCAGTTTCAACGCCTCGCCACGCAAGGGTGTTTTCTCAGATAAACGGAGTCTCTTTCAACTAGCTCCGACTTTCCTGGGCGTATCCTTACCAGTAACCGAGAACCTGCAACTTGGCGTTACTCTATAATCAGAGCTGAACTTCGGTGAGTAAATTGACTCAATTGGTAAAACTGCTGCCAAAAAACTGGGCGTCCTCTCAAAGTTCTTTACAAAGTACAAATTCATCCGTGCATGGAGTACTGCTGTCATCTTTGAGATGGCTCCGCTTAAGTTTTAGTAGTAGTTTCACATGTATCTTATTGCATTACCCGTGTTTTCAAGCAAATAAACAATTTTGATTAGATTTATGAAGTACCAACTGGCAGTTTTAGATGCGTTTGAAAACCGCGCAAACAAGTTCATTGGAGACACAACTTTAGAAAAAGCTAAACTTCAAAGTCTCAGTCATCGCCGTAGAGTTGCTGTTGCTGGTCTGTCGGTGTTTTAGCGGATTCACTTTAGAGAGTGCGCACAGGAACTGCACAATCTTGTTCCTCCAGCCCCTTTCCACCATGGGGTTACCAGATGCAGGTCAGCTTACCATCCATACATCGTAGACATACCACCTGTCCGTACTAAGCGCTTCGCCAGTACTTTTTTAATGCGAGCTGCTAAAGATTGGAATGCGCTACCTGCGAATGTGTTCCCCGATCATTCTTCTTCTTCTTATCAATACGAGCGGTTTCTGCAACTCGACGTCTATTGCGCCAATTTTGCGTCTGGAGGGTGTGCGGCCAGATCACTCCAGCCAGCGCAGCTCAGCCAGGAACGCTCCAAGAGCTTTCACATTCGTGATCGCTTCCTGGACGCTGCCCGGCGAGCCGAGGTACCTCGCCCGGTAGGGGCCACCCCCCGGCATTCCAGCGCTACGAGGGTAGCTGTTTCTTCTTCCTGCATGCACCCTCTGCATAGGGGACTGTCGGTTGCATCTAAATTAATGTCTGTTAAATTGTCCATGACCAGTAATAGCACCTGTCACCATGTGAAGTTGCGGTCTGCACAGTTGTATCAGGGCCCTGGATAGATAGGGGTCGAGCCGGATGCGCGTCTGGCCATTATAACTTTGGCCTTTTCAAAGCAAGAGTAATTGGGCACCTCCTGGGTAAGCATACAACATCCTAGACTGCATACTGTCTGCTATGCTGGATGGTGATCAAATGCATGCATACTGTACAAATATATAAAAAATTTAAAAATCGTCTGCAACCAGTCCCGAAATTTATGATGGCCAGTCCTGCAAGTCTGTGAAGGCGCTAAGTTAGGCATCTATACTCACTTAATTTTCAGATATTGTGAAAAAATTAAAATCTATGACGTTTTTATATTAGATAACTGTTTTTGTAATTTGGAAAGTAATATTTTTCATTTATTTTAATCCTTCCACATTCTTAACATTGTAAAAATTGATATAATAACACAGTTTCTTGTATTTAATAAAATTATAACAAAAAGATCGAAAAGCTCGAAAAACCCGGTCTACCCGGGTTTTGATTACTGTTAGACCCGAAAACCCGGGTTTTCAAAATTGAACCGAGTTTCGATGCCCTAGGCCTAGCATGAGCGGCTTATAACGCGCGATATGATATGTTACGGCAAGTTGTCTTGCTTACCCCACTAAGGTGTAAGTAAGACGGCATGCCGTACCATATCATATCGCGCGTTATAAGCCGCTCATGCTAGGCCGGCAGATCCTTTTAGTAGTTTTTGCGTGAAAGAGTAACAAACATCCATATATCCATACCCACAAACTTTCGCGTTTATAATAAACTACATGACGCTATACCGAGGGAATGTGATATTCTTCCGGGATAAAAAGTAGCCTAAGTTACTCTTTATTACATTAGCTACCTGCCAGTGAAAATCCCGCCAAAATCGGTCCAGCCGTTTCTGAGATTAGCCGGAACAAACAGACAGACAGACAGACAGACAAAAATTGTAAAAAATTTCATTTTGGTATGTGTACCTTGATTATGGACAAAAATATAGACTTTAACTCATTCAAATTATTTTTATTTTGATTCTTTGCATTCACAATCACAATGCAATTTTTATTACTGTAAATATTGAAAATGAAGTAAGCTGGCAACAGCGCGTAAGAAGTATAGAATAAATTATACGCTTCTCCTAGCGATTCCATAGAATAGAAATATTAAATATTTTTATAAAATAGACTCCTTAGCTCAGTGGTTAGAGCATTCGTCCTGAAAGTGAAAGGTTGTGGGTTCGAGTCCCATCGGAGCTAGTTGCGAGACAGGTCGACTTTTCCTAATACTTTATTTTCAATATTTTAAATACTTTTTGTTTGTAAATACATACTTAACATACATAGAAAACACCAAGACTAAGACCAATTGACATGTTCACGCACACAAATATTTGTCAAACTCGGGACCTCTGATCCAGAAGGCAGGTAAACTTAACATAACTATGCACGAAATCAGTTGTCAAATTCTTTTGAATTGCAATTCTTAATTAACAAGAATATAATATCAGTCTGACTACCACAAAAGGTAAAAAAAACTTATTCTGTATACTATAGATAGACAATTGATATGGTTTAAGCGTAAAAAGTAGTGTTTGATTTGCATTGTTTGTACCCAATATCATAATTTGTGGTAATATGTTCAACAAATTTATTATTGTAAGTACATACCAATGAAAAATCAAGTCAACTAAACTTGTTTGTTTAGAGACTAGGTTGTGTTGTATACCTACTGTAGTAAATTATGCAATAAAGAAAGAAAGAATACACAGGTAGTTTAACTTACTTTGATCTCATAAAATCTGAAGAACACATTGGCTTTGAAGTAATTGAGAGCTTCATCTATAATATCAAGTTCTATTTTAGGGCTCACTGGTGCAGGTCCTCTGAAAGTTGTGCGAATCGGTAAGAGTGCCAGATTTCCGACTGACTGAGTATA
Organism: Crambus lathoniellus; assembly: GCA_949710035.1. Classification (NCBI taxonomy): domain Eukaryota; kingdom Metazoa; phylum Arthropoda; class Insecta; order Lepidoptera; family Crambidae; genus Crambus; species Crambus lathoniellus. The sequence continues at coordinate 16,082,255 of OX453317.1, read as the reverse complement.
TTCCGTTAGCGAGGAATGGTAAGCCTACAAATGAACAAATTAGAAGGTTGAAAACAAGCAGATTTCTTAAAGATAAGAAGGTGCTATAACTGGCATTTATATAAAAATAATATTTACCGGCATTTTAGAGGCGTAGTCTCTGTTTTCCGCCACACGAAAGTCTCCCAATGAGTCGACTCTGAAACGAAATCAGTCACTCTCACAAATTGCAATACCTAGTTTTTACAAATGCGTAATTACGTAATCGTCAAAACATCCATTATACCTTTTAATTTTTTCAATTTAATGCAGTAAAAGCAAGAAAATGAGTCACTATACGAAAGATGATAACAATTTTTGATTGATCAGGAATTCAGGATTCGCTTGACAGCACCTTGACTGCTTGACTTGACAGTGCTTGACAGCACTTTGACACACAACTTGACAGACAGACAGTGCATGATGTACTCAGAGGATGACCAGGCGTTGGAATCACCCATAGAATAGGTCAAAACTTAGTGACCGGTAGCCCCGATACCCATTCATTGGCTATAATTAAGACCGCCATTTTGTTGGGGTGCCCCCATTGGCTAAAATTAAGGCTGTCACTTTTTTCAAGAATTTCAAGATGACGTTTATTTAGTTTGTGTTTTTTTACTCATTTCGGTTTGCTAGTATTCTTTAGATGTTTTTCCACTTTTTCTCAGATATTTCTTTACAGAAATATGGATACATTATTCGAAGATGCCTTCGGTACACGTAAGTAAATCTATTTACGTAGTTTTATGTATCAATTATTTATTACATTAACCTAAATTTGAGTTTTGTTGTTTTAGGTAAAATTCCAAGAGGCAACATTGTATTTCTTAAAACTAACCAAAACAAAAGAAAATACAGTTCACAACTTAACCGGAGTAAAGAAGATTCGGTTTCTCAGAAAGTTATGAAATTTATCAAAGGCTAAAGAGTCGCAATAGTTTTTACAAGTGCGTCATTCCTGGCACCATGGAGGCCTCTTTAACCAAAGTTAAACTGTGGGAAAAGTCTGCTACCCTTTCACACCCATATGTGCTCATCCAGGAAAAGCTCCCTCCTGGCCTTGAACTTCCCAGATCATTATGGAGATCTTTAAATAGACTCCGTACCCAAGTTGGTCGAAGTAAAGACAACCTGTCCAGGTTGGGCTTTACCAGTAACACGGATCTCGCGTGCAGGTGTGGTTACACTCCACAGACCATGGCCCACTTCATTGATTGCTCTTTATGCCCGGACACCTGCACGCGTGAGGACCTCATGTTGGCTGCAGATAACGCGGTGAGAGTGGCACAGTTTTGGGCCAACAACAGTATATGATTTTGTACTTGTCATTGACATGTTGATGAAGAAGTTATGAATGAAAGGTAGGTAATGTTTGTTTATTCTTTTTATATGAATGTAAGTAGGTATGTGTAATTAATTATTGATTAGTTTTGTTAAAAAAAACCTTCCTAATACCTTATTTCAATATACATTTAGAAGTGATATCATATGGTGATAATGATAAAGCACAGTAGATGACTTGGGATTAAATTTAAATAATCAATTGTCACATTTAACAAGTTTCAATTTCGTGAAGTTGTTAATACCAAGTCAAGAGAAAATAACAGTGTAAGTAATTCAATAACTTTGTCAAAACATTTAAAATGCCTTATCATCAATCCATATTTCTGATTCTGACAAACAGAACAGAATTATAACAAATGTACCGGTGGGATAATATATGATTGTTGTCGGTACGAATGATGGTTTATTGTGATTGTCTTATGACTGTTATAAACTGTTACTGCTACCTACTATCTTAGATCTTACTTAATTATATTTACTACCTCTCATCAGTCTGTGTACAAAGCTTATCTACTTAATAACAGTTATTAACTATAAACATTGATTATCTATAACTTGTGCATAGCGGCACAACAAACAAAATGTGCTTTATACACACTACTCTTTCTTGATTTACAAACTTTTCAGTCCAACTATCACTTATTTGTTTATAAAATGTTATGGCAGATTATAGTAACAATATGTAGAATCTATACTAACCAAATCTAATCTTTTCAGATAACTTGAGTCTCAACGAGGTTCGTGGAGTGCTGCGAAGATGCCCGTGTCTGCCTATTCTTGCGGTAATAAGTTATCAAATCAGAATTATGGTGCAAATTACTGCTGTTAATGGCTATATTGATTACTTACTGCATTAAATGTTTAACTATTAGAGTTAGGTTATTGCGTCTTGCATTGAAAGTGATATTAACAGTAAATAATGAAATGGCAGATACTAAATAAAACTACTAGGAAAAATAGCATTAGCATTTGTGCGTAAAAAATATTTGCAAGCAGTTTAATTTTTCTTGTGGCTGATAAAGTATTTATATTTCTTAGTTTATCTATTAAGTCAATTTAGTAAGTAATTTCATTACTCTCATTCTTTGTCTTGTATAAATCTCAACTTATACTTATGTACTTTGTATTTGATACAATTATAATGTCAAGTATTTAATAAATGCCTTCTTTCATCAAATGTGGTTTTTATTTGAGCAGAATTTAAAATAGTATATTACTAGGGTTGTACCAAACGTCGATGATTTGCACAACTATCGATAACGAATCAAGGGTCGATAGTTCTGACAGCACTATGTTGTCAAAATCTAATCGGGGTCCGTCATTCACTAACAAACGGCCGCTATAAGGCTTGATTCCTATCTGTACTAGTCTATATAATTTGTGAGGATGACAGACATGCATGTTGCCCCGTGTGCCTTGTTGCCGTCGGTCGTGTGCTCCGCTGACTCGTTCGCGTTGAGCCCCGTCCCCGCCAAGTGCCGCGAGTGCAACTCCTAGTGCTATCGCGTCGAGCCTAGCTCCGCAGTAGTAATCCGCCATACCAACGTCGTAAAACCGTACTCAGTGTTTTCGTGTTCGCGCTAGTGACGCTTTGTGTTGTGAAATCTGTGTTTGTGTTTAACGAAAATCCGAGGGCTATACTGGAAATTTTTATTGAAAAATTTGCCAGTGTACTCTCATTCCGTATTCCCACCTATCTACCTATCCCAAAAATCCAACACTGCATCATCCCTCTCACAAACCCGCATTAACTTTATTAATCCTTTCCTACCCTCACCCTTCCCAACAAAAATAATTATCAAGTTAGTGCTATAAAAGTGTTGTAAAAGTGCGAGAAACCTTGACAATATTATATTATGAATAGTGACAAACAGTTACCGCAGCGTAAGCAACCGCCGGATCGCGGGGGAGGCGACCCTCCCGCGAGTGTGTCCGCGGTTGTGTATGCACCTACTACAACGGGGCGCCCGCGCTCGTCCTCCGTGGGATCGTCCGGGAGTAGGGTTGCTGAGCAACCCCCGCCCCCGCACTTACCCCTCGAAGAGCACCCCCGCGACCCCCGCCGCCGCCTCACTGATGATATTGGAGGAGACGAGAAGCGCCCCCGCTTGGGGCCATCGCCCCCCAAACCTCACGACCACACTTACGCCGCGACTCCCTCACCTAGAAACAAACCTGCCGGAGACATCGAGGGCGGGATAGAGGAGCTTTCCAGCCCTCTCCCTCTCTCCAATACAGACTCGACGTCCTACGCGGGATTCGAGGTGAGTGAGAGCGCGCCGGCGCAGTCCTATGCCCAGGCATTAGAGACCCCGGCGCCGCCCCCACCTCCCACCCCGTCGACAAGCTCCCAACCCGAAGCCCAGCCGCAATTAGCCGAGCCACGCCCGAAAGGGTACCCGCCCATAGTGGTTGAGTCGCTACCAAACTGGACCGACCACTTCAGAATACTGACGGCCAAACTAGGCCACACGCCCAACGCGCGCCCCTTCGGGAAGGGTGTGAGGTTCCTGGCGAAGTCGCCAGAAGAATACAGGTGCGTGCAGGCGTACTTGACCGAGGCGGCTGAGGCAGACCATAACATAGCGTGGTACTGTTACTCGCCGCCCCAGGACCGCCCCACCAAGGTCGCCATCAGAGGCCTCCCCGCCGACACCCCGCCGGAACAGATCAAGGCCGCACTCGAGGAGCATGGCTTCCTCGCCAACCACTGCCGGGGGATAGCCGGCAAACAAGGCCGCCCCGGCTGCCTGTTCCACGTGCAGCTGGAGCACCTGGAGCCCGTCGAGTTGACCCGCCTCTACGCCATAACCGAGCTACTGTACATGCCCGGTGTGGTGGTGGAGGCCTGGCGTCCTCGGAAGGGGCCCGCCCAGTGCCACCGCTGCCAGGCGTTTGGCCATTCATCCGCCAACTGCCACCGCCCGCAGAGATGCGTGCGCTGTGCGGGTGACCATCTCGTCGCGCAGTGTGAGCGAGACAGGGCCGACCCGCCCACATGCGCCAACTGCGCGCTACCGCACGCCGCCAGCGACCGGCGGTGCCGGGTATTTCTGCGCGAGGCGAGGCGCATGGGGGCCAGCGTCCCCCCTCCCAGGCCGAGAGGGGTGGAGCGCCCCCCCAGCTGCCCCCGCCCCCAGGCGACCACAACCGCACCACCAAGCGCTGACATGCGCGACACACTGGCTGGCGCTACCCTAGCGCCGCCCGCAAACCCACCCACCGAGCGTGGGGCGCCCACTCCTGCCGCCCGCAGGCGCCCCCGCGGTGGCCGCCGCCGCCGCCAGCGCACCATGTCGCAGGCGGGCCCCGCCCCCGCCGCGGCTTCAACACCGACGGCACAGTCGGTTTTTCCGACTGGGGGGTCACAAGTACCCCCGACGGCTCCGAGAGCCACACAACACGCGCCGAAACTGACGAGCGCGAGACCGCCAGATGCCCCCCTGCCGCAGCCCCTACTTTCCTTCAAGGGACAATCACAACCACCAATCGCAACCAACTACACAATCCCCCAGCAACAGCAGCAGAGGACAATTGGGACCAGCACCGCGCACCAGGGCCAACAACAGGGCCCACATGGTCCACTCAACCAGCCGCAGAACATTCAAATGCTACTCAACATACTGGTAGCGCTGTTGGTGAGCATTCAACAGGGGATGGACCCCCTTCAAGCCATCTCACAGGAGATAACCAAACTCGCCTCTGTCCTCCACCCAGTACACTACGCATAATGTACTGGAACCCGGGAGGCATAAGCAACAAGGTCGCCCAGCTCCGCCTCCTCACCCAGTCGCAGGACATCCATATCGTCCTCCTGGGTGAAACGATGCTTACATCCAAGACCTCACTGAAACTGCCGAATTACCAGGCGTACAGGCGAGACGAGATGACGCCACAGGGCCGCGCGTACAGGGGCACGGCGGTCCTAGTGAGGAGAGATGTCATCCACGACGAGATGCCTTGGCCTGACTTCAACAGCCTCAGGTCCATCGGTGTGAGGGTGAACGCCGGTGGCTCGGAGGTCAAGGTATACGCCGCCTACCGACCTCCACAAACGGGGATACACCCGCCTGACTTCGCAGCAGTGTTCACCGACGAGACCCCCACCGTGATGGCAGGGGACCTGAACGCGAAACACCCAGCGTGGGGATCCCGCACTACCTCAACAGACGGCCGCCGACTGCTGGAGGTGACCGCAGAGAAGGATATCGAAGTGCTGGGACCAGATTCGCCCACACACTTCCCGCCCAACGATACCGCCCAACCCAGCACCATCGACGTAGTGCTCACCAAGGGCGTCGCCAACCCCATCAGTGTGGAGGTACTTTACGAGGTTGACACACCACACCTGCCTATCCTAATAACCATGGCCACCTCTCCCGACGTCGTGGCCCCCATGCGGCCTAGATTGAAAACCGACTGGGAGGCCTACAAGTTATCGATGGCGGACGTCTGCCTGCCTGGCCCTCTTACAACCAGAGAGGAGATAGATGCCGCCATCGAAACTTTTATTACAAAGATGCAGGAGGCAAAGGCCTCCCACACCAAACCTCAGCCACCATCAAAACGTCGTGATGCCCTACCCCGCCATCTACAAGACATGCTGGGCGAGAAGAAGAGGCTCAGGTGCCTGTGGAGCCAGACTAGGTGTCCACGACTAAAAACGAGCCTCAACAAGGCCACAACGGAACTCCGAGATGCGGTGAGTGCCTGGCGAGGGTCGACGTGGGAGGCCACCATCGACCGAGCAGCCGAGCACCTCCCGAGCCTCCAACAACTTAACAGGTGTTTAACAAAGACCCCACAGCCCACGTACCCATTGTTAGACGCCAACGGCCAGAGGAGATACGCAGCCCTTGACCGGGCCCGTATCCTAGCCGAGCACTTGGCCGTCCAATTCTCGCCGCATCCAGCAGCACCGGCAGCGGCCGAGCACCACACGGCGGTGGAGCGTGAAGTGGCAGTGTACCTGGCCACCACCCCACCACCACTTACAGGCGACGCATACATCTCTCCAGCAGAGGTAAGAAAAGCGGCCCTCCACCTAAACCCCAATAAGGCCCCAGGGCCCGATAACCTGCCACCCATGGCTCTATCGGCGCTCCCTAGAAAAGGATGGGCAACGCTTGCCCGCATATTCAATGCGGCACTACGGGCCAACTATTTCCCTGCCGCTTGGAAGAAAGGCCGGGTCATCACCATACCCAAGCCCGGTAAGGACCGTCGCCAGGCCGCCAACCACCGCCCCATCACCCTACTCGACCACGTAGCCAAGCTGTTTGAGCGCCTCCTGCTGCGACGCCTCCGTCCCTCCATCTCTTTGAGGGACGATCAGTTTGGATTCCGCAGCGGTCACTCTACCACGCTCCAGCTGGCACGCGTGCTCCATCACATGGCCGACCAACTAAACCAGGGTAGTTGCACCGTGGCCGCCTTCTTGGATATCGAGAAGGCCTTTGACCGAGTTTGGCACCCCGGTCTTATTTTCAAGATGGCCAAAAACACCGAAGTGCACCCAGCCCTTGTCCACCTGCTGGCCTCATTCCTTGAAGGACGTCTCTTCAACGTGGCGGTGGAAAGAGAGGAGTCCGAGCTGCGACCCATACGAGCGGGGGTTCCACAAGGCAGCTGTTTATCACCCACCTTGTACGCCGTGTACACCAACGATATGCCGTCTGTAAACAACAGCGAGAGTGAGATGGAGCCACGGGTCGAGCTGGCGCTATTTGCGGACGACAGCGCCTTTTTCACTTCCTCCCCATGGCCCAGTGCTGCAGCGGCGCGGATGCAAAAACAGCTGGACCTCCTCCCGCCATGGCTTGAAAAATGGAGGATTGCGGTGAACGTGGGGAAAACCACCGCAATACTCGTTGGGAGGCAGCGTAAAATGCCACCCAAGCTAGACCTGAAGGGCGAGACCATACAATGGCAGCCGTCCATCAAATACCTAGGCTGCCACATTGATCGCGGCCTGACTATGGCCGCCCAATTAGAGCACATCACGTCGTCAGCCCGCGCCGCGCGGGCCACCCTCCGCCCTGTCTTGAACTCTAGACTGCCGCTGCGGGCGAAGCTCGCAATCTACAAATCCCACGTCCGTTCTTGGCTCACATATGCTGCACCGGCGTGGTACTCGCTCTGCTCGCAGACGCGGAAACAGCGACTACAAGCCCAGCAAAATTTAGCGCTCCGCATCATCACTCAAGCGGGGCGCTACGTCCGCAACGAGGTCATTGCGCGGGACCTCAACATCGAGCCGCTACAGGACTTCGTGGGCCGACTGGCGCGTCGAATGTTCGACTGCGCCGACCACGGCCCCCATCAGCACCTGCAGGGCATCGCGCCCGCAAGACCTCTGCCGCCGATCCCAGAAGATCCAACTCCCACCGCAAACGCCAACATCAACACCAGAGCTAAGAAGTGGGCGCTGCCCCGTGACAGTGTGCCCCCGCCATCTCCCTAGCCCTTTCTGTCCACTCCCACTTCCCACCCTATACCCCCACCTAAATTATAGCCCTTACCCCGTTTGCGCGCCCGCTCGCAGGCGCTAGCTGGGCCTCCCCCAATGGGGTCTCACCCGGCTGGCTGACCGCGCCGAGGGCCGCAAACATCCAGGGGGGCACACCTCTCGTCAGAAGACGGCCGCGTAAGCGGCACCAAGCACCGTGGGGCAGCAGCCCCACGAGATGAAGCCCGGGGAAGGAGCAGAAGCTCGAACCCGCACCCGCCATCATCGGCGGAAGGAATCCAGAGAGAGACATGCATGACAGTATGTTTTTTTAATGTGCTTTACGGCACTGGGTTCCTGCCCTTTGTGCCAAACTTAACAAAATGTTTTGAATTGAAATGTCACTGTTAAATAGCACTTCACTTTATACCATACCGTTACTTTGTTTTCTTTTCGGAAAACCTGAAGATATTGTGAAGTTTATGAGAGTAAAAACCAAATTTACTCTGATGGTCGAGCGGTTGGAGTCCCGCCACAACGTGAATCTCAACTCATTTGTGGTGAGGGTGCCGACTGAACATCTGTCGACCTTCATGAAAGAGGACTTTTGGCCGAGGGGTGTCATGTTCCGCCGGTTTCGATAAACGTAGTGATTACATGCTCTTTGGGTTTCGAGGGCGGCTACCGGACACTGGTTTGCGCAACACGTCGCCGCCTACAATATGTGTAAACAAATAGTCTATTTTTAAGTTTTATATAAATGTATGTATGTTAGTTTGTAAGGTATTTATTATATGGGCCTTAAATTGTAATATTTTTTATGATGCCTGAAATAAATGATTATTATTTCCTTTATTACATTTTAAATACTTACAAAATTATATTTCTAAACATTAAATTTTTACAATGTATAACACTAAAAAATATAACATTTAAAAATACAAAAATGCAGTTCCCCAACGGCAGCAAGATCAAGGTCCCGGCTACCGATGGTTAAGGATCCAGAGACAGGAACTTTCTCACTATACGGGCCGTGTCCAGAAGTACAGCCTTCTGCATTATTATTATTATTTTCTTTCATTCACATCACTTGATCACTTCACAGTCACAGATTTTCTATGGTATTGTGTATGAATTTGCACAATGGTTCAAAATATTTCGAGTCTGCTAATAAAGCTAGAAACACATTTCGCTGGCGCAGCGCAGCGCAGCGCAGTGCAGCGCAGCGCAGCGCAACGTCGACCCGGGTGTGCACACTTTACTAGCGTGGCGCAGCGTTTCCTGACGAAATTTTTGATCAGTGTCAATCGAGTCGTTGCCGAGCTAACATCTGCATTATGTTTTCTTCTAATTTTGAAAACAATTTCTGTTCTTACTTGTACATATTAAATCCAAAAAAAAATATGTTGATGATTACGATGATAAGATGATGATGAATGATTGCGAGATGCAATTTATATCTATACTACTACTATAAATACAGTTTTCACTTCTCATGCTCGTAAAGTTCGTGTTTATGTTGGGTATAGGCCACAGTATAGGCTGCATAAAATCGCTTTTTATGCTCTAGTGCATAAAGTAAAATCTTCGTCTAAGTCTCAGTCTCTCAGACAAAGGTCGTCAGGTAAACAGTCACACACGCAATAAAACTTCGTTTAATAAACTTGTTATTTCATTCTGTTTCTTTAGTTTTGTACACAATCTATGTTAAACTATACTTACTAAATTAATAAAACTAGGCAAAATTAATGAGTTTTGTAAGAAATAAGTATTTCAAGAGCATTATGGACTACGATCTATGCTAAAGTCACTGTGCTGCCACTGCTACGTATAAAAAAAAGAAAGTCTTCCCGCCAATATGGCGACGTCTTTATTTTTTCTTTTTTGTAATATTGTTATTTATTTTCCTCACACTCGAAGTGAAAAGCAGAGTGTAAAACTCGTAGATAAAACCCATTTTACCCTCGAATTGACTATTATCCACCTGTCGCGAAATGCGAAAAGTTCTGCGTTAAACGAAACGCAGCTAGAAATGGTCAGGTTGGTATGAGAGGGGAGCAGGGGGAGGGGGGCTGGCGCGGGAGACGACGTGAGGAGTCGAGCGACAACAAAAATGTAAAAAAGGATATGCCTTGCTGAGGAAAAGGCTTCTTGGAGCGGGAGTAAGTGACGCTCCGTCCAGTGATTGAGCTATGTGGTAAGATGACTCTGGAGACTTGGTAAGTTTTCTTTGTATACCATATAAATGAACATGTGAACATGGGAATCTTTAAATGTGTACGTCTGGTGGAAAGGGGTGGCTATTGGGGAGGCAAAGAGAGGCCACTTGGGGGGACAAGGTCCCTAACTAAAAAGATCATCTGATTTGATGATACAGAATAATGTATAGCACGATGTATTGTAGAAAAACATCACACCATACACACACATACAGACTTCCCACTGAACTAGGCATAGAAATTACGCTTAGTTAGGGAACTTTGCGACATGGTGGAGGAGCTGGGATCTCGAAATATAGTTTTGGATGTTTCTATTTGTTATTTAGCGATGTTGTATTTTACTATTAAATGTGCAATTTTTAAACAAAAATAATAATGTGATTTATTTGACTAATTTCATATCGTGAGTACATTCGTTCAATACTCATTCGGTCACTAGTGAGGTGAAATATCAAAATAAATTCCGGTTTGTCGGGTTAGGATCGCATGCTACTAATTTACACACATTTCCAGAGATCATAAAATAAAAGAAAGATATGTCAGTGCTGGGTATTTTAGAAACAATAATCCAATTCGTACTGGGCCAGCGTGGTCCTTATTGTTGTAAAATGAGACATAAAGAAGTTATGCGTGTGTTTTATGTAAGTACCTATGTCACAAAAACAAGTCATGAAAGTACTTGAAAAGGTGAATAGGCGAGTGTTTAAAATATGTCACAAAAAGAAGTCATAGAGATTTAAAAAAGTGACTAGGCAAGTGTGCTCAAAGTGGATATGTCACAAAAAGAAGTCGGGAGACTTAAAAAAGTGACTAGGCAAGTGTGTTCAAAGTGGGTATGTCACAAAAAGAAGTCTAATAATAGACTTGAAAAGGTGACCTAGGTAAGTGTGTTTATATGTCATAAAAAGAAGTCATGATGACTTAAAAAAGGTGACTATGAAGGTTTGTTCGTAAATAATATCACAAAAAGAAGTCATGGTGACTTGGAAAGGTGGCTTACAATTTAAGCGTAAATCACATTAAAAAAGATGCCACGAGGACATGAAAAGGTGGTCGATAGTATGTGTAAAAAATAAGGACGACCATGCGTCTGTCTACGAAAGAATGAAATGAAGTGTGCTTATGCATTGTCATAAAAAGAAGCACTTAAAAGGAATATGTGCAGGAAACAATTCAGAGGCTTATAAAAGGTGTGTTGTGTTACACAAAAGGAAGCCAATGAAGTTTTAAAATAATTTTACCGGTTTCTTGTACTTGTCAGTGACAATAGTCTAACCGGTTTTTGTCAAACCTCGCCCCCTCTCTAATCCCTGTGTACCAACGTGATAAAAGTAAAATTATAGAAAGAGATATGGTCATTATAAATTTCTAGTGTCAAACAAAGACACCAAATTGTTTCCGGTTGAAGACCGGTTTGTTTGTTGTATGTTGTATTTTTCATTCACTCACTTTTAACTGGCATGGCAAAGTGTTCACTACTTTTACGTTTACGTTCTATGTATGAGGAAAAGAAAAAGTTTGTTGCGGTTTGCGGTCGCAGAAAAGTTGTTATTCGTATAAAGTGCAATGTGAATCAATGTGATTATGCTTTTATACGTTATTGGTGAGTAAATCAAATGATTTTTCTTTTAATTTGAGCGTACAGAACGTTAGCAGTTGTTTACCAAAATGGCGGGTTCAATGGCTAAATATTTTAATAAAACCAAGGCAATTTAAGAAGTGTTATGTTCGTTCGAAACTGCTGAATGAAAAATAATTGTATAAAAAGTGAATTTACAACTAGTCCGTACAGGATAGTTGTCCAAATCAATTTGATAAAATATGGCGCGGATTAGCGCGTTGTTACCGGCTGTCACTTTGCATTTATTTTGCAAGGATCAGAGCGAAGATTATTGTGTTTTAAACTGTAATAATCAAAAGGCTTATGACGAAAATAAGTGTATTTCATCATGATAATATTATGCAGGATTGTTCGTGTGACGGAATCCGAAAAGAACGTTGGTGAAAATTGTGTGCCCCGGAGTCTACAAAAAAGTCAATATAATTTCACTTATCAGTGTATACTGATATAGATGCGAAGAAGGGACCTTTGAAGCTATGAAGTGTAAGTAGTTTACTAGTTTTACTACATAATAAGACAAAGAAAGATGTTTGTATTTGTGATAAATTGAATTAAAGTACTATTCACATCAAGTGCCATGAAAGATGGTAACAGAATATAATGTGATCATCATCAACCACCTATTACCGCCTACTGGTGAACATAGGCCTCTCCCAAGTACGCTATACCATCTATGGGCACTGTTTAAGGGAGGTTTGTTTTTTTTTTTTTCTACAGTCATGTATTACAGATGCTAAGGAGGACGATCGTTATGAATATGCATGACACTCAATTAATTAATTATTTTGAGTGATGGGTAATGCTTTCAATGTGTTTATAACAGAAAGTTGTTTGTGTGGCATTATTTTCTTAAATGTTTTACTAAGAAATGAAAACATTAACTTTTCTATTGAATAAATAATTATGGAATAATGAGAGGATTAAATGTTGTGAGGTTTTATCCAAAGTCACCACACTGAACAGACGGGTTGGTGACTGCAGCGTTTGCATGATATGTGTTAAAATGGACTAATACATTCAATTTAACAATTTCAGCTGGAAATGAAAGGGGTTGGAAAAGGCGCTTAAAGCTCCTAAAAGAGGCAGTGTCTGCTGGATTAGAGAAATGCAAGTCTGCTAGTTGTGACACTTCGGCCACTGAACTATGTAGACTACGTACTACAACACAAAGATTTGTGGAAGAAATTCGACTTTTCATAAATAAAATGAGTGAAGCCGAAATAGAAGAATATACAAATTTACAATTAGAAGCTGAACTTCTCACATCAACCCCACATCCACATCCTGTTTATGACAATCAGACCAAACTTCCGAAGCTTGAACTGCCCAAGTTCCGGGGAAATATAATTAAATGGATGGAATTCTATGATAGATTTAATTCGAGTGTGGACTCAAAGAATATATCTAATGCAGACAAACTAACATACCTTCAGGCATCTTTAGAAGGCGAAGCATTAGCAACCATCCGAGGATTAGACATAACTAATGAGAATTATTCAATAGCAATGCAAATACTTAAAGAACGTTATGGAAAACCTGGATCAGTATTGGATGCTCATTATGCAGCACTTATGGGATTAAGCCGAGCAACATCTTCAGCTAAAGACTGTCTAGAAACTTTTAATGAGATTGAAAGGCACCTTAGAGTACTTAAGTCCATGGGTGAAGATATAGGTCATAACAATTTGCGGACTATTATACTAGGTAAATTTCCAGATGACTTAACTTATGAACTCAAGACTAGAATTAAGACTGAAGAAGAGACTGTGGAGAAAATAAGGAAAGAATTGGAGCATATAATTACAGCAAGAGTGGCTACACGTGAGCAACAGCCAACTACAACAATAGAGGCCCTGCATGTCAGAGAAAAGAAAGTTTTTAAAAGAAATAGGGATTTTAATTATGAGAAGAAAGACGAAAAGCTAAGTAACTATAAAAGGAGGAAACTTAACCCATGCATTTTTTGCAAAGGACAGGACCACTTCAATGATCAATGTAAGAAAGTTTATTCCGTAAAAGAAAGAAAGAAATGTTTAAGAGGTAAATGTTATATATGTTTTGGTGATCATATGGCGAGGGAATGCAGAAAGAAGAAACCATGTTACCACTGTAAAGGAAATCATAATTCAGCCATTTGCCCCAGAAAGGAAATAAAGAAACACTTTAACAATCCTAAAAATACTTCTACATTGTATACTAACTCTAGTGAAACTACAAAAGGTTCAATGACATTTCTGCAAACAGCTGTTACTATGATTCATGGAGAAAAATATAGAATATTGTTTGATACAGGAAGCCAACGGAGCTATGTAACAACAGAAGCAGCCCGAAAGCTTAATCTAAATATCATAGAAGACACAATTCTTACTGTATATACATTTGGATCTCAGAAACCTCAGGAAATTGATAGTCCTACAACAGAAATGAATTTGAACAATATTAAAATCAGGCTGAATATAATTCCATTCATTACCACTGAAGTTGAATGTCCCAAGGTCCCGGTAGTAAGAAGAGATATCGGCGATATTAAATTTGCAGACGATGGCTCTTCAGGGGCACAAATCGACATACTGATAGGGAATGACTACTACCACACATTCATTCACCCGGAGCGGATGCAGTATGATCACCACTTGTTTTTAGTAAAATCGGTCTTTGGATGGATCTGGTCGGGAGTTCAAACACAATATTCAAAAGATAATGATCAATTATCACTAGTTACCTACATACAGAACGACAATATAGAGTCAAAAAATGAAGTAGACTTGCCTCTTAGGCAAAGTTATGTTCATAAGTTATGGGACCTGGAAACCATAGGGATAGTAGACCCCCCTAAAGCTACACGCGATGATCAAGCTGTAGAGAAATTTAATAAAACCGTATTGTTTATCAATGACAGATATTGGATTAAATGGCCCTGGACAGAATATCCACCAGACCTTCCTGTTAATTACAGACTGGCCTTGGGAAGATTAGTGGGATTAATTCGCCGACTGGACCAATCAACATTGTATGAATATAATGAGATTATTCAAGAACAACTCAGAGTAGGCATTATTGAAGTAACAAGCCCTCCGTTGGATGAATTTGAACAGAATAATCCACCAGTGCATTATTTACCTCATCATATTGTAAAACAGCCAGGAAAGACAGGACGTATAGTGTATGATGCTTCGTCAAAAACAAAAGGAAATAATAGTTTGAATGATTGTATGTATAAGGGACCCCTGCTTCTGGAAGACTTAGTAGGACTGTTGCTTAGATTTCGAACACACAAATATGGCATTATGGCAGATATAGAAAAGGCGTTCCTGCAATTAGGAATTCAAGAACCAGACAGAGATGTGACGAGATTTTTATGGCTACAGAATATCACACATGGTCCTTCCACTACAAATTTAATGCATCTTAGATTCTGCCGGGTGCCATTTGGAATTGTATGCAGCCCGTTTCTGCTGGCTATTGTACTGAAACACCATTTAATGAAGCTGAATACAGAAGTGAGCCGAGATGTTGCCAAAAATCACTACGTAGACAATTTAATGACTGGAAAAGATACAACACAGGAATGTATTGAGTATCATAAAGAGGTGAAAACTATGTTTGAATCTTTGTCAATGAATATACGAGACTGGTATTCAAATAACAAAGAATTTATTAAATGTGTAGACAGAAACTTAATCGGAAAAGAAGACAAAAAAGCAAACAGTTTAGGCATGGCTTGGGAATTAGATAGTGATACTCTGAGTCTAAATATTAAATTACAAGGAACAGAAACGCAAATAACTAAACGGGAAGTTCTACGTCAGATGGCGTCAGTATATGATCCATGCGGCTTTGCATCACCATTACTACTTCGCCCTAAACTTTTCTTGCAACGTCTATGGAAAGAAAAACTAGACTGGGACACTGTAATTCCTGAAAAGATGCAAAATGAATGGAAAGATATAAGTAAAGATTTGGAACAAACAAAATATATTGAAATACCACGTTGGTATGGAGTAAAATACCCCTTAGATAGCAAGGATTCAAAACAAGAATTACATGTGTTCACCGACGCATCTATGGAAGCTTACGCTGCAGTAGCATACCTAAAGATACAGCAACAAAATGACATTAAAGTGACAATGCTGATGTCAAAATCACGTCTTACACCTTTAAAAGATAGAGTCGTTCACACAATACCTCGCCTGGAGCTAATGGGAGTTTTAATTGGATGTCGTCTTTTGAACTGTATCAAAAGATCTCTAAATATTAACATTACAGGACAGTATATTTGGACAGATAGCCAAATAGTACTATGCTGGCTAAATTCAAATAGAGTGCTACCGCCATTTGTCACTGCAAGAGTACAGGAAATTAAAAGGACTGAAGATACAGAATTGATGTACGTACCAACGAAGCTAAATCCAGCTGATCTAGCCACGCGCCCATGTTTCAGCTTAAGAGAAGAAAAGAAATGGGAAAATGGACCAGACTATCTTAGAGAAGAAAGATCAAAATGGCCGAGGCAAACTAAAGAGCATGTTATGTTATTCAATGATAGTGAGCAACTAAATCAGAGAGATTTAGATTTAATAAAAGAAATACAGGCTAAACATTTCGCCAATGAGATGAATAAATCCACAAATCTATCTAAAGCATGGGGACTTTTCTTTGACGAAGGAATATTACGTTGTAGAGGTCGTTTTAAAAATACTGATTGGGCAGTGGGACAAAAATTTCCTATATTACTACCCAAAGACACAGAGTTTACAAGAGAAATAATAGAAAGAACTCATAAAAAACTACATCATGCCGGAGTCTCACAAACATTAGCAAATATAAGACTTACCTTTTGGATTCCTCATGGAAGATCACAGGTCCAGAAAGTCTTGAAGCACTGCAAACAGTGCAAGAAATATGGTGGGGGACCTTACCAGAAGCCACCTGCGCCTCCATTACCTATGGAAAGAGTAAACATCACTCCACCATTTACATATGTTGGAGTGGATTATTTAGGTCCACTTTTCGTACACGGAGAAAGTTCATCCGGTGAGCAAATGAAACGGTGGATATGTTTATTTACCTGTCTAGCCGTAAGAGCTATTCACTTAGAAGTAGTGAAAGATCTTTCTGCGGAAGAGTGTCTTTTAGCCTTGCGACGTTTTGTAGCGGACAGACGAGTACCTAAAAAGATCTTGTCAGACAATGCAGCAAATTTTAAACTTACCGCAGATGTCCTGAAAAGCGAATACTGCATTGAAAATAAAATCGAATGGCAGTTCATTCCAGAATTGGCGCCGTGGTTTGGCGGAACATACGAGCGTATGGTAGGACTCGTAAAACATTGCTTAAAGAGAACTATTGATAAACATCTTTTGACAAATAGCCAACTGACTACAATAGTAAAAGAAGTGGAAGCGGTTGTAAATGCTAGACCTCTTACAGCCGTATCAGCTGACCTGGAACATGTTCTTACGCCGTCGGATTTTTTGTGCGCCGGAGGGCTTCTAGAGATGATGAACCTAGATCCGTCTACATCTACAATGACAGTTTCATCAACTAAAAGAAACTTAGTAGAAGGATGGAAAAAAGGACAATGTTTGCTAGAAGAATTTAAAAAAATGTTTCAGAACCAATACTTGGCGTCTCTGAGAGAAAGATCTCTCATGTCTAAAAAATGCTGCAGGGGTGCAACTAATGCATTACCTAAAGAAGGGGATCTTGTGCAAATAAAAGAAAATGCTCCGAGAGTGAAATGGAAAGTGGCAAAAATATATAAATTAATTGAAAGTAAGGATGGATTATTTCGGGTTGCTATTGTAAAATTGTTAAATGGGGACACGCTGCGGCGGTCTATCACTCATTTATATCCCTTGGAAATAGATGCAGAGGGTGAAGCCCATGAGCTACAGATTGAAAAAGAACAGGAAGATTTAAGAAATGTAAACGAGGTACAACAACAAGAGGCAGACTTGGATAATAATATAGACAGTGAAAACCCGGAGGAAGAAAATAGAAACGAAGAGATTGTCACAAACGAGAAAGGGGAGGAAGAAAAAGAAAATGATGAAGAGAAGGATAATGAAAAGGATAAAGAGAATGAAATAGAAGAGGAAAAAGGGAGAGATGTGGGTGAGGATGAAGACGCCAGGAGGCAAAAAGGAAGAAGGAAGGCAGCGAAAGGAGCAGAAATAAAAATGAAAGAGTGGTTGAAATTACTTTTTGTAAAAGACATAATTTAATTCTGACACAAATAAATGTGGGCACTTAATTAGATTTGTTTGATTGTGTTTCTTCTCTTGGGCGGGGAGTGTCGCGAAATGCGAAAAGTTCTGCGTTAAACGAAACGCAGCTAGAAATGGTCAGGTTGGTATGAGAGGGGAGCAGGGGGAGGGGGGCTGGCGCGGGAGACGACGTGAGGAGTCGAGCGACAACAAAAATGTAAAAAAGGATATGCCTTGCTGAGGAAAAGGCTTCTTGGAGCGGGAGTAAGTGACGCTCCGTCCAGTGATTGAGCTATGTGGTAAGATGACTCTGGAGACTTGGTAAGTTTTCTTTGTATACCATATAAATGAACATGTGAACATGGGAATCTTTAAATGTGTACGTCTGGTGGAAAGGGGTGGCTATTGGGGAGGCAAAGAGAGGCCACTTGGGGGGACAAGGTCCCTAACTAAAAAGATCATCTGATTTGATGATACAGAATAATGTATAGCACGATGTATTGTAGAAAAACATCACACCATACACACACATACAGACTTCCCACTGAACTAGGCATAGAAATTACGCTTAGTTAGGGAACTTTGCGACACCACCCTCGCCTACGGCTCGGATGGATATATACGTCTCGGGTAAAGTGGTACGTTTTATGCACTTGTTGTACAATCTACTATTGTTTGTTTGTAATAGATAAACTCAAAAAATACTGAACCGATTTTAGAAATATTTAGTGTAATTTATTTTCAAATCAGAATTATACTTAGGTACATTATTTTTGTTATAATATTAAAAAGTATAGTGTACTAAAACACTTTAACCACTCAATGGTTACGCACGCTTAAATATGCTTACGGGGCAATGGTTCCTTAGCACAGCTCCGCACCGCTCCGCTTCGCTCGCTCGGCTTTAAATTAAGTTTTTCTCAAAAACTAGAAGGATTTAATAAAAACTAATTATTGATTTATAATGCTAGTTAAATTTGCAATAAGATTGTATGATTTGTAGATGGATTTTTATTACGATTTAATTAGAAACAGCGAGTTGAAATTGCAGATAAGGAAATGTTTTACCGATTTCTTTTTAAAACATGCAATAAATACTAATAAATAAACAATTATAACAGACCAATTTGTGTTTAAATAATAGTTTACAATGTTGTTATTAGATAAAAGTAAAAAAAAGATAACTCTCTTTTAGAAAAATATTGTTTAATTTAAGATATAAAAATGTAAGTAAAGAATCACCCTTACGGGCTACAAAAGTATGGATCGATTTCGTATCGACTTCTTTTTTGTAAGTAGATAAATTTTAAATATATACTTTTTATGAGTATTGAGGGTATAATAAGTATATATTAATGTATTACAACATATTTAGTACAATATATTTAATTATATTTTTCCATACTTAGCTAACATTGCCTAAATCACGCAATGGTTCCTTGCCTCCTGGAGGCAAGCAAGTCGGCGAACTTCAATCGAATATAATCCGCCAAATTTTTATTAAATTTGACTAATTTCTTGTTCTACGATTAAAATAAGGTGTCTAGATTAAGATTGGTATAAGTTGGATTGGAACAGAGAGTGATTTGACATAATTAATTAAAGTATTTTAATTAGCTGTCAGCTTGCCTCCAGGAGGCAAGGAACCATTGAGTGGTTAATACTGTTTTAACAGTATAATTAACAACCCTACAT
Organism: Crambus lathoniellus; assembly: GCA_949710035.1. Lineage (NCBI taxonomy): Eukaryota > Metazoa > Arthropoda > Insecta > Lepidoptera > Crambidae > Crambus > Crambus lathoniellus. The sequence continues at coordinate 16,062,701 of OX453317.1, read as the reverse complement.
GATAATGAATTGGTCTCTTCTAAACAAAAAAATGATTTTTTAAATTGGCCCATTATTGACGGAGAAATCGGAGAACATAAGTAGTAAAAAGCAAAATGCGGAGCTCCGCTGCGCAGTCCGCCACCGAGCCATCTGACGATACAATGCTAGAAAGTGGTGGGGGGTCTGGCGCAATCGGAGCCGAGCGGAAACGCTGCGCTGCGCTGCGGCAGCGAAATGTGTTTCTAGCTTAAGTCTTCCAATTTGTCCGGTACGTTTTCAGAAATATTTGCTAGTTCAGTTGCAAGCACTAGACGCTGCATTCCGTAACGTTTGCATCTAAAGCCCCCAGTACAGGATGGCCGATCATGTTGGCCGACCATGATGGGCCATCGTGTACAGGGGGGCTACCGCGTAACTTTATGGGTATGAACTTCATACGTTTTTGGGAACTTTAAGTCAATTTTATAAAGAAAATAGCCGCTATCAGTTCCTTGTTTTGTGACGTCGGGTATAAGATAACTAGCTAGCAATGTTCAACAGAACAAAGCAGCAAAAATCTATTTCGGTAAAAATCGATTGCAATACGCATCCGAAGGTGCATTCTTGATGTTTTGGTACAGTCGTAACTGAAACAAACGCATATTTGGAACAAAATCCACTTAATAACAAAATATCATCTTTAATAAAAGATATGGTTTTGTCCAAGTATGCGTTTGATTTTATCAACTGTACTGAACATAAAAATATATCCTCGATTATTTTATTACATCGACAATAAGATTCACGAAAGTAAACTGGTGCAATGTTATAAGTAAAATTTTGAAGGGTACAGATGTTTTCTGCCTACAAAAAAGAAATGATTTGCCTATGATGCAAAAAAAACTTTAGAAAAATACAAAAATAAATTAAAAAATAAATCTTTTAATAAATAGTTTAAAAATGGTTTATAGTTTTATTTTATCTCACACCTGGGGGGCTACCGCGTAACTTTATGGGTATGAACTTCATACGTTTTTGGGAACTTTAAGTCAATTTTATAAAGAAAATAGCCGCTATCAGTTCCTTGTTTTGTGGATATAACGATAGCTAGCTAGCAACGTTCAACAGAACAAAGCAGCAAAAATCTATCAAGATAAGGAATTCAAATGACAGTAAAGTTGAAGCCCATACCCATATCCATATTTCTTAGCCGGTAGCCCCCCAGGGGGGCTACCGCGTATCTTTATGGGTATGAACTTCATACGTTTTTGGGAACTTTAAGTCCATTTTATAAAGAAAATAGCCGCTATCAGTTCTTTGTTTTTTGACATCGGCTTCGGGTATAACGATAACTAGCTAGCAACGTTCAACAGAACAAAGCAGCAAAAATCTATCAAGATAAGGAATTTAAATGACACTTGAAGCCCATACCCATATCTAGATTTTTTAGCCGGTAGCGTAGCCCCCCAGTACCGACAAAAAATATGGGTATGAACATGGGCTTCATTTGACACTTGAAGCTGATATTTTGTCCCTATATGGGCTTCAAATGTCAAATGAAACCCATTTCCATATTTTTTTGGCGGTAGACCCCCAGTGCCACTGGTAGGATGGGTAGGCTGTATGGGCATTGATCCCCTTCTCTACCCTGAATGGGTAAACGTAAAAAAAATATTGTTGTCAAATCAAATGTCATTGTCAATGTCCGTAGTATTTCCGTTGATTGATGACCAAATAAACACATAATTTGTGATAAACACGTGCGAGATAGATTTCCGTATTTTCCGTTTCTTTTCTGGAATTTCATAATTCTCGAGTTTTTCCAACATGTCTGAAGGAAACGGCACCGGCGATCAAGTGCTTTCTATAGTAGCGAATATAAAAAATACTCGCCCGACTGAGGTTGAGGACAATAAGAGTGATATGGATGTGACACATGAAAAACCAGATATTCGCGGAAAGCCCAAATCTGGAAGGTTTTGGAAAACTAAAAAAGAAAAGTAAGAGTACATACCCAATGCTATGATTAATTTTTATCTAGCTATGCTTTTTACTTAGTTCTGTTCCTGAAAACTAAAAAATGATTCAATTATTTTTCTGTCACCTAGAAGTGAAAGATAAAATTATTAATTTTATCTTTATTTTTATTACCTATGAATAGATTCAATTTAATAATATTCTTTCTGTTTAAAATGGATAGAAGTTTCCACGAATTATGGATGCAAACATGTAGGTAGAGGTTGGTGCAATAATTTATTAACATATATATTTCATCTTTCAGGTTTTCCAAAATAAACAAAACAAAAGGTTTGAGACTTGATTTTGAGAAGAAAACTGCTTTACGTTTAGAGCTGAAACGAACTAAAGAATTATCTAAGCAAATTCAAGAACAAATAAAACAAAAAGAAATTGAACGTAAGGAAAGACGGCGTGAGAATATAAAGAAGGCAGAGGAAAACAAGAAAAAGTCCGAGATTGTGCAAGTTATTACAAATTCTGCGAAACTGAAAAGAATGAAGAAGAAACAATTAAGGTTTATACAGAAGAGAGATACTAATAAAGAAATAGAAGCCAATAAATAGAATGAAATCATAATGTGTTTTTATTCATTCTTCCATTTAAATTACACTTTTAAGATAAGGAACATGGGAAAGGATATGAGTTTAATTCAAATACAATATCTATGACCATCTAATATTTTTATTAAGTATTAGTGATTTGACATTATACATTTATAAAAATATTAAATGCGTTTTTTTCCATTTTGTTTATTATAATAGGTGATGATCAAGTTTAGTGTGGGCAATATTTACATATTCTTTGAAATGAGTGATGTCTTCATTAACATTGATCTTAAACACTATGATACTCTATGTTATGTACAACAACGCATGGAAACACTGGTATGGGACAGATAAATATCTAAACATATTTTAGTTTACATTTTTGAAAAGTTTAAACACATACAACATTGAAAGTTTAATTGCCACAAAAACTACAATTATGGCTCTTCAACGCCCGCCCGACCGAATGGGGCGAAACTGAAATTAATTCTCTGGCCCTATTCGGCCTGTCCGGCGCCCTGAGGTTAAAGCCGCAATCCAACAGAGATTACATAACGGTGTTTACATTGTTAATTTCAAATATTAAGCCTCAATAAAATAATATCACTTGTCTTTAGAAATACTGCACAACATTAATTGTATTACATAGCTTACTCAGAATCTACTAACAAAATTATCAGTAAAAAATATAAGCTAATTAAAATAAAATAAAAAATTGTTATAAAAGTTATATAAAAAACTCAAAATCACACATACCAAGTATACTCATTGCTTGCTAGGAGCACACTGATTTAATTGAAGATCATTTGATCTGGTGCTCAATTCAGCGCTGAAGTTGTACATTTTGTTGAAGCTCTGTCCCTCGTAAATACTGTACAAATACTAGTCGGTTTCACCATAAAACTAAATCAGTATGATCCTAGCATTTTTATGTCTCGTTTATTTGTTAAATGTAATCAAATAATTTACAACAACAACCTTGTTGTCATAATAATAACAACAATAGTTATTTAACTTATCTTATTTCTTTAGACTAATATTTGTCTATACTATAATACTCCCTTTAACATATAGAAAAAATCTTCATTGAAAACATCAGTCTAAGGCAGTGACAACAAAGTAGTATAATGAACGAAATTTCTCACAAATTGAAATCAAACATTATATAAAAACATCAACATACATATTTACTTTCAGTTAAGTATAAATATAGTAAAGACCCAAATGAGATTCACTGAAAAATCTAACCTAGACGTCATTTCATTGTTCATTCGCTTGGTAATCATAAACCAACTGCTTAAATATAAAGTTTGACAAGACTAACTATGTTATGAGTCACTATATTTCTTGGTGAAGAGTGTTAATTTAATTTCCATTCAGACACTAGGAATCACTTGAAGTAATAGCAGACACCAAACCGATGTAAAACCTATGAGACTATCATTCAACATACTTAAGCCTTTCAAACTATATTAGAATTATTTTAATTAATACAATTAGTTTTCGATTACCAGCTTCCATATTTGTGACCATACTACTCCTTTGCAAGTTTCTAATTATCGTATTTTTAATTGAAAGAGATCTTTGCGCATTGGCTCAAAATAAGAGTTTTTTATTAAGCATCCTCATTTGTTCAAGTTTCATGAATTCGGAAAAAATCAAAACATTTCAATTTAAAATCCATTTAGAGCTAGAAATGCTAGCATGAGTATTAAGGAAAATATGAACAGTTTTTTCTAACCGTTCACCAATAAACTTTTTACGCTGTATAATTGTGAATAATCAAAGAATAATCAGTTTACTACATAATTTCTTAATCATAATGTATCATTAGAAAACTGTTACTAAAAACATACAATATGTTGCTGTCATTCAGTTATTATCCGCATATCGGCGTCGGCGTTCATATAAAATGTATGAAAACTAAAGGAAAGTGGCCCGCGTGCGGCGAAGCTATTGGTATATTAATGCGTTTTTATTTGTAAGCCAATCAAAACTCCATGTGCGTCAAAGCTATTGTTAAAATGGACATTCATATGTTGAACAATAGAACAAGATCCCAGGGCCACCAGACGATACTCATTTTCTGATGACTAAAAGGTATCAGATAAGGGGTTTGTAACTTTTTGGTAAAGTTTTAGTTTTGTAAAGCTATTTTATAAAAATCTATCTAATTATCGCTATATATTATGAACTTACAGCGAAGTTTTATGTACGTCTGGAGGGATGTTTGGCCCCTCCGGTTGATCTGGCAGCCTGCCAAATCAGCGTGTTTACAAAAAGTATCGAAATAGCTACCATGCTACACTGCACAATCTAGTCATCAGAAAATAAGTAAGGTCTGGCAGTCTTGGACCACAAGCATTCATATTGTATGTTTAATTCTTCAAAGTTACAAATCAATTCCTGTAAAAATACGTAAAAAAACATAATACTCCTTCTGTCGCAGTTGGGTAAAAACTAAATTACGTAACATACTGCAAATAATTACCAAAAATCATTGACATTAACATTGCTATTTTTTCTACAGTAAACTGTCTCACTTAATTTTGTGCTCTTTTTATGCAACATATTAATATTTAATTATGTAATCTTTATCTTTTGTTTTCTCCAATCCGCAATTCCACAATAAGTGCTTGGGTCAAATATGTACTTTTGGTATGGTCATGGCCCCTTATAATTATGTTAAATTCAATTGCAGAATTTGTTAGTATCAAATATTTGACGTTGTATTTAAATGCAACACGTTTTCTTGAGCCTTGATTAAAAAAATCGGCGTCCATAATCTAAGGGTCAGTTCAGACTAAGTAGAAAAATGCTCAATAAATTTACTGGCCCAATTGAAAATAGGACTGTATTAATATAACCTCGAGTAGTAGAAAATTTGTACGAAAAGCGACACAGTCGGTCGCGCCCGCTCCTCGGGAGTGCTCGAGGTTATTCTTTCATGCATTGTTTCCGTCTCGTAGCGCATTTTTGGCCTTAATATCAATTGCGGCTAGAAGAAGCTAACCTGCGCGCGGTTTTTTCTGTTTTGTCTGAACTGATCCTAACACTGCAATAGATGGGTCAATAAATCCAAATTAAAACTTTTTGAGATTACTAAAATAGTCTTTGATTTCGCTTATGCACCACCAGGGCAAATGGTTCAGTTCTTAATTCTCCCATAAAATACTGTTTCAAAAGTGACTTTCTAAATTATACCAAAGATACTCATAAACGACCCTTAGTGTCAGTATAATAGGATAGGACATTGTTTTTTTAATGTGCGATTATTTTTCATCCGCATTCATTCGGTGTTATCCTTATTTAGCTACCTCCATTTTTAATCATAATCATAATAACATTAGCCCACTTTAGATACGCAATGCGTTCTAAAAAGAGGTTTTTTAGTAAACAGAGCTTGATTGACCGGCTCGTTTTTACATTGTTCTCTGGTAAAATATATGCAATACGCTTCACCAAAGCGTGTTTCAATATTAAAATCTAATCCTTCTCAGTAAAAATTGTACAGCATTTTAATATAGATGACTTTGTATAAAATACTGTGTTGTTCGTCTGTTGTTCTGAGCGCTTGAACAATTTTTACTGAGTCGGAGTTGTTTTGTTCTTGGCTCACGTATAGTTTAGTAACAGCGTTTAGCCGTGGACGCGTCACACGTCGAAATCCGCGCCGCCCTTGCCGTTGGGCGGCGGTATGAACGGCTCGCTCCACATCCTTCTTAGGTCACCCTGTTGAATAAGAAATTAACACTTATTACATTTACGATGATTTATATTAAACCGTCGCGAGCGCGATCCGTGCGAAGATTGGCCCGATTTGGGCGCGGACGAGGCACGAGTCATGACTCTTGCCGTAGTATGGTACGGCACCTCGGTACGGCTAGTCGGCACATTCCAATTAGGGCATGCAAAACCGGTTCTGGTTCCTTATTTTTAAAACCCGGGTTTTAGCCGAGTCAGAACCGGGTACCCGGGTATTACCCGGGTTTTTTTTAGTTGTAAGAAGTTTTTTTTATTATGTAAAGGATGATGGGCAAAACGTCCCCCAAAACCAACAGATTTGAAATGTATCTCAGGTGAAAGATATTAATATAGTGACAACTTTTTACTATGGCGACATCCCTCAAATGTGTGGGAATTCTGGAAAAATATTATTTTAATATTGTTATTTACTACAAAAGTAACACCTACGTTAATAAAAAACTTTGATTTTACAATTTCTAAGCGACTTCCAAAAAAAAGAAGCTTCTCAGTTTGATCTGTATGTAATGTAGCTATGTACGTATGTATGTTTGTCCGCGATTATCTTGCGTTTGGCTGAACCGATTTTGATGCAGTTTTCAGGAAAGTATTTTGTTACATTTAGGAGAAGGTCTTAGTATTTTAACCGACTTCAAAAAAGGAGGTTCTCGGATTGACTAAACCTCATGGATTTTGACATTGAATATGGCTATTAATATCTTTATAGATACGTATGAAATTGTCGACATACATAAAAGGTATGTTGGAGGGGGGGACGGGTCCCATACAAATTTGCCCATCATCCTTTATTTACTTCTCAAATTAAAATACATTAGGGGGAATTCGGCAGATTGGGATTACGTGATGATGCGTCAGTTCTTTGCATCTTTTCCTTGGTGGCAATGCTGCTTTTCTTCAGAGGAACCGTCGAAATGCGCTGACGCTGTCACCGAGATCATACTTCGGGGTATGAAATATTACATCCCATACTCCGATGTTCCCTCGAGCGGTAACGCTAGCCCCTGGTTCAATGCTGACTGTCGTAGCGCCGAAGTGCAGAAGGATTTAGATTTTTAGCTTGGGCTGATGCTCGAGCGCGCAAATCGCCGGAAGCTCACACTCTGAAGAAAGCTTATATAACCAAGTCGCCAAGTCTAGTAAACGAATGTTGCGCAGGGCATGTTTTGACAATTTCGGCCGCATTGAAGTTAAGAAACTTACTTCCCACCCATCTGGAAGTAGAGAGTTTTGGTTTCTAGCCAAAGCTGCCGAATTAGATTCTGTCGCCCTTCTTTTCCAGCTCTGCTGAAACCGGATAGATCGCTTGCTCATACTGCGGCTGAGAAAACAAACTTGTGTGTCTCTCTCTTTGTAGAAAATTGGCACCTTGATGTCGGTAACAAAGTTTCACCTATGAGTCCTCGTCCATAGAGGAGATATACAGATACGCAACAAAGAGAAGCTCAAAGCTCTCCGTACTCTAGATGCGAATAAAACTATAGTGGTCCCGATGGTATCCCAGCAATTGTTCTGCGCTGTGCACCTGAACTGTCTCCTGTGTTATCTCACCTGTAACGCTTCTAACTTGAGACTGGACTAGTACCCCAATCGTGGAAACTTGCAAAACGTGGAAGCTTGCCTGTGCCCAAAAAGGGCAGCTCTGCCGACCCTTCTAAATACAGGCCAATTTCAGTCACAACCGTACTCTGTGGGCCGTGTCTCTTGGGCCGTCTCTTCGAAGACAACGACCTCCTCAAAGACCGCAAATTTTGGTTTTCGCCGTGGTGGGTTGACTGGAGATCTTCTTGTGTATGCCACCCATCTTTGGAGTGAAGCGATGGAGAAACATGGCGTATCCCTTGCCGTATCGCTCGACATATCCAAAGCCTTTGGTAAAGTCTGGCAGCCTCATAAGTAAACTTCCCTCGTACGGTATCGCTGAAAGCCTTTACACTTTGATTGCTGACTTCCTCCATAATCGCCTAGTCTGAGTTGTGGTGGACGGTCAATCATCCGATCCAAAAGCCATTGATGAAGGTGTTCCGCAAGGATCTGTCTTGTCTGCAATACTGTTCCTTCTGCATATTAATGACCTGCTGGTGAACAATACTATCGGGTATGCAGATGACACCACCATACATAACTAGCAAACATATCTCAACTGCAATGGCTACCAATGTTTTTATCAATAGTCATTTTATTATCAAATATGAGGTTTGGTTGGAGTGAGTATAGCTCTGTAATTATAACATTAACTGGTTTTATTATTAGTGAAAGTTATTAGTGCTAGCTATTATGCTATACTTCCTCTAAAATACGTATTAAGGTTTTTAAATGGCTAAATACTATGCTTAATTAGTCATGTTTTATCTGGAACTGGAATATTATCTCGGCCCATTTCTTATCACATAAGACACGGTTAAACCCGGTTCCCATTCCTTAGAACCGGTTCTAGCCGAACTTCCAAATACCCGGGTTTTCGAGAACCGGGAAAACCCGGTTGCATGCCCTAATTCCAATCATCGGCCTATTAGGATATTGTTTGTTTTAAAAGAACAAAAGAAAGGGTTAGAAGGAGCATGGCACGCATTTTGTACAGAATGAAGCGTGAATTGAAAACAAGTTGGTTTCTCTGACAACTTGAAAAAATTAAAAATGGTATTCTATGAAGGGTATGTTGTGTGGAGCAAACGGCTTTTTTAAGCGCGTCCCGCCTTCATATTTGTCTTGTGTTCTGTGACCGGCCCATTTGACAATGTTTTGGCTTGTTTTCCGCATTCACATCCACAACATGTAGAATCGGGCATGCCGTCACGTGACCTTGCCCCTACGTCACACCCACCTTGACGTAGGCCATGGTGAGCAGCGGCAGCAGCGTGAAGGGCACGAGGTAGAGCAGCGCGGGCTGCGCCGCCTTGAACACCTCGGCCGACACGGTCGCCGTCAGCCGGGACTGCTGACGTCACACCCACCTTGACGTAGGCCATGGTGAGCAGCGGCAGCAGCGTGAAGGGCACGAGGTAGAGCAGCGCGGGCTGCGCCGCCTTGAACACCTCGGCCGACACGGTCGCCGTCAGCCGGGACTGCTGACGTCACACCCACCTTGACGTAGGCCATGGTGAGCAGCGGCAGCAGCGTGAAGGGCACGAGGTAGAGCAGCGCGGGCTGCGCCGCCTTGAACACCTCGGCCGACACGGTCGCCGTCAGCCGGGACTGCTGACGTCACACCCACCTTGACGTAGGCCATGGTGAGCAGCGGCAGCAGCGTGAAGGGCACGAGGTAGAGCAGCGCGGGCTGCGCCGCCTTGAACACCTCGGCCGACACGGTCGCCGTCAGCCGGGACTGCTGACGTCACACCCACCTTGACGTAGGCCATGGTGAGCAGCGGCAGCAGCGTGAAGGGCACGAGGTAGAGCAGCGCGGGCTGCGCCGCCTTGAACACCTCGGCCGACACGGTCGCCGTCAGCCGGGACTGCTGACGTCACACCCACCTTGACGTAGGCCATGGTGAGCAGCGGCAGCAGCGTGAAGGGCACGAGGTAGAGCAGCGCGGGCTGCGCCGCCTTGAACACCTCGGCCGACACGGTCGCCGTCAGCCGGGACTGCTGACGTCACACCCACCTTGACGTAGGCCATGGTGAGCAGCGGCAGCAGCGTGAAGGGCACGAGGTAGAGCAGCGCGGGCTGCGCCGCCTTGAACACCTCGGCCGACACGGTCGCCGTCAGCCGGGACTGCTGACGTCACACCCACCTTGACGTAGGCCATGGTGAGCAGCGGCAGCAGCGTGAAGGGCACGAGGTAGAGCAGCGCGGGCTGCGCCGCCTTGAACACCTCGGCCGACACGGTCGCCGTCAGCCGGGACTGCTGACGTCACACCCACCTTGACGTAGGCCATGGTGAGCAGCGGCAGCAGCGTGAAGGGCACGAGGTAGAGCAGCGCGGGCTGCGCCGCCTTGAACACCTCGGCCGACACGGTCGCCGTCAGCCGGGACTGCTGACGTCACACCCACCTTGACGTAGGCCATGGTGAGCAGCGGCAGCAGCGTGAAGGGCACGAGGTAGAGCAGCGCGGGCTGCGCCGCCTTGAACACCTCGGCCGACACGGTCGCCGTCAGCCGGGACTGCTGACGTCACACCCACCTTGACGTAGGCCATGGTGAGCAGCGGCAGCAGCGTGAAGGGCACGAGGTAGAGCAGCGCGGGCTGCGCCGCCTTGAACACCTCGGCCGACACGGTCGCCGTCAGCCGGGACTGCTGACGTCACACCCACCTTGACGTAGGCCATGGTGAGCAGCGGCAGCAGCGTGAAGGGCACGAGGTAGAGCAGCGCGGGCTGCGCCGCCTTGAACACCTCGGCCGACACGGTCGCCGTCAGCCGGGACTGCTGACGTCACACCCACCTTGACGTAGGCCATGGTGAGCAGCGGCAGCAGCGTGAAGGGCACGAGGTAGAGCAGCGCGGGCTGCGCCGCCTTGAACACCTCGGCCGACACGGTCGCCGTCAGCCGGGACTGCTGACGTCACACCCACCTTGACGTAGGCCATGGTGAGCAGCGGCAGCAGCGTGAAGGGCACGAGGTAGAGCAGCGCGGGCTGCGCCGCCTTGAACACCTCGGCCGACACGGTCGCCGTCAGCCGGGACTGCTGACGTCACACCCACCTTGACGTAGGCCATGGTGAGCAGCGGCAGCAGCGTGAAGGGCACGAGGTAGAGCAGCGCGGGCTGCGCCGCCTTGAACACCTCGGCCGACACGGTCGCCGTCAGCCGGGACTGCTGACGTCACACCCACCTTGACGTAGGCCATGGTGAGCAGCGGCAGCAGCGTGAAGGGCACGAGGTAGAGCAGCGCGGGCTGCGCCGCCTTGAACACCTCGGCCGACACGGTCGCCGTCAGCCGGGACTGCTGACGTCACACCCACCTTGACGTAGGCCATGGTGAGCAGCGGCAGCAGCGTGAAGGGCACGAGGTAGAGCAGCGCGGGCTGCGCCGCCTTGAACACCTCGGCCGACACGGTCGCCGTCAGCCGGGACTGCTGACGTCACACCCACCTTGACGTAGGCCATGGTGAGCAGCGGCAGCAGCGTGAAGGGCACGAGGTAGAGCAGCGCGGGCTGCGCCGCCTTGAACACCTCGGCCGACACGGTCGCCGTCAGCCGGGACTGCTGACGTCACACCCACCTTGACGTAGGCCATGGTGAGCAGCGGCAGCAGCGTGAAGGGCACGAGGTAGAGCAGCGCGGGCTGCGCCGCCTTGAACACCTCGGCCGACACGGTCGCCGTCAGCCGGGACTGCTGACGTCACACCCACCTTGACGTAGGCCATGGTGAGCAGCGGCAGCAGCGTGAAGGGCACGAGGTAGAGCAGCGCGGGCTGCGCCGCCTTGAACACCTCGGCCGACACGGTCGCCGTCAGCAGGCCCAGGAAGTAGCCCAGCAGCGAGCAGTGGAAGTACGTCAGCCGCGACCCCTGTTCACCAACAATTTATCAATTATTATTACCTCAAATTATCACCATTCTCTGATTAGTAATCACCGATTTATTTATACACTCATTTCAAAGTCATTTAAAAAAAACTTTCAGCATCTTTCTACTATCATTTCTATACCAGATGTTTTGGATAAGCGTTTGTTTCCGACAAGCATTTGAAAATCCCCCCGTTTCCTCACAGCGGAAAAACTTTGAAATTTTGTTCATGCTCCATACATCTATACTAATATTATAAAGAGGAAAGATTTAATTGTTTGTTTGTTTGCATCGAATTGGCTCCGAAAGTACTGGACCGATTCAGAAAATTCAGTTTTATTTCAGACAGAGTCGCCAAATACGCCACGGTATTAGCCACGGTAACCAATGGCCGGGGGGCACACTTTCTTTTACAGCAGTCGGTGTTGTTGTCGGATGTTTCGCTTCCCAGAGCTTACATCGAGCTAGGTATGCTAAAGTATGGAGTGTAGAGGTAAAAAGAACTATCTCATATGAGGGGAAAGTCGAAAAAGTGTCCAGCTATGACAGCAATATAACAGTTCCAAAATCTTCCGCGTAGATACATGATATGCTGTGAATGTAGTAGTAATTGTTGACGGACTGAAGTATGCCGCGTTAGAAAATTTAATGTTTTTAGTGACTAGACTGACATGAAATTACCTCATTTTAATTATGTAGGTATATCTTTTTTTGTTTTTAAATATTATAAAAATTAAACAGGCGATAAAAAATGGTAAATTACCTGAGGACGCCGAACTGGCCGAATTCGGCCGGAGAATTACAAAGTAAATGCTGCCTTATTTCTATAAGAAATAAGGCAGCATTCTTTCTATAAGAAATAAGGGAGCATTTGAGTTTGGCCCCATTCGGCAGGGCCGGCGTCAAAGGGTTTTATGATTATGTATATTTGTTTCTTATTTTGTAAAGTGCGCCATAACGGAGCAGAAGTTAGTTGCTACTGAGGCGCCATCTTAATTAAACGTCGTTTGACGGACACTATTTCACTACAGAGATAGTCCTCCTTACCTCTACACTTCACATGCTAAAGTTAAGTAAGTAGGCTGTATGTATAGATACAATATCACAATGCACCGACCATAGAGCGCGGCCCGGGCACCTGCCCCATCTGGCAGACGAGCGTGGCCTTCTTGTACGCGTCGTAGCGCAGCAGGCCCGGCATCACCAACGTTAGTAGGCTGTATGTATAGATACAATATCACAATGCACCGACCATAGAGCGCGGCCCGGGCACCTGCCCCATCTGGCAGACGAGCGTGGCCTTCTTGTACGCGTCGTAGCGCAGCAGGCCCGGCATCACCAACGTTAGTAGGCTGTATGTATAGATACAATATCACAATGCACCGACCATAGAGCGCGGCCCGGGCACCTGCCCCATCTGGCAGACGAGCGTGGCCTTCTTGTACGCGTCGTAGCGCAGCAGGCCCGGCATCACCAACGTTAGTAGGCTGTATGTATAGATACAATATCACAATGCACCGACCATAGAGCGCGGCCCGGGCACCTGCCCCATCTGGCAGACGAGCGTGGCCTTCTTGTACGCGTCGTAGCGCAGCAGGCCCGGCATCACCAACGTTAGTAGGCTGTATGTATAGATACAATATCACAATGCACCGACCATAGAGCGCGGCCCGGGCACCTGCCCCATCTGGCAGACGAGCGTGGCCTTCTTGTACGCGTCGTAGCGCAGCAGGCCCGGCATCACCAACGTTAGTAGGCTGTATGTATAGATACAATATCACAATGCACCGACCATAGAGCGCGGCCCGGGCACCTGCCCCATCTGGCAGACGAGCGTGGCCTTCTTGTACGCGTCGTAGCGCAGCACGAAGCACAGCAGCAGGCCTGGCATCACGATGTCGCCGAGACCTACAAGCGAACATTATTATTTTATTTGGTTGTTACTTAAATGCTTATTTTACTAGAAAAAAGCAACGGCTAAAGCCGCGGGCCGAGTTTGGGCGCGTCTTGCATGGCTCCACCGAGTTGTAACCGCCGCGCCACTACGTTCATGAGGTTCTCCACGTATTTTGCTAGATTCTGTCATCATATGGACTCACCGAGCATCGAAAAGTGTCCCTGGTGGTGCATGGATGGGAACACGAGCTTGGCAGGCAGCGACAGTTTGGGCGCGTCCCGCATGGCTCCGCCGAGTTGTAACCGCCGCGCCACTACATTCATGGGGTTCTCCGCGGGCCTGCCAAACAATCCAAATATTTAAACTACTATCCAACATGGTAATACACAGTATAAAAATTACAAAGTTCTACTTTAAAGACTCAAAATGTTTGTGCCTTTGTTTCTTGGCTTACTGTACCCCGAATGAAGTTTGTCAATATGCAGACGTTACTACCGCGTTTGCGTTAAGAACTTAAATTCAGGTAGGTACAATCTATTTATCAAAATTTTAATCAAACTCGTTAATATGCGTATTTACTAACTTACTGATAGGGGGGACGTCAACGAAGCCGGACGGGTGATCAGTCACCTAGGTCGGGACCATTTCACCCAATTCCACTAATCATACATATATACGTATGAGATAACGTCACGCAAGCCCGTGTAAGAGAAGGAGGTAGGTACTTACCTTGTAGCCACTTTAACCATGACGTTGGTGGTGAATATGTACGAGGAGAAGAAGACCCAGAACACGTCATAGAGTAGCAGCCCCGTGAGAAGCAGGGTAGACACCTTCAGCGAGGGTAGGCGGATCAATGCGATGAACGTCACGCACAGGCCCATGCCCATCGCTGGAACAGAGGAGACGCAAGTTAGACATGAACCATCTGTGACGTGTTGGTTCTAAGGCAGAATCTCAAAGTTTCTCAAAAAATAGGGACCTGGAACAGAGGAGACGCAATTAGATGAGAACCATCTGTGACGTGTTGGTTCTAATGCAGAATCTCAAAGTTTCTTCAAAAATACGAGACAGTTAATCTTCGATCAACAATAACACCTAGGTAGATAGTTAGAGCCGGCCGAGCGATTATACTCCCACTTGAGCCACTTGCGCGTATATTTATAAGTTTTTTCTGGCATTTATGACTTAAGATCGTAACATTAATAACCTTTTTTCTCCGTTAGAAGGTGCCATAGAAAGTTATGATTTAGTTCGTAAGCCTTCATCTAGTACTATTGTTGATCGAAGCAGTTAATCATAGAATTTTTTGGTGTCTTTTTACGCAACTTTCGTTTGGTTAATATACTCTTTAGCAAGGTTGGGAACCAGGTATTTTTTTAAATGGTTACTCGGAGCGGAATCGCTTCGCGAGCGTTATTACCGCTAGAATAAACCTGGTTAATTTCAAGTACAAATGGTGCGTGCGCCCACCCCTTTGTGAATCACGTGATTTCTTTTGGGTTCGAAGTCGTCTTTCGATATTAGTTTAAAGAGTCAGTGGGCGGGGCGACCGATATCAGCGAATGAAAAATAGCGGTATTTCGAGCAGAAATCTTTTTATTACTTATAACCGAAATATTTTCGATTCTTCTGAAAGAGCGAAACCAAAACCCCCCGCGTGACGTCACTCACCGTCCATCAGCAGCCAGTGCCCGGTGAGCACCCACACGGCGACGATGGCGGCGGCGAGCAGCGCGAGTACCGCCCGCGTGACGTCACTCACCGTCCATCAGCAGCCAGTGCCCGGTGAGCACCCACACGGCGACGATGGCGGCGGCGAGCAGCGCGAGTACCGCCCGCGTGACGTCACTCACCGTCCATCAGCAGCCAGTGCCCGGTGAGCACCCACACGGCGACGATGGCGGCGGCGAGCAGCGCGAGTACCGCCCGCGTGACGTCACTCACCGTCCATCAGCAGCCAGTGCCCGGTGAGCACCCACACGGCGACGATGGCGGCGGCGAGCAGCGCGAGTACCGCCCGCGTGACGTCACTCACCGTCCATCAGCAGCCAGTGCCCGGTGAGCACCCACACGGCGACGATGGCGGCGGCGAGCAGCGCGAGTACCGCCCGCGTGACGTCACTCACCGTCCATCAGCAGCCAGTGCCCGGTGAGCACCCACACGGCGACGATGGCGGCGGCGAGCAGCGCGAGTACCGCCCGCGTGACGTCACTCACCGTCCATCAGCAGCCAGTGCCCGGTGAGCACCCACACGGCGACGATGGCGGCGGCGAGCAGCGCGAGTACCGCCCGCGTGACGTCACTCACCGTCCATCAGCAGCCAGTGCCCGGTGAGCACCCACACGGCGACGATGGCGGCGGCGAGCAGCGCGAGTACCGCCCGCGTGACGTCACTCACCGTCCATCAGCAGCCAGTGCCCGGTGAGCACCCACACGGCGACGATGGCGGCGGCGAGCAGCGCGAGTACCGCCCGCGTGACGTCACTCACCGTCCATCAGCAGCCAGTGCCCGGTGAGCACCCACACGGCGACGATGGCGGCGGCGAGCAGCGCGGCGGCCAGCTCGGGCGCAGAGTATCGCCCGCAAACAGCACTGCGCGCTGCCCCCACACCAGCACTTCCCGCCACGTACTGACATAGTGGTGTCAGTAGAAATGCGAGAGCCGCACACGCTATTACTGCACAAGAAAACAAGAAATCGTTAGAAATATAATTCTCACTACAGAGAAAGCTGACAACTCGCTTCGTGAGCTGGCCATACTGAGAAAGGCGAAATGATGAAAATGGTGCAAATACATATGGAAACCAAAACGAACTTATTTTCGTTGATAAAAATTAGTTTTCAGCATTATCAAGGCAGCATGTCCCCTATAATTAATATCCCAATTTATGCTTTATATTTTCATAACTAAATAGATCTGATAGATCTGTTACAAAGTAAATTAAGTCATAAATAAACGAACTCACTTGCTGTACAAATGGCGACTAGCGTCTGCATGGAGTCGAAGAAGAAGAACATGATAAGCAGCGCCACCGAGGAGCCCAGCGGGAAGCACAGCGCTTGCATCGTGTTCAGGGTTTGTACATCTGGAAACAAGGAGTCTGTCAAATCCATTAGCCTATCCTAAGTGACCATACCATACCCCCTGCACTGAATTGGATATGACGGGATGAGTGACATATCTTTTATTTACACATATTAATTAGCAAGTAGTTTATGCTGAATCATTTAATTTTTTTATCAGATATTTTTATTAAACTAGTTAATTTTTGTGCGTTGCTAGTGCACTACCACTCGCTCTGTGTTTATTTGCCTACTAGCTTTCCGCCCGCGGCTTCGCCCGCGTGGACTACACGACGTTATCCTGCGGGAATGTGATACTTTTCCGGGATAAAAAGTAGCCTATGTTCCTCTCGAGGCTACAAAGTATCTATGTCCCAAATTTCAGCCAAATCCGTTTAGCCGTTTCGGCGTGATTGAGTAACAAACATCCAAACATCTAAACTTTCACATTTATAATATTAGTAGGATGTCTCAAAGGTTCTCTGCTCTCTTCCGGGCCTCTTATTACTTAAATTGGGTGTCTTTATTACTGATGGTTAGATGGATGATTTTTAGAGGATCACACGAATCAAGCCTTTTAAGAATTTTCCAAAACTAGTTTAATAATGCTCACTACTGTTAGAAGATGACGAGGAGGGAGCCTTCCCGCCCAGGAGCGACGCCTCACCTTCTCTGCTCTCTTCCGGGCCTCTTACTCATATTGGGTGTCTTTATTACTGATGGGTAGATGGATGATTTCTGGAGGATCTCGCGAATCAAGCCTTAACACTTACATTAAGAACTTTCCAAAGCTAGTTTAAAATGCTCACTACTGTTAGAAGACGACGAGGGAGCCTTCCCGCCCAGGAGCGACGCCTCGCGTTCTTTCTCTGCTCTCTCCCGCGCCTCCCGCTCCATGTTCAGCGACCGGAAGCTGCCGTACACGATTAGCAGCATAGAGATCAGGCACGCCGAAACCCTGAAATAGATCAGAGAATAAGAACAGGGTATGGACTTATCGGCCTCGGCCTAGGCTCAAGGGCTCCCACACAAAACTGCGAATTTCCGTCAAGTATTTGACAGGCAATAATGTTTCTATTAGCAGGGCGCGCCGCAAATTTTTGTCATGCGAGACGTTGCATCGATTTCATGTAATATTATTTTTGTAATGCCTAGGTTATTTTTGATATCCGTAACTCAATTTGCTGGGATCCATGAATGATGCGTGCGCTTGTAGGGCGATCTAGAAAATGGAGCACATGATCACCTCACCTGCCTAAACCTCCCCACTGTCTGCACCCAACGAGACCTGCTTGAAGCCAGCTCAATGGTAGACGATGTCGCGCACTTCAGGAAGCCTGATCTGATCTACCGTTGCTACGTTAAGAAGAAGAATTGCTTAAGCTACTTACCATCACGAATCCAATGAATGTAGGTAAATAACGTTATGTGGTACGATACTTGAAGTAAAACTGGCGTATCTTAAATGATTGCTCGGTTGAATTGGTAGTGGGCGCTGCAAATAAAGAACCGACGGCCGCCGTAAGAACCGTTTCCAACCGAACGGTACCGGTTGATGGCAGCGGAGGCCGGACCACCGCCCGTCTCGTTGATGTCCTAAGTAAGGATCTATCTAATCAAATCAAATACGTCCTTCCTAAACATATCCTGTAATATTTATAAGTTTAAACTCGTGCAGAGGGAAATGAAACTACGGCATAAGAGCTAGATTCCGTTCCTAGATTTCCATTTTTATTTCTATCAGTCGTTTAGGACGAATACGAAGTTTAACAACGCCAACAGATGTTCACTCACACACAATTTATTTATGAGAGTAACATTTTTTTATTTATGTCATTATTAAAATTAATTAATACCTCAATAAAACAAATAATTACCCTATATTGTTTTTATTGCAGGTTTCACAATGAAATAGGTACTTTGTTTTTAAAGTGCAATGCGCTTATAAGGATTTATAACTGTTTTTATGCTTGAATAAAATATAATTCTATTTTATTATAGATTTCTACTGGTGAAAGAATTTTTAAAATCGGTTCAGTCGTTTTCGATTCTATCCATTACAAACATACCTACACTCAATCAAACAAAAAATCAAATCTTATATTAACACTCGTTTGCAAAAAAAAGCACTTGCTTTGTTCTCATATAAACATGCTCACTTCACAGTTTCTATCTCAGGTCATCTTCTCGTTATTTCTCTATACTATCACTTTCATTAAAAGTGCTAAATGACTCGTCTTTCGAATAAAATCCTCAAATAAGAAAGAACAAACACCCATTTCTCCACGGCCAAAAATTAATATTGAAAGTTTGTTGACGTTCCATACATTGTTCTATGAAACTCAGCTAATGTTCTACAGTTTTGGGAGCTTGGGAATAGGAAGAGATTTACAAAGTTGTTTGAAATGATTATTGAAAAAATATTTATCCAACACATACGACACAGAAATTATTGTGGAAACATACTAGTAGTTTTGTTTTATTAAATTTTACCATGAAGTGGTCGTTAAATTTGATCAAGTGCCCGTTTTTTCTGCAAAGGGGTTTATTAGTTTAGATATAATTACTTATGAAATTATCAAAAGCTGTGAAACTCGGCACAAAGTTCCAAAGTGCTCTGTGTTGAGCGTCGCAACTGGCCAATGAGGTCGGCAAGCGTCGCCTATCGGCTGATTGCTAATTAGCCGACGCCCGGTGACCGGAATGTAATATCTGCTCAAGAGCTCTCCAATTAGTGGTGATGACCCGTCTCTGGTACACAGCATGATACGATTTCGAGAGCGGATACCTAGCTAACCATAATGAGTTTGGAACGAGGTGTCTACTAAGAGTTCTGAAATAAACTTATTGCAATGTTGTAGGCTTTCAGTTTCTATGAATTAATTAAACAAGTCGCCGCCTGGGGCCCGATTCTCAGGCATTCGAACTTTTTCAGTGTGGTAATTCGTATGTCGAACATTTTGTTTGTGGTTTCTATTGAAAAGTTAGAACGTTTCAAACAAACTAAGCTGTCTCACATGTCAACAAATTCATTTTGACAGCTAAGTTCGTATACGAACATCTATTGGTTTTTACCACTCGTAGCGTTCGACTGGTTTTCGATCGAACTTTTTCGATTGTGAAATTCTGACAATACAAAAACTGTGTTATATTCTAATTTCGAGCTATAAAAGTGAACTTTTCTCGATTGCCTGAGAATCGCCCCCCTGGTCATCGGAATCATAGTAGAACCGGAATGCAATATATCTGCTCAAGCAAGCTCTCCAATTAGCGGTGATGTCTCAAATCTGATGCAACACTGCATGATACGATTCAGAACAATGCCTACCTGATCATAATTAGGATTATAGGCCATAGGTAGTCCGTCAATTAAGATTCAAGTGCATTTAAGTAGGGTTATTGCAAGGTAGTTGCATGTTGTAATGGCGTTTAGTTAAGCACAAATTCCTTATCGTAATTAGTGCTAGGGGTGTACCAAACAGCCGAAACTACTGGGCACAAGAAGCTGAAATTTGGAATGTATGTTCCTTGAGGAGTGTAGAGGAACGATAAGAGAGGATTTTTGAAAATTCCCCCTCCAAGGGGTTAAAAAAGGCGGTCCACGCAGACGAAGTCGCGAGCGGAGCGCTAGTTTGTTATAAAACGGTAAGTCGACCGACGGATGATTAAGCAATATAACGCTGTTTAATACGCAAAAAAACGATTTCTAATTTCCTACATTTGGCAAACTGTTCGCAGTGAGAACAAGGTGAAACGCACAAGGCCGATTTTCGGTTGATTTTACTCGGTGCATTTCTTGCGTTTACACAATTTGGTTAAGTAAAGGAACTTTGAGAATTTTCTTTCTGTAAGAAGCAATTTTCTAAACAATTTTGGGAGAAACGTTTCACCGCACACTATAAAATATGCATTGTGAAAAACGAAATATATGTAGCTTACTTCCGCAAAAAACACAATATGCAAGATGCACCGCCCGCCCGCCCGCAAAAAATTGCACATGCACACCACGAAAACACCAGTGCACAATACCTGCATCTAGCAAGACAGCAATACACCTTGCACCGTCACCGATTAGACTACTCTACATGTGTTTCGCCCCAACCCGGGGCATCCTCAGGAGATAGTTCGTGCTAGTTCGTGCGAAGAACCAACACGTGTTGGTTCACGTCTGGTATTGTGCACTGGTGTTTTCGTGGTGTGCATGTGCATTTTTTTGCGGGCGGGCGGGCGGTGCATCTTGCATATTGTGTTTTTTGCGGAAGTAAGCTACATATATTTCGTTTTTCACAATGGTTAGGGACTTCCGCCAAGTGACGCCTGATTCAATCAAATAAAATATGCGTCTACCAAGGTTACCAACTCCACAGAATAAATAATAGTACACTGGTACAGAAACTTCACTCCGCTAAACCATTAAGGCGCTACTCGGAAAAATATGGACTTTTTGATTTAAAACTATAGGACGGTTACAGTTGTTACAAATCTGGTAATAAGATATATATTTCTTCATACCTTTATCTAGAATTGTATAGTTTCAAAAACACGATTTTATGATTTTGCCTCGACACTTTTTCTTTTCGAAAAGACCTCTAAAAAATACGAAAAGTGAAGATTATTCTTAAATGGGGTTACTTACACTATTGGAAATTGGTTTAATTAGTGGACACCAATAATATTGAGGATCGTATAGAAGCATTTTTTTTAAATCGCTGTAGTTTTTTAATACGAAGTGATTTTGTGTTTTTTTTGCCTTATCTGCAAAATCGGTCTCGCTCCCGCGCGCGTCGTTTTCTCATTGCTATCTCGTTTCAGCACATTTTTTCCGAGTATCGCCTTAAAATAAATAGCAACTCTAATTACAACGCAATAAAGTGGAATTCAGCTTGTACAGCGCTAATTACGAACGGCCACACGTTACATCTCTTTGTATCGCATATATTCTAGCTCTTTTGCGGACCTAATTGCGGGCGAGAGTAGCGCGCAAGTACATCGAGTGACAGACGCCTGCCAACACACTTAAGATCACCAAGCATCGAGCTCTCAGTGTGGCCACCATGTGTTGAAGATTTCGACCATTCATTCAGCTTGCCTCCTAGCCTTAGTGAAAGACCTAAATGATCCAATGCATAATAAAGATACTTACTTGGAGGAGTCCATGATTGAATAAGCCCACTTGTACTCTTGGTACTCCATGTTAGCTCCGACCTGTGCCATGGTGGCCGCGCTCTAGCACTCCGGGCGGGTTAGGCGTGCTGCTGCCAGGAATCGTGGGGAGGACACCCTGGCGCTCTGGAAACAAACGAATATTTATCTATATTTGTAGACACAAGTAGCAGCTTACTGACTGAGCGAGCCGCTAAACGAGTCTGCCACGCGAGGCTTAGGCGGTTTTCACACTGGGGACGCGCCCCGCGACGGGCGCGTCCCATAATGCTCTGCCGCGCCGCGCTTGTTTCGTGTGTTGGACCAGCCAGGCGTGTTTTCTATACTGATTAGTGTTCGCGCATATTCTGCAATACCGTGCTATACCGCGCTCCGCGACGGGGCGTGGTACAGTGTGAGAACCGCCATATCATCGGTCAGTCAGGAGTAAGAACGTACGTACTTCGCCCGAGGCAAACGCACGCATTGCTTCGAGCGAGCGTGCCTCGTATGTTCGCCACGCGAGACTGCTCGCTCCGTCAGTAAGCGGCTATTTGGTACACACTTCTTTTTTAATAGCGCACTAGGACAAATTTTAACACAACCTTAACTCGCTTAGACTTCAAATCCTCCCTGGTTTAGACACTGAGCTAGAAAAAGCTAACGGTGATTTTTAAGTATTTAATAAACACTATAGATAATAATGACACGGAGATCGTCACGGGTGTCGGCTTCCGTTACAATAAAACATAAATGTACCTACATATTATGTTTTATTGACCGCCATCAACTATAAAAACTCCATAATCGTATAAACAACAAGGAAATAATCATACTATTATACGGAAAACGGGCCACTGCACTCACTAACAGATAAAGATCAATTGACTCATTAAACGGCTATGTATTTTTAAATCCTATTGATATTTCAGATAACAACGGAGATTCTATTTCAAATATACATATAACAAGAGAATACGATATATCTGCGAAGTGTGGGATAAACGCCGAGACGAGCCAAAACAAATGTGTTTGTTATGAGAAGAAGACCAAAATATAATCTAAGGAGTAGGTTGTCACATGAAAGGATCAAGACGGTTAAAAACAACTACTAACTTCATGTAGGTACTTTATAATAATAATAATACCAGGAAAACGCATTTGAGATTTGTACTCGAAATTCTTGAGTAGAAGAGCTGAGGGGCTACCGGCACAGAATAATGCTACCGGCTACCGGCAAAAAAATATGGATACGGGCACTAGCCACACGAAAAGAAACTTTTGCATTTATAATATTAGAAGGATTGTTTTGAAAAAAATCTTAATGTGCAATGATAAATAATCATCAAGTTGATTTTGTATGTCATTTCTATTGTCGTTTTTGCTTCTGATAAACATACCATCATTGCTTCAAAACTAAAAGATCTGTGGCTTATTGCTGCATTTATTTAGAAAATTCATTAACATTATATCGTCGGTATTGTCTTGTTTTTCATAATATTTCTTGCAATAATTATTTCATTTGCCAAAATGATCCTTGGACATAATATTTGTTAGCACTATTCTCATATATACTAATAACGCATGATATAATCATTTAGTAGCAATAACTCTCATATGCCATAAAATTAGGTGACATAAATAACAAATGCTTTAATTATAACTATCTATAAAATATATCATTTGATATAATCTATTTTTGACATAATAATAAATGTCATAAAACATTTTTTTACCATAAGCTAATATTACACAGTTCAACCATATTGAATCACTTTGATTGAAAGGCGCAGAAATACAGGAGTGAATTGACATTGAATGATTCACTTTTACGTTTACATTGTTCAATTTGGTTGCTTCATCCAAATTGAAAGGCAAAAGTGAACGGTGTATTTCCGCTATAACGTAATAATATAGGTAGATGACTAATTAGTAAAAAACTAATATTATTCAAATATGTTTCTGTTTTATTAGTTTGCCCCAACTGCATGTAGGCTCTAAATAACACTCTAGGGGTAGGGCATACAGCCCTACCCCTAGAGCCATGCCTACTTGCATGCTACAGGCATGCCTACTTGCATGCTGCATGTCTGCTTGCATACTGCACGCTTGCTTGCGTGCTGCATGCCTGCTTGCTTGCTGCATATCTGCTTGTTGCAAGAGTTTTAGTGCAAAACATTGTTATGGAAATTAATTTTATTGAAAATGAAAAGGAAAGCAAATAAAGTTATGGAATAAAAAAGTTATGTTATGATTAGAGATGCTGCAAACATGCGATGCTCTTCTGCGATGTTCTTATAGCGATTAGTCGAATACCGATTAATCGCCATTCCCTATGACGAATAGTTGAATAACTCCCCATTATTATTCGTCACGAAAAAAAGAAATAAAAAAAAATATTTATTTGTTATCAAATAATAACATCATGCTTGTCTTGAATATATTATAATAATTTATTTGTTACTAATCTTGTATTTTTTCTAAGGTCACAGCTGAAGAAATCACCCACTACATTGCTTTAGCAAAAGCTGACAGAAGTATAAACCTATATGAATGGTAGGCTTTAAGTAGCAAAAAATTAATTACCAATTTTAAGTAAGCTTGCTGAACAATACATAAATTACACCAGCCAGCCCTGTCTATTAAGGTGGTTCGATGAGCTCAGTAGCGCCACCAATGGAAATATATCAATTACATTTTATTAAAGGCTAAGATTAAAAGTTTCGGTTATCTTGCGCAAATAAAAGAGTAAAATGCATTTTATAAATATACTTTTAAGAACTCAAACTTACGCAATAAGTCGTGAATCTCAATAGTGCCAAAAGTGGTCAAATTTAGCAATATCGAGATCCATAACTTAATGCTCATATTTGAGGCCCTGAAAAAACAATTAAAAATTGCATTTTACTCTTTTATTTGCGCAAAATAACCGAAACTTTTATTCTAAGCCCTTGATAAATCGTAATTGATTTATTTCCATTGGTGGCGCTACTGGTGGCCTATCACAAGCTTTAATCGCAGTTATTTTTAAGTTGAGAGAGTGAGACGCCGCTTTACACGCCGTATAGCGGCGTCACACTCTCTCAACTTAAAAGTAACTGCTATTAGAGCTTGTGGTAGGCCACCTGAGCTCATCAAACCAACTTAAAAACAATTATTTTCTGAGGCAGGTTTGATTTATGACAAAAACGCAACCGACTTGATCACAATCATACAGAAAATCGCAATGGTATTTGAAAATATTAATTAAAAATCCTGATTGGCCCAACACAAAGATACACAATTGTTTTTTTTTTGTAATGTTTGTTAAATTGTGTTCTTTGTTATTTGTATTCATTGTAGTGTTGAACTTGTGATGTGCCAATAAATGTCTTTCATTTCATTTCATTTCATTTCAAAAAGCCTAAGAACTTACTACAACTCAACTGATTTTTGACTAACTTTTTATATGAATGACATTTCTCATCAAACTTAGTATATTATAGTTTGATTTCAGCAAGTATAATCTTTCTCGTTAATTAAAGTTTATTAGAGACAAATATTCACCGAATGTCGAATAAAAGACACCATATTCTGTATTCGATGAATAAAAATTATGAGTAATGCCGAAATATTCCCAGCAACTCTAGTTATGATATTCGATTGATTATGAATAATGAAATGTAGGTAATTTGATAGTTATGGCCAATGAAACATTATTTCTGATGAAATTAAAGCAAATGAAATTATGGAAAATTAAATTATTGCATTTAAAATTCGGGCAAACATTAGTTAACCCATTATAACACTTATTTAAAGTGGATATATGCCAATGTAGCCATGAAAATGTAATGTAGAGTGCTCGTCAGATAAGTCTGCGCGCGGTAAAAATCGAATACTAATCTTTTCTATAACATAAGAACAAAAAATGCACTGTAACTAGCGCCAAAAACGCGCCAGTCACGCGCAGAGTTATCTGACAAACACTCTAGGCTGAATTTGATTTTGAAATGATTATACTCTCATGATTATTATTATTATTATATTATTCTGGATGCGGGCAGCGCAGGACCGATCGTTGTGGAGATCCTTGGGGGAGGCCTATGCCCAGCAGTGGGCGTCGTTCGGCTGACATGATGATGATGATGATGATACTCTCATCAAAAAGTTACTTTTCAATGCAAATATTTATGACATTTTATGATTAGAATTTTTATTTTTTTTTTTCACCGACTTCAATCAGATCAGTAAGTTCAAGATTAATTAGAAAAAGTCCCGCACTTTCGTACTTTGAATTGAATGATTCAATTTATTTCTCACTTTTACGTGTTTTTGGGAAATGAGTTTTTGTTTGCAGTTTTGTTTCAAGGCAGTTTAATTTTTTTTTTTAATTTTTCCTAAATGTTTTTCATAAATAATTTTACAACCATAATCTGAGGGGTATTTAGCTAATGCAAATTTTATACAACAAAAAGATAATACCTATTAATCAATCGCAGAATCAACTATTGTAGAGAATTCCTAATTTATTTTGGTGGTACAAATTCTATTTATGTGTGAGATTCATGCCAATAAAGTCGATCTCTTTACTTGGCATTTCACTATTCTAACACGACAAACGTTTAAAACTAAATTTAAGTGTAGTTGCTGGAGAATAAGTAGAGCACGAAAATAATGTAGACAAGACAATAAAGTGAAAGGGTACTTCTAAACGAACTCATTGTATGACGGAAAACATTTGCGGTATCAGCAAATCGCTCTACTTATAAATAAAGTCAACAGACGTGATCATATTTTAATAATTGCTGTAAATGATAAGAAAGAACGTAATAATAACACAATTGAGCCAATAATTATTTTTGTCGAAGCAGGCGTAGTGACAAATAAATTTAACTCACCAATAATGACGGCCACTCCAAGTTGCATAAATTTTTCAGCTAGTTGATCCCATAATGATTCAGAACAATATCAAATAATAAGAAAATATGTTTTTTTTTGCACTCTTTTATTATTTACCGAAATAGGAGCAATATCTATCCTACGCTCGATCGACAGCCATACTGTCATAGACAATTTTATTTTTCTTAAAGGACCCAAAAAACAATCCGTCCGCCTTTCAGCCTAGACCGGGGGGGCTACCGGCTAAGAAATATGGATATGGGTATGGGCTTCAATTCAACTGTCATTTGAATTCGTTATCTTGATAGATTTTTGCTGCTTTGTTCTGTTGAACGTTGCTAGCTGGTTTTCGTTATACCCGACGTCATAAAACAAGGAACTGATAGCGGCTATTTTCTTTATAAAACTGACTTCATCATCATGTCAGCCGAACGACGCCCACTGCTGGGCTTACTAATGATATCCCCTAAGGATCTCCACAACAAAATTGACTTAAAGTTCCCAAAAACGTAGGAAGTTCATACCCATAAAGTTACGCGGTAGCCCCCCGGAGGGGCTACAGGCTAAAAAATATGGATATGGCTTTGAGTATTCAAAACCCATATCCATATATTTTGAATACTCAAAGGGATATGGACATGTGAGGGAGAGGGAGCCCAACCTTGATAACAAAAGAACTTTTGTTGAAATATTTTTTTGTAAAAAACGGCGTGCTGTTTTGATTTTCTTTTATTTGACATGACTATACTATGCGATTAATATAAGAATAGGATAGGGAATCCGCCATGTTGTGACGTCAAGCTGTCAAAGTGCTGTCAAACTAACTTCACTTCACTTCAGTATGGTGTGCAAAAAAATAAATTTATCGTTAATCAGGCAGGGGGCTGATCATGTCATAGCTTAGATACGATAGATAATAATGTTCGTGCAAACCAAAACATATGAATAATTTGAGATAATAGTTATACAAATCATTAACTTGATTTTTTCGGAAAGTATAGGACTCATGAAAGTATGCTTTTACGAAAATGATTGAAGGTAATTTGAATCTCAATGAGCGATTTTCTGAGAGGCCATTTAAAAAAAAAAAAGCTTCCAATTGCTTCACTAGATGGCGTTGAATAAGTATGTACATGTCTATGGTTTATTTTGGTATGAAACATATTTAAATTAATTACTTTTTAAAAACTCAAAGGAAACTAATAATATATTAAATAAGTACTA
Source organism: Crambus lathoniellus (assembly GCA_949710035.1). Classification (NCBI taxonomy): domain Eukaryota; kingdom Metazoa; phylum Arthropoda; class Insecta; order Lepidoptera; family Crambidae; genus Crambus; species Crambus lathoniellus. The sequence goes on along the minus strand of OX453317.1, from coordinate 16,034,755 downwards.
CTGTGAGGAACGGAAACGAAATAGGTAAATTTAAAGATTTAGGTAAATAAATAACATCTGTCTGACGTTCCGTTTTACGTAAAAAAGTCGCGTCAAAGTAAAATTTATAACGTTCCGTTCCTTCTAACTGCATAGGTGGGACAGCGCCATCTAGTGGCTGAGCTTTCAGAAAATCGCCCATTAAATTAAAATTTTGTGATATTTAACTGAAACCATTTTTTCATACATTGTTCTGATGCTTCAATAACACAGAATAAATTGAATTTTGATTATTTACTGGTTTATGAATTTAAATAAAACAGGAATTTAAGTTATGAAAATAACTTAATAATCAACTTTACAATAAAATTGGTAAATTGGGGGTCTCGTGAAAAATTGTTTTGGTCTATCATGGTAAAAGGATTTGCCAGCTAGAGTCTGCACGTTGATTGAAGTTAGATTCGGCAGAATCTAGCTGTTACCAGGGTGCGCCGGGTATTGGTATCACGGGGAACCATTCAATCGAGCCACTCGGGGAGGCGCCTTTCGTGAATCCGCCAATTGTAAATCAAAACACAACACATTATGCTTGCTAATGCTATTATTCCACCTCTGACTGAAGACTTTTCCTTCTGACATTGTTGCAAAGTACTGTAGAAATATGTTCTAGTATTTTATCAAAGCTTTGAACAAATACTCAAATACCACATGTGTCCAAACATTTGTTCAAATGTTTGTGCTATGTCTGGCGCCGGCGGCATAAGGAAGGGCATGAGCAGTAAAGTTGTGTACAAAAAAAGGGAAGTAGGTGAATTTAAAAAATAAAAAACTTTGTTTTGAAAGTGGCAATACCCAAACCACCTTCTGCCAAAATAAAAAAAACTATTTTCATTTTGTTTTGCACTTTCTTGCGAACTGTACCTTTTCAGAGTGAAGTTTGTTAACAACCCGTCCTATTCTTATAATAATCGCATAGTACTTGAGAAGAGATCTCCACTTGAGTGTTGTTCTATACCGACCTCAATCTCTCTCCATCTCTTTCGTGTGTGAGGGCAGTCTCAAAGATGTACTATTAAGTGGCATACTCAAAGCCCTGCTTGCAGGGCCTACTTGCAGTTACTGCCGCAGAGGGTGTTGCTCCACAAAGCCCTGCAAATCATTACTGCAGATTACGTACGCAGGATGGCCGACTATGTTGGCCGACCATGATGGGCCATCGTGTACAAGGCCAGTTTGCGTGTGATTGCCGTCTGCGGGCCAATGTTGGCGCCAACTACCAACATACCACCAAGTAAAGTCTGTTCGAATCCAATTTGGAAAAAATGTAAACAAACCTGTTCCATTAAAAATTCTCACACTTTCGGCCACTAAATGGATTTAAAAACACATTCATTAGTAATTAGAAGGTTTCAACTTATATCTCACTAATTTGTTCCAAAGATCGTAGTATGTTTATTATTTTTAATATTTATTTGAAAATTTTAATAAGAAAAGTGAGGTTATTCATTCAAGCAAAAATCTTGTATCATCTGTGATCGCCATGGTGATCGCATAGTGCTTGACGTAATGTCTATCAGATAATTCAATTATTAGTTCAACTATATCGATTATTAATCGATGTTATGTAATCGAAGATAAAATATTTCTGTCTTGATAAAAATTATCACAAAAATCACAAATATTAAAAAAAGTGCATTCTCGGGTCCGTTAGGGCTGGGACATAGCGGAATTCCGTGCGCATAATTTGCTGAAACGATGTCATTGCTACTTTATCGTAAGTAGAGTCTTATGAATATGATTCAGAAATTTATTGTACAACTTTTGACTTTAAAATTGAAAATATTTTTTTCGCTATTTATCAAGTAGGATAAATACAATTTCTAACGAGTGAGAATCGAGTCCGTGATCAGCAGCCGCGATTGAATCGCTAACTATCACGCGAGTAACGTTTGCCAGCAGGTTAGCAACACTGTCGTCGATACGACCAGACACGGCACGACGCATTACCATTTTTTTCGGTAATTATCGATTGTTCACATTGGACCGATTACCGGTAAAAAACCGATTACCGATTATCGTTTTGCATAGGTACCCTAGCATCCGCCATACTGTTTATCTGTTGATCAACCACATAGTTTATGACACTTTAAATACATACATAAATAGTCAACTGAGCTTTTCATAATGTATACAATTTGGTGGATTCGTAGATAGATGGCGATGTAAGACACTTCCTGCGAGCTTGCCTTTTGACTTACTAGATGGCGCTGTAATATAATATTTAGTAGAATAAGCTTTTCTTATTAAATTTCAAAATAGTCTACAAAACTTTAAAGCTAGAAATTAATGAAATTATGGCTTTAAGAAATCACTTAATATAGTAGGATAACAATAATAGTACATGGAAATCGTACCAAATAAGTGGTGTTGCCTTGCATTAAATGAGGTAGTTCTGATTTTATTATATGTTAGTAGTGATGAGATGGTAATGTCAAATCCAAGTTTTCCACCTCGAAAGCCCTCCGGATCATTGTTAAATACTTAAAAATCCATAAAAAAATCGGTTATTTTTCAGTTTTTGACAATTTTTACCACGAAGGATCTGAGTTACGGCAAATGTTACTATGCACTGTTTAAAGAAGACTCAATTTGCAATAAAAAAAGAATAATTTAGTTTTTGTAGGCCATATAGTTTTTAAGATACGGCTATTTTAAAATTTGCATAATCCCAAAAACGGAAGTATTACCGTTTTTTTTATTTTTCGTCAACTTTGACCCCCTGGTAGTGGGTTTATGGCAAAACTTTTTATTAGTTACTAAAGTCCATTAAATTTCCAACAAAATGATATTAATTATGTCAATTTACACCTGATAGCTCCTGAGACACAGCTGTTCAAATTTATAGAGGTAGGTAAGTAAACAATTATGTAATAGAAGGGTTTGCAAAAGGTAGTAAGCCCTAAAGGAAGAAGGATCTGGGAGGCGTTCCCGTTCTAGCCTGTTAATGACACGCAAACCTTAATCACCTTGAAAGCATACCAAAGATGTAAGGTTGTATCAGCATATGTGGTTGCAGGAAAGCAGAACTCAAATGTTCGCCTGTTTGCAGCTACTGCATTGGCCAATCATGCGAGAACATACCAGACCTGATGTGTGATGACATTGATGAACCATTGATTGATAATCCACCATCAAAGGACGATTTTGACCATCCTGAGCAGTTCGATGAAGAAATTATACCTCGGCTAGCTGCCCCCAAAAAGTGTGCTGTGGATTCAGAGGACGTGCTTGGCCCATCAAAAATATGCATATAATGTACATGATTGATCCCACCACCTTCCAGATCCTCCTTCCTTTAGGGCGCACTTCATTTTGCAAACCCTTCTATTACATAATTGTTTACTTACCTCAATAACTTTGAACAGCTGTCTCAAAAACTATCAAGTGTAAGTTGATATTACAAATTGGTCTCATTTTCTTGAAAATTTTATGGACTTTAATAACTAATTATTAAACTTTTGCCATAAACCCACTACTATGGGTCAAAATGACGAAAACTAAAAAAACTGTAATACTTCCTTTTATGAATTTTAGCAAACTTTTAAATAGCCCTATCTTAAAAACTATTTGACTTACAAAAACCAAATTATTCTCTTTTTATTGCAAATTTAGTCTACTTTAAAGCGTGCATAGTAACTTTTGCCGTAACACAGGTCCTTGGTGGTAAAAATTGTCAAAAACTGAAAAAAAACTGATAATTTATTGGATTTTTAAATATTTAACAATGATCCGAAGGGCTTTCGAGGTGGAAAACTTGGATTTGTCATTACTATCTCATCACTACTAATATACAAAAAAATCAGAACTACCTCATTTAACGCAAGGCAAAATGTACGATTTCCATGGACTATAAATAAAACAACATACTTTGAAATTAAGAATTTATTTTCTTTTAACATTAAACTTCTAAGTCAGAATACAAAATATAAACCAACCGATAATAATAACTATCACATAGATTCATCAAAACAATAACACACTTGGTGTTCGCGAGAACACCTCCGATAGCTCACGAGCGTTAGTCTTTTCGTTTAGCTCACGAGCGTTAGTCTTTTCGTTTCTAATTATATTTTTGGTAGGATGACAGGATAGTATGATCTCCCTATGAAGATAATTCCTGTGCCACTATTATGCACTCCGAGTTTCCAAATAATGTAGAAATGTCACTGATAACCGATGAGATTGTACAATAATAACACCAATAAGTTAATGCATATGGAAAATCAGCATTTGCAGCCGAATGTAGTAGTAGACCGATCACACGCATAATATCTTCGCGCACGGCGGCCAACCGAATACTGGTGGCCGACGACTGCTGCGCCCGTCACAGCCGGGTCGCGGATTTGCGGATTACTCACATATTAAGAAAATACTATCCTGCCTGAACACTTGGATTCATAATGTTTTCAACTTAACGCACTGCTTTACAAAAAATATATTATTTATAAAATAATTTTTGAAAAATTCCGAGACTGAATTTGACGTTATTTTGACAAAATGTCGTGGTAATTATTCTTTTTTATGGTTTAGCTCATAGAGTTTAAGGTGGGTTGCACCATCTTACTTTAACCGTAACTATAACAGACACAAACTTATCTGGTCAAGGTCGCGGGAAGCCGCTGGATGCGGGCGGCGCAGGACCGATCGTTGTAGAGATCCTTGGGGGGAGGCCTATGCCCAGCAGTGGGCGTCGCACGGCTAAAATGATGATGATGATGATGATTATGTACCGGGTTCTTTATTTTGTTTTACTATTTATGATAAATTTGTGATGGAAAGTGACCTTACATAATATATATTATGTTAAAGTCACTTTTCAATTTGTTATGTGATGATGATGACGTGTTTGTGTGAAATATAAAAAAAATCTCGCCTGAAAGCTACTTATAGGGCTCGTGGTTTTTTACTAAGTATTACATTTTTCCTATACTTACAAAATTGCATTGTGAATGCATAAAAATAATTTAAAATCTTAATTTTTACTCGGTTCAATATAAGCCTTTTATTTCTCTAAAATCGCGATGAACACCGTCATCTCTCGAGGCTTGAGAAGTAATAAACTAAAAACTCTTCACTAACGCGAAGCTCCAACATAATAGCATTCAATTAATCGAATCGAAGCAATCAAATTATTAATTTTTACCACATCACTAAATAGTCTATGGTCAGAATAATGGCGTCTTTGTTTACATTTTTTCCAAATTGGATTCGAACAGACTATACTATAGCCCTCTACACGTTGGCTCAATATATTGGCTCAACGCTTGGCCCAATGTGTACAGCGGCCTTTACACATAGAGTAGATAGAGGTAGAGCCAGGGCATTATATTGTCATTGTCAATGTCAAGTCATGGTCGTCAATGTCACCCAAAGATATTATAATATAACAAGATTGTGCACTATGAAAATAAAAGCAATGTCAATTCGATTCTATGCAGTTACAATAAGGTTTATTTTCGTATGACATTTCGATAAACGGAAAAACGAGCCGAGCGAGAGGCTCCTAAATAGGATTGCATCCCTGTCTACTGGGCTGCCACCATGAAATATTTTTGGTTGTAGTAGAACTTAATTCAAATTCATATTTCCTGTTCTCGAGAATTTTCAAAATATTAATTAATTAAAAGGAATGTTAAGCTGATAATAATAAAGTCCATATCATTTGTATTATTTAAAACCTTGAAAAACTATTTTTTTAATGTAAGAGTCGGTGTTATGGTAGTTTTAATTATAATAAATTTGCAACACTTTGCGTCTGGACAATTTTAATAAAAATAAAAACATCATCAATATGGCGACGGCAAATTAATTTATGTGTGTAAAGTTAGTGTGTGGATCTTAATTATCATTTTAAAATTACGTTTAAATCAATAAAAATGGTTCTCACTTGATGTGTGAAAGGATGCTAAAGCGAATCATTTAAACGGAGCGGTGTATCTTTTCATAGGTAAGTATTTAGCCAAACTTTTATTCTTGCGTATAGTAGGGTGTCCATTTCATTTTTAGTCTATAGACTGGAATTTACTTTCTTACTTAACCCAAACATTAATTTTCATTGTTTCAGATTTCCTAAAGATGAAGAAATTAAAAAAGGTTGGCTCAACCTCATATCTGAAAAAATTACACAATACTCAGCGGAAGAAGAAAAAGAAGAAGAACTTTATCAGAAAATAGGCATGAAACAAAACTTATTAAATGTATTAATAACATCTGTATCTTAATTTAAGGTTAAAAAAGTAGGTACGCAAAAAACGAATCTTTAAAATTAATTGGACACAGCCTCCATGCGTCAAAAGATCCGCAAGAAAATTTTGTTTAGCAATGTATAGTCTAACTAATAAACAGATTTTTTTTACTGTACGTGGACTTTCTATTTCTATCCATTTTAACAAAATACGCCTATCAGAAATACAGACATACATTTCATATAAGTACATACAGGTCAAACTGACAACATCCTTTTTTGAAGTCGGTTCAAAAGTAAGTATGCTTATAAAGCATATGTATGCGTCGTATGTATCGTCGTATGTATGTATGTGTCGATTGTCACATTATTGCCTCATAAGTGGTGCAAATGCTTTGCCTCACGGAGTCCTCATCTTAACTAATATTATAAATAGAAAGTGAGTTCGGATGTTTAAATGTATGTTTCTTTTAGCTACAAGAGCTCCCTAGGAAGCGTGATGTTCGAATCCTACGTGAGCCAAGTCTGGTTAACTATAAATTGTCCTCGAAAAAACCAAATCGTGTAGTCACTCACGTCTCTCTCATTAGAGAGGGACGCACACCATAATAGGCCTATCTCGCTCGGCTCGGCTGTAACTCATGAGTGCGCAATCTTGTTATATTATAATATCTTTGATGTCACCATCATTGGCACTAATTAGTAATCTGTGATTGGCATCATTATTTACTGTTATTTGCTCTGTGAGTGATACTACATACATAACCTCCAAATCCAAAATTATTGTAGCAAAATAGAGAAATAATAAATAATGAAACTGTATCAAGTACTATGTCGCCGAAATCTTATGCCAAATGGAAATATATTCAGAGGCAAGGATCGCCTGGTAAAACAAGTGACACCAAAAGAGTTACGGAAAATACAGAAAGACTTTGCTGTTGAAGAGCAAAATATGTTTTATTTACGACATCCTTATCTTACTGAGGTAGGGTTTCAAATTATGAGCTATGATAAAAAATAAAAGGTATCCGCTTGGAATAAAACCTTTATCACTTTGTAAAATCTTGTATGTATGTTTGATTGATCTCACTCACGTTTACTAGAACAGGATACAAGGCCATCATTGTAGCTTTAGGGGGTTTATTTACGGTGACTTCTAAAGAATACACAGTGCATCAAATTATTCAAATCTATCATTACTTTTCAGGCTGAAAGTTCAGGGCACGCTAAAGCACTTGGTAAAGCAGAAAAGAGGATAGCTGAATTTCAAAACACTTCTAGAAGAGTTTTTAAGGCAGATGTGACTTTATATGAAAGATTAGGACATTTGAGAGTTACCGAAGGATGGGATTGAATTACTAATAACTATATTGATCTTTTTTTCGTTTGGATGTGTGTAATTGTAGAAAACTAATGTTAATATATAGTAATGTAGTTTTAAAATTAAATTCTTATGTACTGAAATATCATATTTATTGAATAACTCCAGACATTAACACTGAAATAAAATTTACAAGTAATACCAACTGTGTATGCACCGTCTACTCTTTTAGAAATGACAATTGAACATAGTAAATTAATTTCAAATTCTAAATAATATGTATCAAATTATATTTTTATTTTGCAACTCCCTCTATTTGTGATATTTATATAAAAAAAAACAGTTGCATTCATTCCTCTACAATTTGCAATTCACATATTTTAAGTTAAAACTAGAATAAAATAAAGGCATTTCATAATTAAATAACTATATACCTACATACATACATCAACTTAATGAAATTGAAACCCGCCATTATAGGTGTACTGCTTATAGATCTAAGGTCAAAAATCACACCTATGATCACAAAAAAGTAGCTTGTTGCAGATCGAGTTTTGACTTATTATGTCTTCGCTTCTAATGTGACAATATAGGTATAACTCGATGGCCAAAACTGGAACTACAGTGCCACAACCTTTTCTGTTCCGGTGACAGCGGCGCTACGTACGTTTTTCTTTTTTTTTGTAGCAATTTAACCGGCCCTGACTTCTAAGAACTTCAGCCGCCAGCAGCGCTATGGTTGGACATCAACTTGACAGCAGAATGACATTTAAAAAAAACACGCTAGTTCCACATTTTGGCCACCGGCACAGCAAAGTTTGTGGCACTGTAACATGTTTTGTTCATAATGTCATTTTTACTGTCAATTTCATGTCAATTTGCACTGTCCAATACATAGTGTGTGTCAGATAACTCTGCGCGTGACTGGCGCGTTTTTGGTGCTAGTTACAGTGCATTTTTTTGTTCTAATGATATAGAAAAGATTAGTATTCGATTATTACCGCGCGCAGACTTATCTGACGAGCACTTTAGGTCCAATATTATAGTAATATTATAGTATTCTTTGGTCCAACCAGCGCTGCTGTCACCGGAACAGAAAAGATTGTCGATCTATACACCTCTAACGGCGGGTTTCGATATAATTTAGTTCGGTATTCGACCACTACTCGATTGGCGCTACAATCGCTTTCTAGAGTAGTAGAATAGTGATTTTCGATCTTGATTCGACTTTGATCTTAATAAAATTCGATAAATGAAGGCTGTGCGTAAAGTTAGCAGCCTCACCACAGAATTAGATCGGTTTTGACTAACTTTGACTTAGGCTGCATTCAACCAAACTTTTATTCCGAGAATATAGCTTACTGTCGATACTAATGTCAAACTAGTATGGAGTTTTGACATTACTATCCGAAAGTAAGCATTATTCTTGGAATAAAAGTTTGGTTGAATGCAGCCTTAGTCAACTAAGTCAAAAAAAATTGTCTAAATAGTAATTTAATAGTAAGTTAAAGCATATAAATAGTGATACTATGGTTCAAATGGTATTTGATTAGGTATCTTGGTGATGTTGCTAACTTTATGTCAAGCTAGCAGGCACTGGCACCCTAAGAAATACAGTTCATATTAATGTGATTTATATGTCAAAAAATTTATAGGCCTTTGCCTTTGCCAACTGGCAAACAGACCTACAAAAAATGAGCAAGGCTCAAATATTAAACCACTAAGAAAATCCAAAGAAAGATGGTCTGAAGTGAAAGGCTATATATATGTATATGTCAAAAAAACGGTGTATAAATAGAGCTTTACAAATGTATGTCAATAAATAAAAATAAATTGTGCATGATTGTACCTAAAATCGAATGTATGGTAGAAGTTTACATACGAGTTTTAGAAAATTGCAAAGACGTTTTTTTTTTATTTTCAATAAATAAAAATAAATTGTGCATGATTGTACCTAAAATCGAATGTATGGTAGAAGTTTACATACGAGTTTTAGAAAATTGCAAAGACGTTTTTTTTTATTTATATTGTAAGATTCACAACTTCACACACAATTTTTTCATGTTTTTATTTGCTTCAAACTTGTACCTAACCGTTTTTCTAGAATCGCCATCGCAAGAACGTAAAGTTAGCAGACTGTAATATCTCAGCTTGTATTGAAGCACTATTATTTAAATTTTATGTATACAATTCACTATTTATACACAGTTTTTTGACGTTATAAATCACATTGATACGAACTGTATTTCTTAAGGTGCCTGCTAGCTTGACGTAAAGTTAGCAGCCTCACCAAGATACTCAAATATATTTTGAACAATTTTATTAGTATCACTATTTATATAATATACCGCACTATTTATTACTAGTTATACACAAATTTTTGACATAGGTAGAGTTATAGTAATTCCTCCTCCTCTAACCTCTAATTCCGTGGTGAGGCTGCTCAATTTACGCACATCATTCGCCAGGTTTTCCTATAATGATAAAGATAATAAATAACAACTTTGAACTTATCCAACACAAACAAGAAATCATGCATATTATTGTATCACATTATATAAAATCATTTAAGTTACGGTATCATTATTATATAAAAATACTATCAAAATATGGCTTTGCGAATGCTATGCAAGTTTATCACAGTCACTCCCAATGTTTTGTGAGTGTCAGAACCGCGGGACCATGTAACGCATGCACGTTGAAAAGTATATCTAGTTAATCCTATATCCGTACTTCTTGGTACCTTTGATTACAATGTTAGTACCTTTGTATATTTCATCTCATGCTTATTTTTAAATGGCCCGCCCGCCATTCTGACGTCGGGACCGCGGAACCACTGCCGACTTACCACCCGTCAAGACTGTACAGGTAAATTACCCAAAAATTTATTTCCCTTTCGCGTCCATTCCCATTCGCGTTTTTCCCCATTTGCTTTATTTTCCATACATGTTTATAACCAGTAGTTTTTTTTCACTCAAAAGCTTCAACGATGTTTTTAATGTACCATTTTTTATCACTCTGTTTATTACATAAAATGTTGTTTATTATATTATGTAACTATGAACGGTGAAGTTTACGTTTAAAATTTATGAGCATTTTAATCTTAACGGCTGATGTTAAGTCAGCAATAAATACTAAGAAAAAATTTGCAGGCACATCATAATAATTATGTTGAATGAAAGTACTTAAATATTGTTTTTACTTCTACTCTGATTTTTTTATGTTTTTATGTTTCCTCTTCTACTTTCCTTCCACTCATATTTTTTTCTAGTTTTCTCAACACACTCAAAAAGTTTGGCTATTTAAGATTGTGGCGTCTAATCAATTTAAGTTATAGGAAAATTAAACCAACAAGCCATCTAAAAGGTTCCCGTACGTAAATTAACTAATTATCTACATTTTTATCACATTGTCACGAAGCACCTGCAATGCAACGGGTCACATATTTTTTCTTAGTTTTTATGATTAACATAAAAATGCTCATAAATTGTGATTTTTGAACTATTATTATGCATTCACAATGCATTTCTGTAAGTATAAGAAAAATGTGATAGAAAACCACTTATAGAGCTCCTGGTTTTTACTATCAGATTTGTCCTATACTAATGCTCATAAATTTTAAATGGAAACTACACCGTTCATAATAATTATAAACACCATAAGTAATAACAGAGTACTAAGGAATAGTACATTAAAACCATCGTTGAAGCTTTTGGCGTGTGGTAAGTCGGCAGCGGTTCCGCGGTATAGACGTCAGAATGGCGGGACATTAAAAAATAAGCATGAGATAAGATATAGTGCAACAAGCTTTTCTGTTCCGGTGATAAGCTTTGGAACTAAAACAGTTTTCATACGACAGTCCATTTTGACAGCAAATTTCGTATTGCAAGTGGCTCCACTGTCACGGCTGTCACCGGAACAGACAGGAGTGTGGGACTGCACAAAGGTACTAAAACAATGTAAACAAAGGAACCAAGAAGTTCGGATATGGAATTAACTAGATGCAAATATTTGACATGGTCCCGCAGTTTTGACTCTATCAAAAAAGGGGTAAGTATCTTGAAAAATCTTCATTACAGTGCGACAGCATATCTGTTCCGGTGATAATCTTTGGAACTAAAACATTTTAGTACTTAAGTCCATTTTGACAGCTAATTTTGTATTGCAAGTGGCTCCTCTGTCACGTCACGGCTGTCACCGGAACAGACACTCTTGTGGGACTATAGATCTTTTTCACTGGAAATCCTCATTGGGCACATGGTTACTCCACTGTTGACTAATTTTGCAAATCCCGAAAATGTATTTCGTTGTTCGTCAGATTACAACGCAAAATGTGGAAGGAATTACGATTTACGCCAGATTATAAATAGGAAGTAAGTATAATGTCCAATGAGCAAAATTTTAGCGACAATTTTTGTTTGCTATTGTATTCAAAATTAAACCTTTAATATTGACTATCATGCTAATAGACATGGACTAAGCAATTACTCTTTTTCTATCTAAATAGTACAAAAATTCTAAGCTTATGAGAAAGTTTACACAATAACAACGCAAATGCAAAAACAAAACTTATGTAGATGTGGACCTAATTTTAAGAAATTGTTTTGTATTACTAGTAGGTATACCTACCATATTCGATTATAAATTCTTATTGTTTCTAACATCTATAAATAAGTAAATAATTGAAAAACATTACACAGTAACTTGCATTATAACAAGAGATATAAGTAACAGTATTGTGCCATAAGTGCATTTCGAGTTTTATTGATCAATTAATGTTTTTAGTCCAAGCATACAAGTCATCTGGCTTCAGATCTTTCTTATAAAGACTTTTACCCTGATACAGAAGCTCGGCAAATTGGGAGACAATCGGATCCCTCATGCATGAAGCAACGGCAATAACTTTATCGGACTCGTCAAAGAAGAAGATAACGAATTTGAGGGCATCTACATCACCATCTACCAAAGTACTAGCGGCCTTCCCGCATCCTGCATAGCGGATGGACTTTCCAAAGACTGCCGTCCAGAAATAGGGGACGGTTTTTAATGGGGTGTCTTTTTTCAGAATGTTCAAGGCAGCTACTCTGCCGTGGTACTGTGATAGTCCAATATGCCCAATACTCATTGATTTGTTATTATGCGCGAAGATGGGGGCGTTAGCGATGTCGCCACCGGCGTAGATATTTTTAATATTTGTCTCCAATCTATCGTTCACGTTAACCGCACCGTTTGGTGACATTTCAATACCGCTATCGCGTAGGAAATTGGTATAGAATGTGGTTCCCACGCCCAAAATGAGCATATCCGCTGGTAGTGTAGTTCCGTTGGCTAGCTCTACTGATTTTAATACGCCGTTCTCACCGTTGCATTTCGTTATAGTGGTTTCAAATTGGAACTTAACGCCTTTATCTTCATAAAGCTTCCTGAGGCTTTGTCCTATTTCACTTCCAAATATTTGTCCTAAAGGTGCGAAATCTTTGCCCACGACTGTCATTGATTTGGCTTTTTCATTGCACGATGACGCAGTTTCCAAACCGATGAAGCTCAAACCAAGAACGACGACATCCTTATCTTTTCCGTCGCCCAAAGTACTCAATATGTCGGCATTATCCTGATAATCTCTAACAGTGAAAATATTTTTGAGATCTATACCTGGAATGTCTGGTGTACGAGGTTTAGAACCAGACGCTAAGTACAAAGCGCTGAATCGTAGCTTGGTGCCATCACTGAGGTGCACTAAGCGTTCTTGTGGTTCCACTTTTGTTGCCTCGGTGTTTCTAAGGATTTCGATGTTAGCGTTTTGATAATATTCTTGGGTTCTGGCTTGGAGGGTTTCTATGTTGGATGCAGCACCGATTTTTGAGACCTTTGTTCTGTCGTAGGGAAGGTAGGCTTCCCTGGAGACTACTGTGATGCGGCCCTGGTAGCCCTCGCTGCGCAAGGTCTCCGCGCACGTGGCACCGGACGGGCCTCCGCCTACGATCACGACAACAGCACCGTCGCACACGCTGGCAGCCACCCCTATATCTTTGATACGTTTGTTTGTCTGTAAGTCGCTTATCTTTGCGCGCACCTGAAATGGAAAATGGAGTAATTTGATTACTATATTAGGTACTAACTAAGTAAAGCCTACGTCATTTAGGAATAGTCTAGTTTTCTGCTGTTTTGACCAACCAATTTCATTCGAACTTACAATAATAAAAAATTGTAGTACCTACACGAATCAGACGAAAACGTAGGCATTTTTATGTCTACCTAGTAATAAAAAAAATAAGTAAATATAATAATTTTCAACGTTGATTTGAACGGAAAATCATGTGTGAAAAACACACATTTTTATTAATTGTATATTTCAGTCAAACAGCTTCTTGGTGCTTAATTTACCCATAAGAATGCAATGACGTAATAGAAGTGAGTAATTCCCAACAAGTCACCATGTCTTGAGATAAGCCCAAAAGGTGACTTCTAACAAATACTTATAAAGTATTAGTTAGTTTAGTAACGGTTTTATCACGCCCACATTTTCGCACATAGGTAATATATTATGTGCTTGAATCAAATTTTATTAATGCGCAAAAAATATGTAACGACTAACGCCAGACAACAAAAGAAAAACCATACGAAAACACAAAATAAATTGTTTATTGAAAGTGTGCATAAGTTTAAAAATCTATAGATTTGGTGGAAGATCTTATGAGCGGACTCGTATTTTTGATGTATCCTACTAATATTATAAATGTGAAAGTTTAGATGTTTGGATGTTTGGATGTTTGGATGTTTGTTACTCAATCACGCGAAAACGGCTGAATGGATTTGGCTGAAATTTGGAACATAGATACTTTGTAGCCTGGAGAGGAACATAGGCTACTTTTTATCCCGGAAAAATATCACATTCCCGCGGGATAACGTCGTGTAGTTCACGCGGGCGAAGCCGCGGGCGGAAAGCTAGTATTATATATAATGTAACTCTCTGGAATTTGTCTTAGGTCTCTTTTATTTCCTATTTTTCTGCGACTGCGGCTAGTCACAGTCACACATCATTGCTATGTGTTTGTTTAGTAGGTAACGATATATTGAGTCACGCCGGCCGCCACGCTGCACGCTTCTGTTTGGTCAAGGTGACTCAAGGCCGGCCGCTTTTTACATGATTGTCTCACTGCAGAACGTTTCGTCGTCACGTCATGCGTTACATATCTACAGTGTGCCTTGAAACAGTTACTAATGGCAACTAATTCATTTTATAGGCTTTGCCTTAGTAGCGGGAGAGATAAGGAAACAAAGACGCTGTATTTCCAGAAACTGGCAATTGTTAGAGAAAAAGAGAAAAGACGCTAATTTCTTTAATGATTTTGTTTTAATACCACTTTTACATAAAAAGCATATGAATAAATCATGAAGTAGATGCGTCGCCCACTTAGTATTCCGTCTATTGCCGAGAGATATGTGCTTCCCCAGGGGCTTCCCTTTTAATTAAATACCTCCACTGCAATGGTTCTGGTTAAGTGGAAATTTTATTAAAATCTAAATTTATAGAAATAAATTTAATATCATATCGGCTTTTGTGATAATTTGTTGTTTAGAATAAAATTATTTTGATACTAAGATTTCAGATTTGACTCAACTCATTAGATAAGGATTGAGTTGAGTCTAATCTGAAATATTCTAGTTTAGACCTAAAGTGCAATAACAAGGCTTTATAACATGGACCTATTGATTTAGTTACATAGTGATATGAAGACGGTTAAACGACTTCCTGTTAACATTTACCATACTGTTTTAAATTATTACCTAAACAAAGGTCATTACGTGGAGGAGAGTTCCAAAATATAATTGGCCTTCTGGGATTTTATAAGTTACAATTTAACTTAGGTAATGACTTCACCGTAAGGGGAAAACATCACATGATTACTGAATCACGTGATGTTTTTAGCAACTTTTTAGACTCCCCCTCGCCCCTGGTGATACGTTTTGAGGCTTTGTACTAGGTATGTGATTGTGATAGGTACTTGGTGAATTGGTAATTTTTTCCCGGACCCCCCTCCGCCCTTTCACCCTCACGTGATTAATGGACAGCTTCTAAACGGTTTCAAAAAGCTGATCTGCGCCCTGATTCACAAACCTTCGGAAATGCTCCCCCGACAGCGGAATGTATGTACTGTCTCTTGTCGCTCACACTATACAGGGTTATTTTGAAATCACTGGCCAAATTTTTAATTTCGACTCAGAATCGGTAAGTGAACAACTTTCTCCAAAAAAACGGGTAAGGTATTATCTCGCCCGAATTCAACTGGCCCGCATTTTTGTTTTTGTTTTTAAAGATCACAGTTCTAACCTAACCTAACCTAACCAAATGGACTTAGGTTTATAGTTATTTGTATTTTAAATGATTACAACCAAAATGGTTAGATTAGGTTAGAACTGTGACCTATAAAAATAAAAACAAAAAAGCGGGCCAGTTGAATTCGGGCGAGATAATACCTTAGGGCAAAAAACATGGGCCGAAATATGTAAGTATTTCAGTATTTCTTACTTAATGGGAAGTCCAAAAATTTTTGTCTTCACTAACCGCTTCCGAGTCGAACTTAAAAATTTGGCCAGTGGTTTCAAAATAACCCTGTATAATAGACAAAGTACAGAATTCTAATCTGATTCCGTTTCCGACGGTTCGTGAATCAGGGGGCTGATCTAAACGTCACCTTTAGATTTTGAATAATTTAGTAAATATTCTTTATTTGGTTTCGTGCCAAGTGAAAATGAACAGTTTCTTTGAACTTGATCTTGCTATAGTCACTATATTATAATATAAGTCTGCTTCCGGTTTTATAATGTCCGCGGGGCGGTGGTGGGGCGCTCTGAATTACGTTATTAGTCCGTGCGACGTAATATGCTATAAAGCGGAGTTTCCGATCGATGGAGTACTTATTTAGAATCTTTACCTATTAGAATCCAACACAAGGCAATGATACCTCAAATTATTAAACGAATAAGGAATGGATAATACATGACGTTTTGTTTGTGTGCGATTTACATTGGGTTTATTAATCTTTTATAGCCACATGATGTGTACATACAGGGGGGGCTACCGGCTAAAAAAATGGATATGAGCATGGGCTTCCTTTAACATTTGATGATCATTTAGGGAAATAATATTGATTATTTAACCGGTAGCCCCCCCCCCCCCCCCCCCCCCCCCGAGGGGTACCCAGTGGCGAACTGACACTGTACGGGGCCCGGGGCTGCAATGCTTAATGAGAGGCCTCTGATTGCATACCCTATTTGGGATTAGATCAAGGGCATTTATGGCGTTTGAGGGGGCCTAGGGCCGCAGGCTCAGAATGTTTGTTTATTATTAGATCAAGGGCATTTGGAGGCGCTTGGTGGGCCCCCATCCCCGCATGCCCAGAATGCTTGTTTAAGTGTTGATCAAGAGCACATGAAGGTGTTTCGGGGCCTCCAGAGATCCGGAACGTTTGCACGAAGCCCAAAACGTTTTTTTAGCATTTAATCAAGGGCATATGGAGGGCCCGCAGGATCCCAGGGAAGGCGGTCCGCTCCTTGCGCCCTCAGGTTAGTCCGCCACTGGGGATACCTACTATCTGCGATCTCAATATTCTTGAATTTCGAGTGAAATAGTCTATATAAATAAAAATTTATGTTTTCATGTGTTCCTTAGGGTCCACGGAAGGTTTTTATGGAGAGAAAAACATAGAGAAATAATAGCTGTTACTTACCTTTCTTGATATTTTGAATGATGACATTGATGACCCATGAGGACGTTCCTTTTACCTGCTTACCATCAGATTCCAACAAGGTGTTATTAATGTCGCAAAACTAACCTTGACCTCGCCTTTTTCGCCAACGGTTACTTGATAGCACGGCAAGGAGTCAAATCCGGGGAAGTCTTCAATATCCCCGGTCTTGATGTTAAAGCAAGCGCCGTGCCAGGGACACCTCACTCGGCCGTCGCCTAGCGCCCCGTTTACTAAAGGCGCTCCATAGTGCGTGCATTTCGTTCCGACTGCACTGAATTCGCCTTTTTGTTTGACAAGCAGAACCCTCCCAGAGTCGCCGAGTTCGAAAACCTTCATTTCGTTGTCTTTAAGGTCATTTTCGTTGCACACTACTGATTCGACATAGTTGCTGCTTGATTCCATGCGGGATATTGTGCCGATGCCACCTGATGATTAATAATATTTGTTATTAAGTTTGTCTTAGTAGGTAATATTATACGAAAATAATTAATGCGAAAGTTTGGATGTTAAAGATGTTTGTTAGTCAGTCACGGCGAAACAGATGCGGATCTGGATGAAATTTGTATAGCATCAAGGGATGAAGGTTACTTCTCACCTTGGGAAAATATCCCATTCCTACGGGAAAACATTGCCCCTAACTCACGCGGGCAAAATCGCGGGCGAAAAGCTAGTAGAATATACAATAGGGTTCATTACACTACAGCAGGATCGATATGACGCGGCGACGGTAAACTCTAGGAAGGTAATTGTAGATCGTTTGCACACTTTGCTACATAAATATCTAGGAGTCTACTAAATTGATTAGGATTCGTAACAACGACGGGGACGACTAATGACGGGGATAAGAAAACCGGACCTTTATGATCACTTCCAACAGTTCCAATCCAACACAAGGAGATTCAAGTAAAGATGTTTTATCTCACGAGCGTGGGTGAGGTACGCTTGTGTGTGTAGACCGCAGCCTCCTCTTGTCATACAAACTGTCTGTCAAACCATGTATATACACGGGTGCACACAACAAAAAGTGGACAGCGCTCGTGTGATAGAAACTACTACCTATAAACACAAATTAAAATTAAAAGAATAATCGGAAGTAGGGCTACCATGAATTTTAATGCCGTGACCAGACCTCGGCCGGATTTTATGCCAGAACTTGTGCCAGATGAAAGCGCGCGAAATTAACGATATTAAGCTGTTCTAGGAGTTTTGTATTTTAAAAAATTACCTGAAACGTAAGGAAACTGAAGATTGTGAGACTGCTGACAAAATATAGGTTGCTTTTAACTAAGGTGAAAGACGAATGTCACATTTCCGAATTACTTCGCATTTGCCAGTATTTTTTTTGCATTATGCCTCACAATGTGAACATCGAACATATTTTCTAACTGATGACAACGCAGTGGACACAAGAGAGAAACAGACTATCAGTTGAGTCCGTTAGAGCTATCCTACTTATGAAGTAGGTATAACTGGAAAGATTACAGTTGCCATAAACGTATGAAGTTAGAATATTTTGGTCAAAACCAAATTATAAAAGCTGTTTCTAGTAATACAAAATATAAATTAACACTTTGACGTGTAACTTTTGATTACTTAGCATGATTTTTATACTTTGAATAAATGTTTAATAATGATAGATTTTTGTTTGTTCTTAAACTTTAGACAAGACCGGACTCTTTGTTAAAAATCAGAATTTTTCATCTTCCAATACTGGATTTCCAATTCCGGAAGACACTTAAGTAGGTATTGAGAGATATAGGGTACTTGTTTATATTAATTTTAATTTACTTTGCAAATAAAATTAACTGAATGATAAAATAAGTGCAAAGCATTCTTCTCTGCTAAGGTATTCAAAACAGATTCCAAAATATCTGTAAATAAATATACTTAACTTTAACATATACTTAGGTACTTACATAAGCAGAATCTAATGTGTTGTAGTTAAAAATTTTATTGTAATTTTTTATTATGCTGTGCTGCTGACCAAACATAATTATTTTTAATTTTAAAGCCACTATTGTTACGTTTTCAAATAAATAAAAATGTTAGATGTATACATGCATATTTTAATAATTATGGTAATTATTTGTTTATGGACAACTAGCTTTCCGCCCGCGGCTTCGCCCGCGTGGACTACACGACGTTATCCCGTGAGAACGTAATATTTTTCCGGGATAAAAAGTAGCCTATGTTCCTTTTCAGGCTACAAAGTATCTGTGTCCCAAATTTCAGCCAAATCCGTTCAGCCGTTTTGGCGTGATTGAGTAACAAAACAAACATCCAAACATCTAAACTTTCACATTTATAATATTAGTAGGAGTAGGACTAACAAGACATAAATCGGATTATATTAAAATAACATAAGAAGGCTTAAATAAATCTAAATTTTGTCTCAAAACTTAGTAGCGAATAAAATGACTTAAAATATAGATATGCATAAATGAACCTTTCAGCAACTATATTTTAAAAACTTACTTGATTCCGCGGTCCCCTTTCCACAGCTATTAGGGGCATAAGATCTTGAGAAAGAACTACCCATTCTTGAAACGGATCCTAAAAGTAGGTACAAATTTGAATTTATGATTTGGGACGGGAAAACATAGTTAATTTACGTAGGTAGGTAGGTACTAAAATAATTAAATTCTAGATATTATTCTTGAACAAGTTAAAAGTGTAAGACAATGATTTTACTTTAGAGATTACTTACAAAACATTTATTTAACAGATGTAGCGAAAGGAATTACCTTGAAAATATCGCTCAATAACCTAGTGTACTAGTGCAGCGTAGCGGTAAAATTCACGAAAATTATGGAGTAAAAACTAATCATTTTTATTTATGCAACATCGCAGTGTTGCTAGCTACTACTTACGTGAAGTCCAGTGGTGATAGTGCTTTGCAGCGTGCCCAGCATGAATGTTTAGTCTTGATACACTGAGTATAAGTCGCATAGAACTCATTTTTAGGGTCTGGTCATTCAGGTGTGTTCAGAGACATGCGACCTAAGTTATGACTAGATGATAAGATAAGCTATCACAATCATAATATTATGTAATATTCGAAAAAAAGGACCCATTATTCCAGATAAATGAGTTAAATACGTAAGTCTGGCAATCATGTCCAAATGTCTGTAGGTCTGTAGTATTGTCACTGTCACAATGACAGGAAGGACCTAGGCCGTGTTCCGAAATACGCTGACAGCGCTGTTAGCGCGAATCCGACCAAATTTAGTAGACACAAAATATCACACACAAAATAGGATTTTTGTACCTACTGCATTTATATGGATTCGCGCTAAAAGCACTTTTGGCGTAATTCGGAACTTAACAACTGCCTGATGCAAGAAGATTACAAGGAAACTGGAGATAGTAGTACTAAAACTTTTAAGGCTGATTTACATTTGCATAAGTACAGTAGCGAGTTAACTTACGGTCTTGGCGAGTTAAGTTCTTATTATTTATTTATTCACAACGGGGTAGTACTTAGCCTTCATCACACCTGATTTTGATTTTTTTCATCATCTTTTTCGTTTGGACAGGGATTTGCCAGTTAAGTAATAACTTAACGATTAAGTACAGAGAATAGGATGTGGTTCTATTTTTTCGGTAAGTCAAGTGCAAATCGACCCCGCCCGTGCGTCCCTACCCAGGGGGGCTACCGCGTAACTTTATGGGTATGAACTTCATACGTTTATGGGAACTTTAAGTCAATTTTTTTAAAGAAAATAGCCACTATGAGTTCCTTGTTTTGTGACGTCGGGTATAACGATAGCTAGCTAACAACGTTTAACAGAACAAAGCGTCAAAAATCTATCAAAATAAGGAATTCAAATGACACTTGAAGCCCATACCCATATCCAGATTTTTTTGCCGGTAGCCCCCCTGGGGGGCTACCGCGTAACTTTATGGGTATGAAAATCATACATTTTTGGGAACTTTAAGTCAATTTTATAAAGAAAATAGCCGCTATCTTCCTTGTTTTGTGACGTCGGGTATAACGATAACTAGCTAGCAACGTTCAACAGAACAAAGCAGCAAAAATCTATCAGAATAAGGAATTCAATTGACAGTTGAAGCCAATACCCATATCCATATTTCTTAGCCGGTAGCCCCCCAGCGCAAAGCGACGGACGGGGCGGGGCGGCCTGCCGTGAATGGGCCCCTTTACTCATTTTATCAATCTGTGGTGTGATGAGAAATGTGAGAAATGTCATGTCAATTGTCATTTGTCATTCAATTTATGACAGTGACAGGTTTGTCTGGTTTGTCTGATTATGGTGGAAAAAGTACGTGGCTTAGTGGGAAACTGTATGGAAATTATATTATGTTTTTCCTGAGCTTTCTGTAAACAGTGCAAAAAACCAACCAAAATGTCCGACGTTGTAGTGGCTAAAGGACAACCAACTCCTGGTGATCCGGAGAAGAAAGGCTGGCTTTTTAAATGGACAAATTACTTAAAGGGTTATCAGCGGAGATGGTTCGTGTTATCCAATGGATTACTGTCTTATTACAGGTAAATATTATTGGCAATGCCCCTTTGCATAATTTGATTTTTAAGTAATACGTAACAATTGGTAATATGTTAAGAAAATAGTTATGTAGTTAGATTAACGATACCTTTATATTCGTTATTTAATTTTGTAGAATGACGCAGTGGTTTATTTATCATGTTCTGAATAGTTGCCTACAGTTTTCTTGGTTAGATGTTTTTATCTTAATAGGCGTTTACGCTTAAATCTGGGTACCAAATAAACAATTTAAACAACTGTAATTTGAATAAACATTCTGCTATAAATAAAAAAATGTTTCTTGATTGTAATACCTAATTCAATCCTAATTTTGTGTTATCTTCGTTTAATGTTTCATATTTGATAGAGAAAAGATCTAAATAATTTGAAATTTCTCATTGTTTAAGTATGTGTTGAAAAATATCAATACTAATAAGTACACCCCTTTGCTTCAAATCATAATGTTTTTAGAATCTTAGCTGATATTTGGAAGGCATGTTGCTTTGTTTCTGTTATAAAATAAGCTTTGCCTTATTTATTTCTATCCAATATTTTAATTTTTCAGAAATCAAGCCGAAATGGCTCATACATGCCGAGGCACAATATCATTGCTGGGTGCATTAATACACACAGCTGACTCGTGCACATTTGTTATAAGCAATGGAGGCACGCAGACATTCCACATTCGAGCCCATGATGAGGTGGAGAGGCAAAGCTGGGTCACAGCTTTGGAACTGGCCAAAGCCAAGGCAATGTAAGTCTTATTCCTGAATACTCAAATGCTACTTAACTTAAGGAGCATCTCCAACATCATTCTGTAACATCGCCTAGCAATAAATATCAAACGTCTCACGGAGACACCATAATGTCTAAGACACTGCCTAAGACTTATTAAAGACAAATAATATATTGTTCAAGCAGTTTGTTGCGGTGTGACCTTTTTTACAAGCTTTTTATTAACTTACCATGTTAGTGAGTTAGTTTGCTTGTTACTTAGTTAGTGGGGGACAAATCTTGCAAGCTTAATTTGACCCACTTCCTAGTGTCCAATGGAGCTGAAATTTTGTATACAGGTTTGGTTTAGATGACGATACAATATTAAAGTATTAAAGTACAGTCAGCAAAAAAGCTTGTCATAAAAATGAAATTTTTACTAAAAACTAATCTTGTAGTTATAATTCTGAAATCATTTTCATAACTGAATTAGAATATGTAAATGTAAAAAGTCATGGAGAAAACTAGTTCCTTGTTTCTATTCATTTGGAGGTTGGGAAAATCCAAAATTCAATCAATAATTTCAATTTTCCTTGTAATCTTTTACAATGGCACTCATGGCTTGAATAGTAAAAAGTTGTGCCAATAAAAATCTACAATATCTTTTTAGAAAGTCATAGCTACACTGCTGCTGCCAAGTTTTTATTTTATGTGAGATACAGGCCAAGATCTTACAGCTGTTGTTATGTTAAATTACATTTATTTTAATCTGTCATATTACTTCCCATAAAAATGATCCGATAATATTTTTTTACATAATCACATATTGGACTGGCAACAATATGTTAATAGGTAATTAGAACAATAACTTAGTTGCGGGATACTGTATCTTCATTGTAAGATCTGAATGCCTTACATTGCAACTATGTTTGTACACCGCGTATGTGTACTAGTGATGTAACGAATATTCGCATTTGTAGGTATTCGCAAACATTGTGCGAATATTTTGCAAATATGAATGTAATAAAAAAAAAATTATTATGAAATAAAAGTTCTAGCGGTTGTAACTACACCTTTAAGGTTTTTAATGATCATCCACTCTTCAGAAGTTAGTTGGGGAATTTTACAATTTTTTGTGGATGGATAAAGACTCTTGGACTTCCAAAATAGGTTGCAAGGTTGTAACATATAAATGCTGATCTTCCATTGTGTTTGTGCAGCCGCCGCGACTATTTCTTGAGCTTTGACCCCTTCTTTCAATACGTTTTGAAACTTGTGTGTAAAACATATTCGCATTTGCGATCATCACTAATGTTCCCTCTTACGGAATCAGTGACAGCCTTTGCATCGGGATCACCGACTTCCTTAGAACCGTTCAATTCGTGTCGTTTTGGATGGTCTGACCTAAAGAATATTGATGCCGGAGTTCCCGAAAGTTTGGTGTTATCTGCAACGTTAATCCTTCACCATATTAACGACCTGTTGGTGCCCGGTACCTACGGTTATAAATAAAATAAATAAATAAAATTCATTTATTTCAGGCGAAAAGCCCATAAAATTCGCATTACAATTAAATTAATAAATACAATCAAATATAAAATAATAATAATAGTACTTTTTAGAGGAGTTAGTAACATTTTTTTTTCTTAACCTATGTTAGTATTGTTAAATAATGCAGCTACTTTTTTAACCCCATCGCTATTTCGACCCAGTGCCTTTGAATGGGGCAGTCTGGTCTGCCTGCAATCACCTTCAGGATGCCATTGCCACTGTTACGTAGACGCTGCAGTAAGGAGGCAGCTCTTTTGCGCATAATCGCATGGAACCCATCTGTGCGATTATCAGCAAACATCTTTGATGCACTACAACGCCACGGCAGTCCCAACAGCATCCTGAAAGCGTTGTTATACTGTACACGCAGGACGTTATAAGCTCGACGCGAATATGCCACCCACAGACCACCCGTATAAAATGACTGACAGAACGCTTTGAACAACGTTACTTTTACGTCTGCAGTACACCGAGCGAATCTGCGGACAAGCATATTGCATCTCACTGCCAACGCCCTGCGTTCCCTCTCTATGTCGCCATCATCCCCCATGTCATCCGCAACAATATGGCCTAGATATTTAAACTTATTTACTACTTTAAGCGCTACTCCATTATGCCGATGACACCACTGTTACCTGTAGAGATGCAAAGACTAGCACTAATGAAGTCCAGTGTGTCCAGACTTAGCGAGAGTCCCTAATTAGGCAAGAATCTGGCACTTCAGGCTGTCTCTGACTGGGGCAATGCCAACCTTGTCAGTTTCAATGCAACCAAAACGCAGACGTGTCTTTTCTCGGCCAAACGGAGTCCTTTCCAACTGACTCCGACTTTCTAGTGTGTATCCTTACCATTAGCCGAATATCTACAGCTTCTCGGCCTAACTCTGTCGTCTGAGCTTAATTTCGGCGAGTGTATAGACACGATTGCAAAAACTGCTGCGAAAAAGCTGGGCGTTCTCTCAAAAGCTAGACGGTACTTCTCTTCGGAGCAATTGCTTCTGCTATACAAAGCACAAATTCTTCCGTACATGGAGTACTGCTGTCACCTTTGGGATGGGTCCGCGAAGTACCAGCTAGCAATTTTAGACTCGATATAAAGATAAACTACAGAGTCTCAATCACCGCGGTAGAGTTGCTAGCTTATCTGAGTTTTACAGGATACACTTTGGAGAGTTTAAACTGGGGTACCAGACGCAGGTTAGCTTACTATCCTTACAAAGGAGACATTCCACCTGTCTGTACGAAGCGTTTGCAAGTTCTTTCTTGATGCTTGCTGCTAAATTGGAATGCGCTGCCTGCGCATGTATTCCCCGATCAATAAAACCTTGGCCTCTTCAAGGTAAGAGTGAATGGGCACCTACTGGGTATGCATGCTACACCTTAGACTGCATCCTGTCTGTAAGGGAAGATGGCGGTCAAATGCTTAACCAGTTTTTATAAAAACAATGTGTTCATACATATAGTATGCGGTGTAGGTAACACCGCATTTTTTTGAGCGCGCCGGCCGGGGACGCTCGTTTGTATTGATACACACCGCTCTATAAAAGCTCATAAGGTTTATGTAGGTACGTACATGACTCCGTAGTACACGGAGTAACGTGCACCGTTCGCCGTCCCGCTCCAGCAGGCCTTTAAATCAACGAAAACCGAAACTTCGTTGTATGTACCCATGACCAATCCCTCACTCTCTCCGAGCATGACAGAATCGGAGTAAAAGCGACGGGGATAATGAAGTTTAATTTTTCGTTAAATTAGAGTAAGCTCCAGCTCCGCGCCGAAACCGCGTGTACATCGCATTAATGCCGCGTTAAACATTATTTTTAACCGACTTCCAAAAAAGGAGGAGGTTATCAATTCGACTGTATTTTTTTTTATGTGTGTTACCTCAGTACTTTTTAATTAATGTACCGATTTGGATAATTCTTTTTTTATCTGAAAGGTGACGCTTGGTCTCGTGTGGTCCCATTCAAATTTCATCAAGAACTGACGAAAGTTCAGGAGTTATCTTAAGTAATGCGTATTTATACTTTAGTTTGTGTATTTAGACGATTTCTTATTTTCAAAATATTTTTTTTCTTTCGAAAGTTTATACTTACTTACTTCTGACGTGATCTTATTTTCACCAAGTCAGGATCAGGAGATGAAATCCCAGGAAAATCGAGAGAAATTCTCAAATATAGGCAAGCCTTATGCGTTCCATTTATTTTTGAAGTTAGTCAAGTATTTGCATCTGGTAGTCATCATCTCATAGTGATGAGCTGGTGATGAAAGCTACAACTCCTTAAAGGTTAGGAGCTGGAGAATAATTCTTTAAGTATTAATCGTACGTATGGACCGATAGTTATATTCTTTCAGGTTATTAAGGTGAGCTGATGATGAGAGGTGAAACTCCTCAACAGTTAGGTAGGAGTTATTTGATGTTTTATAAATACCATATGCACGAATGGACCTTCAGTTGTATTCCTTCAAGTTATTTAGGTAGCTAAAGATGGAAAGCTTAACTCCGTCACGGTTAGGATATTTACAACAATTTATCATAATCACCATGTAGTTTCTTAAGCTACGATTATTTACACTAAAAATCGAAGAATAAAATCGTTTTTTAAAAAAATGTAACCGCCTTCAAAAAGAATCTTCAAACAAAAATTAACAAACACTAAAAAACCAAAAACATAATTAGAATTATTAATTCAAAGGACGAAAATGTGTGACTTTTTCTAACTTATCTTGGTTCGGTTCAAACAGTTCAGTAAAACTGTTTGAAGTCGGTGCCAAGCCAAAAAAAATAAGAACGCATTATACTAAGGCCGAGTTCGACCAAACTTTTATTCCGAGAATATCGCTTACTGTCGGACACTAATGTAAAACTAGTATGGGGTTTTGACATTACTATCCGAAAGTAAGCGTTATTCTTGGAATAAAACTTTGGTCGAATGCAGCCTAAGTGAAGTAACACACATATTTAAAAAAAACGGTCTCAAGCGTGAGGTATTTACCGCAAATACCTATTAGACTTGGCACCGACTTCAAACAGTTCAGTAAGTACCAAGATAAGTTAGAAAAAGTCACGCATTTTCGTCCTTTGAATTAATAATTCTAATTATTTTTTTCGTTTTTTAGTTTGTTAATTTTTGTTTGAAGATTCTTTTTAAAGTCTGTTAATTTTTTTTAAAAACGTTTTTATATTAAACTGTCCTTATGCAAGCATCGTGTAATTTACACCAAACTCATCTGTCCTCTCCCCCATCTGTTCATATTTATTCTGAACAAAATAAGGATCGCTCTACACTGCACTCCAAACCGTTATAATTTTTGATGATTCGACTTGAAAGAAATCCACAAAGTTTCCAGCCGCTCTAGTCGCTGCTGACAATATTCCACGGTTTTCCTTTTGCTCCATCTATTTTAAAGTTGCTCAAAAGTTTTGATACTGACTTAGGCCCTTATTCCTCGTACATTACCAAATTTAATAACTGGCTTTCTACAAGGAAAAATAATTATTCCTAGCTTACCTGGTTTTCAAATGGGATCCTCCACTCCATCGCGACGGTATATAATAATGCACTAAATAATTAAAATTATAATTTCTATAAAATGCTCGCCATCCTTAGCGCTCAAAGTGACGTCAATACCTACGGTGTTCGGAAACAGTGCAAGGCACCGAACAGTAGGTAGGTACTACTTAGTAAATTGTCTCTACTCTACCTACAACAGATAGTGTTATTTGCAGCCGAGCCCAAGAATCAGACGACGATGAAGATCAAATGTCGTCAGGGGCTGTTGCAGTAGGCAGCGGGGAAGGGGAGGGTGAAGACGCGGGGGGTATCGCTCGCGAGCTGGCCGCCAGGTTCCACGACTTGAGGACTTGTTCAGAGCTGGTAGCAAGACATGGCGCCGCGCTACAGAGGTCATTAGTGGACCTTGAGACTCCACCTACAGACACCACTAAGCAAGTATCCGAAAGGGCTACGCTCTTCAGGATATCGTGCAACGCGATGATGAATGTAAGTTTTTTTGTAGATATAGCGCATGATTTTATTTAACTCAACATATAAACTGCATATACAGGATATTTATTTTATCACTGCACAAATTTTGAGGATCGACTCAGAATCGGTAAATGAACATCTTTCTCCTAGAAACATAGGATGTAGCGAGCGTTATACGCCCACTTGAGAGTATAATTATAAGTAGATTATTTTGACAGTGTCAATAATACTAAGGTATTTCAAACTTGGAACGCTTCCTGTCATTTATAATGTAAGATCGTAACATTCGTAACCTTTTTTCTCCGTTTAAAAAAAAGTCAGTCTGTCCATATAAAGTTTTCATTTAGTTCGTGAGCCTTCATCTAGTACTATTGTCGATCGAAGCTCTTCATACAAATCGGACTGATCACTGCTCGATTTAGTATGGGAAGTCCATATATTTTTGGCGTATTTCGACCCATGTTTCTAGGAGAAAGTTGTTAACTTATCGATTCTAAATCGATCTTAAAAATGTGTGCACTAATAAAAAAAATATCCTGTATAGGCCGAGGATTCGATGGTGATATTCGCTTGCACCCAATCTACGCGCACGTGCATTTGGCCTTAAAGTAGTCGAAAGAGAAGTTCTCCGATTGCACTACATAATATGACTAGTGGCTTACCGCGGTCACAGATTACTAAATAATTACTATGTAACAGATAGTGCATTCCGCTAAGTCATTTATATAAATAGCAACTCTAACTTAACGTAATAAAGTAGAATTCAGCTTGTACGGCGCAAATGGCGAACGGCCACTCGTTGCATCTCTTTCTATCGCATATATTCTTGCTCTTTTGCGGACCTAGGTAATTTCTATGGATTTGCACCGCCCCGCGCCGGCGCCGGCGTTACCGCCGCGTTTTCGAGCCGACACGGGGAGTGAAACAGGCCTGCCGCGGTTTTATCCGCGTGGTACCCGTTCCCGTAGGAAAATATAGCCTATGTTACTCGGGATGAATTTATTTTTCTAATTGTGAAAGAATTTTTTAAATTAGTCCAGTAGTTTTTGAGTTTATTCGTTACAACCAAAATTACAAATCTGTTATCTTTATAATATTAGTATGGAATAGTAGGGCCAAACTATACAGAATTCTCATACCAAGTTATCGTTAAACCTATAATTAAAATTGTCGTAACTAGAAACATGATCACTATGTTCTAGAATAGATGATCAAACGAACTACTGTGAAGTTCGATCGCTATTATATGAGTCGTTTCATTCGAAGATATAATATTTACAGAGTAGTCCCTTTAACCTACAGGCAACTTCGCACGTCTTTAGAGATTTAAAAAAAAAAAGTTCACTAATCTGTCATTTACTGTTCTGTGGTCAGTTTGACGCCATTTTTCTCATTTCGTTTAGAGCAAGTTCAGAGTAATAGCGGTGTTCTAGAACAAAGCTTAACTAGTGGGTTTGTAAACCTCCGCCTGCAGCTGAGGTTTACTGGGCTGGGCGGGTTGCTATATCTTCGAATGAAACGACTCATATAATAGCGATCGAACTTCACAGTAGTTCGTTTGATCATCTATTATATTTCGTCGTTTCATTCTTTGATATAATATTTACAGAGTAGATGTTTAGAGATTTAAGTTTTGTTCTAGAAGAAGTGTTGATGGGTTGTTTTTATAAGAATAAATAACCATCTCAATTAAACATATTATGTATTTGTTCATAAGCAGAATGTAAACAATCAACCCTTAAATAATAATAAGTTTTCTCCGTACAAATTAAATACCTAATCATAAATCAGCAACAAAAAAAAAAGTAACTAAGTAATCATTAGTAGGGAACGTTACGGTTCTCGCGAAGACATCTTCGCTTTCAATAGGCCGCAGGGCCGCTCCGCCCCTGTGTGCGAAGTGTGCGGCGCACACAGGCGCCAAGGCAATAGGGGCGCCGCTATCGAAATTATTCATCAAAAAACTTATGCTAAAGCGAGATAGCAATGAGAAAACGACGCGCGCGGGAGCGGGATTTTGCAGATTAGGCAAAAACAACACAAAATCACTTCGTATTAAATAACTACGATTTAAAAAAAAATCCTTCTATACGATCCTAAATATTATTCGTGTCCACTAATTAAACCAATTCCCAAAAGTGTAAGTAACCCCATTTAAGAATAATCTTGAATTTTCGTATTTGTTAGTGGTCTTTTCGGAAAGAAAGTGTCGAGGCAAAATCAATAAATCGTGTTTTTGAAACTAATACGGATCTAGATAAAGGTATGAAGAAATATATATCTTATTACCAGATTTGTAACAACTGTAACCGTCCTACAGTTTTAAATCAAAAAGTCCATACTTTTTCCGAGTAGCGCCTTAACGCCTTAACGCCGATGATTTGTGTGAAGAAATTATGTCATGTCAATGTTTTTTCAAAAAATTTAATAATGATGTGGCGAAAAGTCAAATAAGACCAAAAAAATAAGAGTGAAGGTACATTAAAAATTCAAAAAATTCAAAATTCAAAATTATCAATCCGCAAAAAGCTGAAATTTGGTGAAATTGTTAAAAGCATTTAAAAATTAAATTTAAAAAGTCCTCATCGATCCGGTACCTGGAAAAAAACACTCGAAGTCAAGGGTAAAAAAATGGGTATTTCGCGATTTTTAGCAAAACGATAAGATTTATCATAAAAAAAGCTCAAACAAAAATTGTAGACCATGTAATTATCTACAAAAAGTATGTAAATACTTTTTCCGTAAGAGCCACCGTTTCTGAAATATAACGATTCAAAAAGTTGGAAACGTTGTAATCAATCATATACATCATATACACATTTCCACGGCATCTATGAGGTAGCGCGTTTTTTAAAGTGTTTTCCCCGGTAGGCCTATTCCACGGGTATGTTGTGATTCTAAACGATTGCATAGCAGACTAGCTGTGCACCTGCGGCTTCGTCCGCGAGGACTACACGACATTATCCCGCGAGAATGTGATATTTTTCCGGGATGAAAAGTAGCCTATGTTCCTCTCCAACATTCAAAGTATCTGTGTCCCAAGTTTCAGCCAAATCCGTTCCGCCGTTTTGGCGTGATTGAGTAAGACACATCCAAACATCTAAACATGCACATTTACGTTATCCCGCGGGAATGTGATATTTTTCCGGGATAAAAAATAACCTATGTTCTTCTCCAGGCTACAAAGTTTCTGTGTCCCAAATCCGTTCAGCCGTTTTGGCGTGATTGAGTACAAACGTCCAAACATCTAAGCTTTGCATAATGATGACGATTACACCTTTCCAAATTTTTTTAATCGATATATCTCAGAAACGATGGCTCTTAGAAAAAAGTATTGAGCCATTTTTATAGATAATTACATGATTTACAATTTTGTCTTTGCTAATTTTACGATAAAACTTACCGTTTTGCTGAAAAAACGCGAATTTGACATTTGACCTCGAATTTTTTTTCCAGGTACCAGATCGATGAAGGCTTTTTAAATTTCATTTATAATTATGTTTTGAACAATCTCACCAACTTTCAGCTTCTTTCGAATTAATGTATCTTCGGATGTCTAAATTGACCGGACTATATTTTATATTCTTACACATTTTAGACTCTTGTTGTTTTTTTAACATAGAATACGTAATAGTTAAATTAGTATTATTAGAAAAAAGTCAGTTATTTTGTTATTAATATATAAATATACGATTAGATAGAACATCTTAAATAAAGAATGTAAAAATTTAGGAAAAAAAGGAAAAATTTTAGGAAAAACCTAAAAACTAGAGAACATTTATTTCCGTCAAAATTAACAAAAATAAATAAAAATAAGTTAAAACATTAAGATAATTAAGATTCGTGAAAAAAAGAGGCGCTTCATAGGTTTCGCACACAGGCGCAGTGGGGGGTCGGAGCGGCCCTGATAGGCCGGTTATAGAACCGAGCAAAGGCTGTGTAGATGTAGGTACTTGTCCAACCAGCTGTTTTTCTTATCTCGTCTACAAACACTGAGTCGTGAGCAAGCACGGTCGAGATGGAGGCGTATCGTGTGCTATCGCCACTCTCTCCCAAGCTCCCAACAGCTTTAACCCAGCGGCTTATAGACTGCGAGCTGGTGCGCTTGTGGAGTTTTTTGTATTTTAACAACAGTTTGTCTGCGTTCAAAGTCATCATATTTTTTGAAAAATATATATGATCGACGAGGACTGAAGCAGGGCATATATTTATTTTCTCGTGAAAGAATGACAAGTACAGCATGGGTTGTTCGCGGCCCGGGACCGAAGTTTTAATAATGTCGGTTATGGCTCTCTTAACACCGTCTTGAGAAATGAATACATTTTCTAGTTTTATAAGCGTGAAAGTTTGTACCCTGTGCATTGTACAAAGTGTTCTTGTCTAGGCTCAGTACTAAATTTGGGTATCAATTAGGTATGTGGTTGAGAACAAGTTGCGGGTCCCAAGACTCCCAAGTAGAGGTATATTTAGGGCGACTTGGTTTAAGTTTGTAAGCGCCTTTTAGAACTCGTTAAATACACTCATGTGAGCCGATGTTACTATTTAATGGTTTAAGAACAGTGAAACGGTACGGCACGGGACGGTGATTTAATATCAACGTAAGCTTCGTCAGATAGCTCCCATTCAGTATCGGCACAAAGTAACTACGCGGGCGGGCGGTCGCCCTAGCAGAGAGTCCGCTTAGAACAAAGTGCCATTTTCGTCACGCACACATAGACGTCACATATACAGGCAAAATGGGACAGTTTGGGACAGTATTCAGTCGCGACTATCGCAAAGAGGTCAGTGATCGCAAGTTCCAAAGAGCATTTAATTGATCACTTCACGTCCGCGCCGCTACGTGTCACTGTGACACTTATATACCAATTTTACTATTAATTAACAAAAATTAATAACCAATATTATTACAGTTGCAGTGTATTTGGTTGTCTAAATACGACTAAAAACTGTGCATACACGTTCTTTAAATTTCCAAACGATATTGAAAGGTAAGTTATGTCAAACTGTTTTCTCTTGTTGGTAGGTGAGTATACCTAGGTACTTTTGGGACTAGCCGCTTTGATAACGACGATGAACCATACACATTCATCTTATAGTTAGCTGGTTGTGGTAAAACGCCAGTAATTGGGTTCTATGGTCCTTATTTAGATGTTATAGTATTCTCAAAACTTCTTGGCGGTTCAGCGAACACAGCCACAAGTCATGTTGACGAATTTTCAAGTAAAAGTTGTCGTTGCATTTTCTTTTATTTTAGCAGTGTAATGAAATCCTACTTACATTTTAGAGACTTCAGTCATTAAACCCCAAATAACATTTTACTTGCAGTATTTTTTTCATCTAAGCGCACGGCAGTGTGCCAGCCAAGTTCAGGAAAGGACGCCAATCAATAAATCCCAAATAACATTTCACTTGCAGTAAAGTTTTCTTTATCTAGGCGCACGGCAGTGTGCTTGCCAAGTTTGGGAGAGAACGCCAGTCATTATACTTTCCCCAAATAACATTTTACTTGCAGTAAAGTTTTTTTTGACGCACGGCAGTGTGCCAGCCAAGTTCAGGAGAAAACGAACCACGCACGATTATGCGTATACCTATTTATTTTAACGTCTTAATCGTAGGAGTGCCATAGGCTATTTTCGTTGCAAAACTAACTAGTTCATTTTAAAAATCAAATGATTTTTTTTCAGACGTTTCAGACGAACCTTATGGATAAGTTTAATTGATCGAGAAGATGTACGCAACAAATGGTCAACATATCTTCGAGTTTGTGAGGCCCATTTCGAAACCAATTCTATAATCAAGACATCGAACCGAACTGTCCTGAAAAAGGCATTAGTGCCTTTTTCAGGACAGTTCGGTTCCCAAACTTTTGCTACCTGTCAAAAAAAATTTAAATGAAGAATCGCAAGCAACTGTGGAGACTAATGAATCTTGTACACAATATGAAAAAGTTAAATGTGACTCAAATTCACAAATAGCAACTCACGTTTCTGCAAATTCTCCCAGAAAAAGAATGCTGAAAAACGATATTCTTGAGTGCAAGAAAAGACTATGAAGAACTGCTGCGCCAGAAACAAATATGAACCTGTTTACATCTCGATAGCGTAGCTTCTATGACGTTCACAACTATTGTAAAAACCAATCTAAATTGAATAAACAAATTTGACTTTGACTATTAAACTACTTATATTTTTTTATTTACCTATATACGATAAAAACACAACATAGGTATTTAAATACACTTTCTTGTTTTCAAAATAGTTACCACTATTGCTTGATACAGTTCTTGCGTTATAAAGGTTTTTAAATTTTTGTAGATGACAAGTTAGAAATTCAACATTTAAGAAAATATTAATTATTTGAAGTTCTTGAACGATAAAATTTATGGAACTTGTAACCCATTTAGATTTCAACTATTTTTCGCTGAACTTGGCACCTTTTTTACCTTTATGTTTTCATCGAACTTACTTAGTGCCTTTTTCACGTTTATGTTTTTAGTGGGATAACTATCACACCATATTTATATCTTGTACATAGAGTACATTATAACATATAGGAATGGAATACATTACAACATAATAGGTACGGTATAGGTACAATAGGATCTTGTCTTCGTCGTGTGTGGCGTCGGGACTTTAAATGGATATTAGATGCTCTGTTTACCATCTAAGCAGCATCTAAGGCATGTAAACTTGTTACGATGTATGTATAAACGAATTTATTTATGTATGATTGTTAACTTTTACTACTTACTCCTTTTTAAATTCAGAATCAATACAGAAGCAACCCTAGTGAGTCAGAAAAGGATAGGTATAGATTTTCAAAAATGGTGGGAGCGGTCCTTCTGTAAACTCTTTATTTTGTGGTATCGGGGTTGCTTTTACTGGACTCGATATCTGAGCCGTTATTTTTTGTGTTTACTTATGACGCGTGTAGCCAAATGGCGATAAATCTACCTACATCGTGTCAACTTCTTTAAGCGTGGAAATTTTATTCCATCTACCTTGACGGTTAATGTAGCAATACTACTGCAGTACTATCCGTGCGCAGTAATATTGCACAATATCGTCTTCTTTTGTAAAAGCTTTCATAGGACAGAATGTTGTAAAAAAGTTATTGCGCCACCAGTTTTGGTCTTCTTAAAATTAAATTTTTGCTTTGCATTTACCGTTATGGCGCTGCAATGCCAAAAACTTCTGGCGTTCTTAAAGTTAAATCCGTATTTAGCTGCTAGACAGACCGAAATTAGAACACCAATAAAATTAGCAAAGATTCTTATTGTACGTTTCGGTAATTTTAAATAATTTCTGATCATTTGTGCAATGTTTCTGCGTTTTACAGCGAGAAATGTTGCGTATCATAATTGTTACGGACAGCATCAATCTGTGATAAAAGACAATTTAAAGTGACACTAAGTGCGTAAATAGTGAATAAAATCAGTGATTGTTTATATCATGTAAGTACCTAGCATAAGTAATATTTGCTAAACTTGCCTAGTAAAAGCCATAAGCTTATAACTTTGATAACTTTTTTGTATATGAATATGTAACGTTCTTTTTAGTTTAATAACGTAGATAAAATTATAAGCTTTCTAGTGATATGCTTTACGTTTGTGTGGCTTTTATAGTTTTTAAGATAATTAAGTTATAGTGTAATTAAATAAACTTAGTACTTACATAAGCCCTAATGTGACCTAACTTATAGTGTAAGGTGTTTGGTATGAAAATAAAAACTATTTGTGTTCCCTGGTTTCATTGTGCTAACCTAATTAGCTATAAGTAATTAATACTAGTTAGGTAGGTAGGGAAAGGTATCAAGGTTCTAGGTCTTACAATCCTGGGCTGGTGGAAAACCAGAGGTATCCCAATGAAGCCAGGCGAGGTGGTAGGGACTATGTAAGTATAAAGTACTGAGTAAAACCAATGACGTTTTATTAGTAATACTATGAAATAATGAGACCTAAGACATAGGTCGATGACATAGGTAGCCTGAAAAAGGGTGACTGAAAACTTATCTTTAATAAATAAGTTTTCAGGCACCAGGTGGGTATTCAGTCTGTGGCCCCCCGATGGTCCCTGTAAATGAGCGGGATGGGTCAGTATAATAAAAAGAGACAGACTGATAAATGTCAAAATAAATGTAGGTAGTTATTTTATAAATTCTTGGAGGGGGCAAGCCTCGCCCATGAGCAAGCGAGAGGTCGGACGTACGACAGAGAGGTGAACAGAAATGTTAGAAACCGTGTCGGTACTTCGAATGTGCCGATGGGGCGTGGCCGGTTCCGGCGCACAATGTTTTGCGCGTGCCCACCTTAGTTTTATAAAAATAAGAAATGTATTTCGTTTGTAAGGAATCGATGTATGTAGTATAAGATAAGTAGCCACTAGTTCGGGCATAGCAAAAATGTACATTAGGGGCCTTGCGGGCGCAGGCTCGGTTGTAAGCTCGCATGGCTAACTTGGAAGACAATACAAGAAATTATTGAGAAAATCTTCGTTTCAATCGACGCATTCCTATGGTATGGTAAACACTGTTGCGCATGGGTAACAGTTTAAGCCTGGTCCTTCAACGCCGGATTAGAAGTTTTCTGTGAAGAATCTACGCGTCAACGAAGAAAAGTTTGTGCCTGGTACTTCGTTGCCGGATTGAAAAAAAAAGAAAATCAGCGCGTCGGAAAGAAGATTTATTAGGAAGAAAGAAGATTCATTAGCAAGAAAGAAGCTTATTAGGAAGAAAGAAGATTCATTAGCAAGAAAGAAGCTCATTAAGAAAAAAGAAGATTCATTATCAAGAAAAGAAGTTCCTTATAGAACACGGCAAGTAGATGACCATTGAACACAGCAAGTAGATGACCATTGAACACAGCAAGTAGATGACCATTGAAGACAGCAAGTAGACGTCCATTTGAAGAAAGAAAAAGAGGTCCGTTCTCAAGACTGAGGTCCAGGGTGAAGAAAAGAAGCATCACTAAACATATTACGTCACGTTGTAACCACAACGAACGCGGGTGGACCGCGGCTCACGCTAACACAGCCTTACGGTGCCAACTGTGTTTAGTGTTGAGTAACGCCGTTTCAAGGCGGTGCAGTCTAACGGACGGGGCTGCCAGTTCGCCTTTTTCAAGGCGGCTGAAGTGTCCGGCTTCGCCAGTACGGGTTGTGTCGCACAGAGGGCCACAGGTTGGCACTGCGGAAGCTGTCGGGTGTTCCTCCCGGCGGCCGAGCGCCTTTGCGTTGCACAGCTTCTCTGCTGGGTAGTACCTACCTTTCCGCTCCTGCTTCAACCTCCATCCTCCCCTGGGCTCCCCACATAGTGTACCCAGGAGAGATTGTTAGGAGTAGGGTATCGCAGCAAGAAAGAAGAAGATGCCATGCACAAGAAGCCAAACTGGAGGAGCAAGGAAGAAGACGATAGCACATGCAGAGCCACCAGCGTCACCGTCTACGATCGCGCCACCGCCACAACCACAACCGCCGCCACCGCCAACGTTATTGAGTGCTACAACGCAGGAAGAGGCCACAGAAAGTGGTACTGAGAGACGTCCGCCACCGCCGCCTACCAAAGAAGTTGAGAGTAATGTCGCCGCTGCCGCCGCCGCCGCCGTCGATACTGAGGCTTTGAGACATAACCCGCCGTCAGTATGTTCGTCGAGCGTTGCCGCGCTCGTCCGGCAGGCGCAACTTCGGGCCGCGGAACAATTGGCCGAAATAAAGAAGAGAGAAATGGAACTAGAACGGGAACTTATTCAACAAAGATTACAAGTCGAGATGGACACAATAATGGAGGGTAGTCATGCGAGCTTACCCGCCGAGAGCGTGCCTGAAAGGCTGAAAGAATGGCTTGATACGGCCAACCCTCGGTGTCGGGTCGACGAAATAACCCAACTACCTACATCGGAAGAGAGAGAAGAAAATATCGCTCCCGCCGTCGTGCAAGAGAGAGACAGAATGCGCAAAGAGGCGCGCGCCTCAGAAAAAGATAGAAACGGGCCGTTGTATGAATACACGGTTCCGATGGAATATGAAGCAAGGCCCGTAGTCGATACGAATAAGGACTACGGCGTGATTAACCTCGCTGAAACATTGGACAAAGTTCTATCGAGACGACCGATGCCACGGTATACACAAGAACTACCGTCGTTCAGCGGCTCGCCTCACGAATGGTTATTGTTTAAGGCCGCAGTGCGCGATTCGACACGACTATATAAGTTCACAGCAGAGGAAAACCTAGCAAGATTACGCGTGAGCTTGAAAGGGGAAGCGAAAGAAAGTGTGTCGGCGCTACTATGGAGCGCCACCGATCCCGATCGTATTATGAAAACACTGGAGCAGTGTTACGGCCGGCCTGAAGTACTTATAGACAGAGCGCTAGAAGATTTAAAATGTTTACCGCGCTCGGGCACGAGTGCTACAGATTTAAATACCCTCGCAGTAAAGTTACAAAACATAGTTTGTGTAATTCAGGCAGTGGATGACCGAGGGTACTTGCGAAATCCTTTATTAGTACGGGAAGTTGTGAAGAAACTTAGCCCGCACTTATTATCGAACTGGGTAGCCTACGCTGAAGCAAACCAATCGAGCGATCCCGAGATTATTATTTTATCTCGATTCCTTATGCGCGAGGCTGACCGCGAGCTGAGATACGCGTA
Source organism: Crambus lathoniellus (assembly GCA_949710035.1). NCBI lineage: Eukaryota > Metazoa > Arthropoda > Insecta > Lepidoptera > Crambidae > Crambus > Crambus lathoniellus. Next base: position 15,996,056 of record OX453317.1, on the reverse strand, counting down.
CGTACCGTCAACGTCGTACAGCAAAGAAACAATCGCTAATAGAAATCGTAACCAAGAAAAACGCCCTGATAAGAAAAACGTCGCAAGAATATACACTTTAGGCCAGAAAGAGACGCCGCATACGCCGTGTTTAATGTGTGGAAACGATCACAAAGTACCCCACTGTAATAAATATAAAACCATGACGGTAGATGAGAAATGGCAGTGGGCTAAAAATAATGGTGTGTGCTTTCAATGTGTGAACAATAAGCACCGAAGATTTCGCTGTAAAGAAAAACGGTGCGGGGTGAATAATTGTTATTTGCGTCACCACGCATCGCTTCATAAAGACCGGACCGCAAGTAATGAAGAGACGTTGGTGCGACAGTCGCAAACAGAGACTATCGCCACGATTAATAGGGCCAACGTCGCGGAGAACGCCGTCTTATTGAAAGTATGTCCAATTACAGTGAAGGGGCCTAGCGGAGCCGTACGAACGTACGCGCTATTGGACGAAGGCTCGACGATCACCATTATAGACCAGGACCTGGCGGATGAAATAGGCGCGTCAGGGCCTGTAAAAGACTTGCGTATATGTAGTATAAACGCGCAAGGGAGCGTAGCGAACAGCAAGGATGTTAGTTTGGTGTTAGTAGGAAGAGACGAAAGCACACATCACGTTCGCGCCAAGACAATGACGGGTCTAACGCTCAATCATCAAACAGTAAATGAAGATTGCTTACAGTACGCGCACTTACGAGGATTATCGACTAGCGACGTGTGTTATGAAAGAATTAAACCACGTTTGCTCATCGGGGCCGATAATTGGCATCTGATAGTGTCACGCAAACTGTTAACAGGCGGCCGTCGGCAGCCGGTAGCTTCGCTCACGAGGCTCGGGTGGGTTATACATGGAACGGCGCCCCGTACTAAGGCGCTAGGGGGCTCGTCGAACGTTTATAAAACGGAGCTCATCCCACCTGAAGAAGAGCTAAGGGACATAGTAAAACGTTATTTCGAGATAGATTCACTGGGTATCGCTAAGAGGGAGCGCGCTAACCCGCTAGAGACGAGAGCGGTTAACGCGTTCAATGAGAGTATTAAACGTGTCGGCGACCAGTGTGAGGTTAGTTTACCTTGGAAGCGAGATAATGTTAGTTTGCCACCGAGCTACGATAACGCCGTAAGAAGATTACTTTCGATAGAACGGAAAATGGATAAGTCGAAAGAGTTCGAACAAGCATATAAGTCGCAGATAGACAATTTATTAAATAAAGGCTACGCCACTGAGTGTGACGGGAGCGAGACAGACGACGCGAAAGCGTGGTACCTACCTCACTTCGCCGTTGTAAATGTAAATAAGCCGGGGAAGATAAGATTGGTTTTCGACGCGGCCGCTAAAGCAAATGGAATTTGTTTGAACGACGAATTATTGGAGGGGCCTGATTTACTGCAAGAATTAAACGGGCTGCTGTTACGCTTTCGTGAGAAAGAGATAGCGATAACGGCTGATATACAAGAAATGTTCTTACAAGTGAAGATAGCCGCCGCAGACCAACCGGCTCAAATGTTTTTATGGAGAGGCGGCGATAGAAGCGAGCCGCCAAAGAGATATAAAATGACGTCAATGATATTCGGAGCTAAAAGTTCGCCGTTCCTAGCACATAGCGTTCGCGACTGGAACGCGAAACAGAACGCGGAAGAGTACCCGCTGGCGTGCCAAGCAATAACGAGAAATCACTATATGGACGACTGGGTCGATTGTTACGATGATAAAGAACAGGCGATCACGGCTATGAAGCAAGTAATAGACGTGCACCGGCGCGCAGGATTCAAGCTGACCAGCTTCAACTCTAACGAGGCTGCGGTCTTAGCTGAGCTGCCGACTGAGAGCCGTGCCACCGCGCCTAAACAATTGGGATCAAATTTAGATAGTGGTCGCACGCTGGGCCTACTGTGGGACGCGGGTACCGACGCGCTCGGGTTTAATACAACGCTCGCGAGAGTACCGGCTGATGTAAAAGAGCTGAGAAGAGCGCCGACTAAAAGAGAGGCACTTAGCGCGGTTATGTCTGTTTTCGACCCGCTGGGGCTACTAAGCTACTATACCATAAGAGCGAAGATTGTATTACAAAGTATATGGCGACTGAACATAGAGTGGGACGAGGCTCTACCAGAGACGGAGGCCGAGGAGATTATTAAGTGGCTGAGCGACATAGAAAAATTGAAACACTTAAGGTTGCCACGACTCTACGCGCCGACGGGGGGAGCGCCGTTATTACGACGGGAGTTACATATATTTTGTGATGCGAGCGAAGCAGCGTACGCGACCGCGGCTTACTGGCGTATCGTACACCAAGATGGTAGAGTGGAGGTCACACTGGCAGCAGCTAAAGCCAGAGTAGCGCCTATGAAACAGTTGAGCGTGCCGCGCCTAGAGCTACAGGCGGCCTTGATAGGAGCGCGCTTAGCACACAGCATAAGAAAACAGTCGCGCTGGGAACCCGAAAGAGTTATATTTTGGACAGACTCTCGTACCGTGTGGCATTGGATTCACAATGATAGCGTGCGTTACACACCCTACGTAGCGCATCGCTTAGGCGAGATAGCCGAAACTACAAAGGCCACACAATGGAGATGGGTCCCGACGGCGCTGAACGTGGCCGACGACGCAACGCGAGCGAACGAAGCGATGAAAACGAGCGAAGACAGATGGTTTAAAGGGCCCGAATACCTGTACAAAGACGAAGATGTATGGCCGGTGTGTGAAGCCGTACAAGAAAACACGGTAGAGATGGTACTGGCGACGGTAGAGCGCGTAGAGACAAACAGTAGCGTACCAAGAGCCGAGCGCTTTTCGACTTATGAGCGCTTGGTAAGGACGATGGCGAGAGTATTACTGTTTATACGCAAGTGTCGTCGCGACCGTGATAAAGCAATGAATGTAGAGCTGTTGGAAGAAGCCGAGACGTGGCTACAGCGCGAGTCACAGCGACAAAGTTTTACCGAAGAAATAGAGCGAATAACCGCACGGCAAAACCTCAGAGCGGGAAGCCGGCTGCGTAAACTAGATCCATATTTAGACGAGAACGGAGTGTTGCGTGCCAGGGGACGGATAGGGGCAGCGGGTCTGTCTGCCCCCGCTATTAACCCTATAATACTGGACGGCAGGCACCCGTATGCGCGGCTGCTGCTATATCGCGAGCACCGTCGCGCCCACCACGCACACAATGAGCGTGTAGTGAACGAAGTTAGAACTAAATATTGGATACTTCGACTGCGACCGACTATACGCACGGTGGCTAGCAAATGCGTATTTTGTCGCGTTCGAAAAGCTCGCCCTGTGGTACCAGTGCACGGAGATTTACCTAAGGCCAGACTACAGCCTTATATGAGACCATTTACAAACTGTGGAGTAGATTTCTTCGGGCCCATGACGGTGACGGTGGGACGGCGACGTGAGAAACGGTGGGGCGCGTTGTTTACATGCCTTACAACGAGAGCGATACACATAGAGTTGGTGGCGTCGCTATCGACGGACTCGGCAATAATGGCTTTAAGAAGAATGGGCGCGCGCCGCGGGTGGCCGCGCGTAATGTATTCAGACAACGCTACAAACTTCAGAGGCGCCGACGTAGAGCTACGTCGAGCGATCGAAGAATGGGAGCCGGCGCTACGTGACTATGCGCTGGCAGAGCGTATGGACTGGCGCTACATATCACCAGGCGCGCCGCACCAGGGCGGCGCGTGGGAGAGGCTCGTGCGCTCGGTCAAGAGCGCGCTGCGAGTCACACTGAACGAGAAGGCGCCGCGAGAAGAGGTGCTGGGTACACTGTTGGCGGAGGTCGAGCACACTATAAACGCTCGCCCGCTAACCCATGTGCCCGTCAGCGAAGAAGACCCGGAGGCGCTCACCCCAAACCACTTCCTTTTGGGGTGCCCGCGCGGCCTGCCTCTAACCGGGCCGTGCGAGCCAGCTGCGCGCAAGCTGTGGCGTGCTGCGCAGGCGCTGGCCGACGAGTACTGGCGACGCTGGGTGCGCGAGTACCTGCCGCAGCTCGTGCCGCGCGGCGGCGCGCGCGACGTCGCGGGCCGCTCACTCAGGCTCGGCGACGTCGTCATCATCGTCGACTCCAGTCTGCCCCGCAACGTGTGGCCACGAGGCGTCGTGACGGCGGTGTATCCAGGACCAGACGGCGAGATTCGCAACGCAGAAGTCAGGACAAAAGGAGGAGTGTTTCGTCGCCCGACAGCGAGATTGGCTGTCCTCCCGACTGAAGAAGATGGTGCCGCCAGCGCTGCACCGGGGGGAGAATGTTACGGACAGCATCAATCTGTGATAAAAGACAATTTAAAGTGACACTAAGTGCGTAAATAGTGATTAAAATCAGTGATTGTTTATATCATGTAAGTACCTAGCATAAGTAATATTTGCTAAACTTGCCTAGTAAAAGCCATAAGCTTATAACTTTGATAACTTTTTTGTATATGAATATGTAACGTTCTTTTTAGTTTAATAACGTAGATAAAATTATAAGCTTTCTAGTGATATGCTTTACGTTTGTGTGGCTTTTATAGTTTTTAAGATAATTAAGTTATAGTGTAATTAAATAAACTTAGTACTTACATAAGCCCTAATGTGACCTAACTTATAGTGTAAGGTGTTTGGTATGAAAATAAAAACTATTTGTGTTCCCTGGTTTCATTGTGCTAACCTAATTAGCTATAAGTAATTAATACTAGTTAGGTAGGTAGGGAAAGGTATCAAGGTTCTAGGTCTTACAATCCTGGGCTGGTGGAAAACCAGAGGTATCCCAATGAAGCCAGGCGAGGTGGTAGGGACTATGTAAGTATAAAGTACTGAGTAAAACCAATGACGTTTTATTAGTAATACTATGAAATAATGAGACCTAAGACATAGGTCGATGACATAGGTAGCCTGAAAAAGGGTGACTGAAAACTTATCTTTAATAAATAAGTTTTCAGGCACCAGGTGGGTATTCAGTCTGTGGCCCCCCGATGGTCCCTGTAAATGAGCGGGATGGGTCAGTATAATAAAAAGAGACAGACTGATAAATGTCAAAATAAATGTAGGTAGTTATTTTATAAATTCTTGGAGGGGGCAAGCCTCGCCCATGAGCAAGCGAGAGGTCGGACGTACGACAGAGAGGTGAACAGAAATGTTAGAAACCGTGTCGGTACTTCGAATGTGCCGATGGGGCGTGGCCGGTTCCGGCGCACAATGTTTTGCGCGTGCCCACCTTAGTTTTATAAAAATAAGAAATGTATTTCGTTTGTAAGGAATCGATGTATGTAGTATAAGATAAGTAGCCACTAGTTCGGGCATAGCAAAAATGTACATTAGGGGCCTTGCGGGCGCAGGCTCGGTTGTAAGCTCGCATGGCTAACTTGGAAGACAATACAAGAAATTATTGAGAAAATCTTCGTTTCAATCGACGCATTCCTATGGTATGGTAAACACTGTTGCGCATGGGTAACAATAATTATAAAAAGCCTTGGAAAGTACAGACTTGAGAAGGCGTTAACACACTTTTTTCGCGGCTTACAACAAAACCTAAACATTGTAACAATTAAAGAGTCGTACCGCGTACGTAGTCTTACGGAAGTGTCCCCGATGCCTTATGTTAAGATTCTTTTTACTAACCTTCTATGGGCCACAGTGTTGTCTGATAAATGAAGAATTTATTTATTGCATCGTCGAAATAAATTTACTGATTTATGACCTTGGCTTCTAAGATAGGACATATAACCTCTCTCATAATTTTGGTAAAAACCCTGGATGCTGATGCTACGGATAGGCCGTAAGGCAAGTCAGTAAATTCGTCGATAGCTAAGTTTGAATTTGGAGCTTGAAAATGAAATCTTAAATATTATTCCGTCTTCCTTACATATTGGAAGTCATAAATACGCCTCTTTGAGGTCAATCGGTGCTACAAAACTACCTTGTGGTTTAAGTTAAGGAGATGTTCTATAGTCTTCCATTCTAAAATAGTTTTTCTTCTCAATAAATTTATTTAATGTTTTAAGATTTAAGACAAAGCGTTTACCACCATTAGACTTCGGTGCAAGGAAAGTTCTTGATATGAACTGGTCATTTACCGGGGAACATTGTGAAATTGCTCCAATTCAATTAATTTATTTATAGCTTGGACCATCTCGTAACTTTCTTCGGGGGTAAATTTAGATTAAAGCACGACAGACTGTCACTTCCGTACAAAAGGGTATATAATATCCGTTTTGGATCCATGATAGTACAGTTTTGTTGTATGTTATATGAAACCAACAATCATAAAAGTATTGAATTCTGCCAGCGTGTACCCTTGTTATTGTGGCCGTGCACGGGGCCTGGATTGATTGCAGTTCTTCGCATGAGACGAAGCAGGCTGAGGGTAGGTTCGTCGCGGTGGCGGCGCTAGCCTCTGTCCTGTCCTGTGGTTTGACCTCCCCGCCGCCCCCCTGTTTCACGGGTACTGAGGAGGTCCTGACCGGTTTCCCTGATGGGCAGGACGAATGACTGTGGACTGGACTGCAGAAGGTTTCTGAATTGTGAATGTTTTCCAAATCTGTGAACCTTGTCGTTCGATTGCCTTACTGGCTTTTATATTTTCGGATGATGTATTACCCAATAAAGAGTCATAAAGAGTCAGTTTAATCCTATCTTTCGTTAGGAAATGGTGTAAATCAATACCAAAATGCGACAGTCGTCGCTTAGATACTAAAGAGATTGTATCTTATCGTCTGAGGAGAGCAGTGTGTCCATTGCTCTATTTACCTATTGCCGAGGTACCCATATCAAGTTGTTGTTGAAAACCAAGAAACATTTTGTAGCGTCCCCTCACGACGAAACTGCGGCAGCAATCGCTGCGTTTAATTTAGGTGCGTGCAACATTCAACAATTATTTGGTATCAAGTACCTTTGTCAAGTTCTCTTTCTGATCTTTTGGTAGACCTATTTTTCATAAAGGTGTCCATAAATTAGCTAAGCTGAATGGCATCTCCAAAATCAGGCGTATCGGACGTAGACGCCCTCAACGCTGACAATATTATTGTGGATCGAAAGTTATCGATTATTCTTGAGTGAGCCGTTTGCGATACTGCGGCATCCAAGGTTTGTTGGATGGATATTTCCAAAGATTGTTCGATAAAGTCCCGCATCGTTTTGTATGATATTTATTGTATCCAAAACAAACATACTCTTTTTTGCCAAAAAAAAAAAAAAACAACATGAGGGTAGAATGTAAAAAATAAAATTCAAAGAATAATTTAATAAGTTATTATGGCTTAATAATTTATATTGTCCCGCAGACAATAAACTATAGATAACGTGCATCTATCCTAGAATGCAGGTAGATTCTACTTTATGTCATAATATGTGACCCATAATTAGCCCGCAGCTAATTACGATATCGCGGTTGACCCACAGTCAATTGCGACTTAGTTTGATTTTATGTAACTTAATGAACTGTAGATAACGTGCGCCTATCCTAGAACGCAGGTAGATTCTACTTCATGTCATAATATACGTCCCATAATTAGCCCGCAGCTAATTACGATATCGCGATTGACCCGCAGTCAATATCGATTTAGTTTGATTTTGACTAACTACCTAAATAATCTGAAGATAACGTGCGTCTATCCTAGGACGCAGGTAGATTCTACTTCCTGTCATAATATATGACCTATAATTAGCTCGCAGCTAATAACGATATATCGCGATTGACTCGCAGTCAATCTCGATTTAGTTTGATTTTATGTAACTAAATAAAGTGTAGATAACATGCGTCTATCTTAGAACGCGGGTAGATTCTACTTCATGTCATGATATATGACCCATAATTAGCTCGCAGCTAATTACGATATCGCAATTGACTCGCAGTCAATCTCGATTAAGTTTGATTTTATATAACTAAATAAAGTGTAGATAACATGCGTCTATCCTAGAACGCGGGTAGATTCTACTTCATGTCATAATATATGACCCATAATTAGCTCGCAGCTATTTACGATATCGCGATTGAGTCGCAGTCAATCTCGATTTGGTTTGATTTTATGTAACTTAATAAAGTGTAGATAACATGCGTCTATCCTAGAACGCGGGTAGATTCTACTTCATGTCATAAATATGACCCATAATTAGCTCGCAGCTAATTACGACATCGCGATTGACTCGCAGTCAATCTCGATTTAGTTTGATTTTATGTACCTAACTAAACTCATCTAGTGAAATCACTTGTTCATGTTCACCAGTGAACAACTTGAAACAAAAAAGTATTAATTGTATCTTAATATCTGATAAATTTAGTTAACTATTGTGAAGCTTGTTAATAACTTGTATGCACAAATATTCGAATAGGAATTGATAAAGCACTATAAACGTACCTGTGGCATTATCTTCATTCTCTGAAGAATATAAACGTTGGACTCGTTCATCATTTTCCTGTGCGCTGCGTTTCGGCATTTAAAATAGACGCGTGCGCTCGTTGCCTCGCACGAAAAAGGAATGGGAAAAATGGCGTCAAACTGACCACAGAACAGTAAATGACAGATTAGTGAACTTTTTTTTTTAAATCTCTAAAGACGTGCGAAGTTGCCTGTAGGTTAAAGGGACTACTCTGTAAATATTATATCAAAGAATGAAACGACGAAATATAATGGTTTGTATTCCTTAGTTTCGATTGGCCATCGAACTAAATAATCTTGCTTTTCATTAGGCATGTTCAGAGTTTATGAGTGCGGCGGCGGCGTCGAGCACGCGTATGAACCGAGCATTACAACACGAGCGAGAACAGAAGATGCGCCTGCAAGAGGTCGTGGAACAGCTCGCGAGGCAGCACGACACCCTCGAGAAGACGGTCACGGGGCGAAACAATACAGGTCCGTGAAACTTATTATTTTCATACCCCTTTCCTCATATGAGTGCGACTGCGGCGTTAAGCGCGCGCATGTACCGAGCATTACAACACGAGCGAGAACAGAAGATGCGCCTGCAAGAGGTCGTGGAACAGCTCGCGAGGCAGCACGACACCCTCGAGAAGACGGTCACGGGGCGAAACAATACAGGTCCGTGAAACTTATTATTTTCATACCCCTTTCCTCATATGAGTGCGACTGCGGCGTTAAGCGCGCGCATGTACCGAGCATTACAACACGAGCGAGAACAGAAGATGCGCCTGCAAGAGGTCGTGGAACAGCTCGCGAGGCAGCACGACACCCTCGAGAAGACGGTCACGGGGCGAAACAATACAGGTCCGTGAAACTTATTATTTTCATACCCCTTTCCTCATATGAGTGCGACTGCGGCGTTAAGCGCGCGCATGTACCGAGCATTACAACACGAGCGAGAACAGAAGATGCGCCTGCAAGAGGTCGTGGAACAGCTCGCGAGGCAGCACGACACCCTCGAGAAGACGGTCACGGGGCGAAACAATACAGGTCCGTGAAACTTATTATTTTCATACCCCTTTCCTCATATGAGTGCGACTGCGGCGTTAAGCGCGCGCATGTACCGAGCATTACAACACGAGCGAGAACAGAAAATGCGCCTGCAAGAGTCACGGGACGAAACAATACACGTCAGTAAAACTATTTATATTTACATACTTTCCTCCTTTCAGAGCGTCGCCAGCGAGAGTGGGGCATAGAGACTCAAAATTTCATCTACTTTACATTCACTTTTTTCTCATAGTCTTCGTCTTCCATAGTATCAACTCGGCGCTAGATAGCAGTTCCAGCCAGACGCAAGTAGGTACTCCCCGATTTAAACTTTTTGACGTCTTGGAACATCGCGCGAGACTCTGCGCAGCGCAGTAGATTTTTATCCATTCGGGTGAGACTGCGTACAGACCGGCCCAACGAACGCCAACGAACGACATCAGGCGTTGCCCGCTTCACGTTTCTGGCCTTCGAAGATCAATCTAAAGTTTTGTAAAGGATCACTGGGAGCGATTCCAGTTCATATTCGGATTTTCAGATCATCTGATTGAGACAGGGGAAAACAGGACCCCTTGGATGGCGTTCGTTGGCCTTCGTTGGTCCGGTGTGTACGCAGCATGAGAGGAAGGTTGCGGGATACTCTACTGCGTATAGCGGCTAACTTCACGAACGTCAGTAAAATAATCGCACTGTAAGCTTATCCATAATTATAAATTAAGATCTTTTCTAGTTCTTTCCTATCCAAACCTCTAAAGAATGGAATGCGCTGTCTGCATGCATTTCCCGATCACTGGAACCTTAGATTATTTAATCGGATAGAACTGGCGTTCCTGGATAAGCTCTGCACCGCAGTCTAACATTAAAACGGGTTGGTGGATAAGCCAAATCATTTTTACAAACATAATAAAGGCCTCCCCCAAGTGTGTATCTGGCTTTAATTCATGAAGTGCATAAATTAAAGGTAAATAAATTGGGCATGGTCATTATCTTTTTGTAATGATTTGCTTCAAAAAATATAAATTAACTAGCTTTCCGCCCGCGGCTTCGCCCGCGTGAACTACACGACATTATCCTGAGGGAATGTGATATTTTTCCGGAGATAAACAGTAGTCTATGTCACTCTCCATCTCACAATCTACCCCCGTACCTACGATTAACGAAAGACGATTAACAATTAATACCTACAGATTTTCCCATAGGAATATGATACTTTCCTCTGGTAAAAAGTAAAAGTAGCCTATTATAATCCTTTCCAGTAGGGTTCAAATTATTTTCCCAAATACCAATTTCTGCTCGCAAATTTGCCCGCGCTTAAAGTGATTTTTCCGTGGGAATGAGATTTTTCCCGCAGTAAAAAGTAAGTTATATCCTTCCCAGGGTCTTAAACTGTCTCTATTCTAAATATAATTCTCCCATGAACTCAAACTGTCACCTTAAATACCAATTCCATTCCACGGCTTTACCCGCGCTAAAACTTATTTTCCCATGGGAATGAGCCGCCGTAAAAGTAGCTTATGTCCTTCCTATTCCTAGGATCTCAAACTATCTCCATTCCACATTTTATCAAAATCGGTTTAGCCATTTTGACGTGAAAACGGAACATACAGACATACAGACAAACAAACAAACAAACATACTTATAATATTAGTAACGAATTCTAATCCGATAATTATACTTATGCTTTTTTATTTGACATTCCAATTTTAAAGAAAAGCTTTTTTTCTATAGTGGCAATACGCTAGTTGATACATAAATACATAACTACTCTACTAAGTTATAAGGTGGCAATAAAGTAGAGTAGGTATATTATTCTGTGGTAGAGTGCGCGCCAGATAAGTCTGCGCGCGACTGGTGGCGTATTTAATGTTGCCAGTAGTTGTAAATAATTCTCCCATCACGAGTAGATTAGGAAAAGTCTAACTGGCTTTTGTCCGGCAGAGGTACCTTTTGTGGCCATTTTAAGGATTTTTTAACTTTTAAGCACATAATATTAAATGGTCTTAGGTATTTAAGACACAAATGATATCTTAAATTATAGATAATTTATCTACCTTTAAAGTTACATTTTTCAAATTTATAAAAGTAATATAGTTTTTTTTATATTACACACAATATGTGAGAGGTGCCAAATGTACCGGTTTTGGCCACTTACTGATAGTTAAACTTTTGTAAGTATTGCGAAAAATCAAAACCAAACCCAGGTAAAATCAATATATTCTAATGCGCTAGAAACTAGTCAATTGAAAAACAACAATTTAATTGTAAAAAACAAAGGTTTACGAAGTATTTCATCCAAAACAAATTTCTTAAAATTTTCATACAAAACATTTTTCAAACAGAAAATGGAATTTATTGAAAAAAAATCTTATGACAAAAGGAATTAAACGGTTGTTATTTATACCTTAAAATACCTTATTTTAATTGCCTTTATCAAAAATGGCTAAAAATTGTTTAGAAAACTTTTAGAGCAAAAAGTGGCTAAAACCGGTACAGTGGCCAAAACCGGTACGCCTGCCCTACCTAGAATACTTCGATCAATAATAGAAATACTTACAAACACTTTTATGAGCAGATAGATTTTATATTGCTTATTAAAACTGATGATGATGTTACATAGTAGTTAATTTAAGAATGAAATAATAACATTAAAAATATATTTCGAAAAGTTTTATTAAGTAACTATTGAGTAGAGAATAATGATAAATAAACAAAACAAACCTTAAATAAACAAATGCAAAATTATCAGACAACATGCTCAGAAAACCAAAATACCCCAAGCGAAAGCAAAATATCACATAATGGTCACCCTAAAAATGACTTGTCAAAAAGCAGTCGGCGCCCGCACTTTAGCAAATGGTCTAAGTAGCCTGCTAATGTCCCGTTCTATTTCGCAAGCACATTTCACATAAATAACAATCTCTCTTCCAGTACTTTTGATGACTTTTCGCATGACGATTACCAAATAAAATATTGAAACACAACATACAAATTTCTTGATTATAACACAATGACACTTGACAAACTCACTTCGCCTGTCACAACAAAATAATAACATGGCGACCTGCCAAATTTGAAATTAGTTCTAAATTCGACCGCGCGTAGACTTATCTGGCGAGCGCTCTACGTCGCACTGTAAAAACGGATTGAGTTTTCAAACAATACATGTGTCAAAACAAAATTAAATTAAAAATCAAAAGCAATAAGGAGTATTGATATCAACTTCGATGCAAATCACCCCCAAAATAACTTTCTATCCCTTTTTAACCCTGTTAGGCGATGAGTTTCAATGAAATATGAAACACATCTTCGATTAATTCTGTTAAAGAATGTTTATGCAAAATTTGAAGAAGATTGGACAAAGGAATCACGTTGTCCCATACAAACTTTACCCCCGTTTTTCACCCCCTTAGGGGTAGAACTTCGAAAAATCCCTTCTTATCGGATGCCTACATCATACAAGGAACACACCCTCCAAGTTTCAGGTCTCTACGATCAGCGGCTTAGGCTGTGCGTTTATCCGTCAGTGATTCAGGACAAAGGATTTTATATATATAGATTAGAAGACAGGTTTTTTATGTAATGTAGGTAAATCTATTCTAAGCAGCATCTAAATAGATTATTATTGCCGAGGACTTTCCTCGAGTATATCTGCAGTTAGAGTTGGACTATCGGTTGGGTTTTTTTTAAATTACACAGCCATCTCTATCGTCTTCTACAAGCCATGCGCATAAAGTTGGCAACGTAGTTTTATGCCTAGTTTACACGTATTAAGTAAGCAAGTGATTAACTTGATTTTAAGTTGATTTTAAGTAGTAAAGTGTTTACACGTGTTAAAACTTAAATTCAATTTAGTTTGGTCACAGTGAACGAAGCTACTTTCCTACTTCGCTAAATTAGTGCGTTCACACGCGAACTAAAAGCAAATTTAGTAAAGACCACGCCTACCGGGGAATACGCGCGGTGCGGGAGGGGGGGTTACTTAAGCAAAAATAGACTCGATTCTATTCTACTTATCACTTATTCACTAAATCGTTTACTTAACACTTGTGACTAAAGAGCTGTTAAGTGACTGTTTACACGCGTGAATTTAGTTAAAATTAACTTAAAATTTAGTTAATTACTTCGTCACTTAATACATGTAAACAACCCATAGTGAACCGATTTGACACCGTTTGCACCGTTTGACAGGTAAACAGCGAGTAAACCTCGAGTACTGAATCCTATGGAGATGGCATATCTTCTATACATCTATACAAATAAATAAAATTGGAGTGTCTGTTTGTAACATTAAATAACCGCTTTTTACTACGTGCATATGATTAAATATACGGTACATACCAAAATGACATGTTTTACAAATTTTGACTGTCTGTCTGTTTGTTCCGGCTAATCTCTGAAACGGCTGGACCGATTTATACGACAATTAGAAGAAGTTTTAAATTGAATTCCAAGATTTTCTTACATTGTGACTTAGTTACACCTCACTTTTTCGTAGGTATGCCACCTCCATTGCCTGGATCAAGTACTAAGTAACTGCTCGGATGCTACAAGTGAAGTAATAAACCTGTGCTTATCGGATCATAATACAGGTCAATTACTAAGTGTACCTGTAAAAAACAAGAATATTTCACCAAGGAACTGGTATGTAAAATGTAGAGATTTTAACAGAGATAACATCAATAAATTTATTAACTATCTCCAGAGCCTTTCCTGGAATGAAGTCTATACTGAGCAAAACACAAATAAAGCTTTTGATTCATTCCACGATCTGCTTACCCTCTTGTTTGAACAATGTTTCCCGTTGGTACGTAAAAAACGTAGTAATGGGCATCAGGCTCCATCTTGGATTACTAGGGGTGTAAGAAAATCGTCAATCACCAAACGAAAATTACGACTCCAGTATTATAGGAAAAAAGATTCTGAAAGTAAAAATCGTTACAAACGTTTTCAATTTATATATAAAAAATGTTTATGTATGTATGTTTATGTATACAGAAACTTAATAATGACCGATTTATGAAAAAATCTAAAAATGTTTGCCTAGCTGCTTGGAAAATAATTAAAAATGAAACTTCAAATAACACTATTAGTGGAAAAAAAAATAGACATAAACGAAATATCTCATAATGGACATTCTTTTACCAATCCTTTGGAAATAGCTGACATATTTAATAATTTTTACACGGGTATAACTGACGACGTTGAAGAAACTAAATATAAATACAATATTCATAAAAATAATCATAATATGTTCTTGACACCTACTGACAGTGATGAAATAATTAAAATCATTCGGACACTTAACAATACACATTCTGTTGGTCATGACAATATCAACACAAAGATGATTAAAGTTTGTGCAGAGATCTTAGCTCCCATACTTAGTCATTTAATAAATTTGTCTTTTAGCGAAGGTGTTTTATGACAGCTACCTTTAGACGATTTGGGAAAAGGTGTTTTCCCAAATCGTCTAAAGGTAGCTGTCATAAAGCCAATGTACAAGAAAGGGGATAAAAAATATATTGAGAATTATAGACCTATAGCACTTTTATCTGTTCTATCAAAAATATTAGAAAAGTTAATGTACAAGCGTCTTTACAATTTTCTCTCCAAATATAAAATTCTATGTTCTCAACAAAATGGGTTCCAAAAGGGGAAATCTACAGCCTTAGCAGCTTTTAATATGATTACAAAGGTAATAGAAGAGGTTAATAAAAAGAATCCAATCACAGTCATTCTTTTCGACATGTCCAAGGCTTTCGATAGAGTATCACATGAAACACTACTAAAGAAGTGTGAAGAGTACGGCATCCGCGGTACTCCACATCAATGGTTACGGTCATACTTAACGGAAAGATACCAATATGTAGAAATTAAAAAAATAAACGAAAAAAATGACGAAGTAACTTACAGATCACAGCAAAATATAAACAAAGTTGGAGTCCCACAAGGAAGCATTCTTGGTCCCCTGCTTTTCTTGCTCTATATTAACGATTTACCTGAGGCCACAAATCACCAATGCTCCCTCTTTGCAGATGATATAGCTTTGATTGTGCCGTGTCAAGACAAGACGACTTACAATGATGATATCAGTTCTGAAATTGCTAATATAATAGAATGGCTACAGGTGGAAATAAACAGGAACTACATTTGACATTTAATAATAAAACTATTGACGAAACAAATGATGCTACATTCCTGGGCATAACCTTAGACAACTCTTGTACATGGAAGCCGCATATTGACAAATTATGTTTAAAATTAAACCGTTTTGTGTATGTCTTGTGGCGTCTTAGTAAAATAAGTAATTTAAAAACAGTATTAAATGCGTATCATGGCTATGTAGTATCAAATATGAGATATGGAATCCTACTGTGGGGAAACTCAGTAATGTTAAATAGACTCTTTATTGCACAAAAACAGTGTATTAGGGCGATTTCTAACGTACCGCCTTTAACTAGTTGCAAACCGCTCTTTAAAAATCTGCGATTATTAACTCTTCCTTGTTTGTACATTTACGAAACCTCAATTTTTGTGAAAACCAATATCCATTTGTTTGTGCGGCGGCGAGAAAACTGCTTATTCAATGCCAGGTACCCAAACAAGCTGGTGATGCCAAACTGTAAAACAGCTATCCATTCAAAAAATTCATATACCATGGGTGTAAAAATCTATAATCATCTGCCTGAAACGATAAAAGAATTGCCTATTAATTTATTTAAGCGTGCTTTACATACCTGGTTAATTGAAAAATGTTTTTATAATTTGACCGATTTTTTTGAATGTAAATAACAATACCTATTTGACATTAATTAGAAAGTTTCTAGATAATATTTGACATGCCAACACTTAACTTGTTACCGTGTAATATTGACTTTAACACTTTTGACATCTAGCTTATTCAACCTTTCAAATACCTATTTATTAATTTTATTTGTACTTTTGACATGAAGCGCCAATCTATTTGTAATGATATTTAGTTTTTGTATTTTATTTTTAATATTGTTTAATTAATGTTTCAGTATAATGGCACCTAACTGTATATTATAATGTAAAATTTTGCATGCTGGAAACGGCTAATTGTGAGGTCTAGAACTCAAATTTAATATCTCTGTAAACCACAGTTAACGCAAATAAATTTATTTCATTTCATTTCCATAGGATTAGTACTCAGAGGAGTAAACCAGTTCACAGCAATGTTGCCGTTCCGTATCATAGCATGGCTTGTAGAAGACGATAGAGACGGCTGTGGGCGGGTATAACGAATGGATTCGCGTTTCAGGTTTACGTAGTGTTCGAGTCACTATACAAGTGTATGGGGGAGGTACACCTCGGCGAGTCGACTATCGACTCCTCGGCTTGCGTCGGGTACTAGTTTCAAAGTCTAGTATAGATAAATATTGTTGTGTAATATAAAAACGAGCTTATATACTCTTACTATAAATGAAATAATTTAAATTATACATTCAAATCTGCTTTTGATACTTTTTTCAGTTCGTCATGTTTTAAATTATACATTCAAATCTGCTTTTGATACCTACTGCTTTTAGTTCGTCATGTCGTCCAGTATGTCCTTCCGGCTGGCCATTTGTTCTCATCTACAGGTCGCTTTTCTCAACCGATTCTCGTGAAATTTTGTGAGCAGGTTCGAAAGTTATATAGATTTTCTTCGTCAATTCAGTTTTTTGAATTTTTTCAATATGGCGGAGTTATGTAAAAACAACATATTTCAGCTTGGCTTTCCGGCGCTGTTTGTTTCCTCTACAGGTAGCATTTCTCAACCGATTCTCGTGAAATTTTGTTAGCAGGTTCGAAAATTATTGATACCTACTTACTTAAAGATTTTTTTTGTCGATTTAGTTTTTTGGAATTTTTCAAAATGACGGAGATATGTAAAAAAACATTTCAGTCCGGCTTTCCGGCGCTGTTTGTTCTCCTCTACAGGTCGCATTTCTCAACCGATTCTCGTGAAATTTTGTGAGCAGGTTCGAAAATTATACATAATTATTTTTAATTGAGCCAGTTTTTTGATATTTATCAAAAAAAAACACATTCCGAAAAAAATTCAAAATTAGAAGCGCCACCCAGCTGCGACTATACCAAATACTTAATATACCAAACAGCACGTACCCTACTATGGCCGTGTTCCGTTTTGAGTCATTAGTACTGTTGGCGCTGTGAGCGCTAAAAGCTGTTCCGATTTGATTATCGCGCTGACAGCACTATTGACGCGATTTCAATTTGGAACGGCTATTTGCACGCATCGCGAGCGAGCGTTGTTTCGATTTGAATTTGTAAGTAAATAATCACCGGTTTAGTATGGATATTCGTCAATTAGTAAACGTTTTATTGGACAGCGATGATGATAGTGATCCGTGCTTAAATTTAGAGTAATGTCTCTACCCGTCGTCTCATCTTTAATAAGCACTATCATTTTTTGGCTTTCTGCTTCGGGATAAACAAATAAAATATCTAAATAAAACCTAAAACGCAGAGATTACTCAAACCATAGATGTATTATTCCTGTAGATGGATCACAAAAATAAGCTATAACTCACCCATCCTTTACCCCTTCTAACACTATCAAATTGTCATAAGATAGAAAGAGACATACATGTTAATCTGTTGCGTCGTAATTAGTGAATGTCTCCATTTTGACTATGCAATGCTAGATGACATTAGATGATGATGATGCAATGATAGTGCTGTGTTTTTTTTTATTACAAGTTATCGATAAAACATTTAAAAATAAGTTAAATGCAATGCGATACATAAAATTACAATGCATATGTATATATCGCAGGCGTATTGTATATTTCACCGTATTACATAGCAACTAGTTGTATTGGAAAACAGCACCGCATTGTAATGCGGCGGCTTCAAGATACGCCGTATTCAATACGGCTGATCGAAACTACGCCGCATTGAATAGAGCTCTTCGCGCTTTTCAATGCGGCTAGAGACTTAATGTAATTGGGCGGTTCATAATCCGCTTTTCTGTCAGTTTTTAGTACTAATCGTGTCGAAAGTGCTCACGGCCTTAGAATTTTGTTTATGCTATGAAACTTCGGCATAGGTCGAAATATGGCAAAAATTTCTTCCCTCCAGCCAGACAAAAGCGCACGTTCAGCTGATCGATCTAGTGTGGCAGTTTTTTTTTAATATTTTGACGTATGCTATGCTCCAAAGAGAAAGTTGTTCAGTTTCATGGTCTAAGCAAGCCCTTTAATTTTGAATCAGTGCCAAATATGAAGTAAGTACTATAATTATACTTGAGGAGATCGATGGCTCATTGGTACGCGCATTCTGCATCCGGTGGTTGATGTTAAGCAACATTCGTTGCAGTTGGACATCTGCTAATATGGAATTGCCTAAAGTCAATCGTATTCATTTGCAATTCATATTGTATCAAAATAAATGTCATTCCATACATATTGCAGCCGATTGAATTCGATATGAACTGTCAAATTAATACGATTATCCTACGCAATTGCCCCCCTGAATGGTGACCCAAAACTTTATTATCTCGGTCTCCTCTGTGCTTCGGAAGGCACGTTAAGCCGTTGGTCCTGGTTGCATTAGCAGTCGTTGGCACCCTCACCCACCAATCCGCATTGGCTTCGCGTGGTGGGTTATGGCACTTATGGCCCGTCCTACCTGTGGTGTTTTCTTGCACAGTGAAGGCTCAGCAGTGAGGACATTAATATGATAATGATGATAATTTACACTATTTATACAAGGAGGTATAGTCGTAAAACTGAACGATATTTCTAATCAATTTATTAAATTAAATAATCTGCTGAATGATATCAAGTAAAAAAATACAGATTTCACGCTAATTTTTATACTTTTAATGTATTCAATTAAAAAATTAAAGCAAATTGTGGATTTATACTTAAAAAAAGTATAAATCCACAATTTGCTTTAATAAGTGCATCGAGCATATTCTTGTTTGTTGCGAAGGTCTCCAATCGTCGCCTTTTCTTACGTTTCTTATTCACGTTTCCTTTACATCGACGGCGGCGCGGCGGTGGGAAATCTGTTTAGAATTGAGAAAAATGTTAACACTACAATTTTTTATCGATATTACATAATAAAATCGGACTACAACACTATCAGGTTGGTCAAATGTCAAAAAATCCCAATTGGCTTTAAATTATATATTTTTAGCCTAAAAACACCCGATTTTCTTCAACCAAGTCAATCTTAAACTGTGTATACACGTACAGCGATTTAGTTTTTGCAAATACGGACCAGTAAGTTATAAAAATGTGTTCGCAAAAACACAAAACAATGAGTGTGACTTACCTCTGAAATGATATGTGTTCATTATTCTCTTTCAAAACACTCACTCTGCTTGAATAACCGGGAACAGTACAGGCCATTCTTAACAAATAACAGATTTACCGCACCACACCATCAAATCTTTCTATATTTTACTACAAAAAAAGATTTTCTTTCTGAAGCATTTGTAACCAGCTGGTTAACAAACAAATATGACGTTCACTTTTAAGTGGCGCGCGGCTCATTAGGACGCACACGTTGGGCTATTGTTATCTCTTTTTAACACACGAAATGTCGCCATTTGAGAGACGAGAGTCGATTATAGAAGGAATCGTTCATATTTTTATGCTCCATCTACAGGAATAATACATCTATGACTCAAACAAAACCACAACAAACAATGACGTTTGACAACAAAACGTCAAATATGACAGCCCGCTCACAGTGCTAACCATGAAGCTCGACTTAATACTGAGGTAACTGGAGAGTGCAGTACGAACAATTTTTTGAATACCACAAATAACACAGTGGCTGTCTTCCGTCTCACCTACACTTTAAAAAAATACGTATGGTCATATGAGACAGCTGACAGCCACTACATACATAAATGTCAAATTTGCTGGCGACACTTTTTTATTCAGGGTGAGAGCTCCAGTTACCTCAGAGTATTAAGTCAAACTTCATGGTGCTAACGCTTGAGAACGATATCACCGTGATCGCAAAATGGCGGCGGTAGTGACGTCATCCGTGACGTAATTACTGCTTTCGTTGTCGCGCTCACACAACAAATCGGAACGATGTGTGAGCGCGATATCAGTAATATTATCGCTGTTGGCGCAAAACGGAACGTAGCCTATAATATGCTTTGAAAACCTCGTGGGGAGAGGGTGACATCTATATTTTTTTCATCAACTTACATTTTGAGTTACAACACAACTTTTCTAGAGCTTTATTAAATGTATAAATGTAGGTACGGAACCCTCGGTGGGCGAGCCCGACTCACAGTTGTCCGGTTTTTTCATGATTGATTGATTTTCTTGCTCTACTTTGAACTTTGAATCACAGAATAAAATTATAAGCTATACGTCACTTGATATCAAGCGTGTAAAACGGAACGTATTTTGTGTAATGATGACAGACCACTGACAGACGGATGTAATCTGTGACAGAGTGACTGACGTGCGTGACGGCCGTAAAAAAATCGAACAGAAGTAAATTGGCGAATGTTACAGTAAAAATTTGCAGAAAACAAACATTAAATATTTTAAATTAATTTAAGTGATATACAAGTAAAAAAAATGATTATCAATTAAAATTGGTTTTGGTACGTAAGAAGATCTTTGAACATAATGTAATCAACGACCCTCCTTTTCGTACTTTTTCAATTTTTGACGATCTCAAGGTTGTTTTACTCTGCAAAAGCGTCTATAATTGGTAGAATATAACGCGTTCGTTTATTTAATTATCAGCTACCGTGTACGAAGCATCGTCTTTTGGCAGTGTTCTTGTAATAGTGTCGAGCCTTTTGTGAACTTGGCCTTGTAGTGCTAGCTTGCGTATAGTTAATTCAGTTTTAGGTTATTACCAATGGTTAATAATTGAATTAATCATCATTGTGAACGTCATGGGCGGTAAGTGAAGGCTTGAACATAGGACTATGCACTGAGTCTGGCTTGCTATTCATACCTATAGATAAGTCACAAGACACAGCATACCATCAACAACACACTGTCAAGACTGTCATGCCTATTGTTTAGGTTTCCAAATAAGCTGTGAGCTGCCACCAGCGGTCGTGTAAAATATCCGAGTTGGTTTTTCTTTAAGTCACTAACATGCAAGCTATGGACCCGACATATGATTGATGGAATTAAATTTTAAGGAGATATAACATTGGTATGACATGTTATGTGTATAAGACCTGTGTTTACACAAAGACACACTCATCATGTTGTAAATACTATAGAAATAGGGTTTGATATGATGATGATTACATTACGCTTCACTCCCTAGCCTTATTTGTTGTTTTGCTTTAATTATAGGAAAAAATCTTATTCAGTATTGTTCAAAAAGGAAATGAATACAGTGACATCAATATACAACTATGTTTTAGAATATCTGACAGGGACTGCTGAAAGTGATGTACCTTTTTGTTTCTATAATAGCTACTTTCAAGTTAAAGTTATCAAGTATTATTGTGAAATTATCATTATTGCTTGTCCATATCTACATCATTAATATTATACTTAATTTTGAGGCAAAGACAAAGAAATGGTTGCTCATTAGATAATTTTTTATGCCATCTTTATTTGCATTCACAATAATTATCTTAACTGTGTTAATGTAACTCTGCTCTTTTCCTCATGTATGCATGCATTAGTTTTATTTGAACATGGTTTACAGATAGATTTCATAATTAATTTTATTACATCATAAGTATTTTATTTTTTTGTGAATAGGAGTACTTACCTATATGTATAGTTAGTATAGTATCTATCTACCAGTAACTTTGAACAATAATTTGGTTACAATTAATAATAATAGTAATTCTCTATTTATCTGTTTTTTGTTATTCATACTTGGCATTTTAAAATATTGACAGGCTTGTTGGTGCAGTGGTACTGATCATCACTCTTGAGCCATGGGTTGTGGGTTCGAGACCCACCCTAGAAAAGCATTTATGTTTGTTCCATGTCTGGGTGTTATATTTATTTGTAACTAGCTTTTCGCCCGCGTGGGCTACACGACGTTATCCCGCGGGAATGTGACATTTTTCCGCGGTAAAAAGTAGCCTATGTTCCTCTCCAGGCTCTATAGTCTCTGTGTTCCAAATTTCAGCCAAATCCGTTAAGCCGTTTTGGCGTGACTGAGTTACAAACATACAAACATCTAAACTTTCACATTTATAGTATTATATAGTAGGAAGAAGGATACCTCTTGTTGTTTCTGATATCCGTAATACAAGTACTCATGCTAATATTTCAGAATCAGATCAATGTGTGTGATGGTGTTATTTAATTTATTGTATCTCTGTGTACAGGTGGCAACGGCTCCGGTCAAGCCAACGATACAGAGGATGAAGATCATGAGTTCTTTGATGCCGTGGAGGAGGGCGTATCTGCAACCATGGAGGATAAGACGTCATTTGTGATTAAAGTGCCTGTAAGTTGTTATTTATTTCTCAAATGCTAAACCAAATGGTTAACAAAGACTTCAATTCTCATTTTCCTTATTTAAGGTATAGATGCTACCTGTCATTTTATTATCCTCCTATTTCATGTTGAATTAATGTGGATTTCAAAACTGATGTTCTTTGTTAAAATGTATCAAAATTCAAACATCAAAATAAGCTATGATCCATTATTAATTCAAGGTCAGTTCAATTCCCTTTATATTGTACAAATCAAAGTGTCTGAAGGTCATTGTCTACATTCATGTAAATGTGAACTCCAAATTAATTTTGTATCTGATGTCATATTAATAGAACATTTCTACCTTCCCAACATAAAATAGTACATCCAATGCAAAAGGGATAAATTGTTAATAAACACAACTTTCCTGTGAAGATGTTGTTGGTTCTTGGTTTAGTTCATGGCTCCCTTCATATCATGTGTGTGTAAATTTGCAGGTCAATAGAAAAAATAAAGTAAAAAGTGGGGAAAGCTCGGATGAATCTGAGGGAGAAACAGTAACGGAAACTCAGCAGGTCAGTACTCATGAAAAACAAACATGTAAAATTTCATACAGAACAAACAAATTATTTTTACTTTTTTGCATTGACAATGTATTTTTTTCACAATTATATTAAAAATTAGACATTAATTCCTCATCCATCTCTCAAGTAGCTCCGCCGGAAATCAAACCTGGTATCTTTCAACAGTGACAGCCATTCACCTGGACAGCCAGGTGAATCGTCTGCTGAGCTACAGAGTCGGTGGTCACTCTCTCACAAATTCATTTTCAATATAATTCAGAACAAACAAGTTGTAATAAATGAGTTGTGCATTTACTTTACATAGATGGAATAGAAATAAAAAAAAGCTTTATGTAGTTTGTTTATTACTTACTGTTTTTGTAGGTGCTATTTTTGGAAGATAAAGAAAGAGCAGAAAGTGCGATGGGTGGTTCAGAAACTGTTTCGACAACAAGTAAACCCCCAATTGAACCAGACATCAAAATATGGGTAAGTAATATAGCTATTGCAAACTTTCGTTCTGGCTGCAGTATGCATAAATACAGCAATTATTAATAAGTATACATCGCGGATTCGCCCGCGTGGACTACACGACGCTATCCCGCAGGAATGTGATATTTTTCCGGGTTGTAAAGTAGCCAATTCACTCTCCAGCTCCTAAACTATCCCATACCAAAAATCACGTCCATCCGTTGACCGCTTTGACGTGAAAGATGGACAAACAAATAAATAAATAAACACACTTCCACATTTATAATATTAGTATGGATATAACAAACATTTTTATCTCACACAAATACTCTTATCCTTTAATTGTTAAGATCATTAATCAAACCAGTTAGTTCATAGCAATAAGTTGAAGGATCTGGTTGTTTAGTGAAGGCAATAATAAATAACTGTCTTATAAATTCAGTCAGGGATTTTTTAAATTTTCATGGTATCTAGTGGCTTGTTTGAATAAATAAATTCAGTAAGTCTTACAGAGGGAATTCAAAATCATCATTGTTAAAACTCAGATATTTGTGCAAGAGCAATTTGATTGGTTATTTGATTATTTCATGTCAGGTGATTCAATAAGCTTTATTCTTCATGTTTAGTTTGTAAGATTAAGGCGGTACCCTGACCGAAAGGGGGCGCCCTCAGAGGTTTTTATTTAATAAGTTGCTTTTCAACACACTTACTCATAAAGTGAGCCTTATTACATCGATCTTAGGGCCATAAACCGAACTATAAAACACGCGTGCATAATAATATTACAGTACTAGTTGCGTAATAGAATTATCCCTACAAAGTTAAGTAAGTACCTAACTGCAAATTATATGCGAGTAAACAGAGATTTTTCAATTTAACCGGGTAATACAGTATCCCTACAAAGTTAAGTTGGTACCTAACTGCAAGTTATATGCGAGTAAACAGAGCATTTTCAATTTCACCAGGTAATACGTACAGTTCTTTTTTTGTAACAACAAAGAGGTTTTATACGGTTGAAAATCCATTTACGTTTTTAGAATAAATAAATATGTTCCTAATTAAGGGCCGGCTGTAAGCCAGCGCGTAGGTATTGACGAAGCTAATCTGTATATGTGTGCCTTCACGCACACAAACTTCTCCGCCCTAGCACGAAAAAATGTAATTCAGAAAATTAAAAAAGTAATAACTGTTTTTTTTTGTCAGAAAGTAACTTTACGTATTTGATGCGTTTCATTTGCCATGTTTGACATCTGGGGGCTGATGCAGCATCTGACAGGCAGTCAAAATAACTCCTCAACATTTCAACGTAACCAGTTGGAGTTTGGGCTCATTTGAATAGTCTTGATGAGAACTCTTGTGCCAAGTAGTTTCCTACGTCTGATGCTGGTGTCAGGAGGTGGTTGATGGAACTCTTCAACAATTCAAACTTTTGTGCCAAAATGTTTCGAAGGTCTGATGCTGGAATCAGGAAGTGGTTGATAGAACTCTTCATCAATTCAACGTAACCACTTCTAGTTTGGGTTTGTTTGAATAGTCTTGATCAGAACTCTTGTGCCAAGTAGTTTCCAAGATCTGAAAGCTAGAGTCATGAACTGTTTGATGGAACTCCTCAACAAATCAACGTAACCACTTTGAGTTTGAGCTCGTTTGAATTGTCTTGATGAGAACTCTTGTGCCAAGTAGTTTCCAAGGTCTATTGCTGGAGCCAGGAAGTGGCTGATGGAACTCTTCAACGATTAAACGTAACCAGTTAATTTTTGGGCTCGTTTGAATTGTCTTGATGAGAACTCTTGACAAGAAAATAGCAACGCAATATTAAAAATATTAAAAAATCCAAGAATGCGGCCAACTTTTTTGTTTATGATCCGATTTTGATGAAACGCGGTTTATGGTACTATTTTGATAAGAAAACAGCAACGCAATGTTAAAAATATTAAAAAATCCAAGATGGCGTTCAACTTTTTTGTTTGTGGGCCGATTTCGATGAAAGTCGGGTTTTGGTACTATTTTGTCAAGAAAACAGCAACGCAATATTAAAAATATTAAAAAATCCAAGATGGCGGCCAACTTTTTTGTTTATGAGCCGATTTTGATGAAACGCGGTTTATGGTACTATTTTGATAAGAAAACAGCAACGCAATGTTAAAAATATTAAAAAATCCAAGATGGCGGCCAACTTTTTTGTTTGTAGGCCGATTTTGACAGCACTTGGGTTTTGGTACTATTTTGTAAAAAAACCAGCAATGCAATATTAAAAATATTAAAAAATTCCAAGATGGCGGCCAACTTTTTTGTTTGTGGGCCGATTTTGATGAAACTCGGGTTTTGGTACTATTTTGTCAAGAAAACAGCAACGCAATATTAAAAATATTTAAAAATCCAAGATGGCGGCCAACTTTTTTGTTTGTAGGCCGATTTTAACAGCACTCGGGTTTTGGTACTATTTTGTAAAAAAAACAGCAATGCAATATTAAAAATATTAAAAAATCCAAGATGGCGGCCAACTTTTTTGTTTGTGGGCTGATTTTGATGAAACACGGTTTTTGGTACTATTTTTATGAGAAAACAGCAACGCAATATTAAAAATATTAAAAAATCTAAGATGGCGGCCAACTTTTTTGATTGTTTGCCGATTTTGATGATACACGGTTTTTGGTACTATTTTGACAAGAAAACGGTAAGGTAAAGGTAAAAAGGGTTGTTAACTTTAGTTTTTTCTCTCTCTTTTGCCGTTATTAAAATTTAACACGCTTTTATTTAAAAGCTTGAAACAGTGATTAGTACACAATTCATATAAATTGAAATATAGTACATACTACGTACACAAATGTTTTAAATGCAAAAGTAACTCTGTCTGTCTGTCTGTTACGCAATCACACCTAAACTACTGAACCGATTTTTAATGAAATTTGGTTTAAAAATTATGACAGTGCCGTGCAGTAACATGAAGTAGGTTTCTTTGAGAAGTCTAACTTGTGTTTATTTGAGAAATTCATCGTCAAGATGTAAAGACAAACTGCGTCAAATACCGCACAAAACTGCTCTTTTTCATAATAATATTTATGGTATTGCTTCAAAAATTTTTAATAAAATACCAAAGGACATACGAATATATTACGAAAAAAATAAATGATGTAATGAAATTTAAAATGCACCTTAATATTTTTTTGTTAGAAAAAGCCTATTATACTAGCAATGAATACTTGTGTGATCCTGACATTTAGATTTTATTTTTTTTTAAATTTTAATTTTAATGATTTTGTAATGTGTGATCACAGATAATATAATACTATTATTTGTAATTTGTGACTTTGACATTGTGGATTATTATTCTTTTATTTCTTTACTTCCATTATAAATAATTGTAACAAGGACATTTGCATGCTATATAAATGGCTAAATAGGATAAGAACAAATTGAAACAAAGTAACATCAAAGCCCTATTTTTAGCAAATAAAGAATTTGTATTTTGTATTTGTATTTGTAGAGCCTGAGAAAGAACATAGGCTGCTTTTTAATGCGAAAAAAGGTTTGTAAGGGGTTGAAATAGGAGATGAAAATTTGTCTGAAAATAACATTAATTTTAAAGCTAGAAACTTAAACTTATTATTTAGGCTTTAGATTAGATACAAATAAATACGACATTCAAAGTTTGTATAAATTTTACTCTAAAGGTGGTGTCTACTAATTCGATGCGTTCGAATAAATAAAACTAAATTTTCACTGCCACAAAAATCTCCATTTTTCTTCGACCATGTCACAGATTGCATTTACATAGTAGCTTCTAGAGATGGCACAGAGAAGAGCATTAAAAAAAGGACGGTGCGATTCTAACTTTTAATTTAAAATTGGTGGAACGGAAGTAAGCAAAATTACTGTAAGTATTGAAAACTAAGCAGGTGGTAAAAATAGGGAATGAAAGTTTTTGTGTAATGACGTCGACAAAAAGCTTACGGCCCACAAAATACAATGATAATAGAAATACAAAGATTTACGAAGTCATTACAAAATGTGAAACTGAAATTAACGGAAGTAAAAAACTTGCCAAACGCCGCGCACTATACACAATGAGCGGCGGCGGCGTAGCGCAGCGTATGTGGGGGAACGGGGAATATGCCTATAAGCCTAATCAGACGACGGACTGTCCTCCGGGTACTTTTTTGTCCATCGATATAGATCTCTTACAAATTGTGTCGAATAACGCACACGAGGAACTAAAAGTACCGCGGACAAAAAGTCCGCTAAATTACCGCTGACACCAAGAGACTGGACTGGACAAAAGTTCGCGGTAGTCCGCGAAACAAATAGAACGAACGTAACTAGGCGCAACAACGCACACAACGAACTTTAGTCTGCATTGAGCGCTCGATAGTGAAGTACGTTTCCGTGCAACAAATGACCGCACACCGCATGCGTTGAGTCCACGACAAGTCCTCGGAGGACATATTTTGGACGTACAGGGATTTTTTGTCCGCCGGGGACAAAAGTCCCTCGTTTGATTATACCTTAAGTGTATTTGCAAAATAATAAGCCGAAAAATAAAAAATGCTGCCGAAAGTCACCATACCACGCGAACGAAGTCGCGGGCACAGTAAGTAAATGATATAAAGTTCCAGGGTTATAAAATATGTAATTGTGATATGGGATTATTTTGATAGAGACGAAGGAGCTTTGGAGGCTAAGAAATATAAAACAGCATACTTTCAATCTGAATTAAATATTTAGTAAACTTTTTAGTTTTAACTCATAAAATATAAATAAAAATAATAAAAAATATAAATAAAAAATATAAATATTTTTTTGATTATTGAATTTTTTTAGTTATAATTATTTAATTTTTACTGTTGAACTAAATCAAACCATCAGGAACTTAACAGGCCATCACAACGGATTGCTTATACAAAATTTCATGGCATTGCTATTGACCATTGCAGAGGTCTCGCGTCCGGAGCCAACCTTAGGTGCAGGATCACCCACCATAATTGAATGCATATATAACATTTCGTGTCAGTGCTGATGACTGTTGAAGAGTTTCTCGTCTGAAGTAAATTTTACTGTTTTCATGTTCCAAAAATCAACTTTTATCAAAATCGGCAAAAAAGTCCCATAAACAAACTAAAAATACATTGCGTTGCTGTTTTCTTATCAAAATAGTACCATAAACCGCGTTTCATCAAAATCGGCCCATAAACAAAAAAGTTCGCCGCCATCTTGGATTTTTTAATATTTTTAACATTGCGTTGCTGTTTTCTTATCAAAATAGTACCATAAACCGCGTTTCATCAAAATCGGCCCATAAACAAAAAAGTTGGCCGCCATCTTGGATTTTTTTATATTTTTAATATTGCGTTGCTGTTTTCTTATCAAAATAGTACCATAAACCGCGTTTCATCAAAATCGGCCCATAAACAAAAAAGTTGGCCGCCATCTTGGATTTTTTAATATTTTTAATATTGCGTTGCTGTTTTCTTATCAAAATAGTACCATAAACCGCGTTTCATCAAAATCGGCCCATAAACAAAAAAGTTGGCCGCCATCTTGGATTTTTTATGTTTTTAATATTGCGTTGCTGTTTTCTTATCAAAATAGTACCATAAACCGCGTTTCATCAAAATCGGCCCATAAACAAAAAAGTTCGCCGCCATCTTGGATTTTTTAATATTTTTAATATTGCGTTGCTGTTTTCTTGACAAAATAGTACCAAAACCCGAGTTTCATCGAAATCGGCCCACAAACAAAAAAGTTGGCCGCCATCTTGGATTTTTTAATATTTTTAACATTGCTTTGCTGTTTTCTTATCAAAATAGTACCATAAACCGCGTTTCATCAAAATCGGCCCATAAACAAAAAAGTTGACCGCCATCTTTGATTTTTTAATATTTTTAATATTGCGTTGCTGTTTTCTTATCAAAATAGTACCATAAATCGCGTTTCATCAAAATCGGCCCATAAACAAAAAAGTTGGCCGCCATCTTGGATTTTTTAATATTTTTAATATTGCGTTGCTATTTTCTTGTCAAGAGTTCTCATCAGGACAATTCAAACGAGCCCAAAAATTAACTGGTTACGTTTAATCGTTGAAGAGTTCCATCAGCCACTTCCTGGCTCCAGCAATAGACCTTGGAAACTACTTGGCACAAGAGTTCTCATCAAGACGATTCAAATAAGCCCAAACTCGAAGTGTTTACGTTGGATCGTTGAAGAGTTCCATGAACCACCTCCTGACTCCAGCATCAGACTTTCGAAACTACTTAGCAGAAGAGTTCTCATCAAGACTATTCAAACAAGCCCAAACTCGAAGTGGTTACGTTTAATCGTTGAAGAGTTCCATCAACCACTTCCTGACTCCAGCATCAGACCTTCGAAACTACTTGGCACCAGAGTTTTCATCTAGACGACTCAAAGTGGTTACGTACGTTGAATTGCTGAGCAGTTCCATCAGCCACTTCCTGGCTCCAGCATTTGACCAGATATCTAATGTGATGACGTATCAAACAAATTGTTGAGTGGAAAACTAATTATGTCCTGATATTGGTATCGCTTTTCGGATTTCTGTAAATTTTCCTTTACCTACCTTTTCTTTACCACCGCTCAAAGTGTTTGTGTACAGATAGTCTCATTACGAGTGTCAGAAGCTGAGAAAAAGCGACGTGCTCTCACCTTGAAATCAGCGGGCTTACTAAATTTTGCTGCTAGGGTGGCTTGTATTTATACAATGTTTTATTTATCTTCGCGTTCTATACGAAAATGTATGAGCGAAGCGCGCTTCAAAATTGTCAATCTTTGACGCCAGATTGTTCTCAATTTATATAAAAAACGGAAAATATGGCGCGGTGAATCAATTCTATGTTTCATTGTCATTAAATTTAACATTAAATATTATTAAAAAGATTATTTTTCTTTAACAATATCTTTAAAACAAAAAACGTTGATTTTGCTGTTTTTAGTGAAGTTTGCGTTTTTTTTGCCATTAACGTGAGTAAAATATTTAAAATTTTCCACGGTGTTATTGTAAAGTAACTATTCCTGTTCACTATCATATTTTTTAAAGTAATATCTGTCCTTAATTCTATGCTCTAAGTTTAAAACCCTGCAAGCTGTTTTACGCGTTTCACTTACCGCCTGCCCTTAAGTCAAAAAAACATAATTAAGTATATTATTATCAAATGATTTATAATTCACAATAATTTGTTATAAAACATTTGCGTTTTATCACTATTATTATAATTATTTTGAAGCAGGCTGTATGGCTGTATGTAATCAATGACCTTACATTTGGCGCGTGCAAAAAAAAACTTGCGCTCTTTTTCCCTTAGCTAATTAGGTTAATTAATTTATGAATGAATGCAATAAATGTTTGTTTTTCCTCGCAAGTGTGTTGAAAAAGTGCGTATGAAACTCGTGAGGAACTTACTCACTAGACACTCGGCTGATTTACGCCCTCGCCTGCGGCTCGGGCTGCAACCCACAGCCTCGTGTATAATGAGCAACGTTAGCTCACTTGTATCATAATATACTATTTTCTATGAGATGATGATGAGATGATTTTAATAAAACTTTACATGGTATTTTTAGGGCTCATAGCACAGAACAATAGTATTTTTAGAGGGTATTGCTACATTTCCTCATAGTCATTTGTTTTTAGTTTTGCTATCTACTTCTAGCAGTGACTACAAGGGATGTAATGATTGATTGATTGAAATGATTCCGTATAAAATACTAGCCTAAAAATTGCGAGTAAATTTTTAAAATTGTGTATTTGATAATAAAATTACAATATTAAATAAAATTCACCGCGGCACAGCGCTACTTTCGGCTAGAGTATGCGCGTGCCCGACAAGCCCAACTACCCGCTCGGCCTCTGGTCCATAGTGACATACGTAATGATGCCGACCCTGCTTACACGTGTCCATCGTTGCAGCCGCACGTGTCGGAGGTGGCGAGCATGGTGGACGGGCACCGGCGGCGGTCGCGCGTGCCCGACAAGCCCAACTACCCGCTCGGCCTCTGGTCCATAGTGACATACGTAATGATGCCAACCCTGCTTACACGTGTCCATCGTTGCAGCCGCACGTGTCGGAGGTGGCGAGCATGGTGGACGGGCACCCGCGGCGGTCGCGCGTGCCCGACAAGCCCAACTACCCGCTCGGCCTCTGGTCCATAGTGACATACGTAATGATGCCGACCCTGCTTACACGTGTCCATCGTTGCAGCCGCACGTGTCGGAGGTGGCGAGCATGGTGGACGGGCACCCGCGGCGGTCGCGCGTGCCCGACAAGCCCAACTACCCGCTCGGCCTCTGGTCCATAGTGACATACGTAATGATGCCGACCCTGCTTACACGTGTCCATCGTTGCAGCCGCACGTGTCGGAGGTGGCGAGCATGGTGGACGGGCACCCGCGGCGGTCGCGCGTGCCCGACAAGCCCAACTACCCGCTCGGCCTCTGGTCCATAGTGACATACGTAATGATGCCGACCCTGCTTACACGTGTCCATCGTTGCAGCCGCACGTGTCGGAGGTGGCGAGCATGGTGGACGGGCACCCGCGGCGGTCGCGCGTGCCCGACAAGCCCAACTACCCGCTCGGCCTCTGGTCCATAGTGACATACGTAATGATGCCGACCCTGCTTACACGTGTCCATCGTTGCAGCCGCACGTGTCGGAGGTGGCGAGCATGGTGGACGGGCACCCGCGGCGGTCGCGCGTGCCCGACAAGCCCAACTACCCGCTCAGCCTCTGGTCCATCATGAAGAACTGCATAGGTGAGTAGTTCATACTTTACAATCACTAAGTGACTATTATTTGTCTTGTATGCCATAATGACTAAAACCAGCTGAACAATGTACATAATTTATAACAACTCTGTACCTGTGTTACACTATAAATTATTTGAAATTTGTGAAAGCTCCTTTTTTACCGGCTTCTTGTGTCGCCGTGGGTAAGAGTAGATATGTTCTGGGGGGTTATTGTGTAACTCAACATCAATCGCAATCGCTTTCATCTTGAAAGATGTTGAACGACCATTGCTGGAATATTACAAATAATTTTGACAACTTTCTTGAACAACAAGTGATGGATGTGAAACTGAAAGCTATTGCGATTGGTGTTGAGTTAGACAATTAGCCCCCTTGGTCTTTCGTTACCCACCTGTTTTACCCGTGGGTCCACGAATAAGTTCTCTTGGAAATTTAATCAAAATCTCCCGTGTTACTACTACAGCAGTTGTAACGCGGGTAGTAAAAGTAGCCCCTTTACTACTAGTAGTGAGGTCTGGTAGTAAGGTGAGTAACGAATGGTTCTGGTACTATTTTAACGGCACAGCCACGACTATGCCGAGGTGGCAGCAGCGGCGGGCGATTTGTGCATTCATTGCGCGCTCACGACAAACGTTTAATCAAATAAGTAATTGCTGACGCACCAACTGATTGCAAATCGCTCGCCGCTGCCGCCGCCACGGCATGTGTTTGCCTTCGATCATATAAACCCTAGATACAGCGTAAACGCACAGAAAGTGAAGCCGCCAACGAATGCCCAATTCGAAATTGGGCATTAGATCGCCTCAATAGTCATTTGACCGCCCGGCGAAACGATGCCTAAATATGCTGAGGTGATGCGCAAAAACAATTCGAAAAAAGGAGAAAAAGAGATGTAATATAATATTTTCAGTCAGTATTGAACGTAAGTATAATTGCACAATTAATTTAAAGTCAAACATGTACTGAAACTATCATAATTTCATTATTTATACTAAAATATTGCAATATTCCTTACCGCGCAACCGTTTCTTCTATTTGCGTTAGTAAGACAGAAATGCAAACATGACGAAATACGATTCGCTGTTCTAGCGTCGGCCGACCATCTGAGCTTTTCAAGTAATAAGATCGTAAGTACTACTACTACCATGCCGACCGAATTTAAATCCAACTACTGTTGCTTAGGGTCGAATATCAAATGTGGTGACGGCAGTATTCGGAATCGAAATATCTATAAGTATAACTACTAATGACAGCGCTGTTTTAATCACTTTTTCAAGCGCATTTAGTATGGAATCGTGTATATATCTAGGGTTTATATGATCGAAGGTGTTTGCACAATTTGTGTAGCTGTTATAATGTTGTTTGGTTGCTTCTATTTAACTATTTACCTTGAAAAACTTAGTGTAAAAGGAAAAGTATTTGTAGCTTTTAAAAACCCTTCAACTGGGTTTTATAATATACGCAATGTGAAATGATAATTAGTATAATTTTACTTTATCACTAATTAAACTGAGATAATAACAATACGTTCCAGAGGGATAGTAGGTATATGTAACAGTATCAGGCAATGATGCTTCTATTTCTATTATTGTAGGTATATAAATATTGAATTAATACCTATAATGAGTTGGAAGAGAGACAATATTTTAAAATGGTAACCATCCAAACAATTTTTCAGGATCTAGGTATCTAAATACTATTGACAGATTCGAGACACTTTCGAGTAATGTGAACAATTATTATTTAGTGTACCATTTGCTGACATATAACATCAGTACGTAAAATATTACGTACGTTACATACGTACACGTTCGTGCGTACATAAGTTCGGTGGGTATTAATTTTATTATTGAAAGTGATTCACAGCAAACTAGAGTTTGCAAATTGAATAGCAGCATCAGCTTTTAAGCTTTTCGCTGAATGGTATAAATATCTTCATTATTCCATTATAAAGCAGTCAGTCAATTGTTTTTATTGTTCGTAAGTTACAATTCAGCCTAAATTCGATTATCCTCGTCCGTGTGTAATTATCGCACAATGCATCAGCTCTCGCGTGTCGACTTGCAGCGAAACAATCGATCTTATCACAGCACTATAAATAAAGCCAGAATTCCTATAGAATACACGTTAGAAATAACATTTACAATCAATTGCATTGATTTTGTGTTATTATGTTTTAACGTAGCGAGCGTTTGTGGCTTCGCGTTCGCGTATGTATTATTGATATAAAATCCAATACTTAATTCATTTTCATTACAAGTAGTATTCATGATTTTTTTTATTAGCCATACCTACCCATAATTTTATAAGCAATCAGATTAGAACATCATATCAGAACAATTTTAGGACAGCTCCAAAACATAAAATACATAGTGTCGATTGTTTTAGTTTTTGTAAATGTCGAGATTTTATAAATGACTACTTACCGCCACTGGCTTTATCATATAGCATGGGCAGTAGCATATGGTTCAGAACACAAATCTTACTACTATCACAAAACCATAAATTATATTAAAAAAAACAATATCACCTGCATCATGCTCTATGAGAATGAAAAAGCAAATCTTGGACCATACCAGCAATAGAATGAAAAATAAATGGCTCTCCTAGTTTTATCTTGACGCTGCATTAGACTGATTTTACTGCTGTCTGGGAGGCCCGTACGGCCTGGGCCGCTCCCGGAACGGAGACACTGGTGGCGACATCGAGTTAAATATACTAGAGAAGATTTTGTACGGGCGCCAGTTCGCGCAGCGCACGCATCCGAGACAGGCGACAGGTCTCGCGTCTCGCACATACAAAACCTAATGACAAGTGCCGCTCGCATTCTCCTATCTCGGTCTCTGGTCTCGGTCTCCGGTCGCGGTCGTGGCGCGAATCCTGCCTTGACAGAGCACTGAACAGATGTTAGCTGCCTATATGGCCGTGGCAACGCTATTTGGCGCGGTAACTACTAATCTTGTATATATAAATCAATGTGTGGCGCTAAAACATAGTTTCGCAGCGACGCGGAATGGTCCGTAAGGCCCTACCATTAATATCTTACGTGTGCTAGCGGCCTGTACGGGTATCCCAGAGAGCAAAATCAGCTTTAGGGCCAATTCAAACCGAAATGGCAGCGGCTGAATGCGGCGCGGCGAGCACTATCAGTGTGAAAAGTTCAAAAAAGTCGCGCAGCGCTGCGAGCTTTCGAGCGTCCGCTCATTAAGAGACTAAACAGGACAACAGGAGACGAGGCGCGTGGATCGCCTAGGCCGCCGGCCGGCTGCTGCCATCCTGGTCTGATTCGGTTCCCTTAGTTGCTACAATGCTTGTTGTGTTGATATATGATTAACGTCTTATTGTGCAACTGCAGGCAAAGAGCTATCGAAGATCCCGATACCGGTGAACTTCAGCGAGCCGCTGTCGATGCTGCAGCGGCTGACGGAAGACTACGAGTACTCTTTGATCCTGGACAAGGCGGCGCAGTTCGCGGACCCCGCCCAGCAGCTCGCCTACGTGGCCGCCTTCACCGTGTCCTCCTACGCCACCACCGCCAACCGGTGAGTCCGGGGTACTATCCGTACGGAGCACTAGGGATACACTATGATCCTGGACAATAATGGGGATAGGTTAGGTTAGATCGGCCGTAAAAGTCTAATGACTGGTTATTGAAAATGGCATATTATTCGGATAGGATAGCTGAAAACTATAACCAAACAAAACTAAGAGCCAGTCGAGCAAGCGAAGCGAACACTGTCACTTGCTGACTACCTTGCCTTTAGTTTTTGCTGTTTAAATTTAGAGCACTGGCCGAACGATCATCCGAAAGAACGTTTCGGAAGTGAATCTATTTAAAGAATATGTTAATCGTAGTGTTTTTCTTTCAGAACAAATAAACCATTCAACCCCTTACTTGGCGAGACATTTGAATGTGATAGAATGTCTGATCTTGGATGGAGATCGATATCAGAACAGGTAAGTCAGACATGATATGTAACTAATTAGACATCTGTTTAAACAAAAAAATATGGAATATAAAATCATGTGGTATGCAATATCCATTTTTTTTTATGTAATACCATAGTTATTCCTTGGGCAAGTTGTCTCATAAAATAATTTATTAAGATCTACCCCCTTAGAACGAAATTGCAACTGTATTAGATTAAATTAATTTCAAAAGTAAGGACTCGATTGCAAGGCGATAAGGTTCACTGATTCAATTTTTGACTTAATAATTGGCTATTGGAAATGTAATATCAATGCATGAGAAGATTTTTTTATTTATAATATTTTTGAAATCGAGTCTTTAGCATTTGCATTGGTCACTTGCCATATTTGGTATCATTATTTTAAAATATTTTATCCGGTTTCTATAGCGCACTTATAGTTTGTGTATATCGTTTTCATTGAACATAAAGTTCACATGTTGATTTCGAATTTAACCACATAATTAGCTACGGTAGTTATCGTATAGTCCATTTCAAACCGATTGTCGCTAGAAGTAAACAAACATGAAATTCGTCAGCTAACCACTGACTATTTACGTTTAGTGGAGTCTTTTAATTCGAGGTGTTATAGTATTTTGTGAGGCGAGTTTAAGTTATTTGTCATAATTATTACGATTCATTAATTGAATCACTGAGTTTAATTTTGATCAGTTAGGTTAGACTTAAAAGCGTTCAGAGTGATATCCATTTTCGAAGTTTCACATCACTCAGTTCAACACTTAGCAAGCTGACAAACTTTATGTTTTTACATCCAGCTAGAATCGGTTTGGAATGGACAATAGTGCAACTGTTAAGCTTGACGTGCCGTCAACTGTATTTATAAGGGCCTGTTTCATAATGTCTAAGTTGGTTCTGATTGGCTGTTATTTGACAAATAGGCCATATAAAACTGTGAAGTAAACTGAAAATATCTCCTAATCGGACATTGTAAAACAAGCACTAAAACATTTTTCAAATGTTATCCTAGGGTCTTATCATGATCTTATTAAGACTACTTTATGAGTTCATGGCAAAACCTGTTCTGATCCCTCCCTCCTTTCTCCTGACTGCTTCCATAGTATCCTTTCAGAATTTCTAACTAAATTATCCTCAAAATTAGACTGAGATACAAAAGAAACCTATTTGTCATTATATGATTCACCGCATACATATAAATAAACGTTACATCGTATACATACACCAACGCAAATGGTGTTAACATAATGTAGGGAAGCACTAAGAGATGATTTTTGGAAATTCTTCCTCTAAGGGGGTAAAACAGGGGGTTCACGCAGACGAAGTCGCGAGCGGAGCGCTAGCTTGAGATAGAATTATGAATTTTATCCTTGTCATGGTAGATCAATCTACACATCACTATTGGGTAATGTTAGAAGAAAAACCGAATCTGGTGATCCGTCCATACTATTCATCTTTTAACAGCTATCAGATCCGGAAATTTACCGGATCCACCGTTAATTCAGACATAAAAATTCGACCGAATTGAAAATTACAAATTATAATCTCTAACGACAATCCTTCTCCTCCCAGGACTTGCCCGGGGTGTCGTCGAGTTTACTTACTAACGTCAAGTCTAATCGTATCTCAATCGTGTTTTAATTCTAGTTCAATTGTGCTATTTTACACAATAGTTACTAGAAATGTGTACTTATTTCACAATACTACTGATGGTCACACCTCACACATTATATGATTCACATCACATCATACTTTCATAATTTTTGTAACAAGTGTGTAAAAAAGCACTACAATTAAACTACAATTGAAACACGATTGAGACGCGATTATGACTTAACGTTAGCAGACTCGACACC
Organism: Crambus lathoniellus; assembly: GCA_949710035.1. Classification (NCBI taxonomy): domain Eukaryota; kingdom Metazoa; phylum Arthropoda; class Insecta; order Lepidoptera; family Crambidae; genus Crambus; species Crambus lathoniellus. Next base: position 15,957,620 of record OX453317.1, on the reverse strand, counting down.
CTTTTCTAGTCTAAATTCCAACTTAACATTACAAAATGAGCGTGGTTTTGAGCATGGGCCACCCAGACGCGGATCAATTGCCTTCCCTGACTTACACTTTTATTCATTTATCACACACAACCAATGCTGGATCCGCGCCTGGGGCCACCCGCCTTTGGTGAGAAGTATTAACATATAAAATCAATAGAGCATTGTTGGGGTAAGGCAAGCTATCACACCACCACAATCCTCCTCCCAGCACTCGCCCTGTTCCAACCCAATCCAAATTCTAAAGTATTGTACAGTTGGGGACTCTCGCTTCTTACCACTCCGTACGTCTTTTTGTGTGGCTGGCGTCTCGCTATTCACGTGCAGACCTTATCCCCGATTGGTTATGCATTGTACTACCATGTCAAAATGCGTAACCAGTCGGTGGCGAGGTGCCAGCCATAAGAAATAAGTACCAAGTGATAAAGCACGCGAGTCCCCGACTGATATTAAGATATGAGCATGGTTTTGAGCGTTACTTTGGGCATGGGCAGGTGTCCCACCACCCGCCGATGGTGGCGCAGTTCTGCGAGGGGCAGGCGGGGTGGCAGTGCTGGCAGGAGTTCACCATGACCACCAAGTTCCGGGGCAAATACCTGCAGATCGTGCCGCTAGGCGGCGCCTCCTGCTACTTCAACGACGGCAACAAGTACGCATGGAGGAAGGTACGATTCACACGAACACTTGACAGTTTTCGCTTTGAAGGGATAGCGGAATTCAACCTTATTTAATGTGCTCACAATATTGTCCCTACACTTAGTTTTTGGTAACTATAATTTCAATAATAGTTGGTGGATATATTGAATGATATAATTCATTGACATATGTTTTTTTCACCAAAAAAGTATAAGACATTTTACAGACAGCTCACAAAAACTAGGTTTGTTACAGTATTTCGCCGCTGCAGTTAAAGTCATTGGTTTGCTTTAAATATGATTGAATGTTATTAGTATAATACTCACAAGGTAGGTGACCCGAGGAGCATTGAGGAGGCAGGAGAGGAATGTTAGGTAGGTAGAAATCACTAAAACGCGACTAGACACAAACCCATTACTTAGTGCACATTTCTTTTTGTAATTTACACCCACATAAATACACCAGTTACATCGCTGCTGAGAAAGTTTCATTGACCGTACTTTTCACAATTGAAGAATGAAACTGTATTTAAAATGCAAAAATTATCGCTATAGTTATCTTCTTTTTTTGTCTGCTATAGTGATAGTAATAATAATATTTATTTGCATAAAAGTCTGTACAGTTTAGTTCTTAAATTATTCTAGTTCGTACAAAGATACCAAATTGCAACTTAACTTTCAACATATACTCACAAGATCCACTAACCAAAAGCTGTCACTCGCTAGTCAATAACTGGGTTACTTACATTGAGAAATGTGCGCACAAGTAAAGCCTGGTACGAACTACGCCAGTAGTTAAATCGAGTAACAAATCATCATATATGTATTTAATGTTTTAAGTCCTAACTGAAGCTCCATAAAGTGGACTTCTACAATCTAAATTAGTATTCGACTTGTAATATTAGCTGCTACAATGCAAAATGCAGGAAATACATGAGACTAGTTTCAAAAGCCAGGATAGTAAGCTAGTGTTAGCTAGTAAAATTGGCTTCATGTGATTGTTATGCACAAAGCCTGTATGGGCTTTTCGGTTATTGCATTAACACGTATATTATTATAGCTCCGTTGCGGAGTTACGTAACGGTGAGCAAGTTCATAAGAATAGAATTAGATAAGATCGTGTCCACTGAAGAGGAGCGGAGATTTTGTGCAATTCTATTGGATTGGTAGACAGGCAACCTTACATTTTGGCTAGCTTACTATCCATTACTTGTTAAAGTCTCGTGTATTTGGAGCATAAATGCGAGGAAGTCAGGGTAAGTAAGTGCGCAGGTGTTGCACTCGCCGCCGACGTCCGTGGTGCACACGGAGGGCGCGCGCGGCTGGGTGTCCTGGGAGCACTTCGCCGTGTTCAGCCGCTTCCGGGGCCAGTTCATCGCCATCACGCCCGACGCCGACTCCTACGTCATCTTCGAGGAGGGCAACCGCTACCACTGGAGTAGGGCGAGTCTAGCTCCTTATTGGCTCTCTACACTACTCATAGATATACGTAGATCATTGTTTGTCAAATGGGTACGACTTCTTTAGTCGGCTCAGGTAGGTATAATACCAACTCCGATGCGTACTTTATCTACGCGGGCGGCAACAGTAACTACCGCGGTATACCGGTAAAAAATCTTTTATGTGTGTCTTTATTAAGCATTCTGACTCCCGTTTGTTCTGTAGACAATAACAATGATGCTTTTAGTATTATTATTGTGTTCCGGCAGTTAGTGATAGATAACCAGTTCCCCAGTGATTGAGGATTCCGGGAGTAGTAGTACCTTCAGCCTTATCACCACTTAACATCAGGTGTGATGAAGGCTAAGTGCTACCCCGAAGAGGATAAAAAAAGAAGTTCAAAGGGGAGTTCCATTGCCATCAACCAACAGCTAAATGCTTTACGAAACCCAGAGAAACTCCAGAGATAAACTATTGATCGTAGCAATGTTTTATTAACCGCCACAATTGCACATTGTGTTTTCAGTAAAATACAGGATAATTTTTTATCTGTGCACAAATTTTCAAGATCGATTCAGAATCGGTAAGTGAACAACTTTCTCCTAGAAACATGGGTCGAAATACGCTAAAATTTTTGGACTTTCCATACTAAATCGATCACGACTTGTATGAAGAGTCAAAATAATTTATATTTCGACCTTTATTTCTAGGAGAAAGTTGTTCACTTACCGATTCTGAGTAGATCCTAAGAATTTGTGCACAGATAAAAAAAAATCCTGTTTAATTGAACATTGATCTTCAGGTGACGACGACAGTCCACAACATAATAGTGGGCAAGCTGTGGGTGGACAACCACGGCGACATGGAGATCGTGGGCGAGGCGGGCGCGGCGGCCGGCTACGTGGCGCACCTCAAGTACCTGCCCTACGGCTACTTCAGCAAGGACACGCAGCGGAAGGTCACCGGCGTCATCAAGGACCCGCAAGGAGTGGTCAGTGCTACTACGCTCTAGAAAATATAGCACGATTCTTCTTCTTCTTCTTCTTTTTATGCAATGGCGGTTCCCCTTTGGATTTCGCCAATATCCAGTTTTTGGCTCAGTTATTTGTTTCTACAGACTCATTGCTTGTATCGGGTTCTCGTAAGAGCACAATGTACAAGTATAGAGGTGGTGAGATCTTAAATTTTGAGGCTGTAGATCCAGCTGATGATCTGTATTCTGTAATGCCTATGGAATGGACAAACACAATACTTATATATAACATTTGTTAGTAGCATACAGACAGATTATAATATTATATAGCATAATTCAAATGACAGCTCATTCGTGCAAAGCAAAAAGTTCTTTATGCTATTGCAATAAAGCTCAAGAAAATCAGCATCAGACATTTTTTTATGTAACTTATGCTAGAAAATTAGACCCTATTCCTTGTGCAGTAGCAACGTTTTGCTTTGCACAAATGAGCTGTTGTTTTAATCATGTTATATTTTACAGACTAATAGCGATAGCGAACATTATAACGTGTTGTTTTCCTTCAACAGATTTTTCTAAATAGCAGCATTTTAATTGGATTTGTCTGTTTTTTTAAAATTGATTAACTTGAATTTATCATTTTATTTGATTTAATGTTACTTGAGCATGTCTCCATCGTATCATTTTGTGATATTTAAGCATCGTATCCATTAAGCAACACTAGACGCACAATATGTGACGTTAATATAACAAGATTGCGCACTCATGAGTTACAGCCGAGCCGAGCGAGATAGCGCTTTTATGGTGTGCGTCCCACTCTAATGAGTGAGACGTGAGTGACTACACGATTTGGTTTTTTCGAGGACAACCTTATAGTTAACCAGACTTGGCTCACGTGGGATTCGAACATCACGCTTCCTAGGAAGCTCTTGTAGCTAAAACAAACATACATTTAAACATCCGAACTCACTTTCTATTTATAATATTAGTAAAGATGAGGACTCCGCGAGGCAAAGCATAGAGGGTACTTTGCATCACTTATGAGGTAATAATGTGACAATCGACACATACCTACACATATGCTTTATAAGCATACTTTACTTTTGAACCAACTTCAAAAAAGGAGGTTGTCAGTTTGACCTGTATGTACTTATATGAAATGTATGTCTGTAATTCTGTTAGGCGTATTTTGCTAAAATGGATAGAAATAAAAAGTCAAGTACAGGAATAAAAATCTGTTTATTCAGCTATACATTGCTAAACAAAATTGTCTTGCGGAACTTTTGACGGATGGAGGCTTTGTGTCCAATTAATTTTAAAGATTAGTTTTTTGCGTACCTATTTTTTTAAACTTAAATTAAAATGGGGGCCAAGCCTGCTAACGTTAAGTCATAATCGTGTCTCAATCGTGTTTCAATTGTAGTTCAATGGCAGTGCTTTTTTACACATTAGTTACAAGAATTATGACAGTATGATGTGATGTGAATTTAGTGGGTGGTGTGAACATCAGAACTATTGTGAAAAAAGTACACATTTCTTGTAACTAGTGTGTAAAAAAGCACTACAATTGAACTACGATTGAGACACGATTATGACTTAACGTTAGCAGGCTTGGCCCCCAGATGTTATAATACATTTAATAAGTTCTGTTTCGTGCCTATTTTCTGATAAAGTTCTTCTTTTACTTCTTCAGCTGAGTAGGTATTGTGTAATTTTTTCAGGTATGACAACAAGCCAACCTTTTTTAATTTCTTCATCTTTAGGAAATCTGAAACAATGAAAATTAATTTTTGGGTTAAGTAAGAAGTGCGCAATTTTAGTTGTTCGTGTAAGCGCGCCTTGGATGCGAGGCTTTAGGGGCTGTCCATTAATCACGTGATGTTTTTAGCAACTTTTTAGACCTCTCCCCTCTCCCTTCTGGTGATATGTGGTGAGGCTTTGTACTATGTGATTGTGGTACTTGTTGATTTTTTCCCGGACCTTTGGGCCTCACGTGATTAATGGACAGCCCCTTAGTGACCAAGCACGATGTTAACGGTGTCGTGTGTTTTGTGTTTGCAGCCGCGGTACGTGCTACAGGGCTACTGGGACAGCCGCGTGGAGGTGGCGCCGGTGACGTCGGCGTCGGCCGACAACACGGTGTGCAAGACGGGCAAGTTCGCCGTCGCGTGGGAGCGCGTGCCCGCGCCGCCCGACGCCGACAAGTGGTACAACTTCACGCTGCTCGCCGCGCAGCTCAACGAGCCCGAGCCGGGCATCGCGCCCACCGACTCCAGGCTGCGCCCCGACCAGAGGTGCGTCCATACATATACACGATGTGCGAGACACTCGCCCGACCTGACAAGTGGTACAACTTCACGCTGCTCGCCGCGCAGCTCAACGAGCCCGAGCCGGGCATCGCGCCCACCGACTCCAGGCTGCGCCCCGACCAGAGGTGCGTCCATACATATACACGATGTGCGAGACACTCGCCCGACCTGACAAGTGGTACAACTTCACGCTGCTCGCCGCGCAGCTCAACGAGCCCGAGCCGGGCATCGCGCCCACCGACTCCAGGCTGCGCCCCGACCAGAGGTGCGTCCATACATATACACGATGTGCGAGACACTCGCCCGACCTGACAAGTGGTACAACTTCACGCTGCTCGCCGCGCAGCTCAACGAGCCCGAGCCGGGCATCGCGCCCACCGACTCCAGGCTGCGCCCCGACCAGAGGTGCGTCCATACATATACACGATGTGCGAGACACTCGCCCGACCTGACAAGTGGTACAACTTCACGCTGCTCGCCGCGCAGCTCAACGAGCCCGAGCCGGGCATCGCGCCCACCGACTCCAGGCTGCGCCCCGACCAGAGGTGCGTCCATACATATACACGATGTGCGAGACACTCGCCCGACCTGACAAGTGGTACAACTTCACGCTGCTCGCCGCGCAGCTCAACGAGCCCCGCGCCCACGGACTCCAGGCGTGCGTTCCGTCGCTTCGATCGAGTGCACTCGAGAGCACTCCGGGGCGCGCTCTAGCCATTCCGTGGCTCGGTGAAATTTTACTCTGACAGCTGTCAGAGTGTAGTTTCACTATGGTTTCACCCGTTCTGTGGCTGAGTGCAGCAACCAAACAACCGGTTGTTTTTCAACCAAAACGACGGAACGCAGTCCAGGTTGCGCCCCGACCAGAGGTGCGTGCACGATTCATATTCATTTATACTGTGCACATATGTACTAAAGTTGTTACATTGTCATCTATGATAATAAATAATAGCTCTCCAATTCTCCATGTCCCACCGATTGGCCTACAGACTACAGTATTTAGATTTAAATATTTATGTCAATGAGGGAGTTTTTTTGACGTTTCATCGTTAGTTCAAAAAATTGTACTAGATGGCGCTACCCCACTATAGCGACCTAACTTTTTCTGAAGAAGTAAACGAAAAAGTACCTAATAGAAAATAGCAACGAAAATAGGCTGTCTGTAGTAAGGCGTACATTAGACGGTCATGCAACCATCAGTCAATTCTATCACTCATGACTATCTAACCAATCGGTATAGAGGAACTTCGGGCAGCGTCATGAATGGTTCATTTTGATTGGCTAAAAGAATCGTGAATGATAGCAAACTAACAGCAAAACCTACAGTCTAATGGGCGCCTAATAGGAAGACTAAAGCGGCCCATTCACGGCAGGCCGCCCCGCCGTCCGTCGCTTAGCATAGTTTACATTAGTCGAGCAGCTCGGCGGCCTAGCGACCTGGGCCCAGTAACTGAGGTACTACTCGACTCGCCTTCCACCGTTTACATTGGTAAAGTAATTGGGCCCAGAAATTGGTTTTCCGAGCGAGTCAACGGTTTACACAGGGCGAGTAGGCAAACGAGTCGAGTTACAAGTGATGGGGAACTACTCGAGCAACTATGCGACCACTTGTACTCGGCCCAGTTTCGTTTACATTGGTCGAGTTAGCCTGCCTTTTGTCGCTCGCTACTCAACTCGGCTGCCTACTCGACCAATGTAAACTAGGCTTTTACGCAGGATGGTGAATGTTGTCGCAGGAGGCTCTTGCAACAACATTCACCATCCTGCGTGAGGCGAGACGGATGGCGGGGCGGCCTGCCGTGAATGGGCCCCTTAATTAAAATAATCAATCAATCATCGACCAAAGAGTACATTATTATCCCACAGATAAGGTAGAAAGTGGACTCCAATCACAAAAACGTCATCTACAAAAATACAAATACAAATAAATAAATACAAATACAAATAATTTATTTAAATGCAAAATGTTCCATTACATGAATTATCAAAACAGGATTATCTAAAGAAAACATTAAGGAACCTTATAATTAAGTTTCACAGCGGTCTCTGCAAAAAGCTTTGTACGTTTCTCCCCTTAACGGAGTCCAGAATTCAATGCCAGCTTTCAATCAAATTATCAAGAAAAATGAATACGCTCACAAAACACCACCAACACCAACGCATAGAAGCAAAGCAATCCACAGATCTGACTGAAGAAAAATTTTACCACAGACAGATCAATTTGACAGTACAACCGACCGACACACAAATTAAATGATGAATGATGATGATGAATGACCTACTCAAGTCAGGTGAAGATATGTCAATAGTTCTAAATTATTTAATACAATTTTAATGTTAATAATCAATCACTAAATTAATAATAATTGACTTTAAAAATGTCACTTTTCATGTAAGGTTGATGGAGGAGGGGCTGTGGGACGAGGCGAACACCGAGAAGCTGCGGCTGGAGGAGAAGCAGCGCGCGGCGCGGCGCGAGCTGGAGGCGAGCGCGGAGCTGGCGGCGGCGCGCGGGCTGCCGGCGCCCGCCGCGCCCAAGCCCGTGTGGTTCACGCGCGAGGCCGCCCCCGCCGGCGCGCCGCGCCTGCGCCACCTCTACAACCACAAGTACTGGGAGTGCAAGGCCAAGCAGGACTGGGCGGCCTGCCCGAACATTTTCTAGCCGAAAGCCCCCGCCCCCGCCCCCGGCCCCGGCCCCGGCCCCGTCTAGCTCCGACCGCACGCGCGCGGTCCTGCAGCGGAGCGGCGCTGCGCCTCCAAATACTGGGTTATTTTTTAGTCAGTACGCAAACATTAATATGTTGTTCGGCGCCCGTTTCTCGAAAGCTTGTAACTTGTAATACAAGCGGATGTCACTTTTTGACAGCTTTTGTTAGAAAGAGACTTCCCCTTGTATTACAAGCTACGAGCTTTTGAGAAACGGGCCCCTGATCATGAAACTGAACAACTTTACCCGGAAACATAGGGCCGTTAATAAAAACAATTTTGGACCTCCCGTACTAGTACGTAAACAAACTGACGCAGCCGACTCAATAAGGGCCTTATTACATTTATTCAGCTCTATTAAACTTCTGTCCATAGAAAACAACGATTTTGTACGGTGATACGTACTCATCCGTTTAGTTTTCCGCGTCTATTCAGCTTTTACGGCAAATGGGCATAAAATGAGGACAAATGTCCTTCGAATGCAATAGATAGCGTTCAGCGCTGTTCCGCCGCGTTCAGCTGTATAAATGTGATCAAAATCATTCAGCTAAACGCGAATAGAGCTGAATAAATATAATTAGGCCCTTATTGAGTTGGCTGCGTCAGTTTGTATGGGAGCTCGATTTTTTTTTTGTCGATTTGATTCATGGTCTGAACGACATATTAAAATTTGCGTACTGACTAAAAAATAACCCTGTATTCTGTACGAAAAAACTCAGCGCCGCTGAAGTGCGGTTGGCATCGTTGAAAAATTCATATAAGTAAATAATATTAGTCGCGTCGCGCCGCGCCGCTGTAGTGCGGCTTGACCTCAATGGGGCCGGTTCCACTCGGCCTACCGACGTTTCGCCCAGAGGCGTCGCGCGGGAGCCGGCCCTATCCGCGAAGTTTAAAGTTCGTCGCCGCGATGTCAAATCGACGGGTGTCCGAGGTGTATTTAGTCGCTCGACTTTGATAAAGACTGGGGTTCAAATTGTAGTGTAAATAGCTTTTATTATGTAATTGTAACTTCGAAACGAAAATTGCAGCTTCCCTAGAGTTCTCTGTTCGATTGATCGAACCTGGCTGAAGCGCATATTATAAATGACTCGCGTCGGACCGATTTGCAAGTAAAGTGCGATAGCTAGAAATCTCTTTAAATTATTGTAAATATCGGTTCTGGAGTGCGTTCAGACTGTTTATAAATGAACAGTTTCATACGACACATGGGCAATTAGTATATTTCGGTATGTTAACGCAGACTAGCGGCGCGTACGCATTGTTTTTATCACTCGTATGAATATGAAAATGTCTCGCTATGTTGGCGAAAATAGTTTAATAGGCTCCTTTTGTTAATATTTATTATAAGTTCATTGTTATTGTAAATTTTATTAAACCTCCTCGAAGCTTTTATCACTTAATTTTCTCAATGGTTAGGGAAAAGGGTCATGATCTGTGAGAAAAAATATAGAGAATTTGTATAGCGTTCAGACACGATATACATTTGTGCTATATAGTAAAACGAATGAAATACGAATGTGACAAATTAACTATGAGCGATATTGTTGTGATATTTTTTTATATATAGCATAAACATACTTTATTATCTCTCTATTTTACATCCATCAACTGTTTTCCTGATAAATATTAAAATAGATAGTTTTCGTTGATAGCCGAAATTAACTCGCAGTGACGATATATTATACTACATCCTCTAATAAACTTAATTTATGAACACCAACTGTGATCCTTATTCCCCTACTCATTTGGTGCGGCGGGAGTCACTTTGTATGAATTGAAACAGTATTAGGTGTCTCATACATACGCGTATTTCGCCGTAAAATACGGTTGATAAGCCGTGTATTATCATCAGTAATTTACGAGAATCACTAAAGAGTATTAGAGTAAGTTAGTTGACGGACACGGCGTATACTACAAAACGGCAAAAAACGCGTTTGTATAAGAGTTCTAACAAGTAATATAATTCTTAAAGCAATGAAATGTGAGATACTATAAATTTACGTGAAGTGGGTGCTTCGAATAACAGGTTTGAATTTTGTTATGCTTCATCACGCTACTAATCTATGACAATGACAACATAGTTTATGTCTATAGCGGGCATTAAAAGTAGCTATTTACGTCCGAATATAAAATGACAAGTCGTAAAACTATCTTTAATGCCTAAGAGCATTACCTTTGTAAGTGTTAAACATTTATGCAAGTTGACGACGGAAGCAGCTTGGCGTTCTTCGATTAGGGTTACCAGATGGTAATTTGATAAAGGAGGGCAGATGATGGGTCTAAAAAGGAGGATTTTCTGTAAAGAAAGGAGGACATCCACAAATTAACGATTTTTTTTATTTTATTTTAATCATATTTAGCCTAACTGCCAATTTGTGCAAGAATTAGTTTTTTTTTAATATGAAAATCTTCACGTCATGTTTTGAAGTTTTATTGAGTATCATTTAGATTTAACTGACTGCACACTTAGTCTGTTCCTCTCTCGTACCTCTTGCTGACCACGCATGCACGCACGGCGCACGACACGACGCCGACGGAAGTTTAGCAAAAAGGAGGACACCGTAGGTAAAGGAGGACGGGAGGATAAAACATGGAAAATAAGGACGTGTCCTCCTTTTTGGATATCATTTGGCAACTCTACCTTCGATCTGTTGGTTGTATGTAGTTTGCAGTCGCGCTGGCTGACTCGTCGTCAACTTGCAGTGCTCTAGAATATTTTGTAAGATCTATTACAAAGTGTACATTTTCAAGTGGATGTAAGATAATTTGTTAATATTTTTATTATAATAATAATAGAATGATATTTGAATACAAAGCCATAACATCTGTATCATGTTGATTATTATGAAAATAAAATATAATGTCGCAAATATGTTCTTTCTTTTCATAACCGCTGGCAACCTGCACAGGCAACTCCGGTAGGCCGTAGCGTATATGACACAGACAGACAAGGGTAGGGTAGTGCCGTGTTAGCGACGTGTCTGCCCAACTGGTGGGTAAGCTAATGAATGGACTGTATGGTAAGATTCAGACCAACCGGCGCGCATCGTCCCAGCCCGGAAGTTCAAATCAAATCAAATCAAATCAAATAAACTTTATTGCACCAATAAATACACGGACAAGTACAAAAAGAGACAAGAAAAATACACAATAGGCGGCCTTATTGCTACATAGCAATTTCTTCCAGGCAACCTTGGGTGAAAGAAATAAATAAAAATAATAATAGGGGAATGGGTGCTGAAAAAGAATATAAAATGATGGAGTAAAAGTATATACTTAAAATATTAATTACTAAAGGAGATAAATACTTAGATAATATTATAAGTTAAGAGAGGAAATGACTTTTAACTTGATTACCAAAGGACACCAGAGTCTGAGCCTTTCTGATACCCTCTGGAAGCGCATTCCACAAGAGAACGGCACGCACGGAAAAGGAATAGGAGAGGAAGTCGGAAGTGTGACGCGGGATTTCTAAGGCGAGGTTAAAAGTAGAACGCAAGGTACAATGAGTGGACGAAGATCGAAAGGAGAAACAATTTTTAAGATATGGTGGGGAAGTAGGTAGGAAAAGGATAGAGTAGAGGAGCTTGAGTGTGTGTAAGTCCCTGCGCCGGCGAATAGGGAGCCAATTGAGTTTGTTGCGAAAGTACGAGACGTGGAAGTTATACTGGCTCGTGCAACGTGCTGTCGATTTCGCGCGACTTAGGTCGCACCGACCCTTTAGGCGCATTTCGTCCAATTCGCGATTGGTCCAATTCCCATTATTCGCGGTTGGTCCAATTCGCAGTTCGTCCAATTCGCAGTTTGTCCAATTCGCAGTTGGTCCAATTCGCGATTGGTCCAATATAAAGTGTATTGTGATAAGGTAGAAAGAAATATAACCATGCATATTTGATCAAACGTATGATATATAATTAAAATATATTATATAGATATACACTTTTTACCTACCGGGCGGGACCTTAGCCACGTTATAGATTCCGTTCTATAACTTGGGAAAAATTATCCATCTTGACCTAACCGCGAATTGGACCAACTGCGAATTGGACAAACTGAGAATTTGACCAATTGCGAATGCGATCAAATGCGCCTAAAGGAAGTCGGTGCGTCCGAAGCCGCGCGTCATCGCCGGCACGCTGCAGTCGCTGCACGAGCCCAGTCTCCGACTAGAATGCGTCGGGAATCGGTCCGGTCCGAAAAAAAACAACACCGGACAATGCCGGATTAAATCCGTCGCTCAAGTAAATCATTTGAATCTTACATTGACTACATAAGATCCGGAACCTTCCGATACCGAATTTTACACGGAAGCATCCGGATCATACTCTCTGGTTTTCTCCGTCCACTCAGTCCGTTTATTTTTGGGCACGGGGGGCGGGGCCTATCAATATTTTGCTGAAATCGGTCTCGAAAGTTGAAAGTTTATAATAATATGTTCATATTTTTGCAAATTTCGGTATATAATTTCGTAATATAGGTGGATTCGAGAATGGTTTAGATTTACAATAATTGTACCCGGTAGGTGGCGTGCTGTCAATAATAAGGCGGTACAAAGTTCGCCGGATCAGCTGACTCGACAGTATCTAGCAGTTATTCTTATTTACTAGGTACTATGTGGTGTGGTGTGGGCCAGTCACAGAAGCTCGGCGAGTCACAATTCGATAACCGACTAACAGTATCTAGCAGTTATTCTTATTTACTACCATGAAGCTGAAGCTGTGCGGGTCACATGCGGTCCCGCGGGACGCAGGACGAGTATAATTGAATTTCTGTTCTGTGGAATAGACAGTATCTATTTAGTAGTTATTCTTATTTACTACCATGTGGTGAGCCAGTCACAAGCTCGGCGGGTCACAAGTCGAATATTATAACTGACTAGACAGTATCTAGCAGTTATTCTTATTTTGCTACCATGAGGTAGGCCAGTCACAAAAGCTCTGCGGGTCACATATATGCGGCCCGCGGGCTGCAGGTCGAGTATAACTGACTAGACAGTATCTAGCATAGCAGTTATTCTTGTTTACTACCATGTGGTGGGCCAGTCACAAAAGCTCGGCGGGTCACATGCGGTCCGCGGGACGCAGGTCGAGTATAATTGAATAGACAGTATCTAGCAATTACTGCGCAACCAATCGCCCGCTGCTGGTGGCCGGTGGTTTCTTAATTTGATAGAACCTAAACATAAAAGCTCATTGGAGCCTAGATAAAGCTAAAAAGCGAAATCTTAGGGTTTTTTAACATTGCGATATAAAGCATCGATGCAACATCGTGGTCAAAAAACGTCATAACGATACAAACGCACGTGACAGCCACGTGGCTGCAACGCTGCTTCTTTCAGTAAAGCGGATAGACCTTTTTATTATATTCTATTCGTCGATGCACAGCCATCTCTATCGTCTTCTACAAGCCATGCGCATAAAGTTGGCAACGTAGTTTTAAGTGAACCGATTTGACACCGTTTGCACCGTTTGACAGGTAAACATCGAGTAAACCTCGAGTACTGAATCCTATGGAGATGGCATATCTTCTATACATCTATACAAATAAATAAAATTGGAGTGTCTGTTTGTAACATTAAATAACCGCTTTTTACTACGTGCATATGATTAAATATACGGTACATATACCAAAATGACATGTTTTACAATTTTTGTCTGTCTGTCTGTTTGTTCCGGCTAATCTCTGAAACGGCTGGACCGATTAATACGTCAAAAAGAAGAAGTTTAAAATTGAATTCCAAGTTTTTCTTACATTGTGACTTAGTTACACCTCACTTTTTCGTAGGTATGCCACCTCCATAGGATTTAGTACTCAGAGGAGTAAACCGGTTCACAGCAATGTTGCCGTTCCGTATCATAGCATGGCTTGTAGAAGACGATAGAGACGGCTGTGGTCGATGCTATTCTGTGTCGCTGCAAAAAAGTCGCAGTGCACAAGGTCAAGACAAGGTCTATTGCAAAAGGGCTGATAACAACAGCGTCGCGATGCGGACGTCTGCGCAAACTCGCATCCTTTCGAATACGTTCCGTCTATTGTAGTCTATGGAAATCGTACATTTTGCCTTGCGTTAAATGAGGTAGTTCTGATTTTTTTGTATGTTAGTAGTGATGAGATAGTAATGACAAATCCAAGTTTTCCACCTCGAAAGCCCTCCGGATCATTGTTAAATATTTAAAAATCCAATAAATTTTCAGATTTTTTTCAGTTTTTGTCAATTTTTACCACCAAGGACCTGTGTTACGGCAAAAGTTACTATGCACGCTTTAAAGTAGACTAAATTTGCAATAAAAAGAGAATAATTTGGTTCTTGTAAGTCAAATAGTTTTTAAGATGGGACTCTTTAAAAGTTGGCAAAAATTCAAAAAAAGGAAGTATTACAGTTTTTTTAGTTTTCGACATTTTGACCCATAGTAGTGGGTTTATGGCAAAAGATAAATTATTAGTTATTAAAGTCCATAAAATTTCCAACAAAATGAGACCAATTACAATATCAACTTACACTTGATAGTTCCTGAGACAGCTGTTCAAAGTTATTGAGGTAAGTAAACAATTATGTAATAGAAGGGTTTGCAAATGAAGTACGCCCTAAAGGAAGGAGGATCTGGGAGGTGGTGGGATCAATTATGTACATTGTATGTATAATTTTGATGGACCAGGCACGTCCTCTGAATCTTTTGGGGGCACACTTTCACTTTTTGGGGGCAGCTTGCTGAGGTATAATTTCTTCATCGAACTGCTCAGGACGGTCAAAATCGTCCTTTGATGGTGGGTTATCAATCAATGGTTCATCAATGTCATCACACATCAGGTCTGGTATGTTCTCGCATGATTGGCCAATGCAGTAGCTGCAAACACCGGAACATTTGAGTTCTGCTTTCCTGCAACCACATCTGCTGGTACAACCTTACATCTTTGGTATGCTTTCAAGGTGATTAAGGTTTGCGTGTCATTAACAAGGTAGAACGGGAACGTCTGCCAGATCCTTCTTCCTTTAGGGCTTACTACCTTTTGCAAAGCCTTCTATTACATAATTGTTTACTTACATACCTCAATAACTTTGAACAGCTGTCTCAGGAACTATCAAGTGTAAGTTGATATTAATAATTGGTCTCATTTTGTTGGAAATTTAATGGACTTTAATAACTAATAATTTATCTTTTGCCATAAACCATACTATGGGTCAAAATGTCGAAAACTAAAAAAACTGTAATACTTCCTTTTTTTGAATTTTTCCAAACTTTTAAAGAGCCCCATCTTAAAAACTATTTGACTTACAAGAACCAAATTATTCTCTTTTTATTGCAAATTTAGTCTACTTTAAAGCGTGCATAGTAACTTTTGCCGTAACACAGGTCCTTGGTGGTAAAAATTGACAAAAACTGAAAATAATCTAAAAATTTATTGGATTTTTAAATATATAACAATGATCCGGAGGGCTTTCGAGTTGGAAAACTTGGATTTGTCATTACTATCTCATCACTACTAACATATAAAAAAATCAGAACTACCTCATTTTTCTTAATTTAGCAAGGCAACACCACTTATTTGGTACGATTTCCATGTACTATTGGAGTATGGTTTGGTTAGCTAAAGTTACGGTATTTCAATCAGTACAGTGCCACAAACTTTGCTGTTCCGGTGACAGCGGCGCTACGTACGGTTTTCTTTATTTTGTAACAATTTAACCGGCCCTGACTTCTAAGAACTTCAGCCGCTAGCAGCGCTATGGTTGGACTTCAACTTGACAGCAAAATGACATTAAAAAAACACGCTAGTTTCACATTTTGGCCACCGGCACAGCAAAGTTTGTGGCACTGTTATAATAAATGACGCAAGAAGCCATACTAAACAGGTATATAATCAAGGGGTAAGATTCGAATAAATTAAAGGATTACAATTTTTTCAACATTTTATTAAGAAAACGGAAACAGTGAAAAAGTACATAACTGTAAATTGCAATTGGTTACAATATCGTTTACATAAACAAATCTTTTACAGTTAAAATTTTTACCAAAAATTTACTTTCCTCTTAACAATTTCATTTCGGATTGTTGTTCTCACACCATGTTCATATCGTTCAATCTCCAATCATTCCTAGATGAATAACTTTGTGACATATGAATAAGTGAAAAGTAAATTCTAAGTATGGAACAGTTAAGATATAAAGCAGATAAATAATTCTTCATATTGACATAAATATTATGATACAGGGCAATTATCTCATTTTCTGAATAAAAAGTGAAATGCAAAAGCAAGTTGCTTTACAACAGAAAGAAACACATTACGACTTTAATTAATAAAATTTATTAAGTAGCACGTTTGGCTACCCATCTCTGGTCATTCCGCCTCGCTCTATTGTAGTAATAATTTTGTTCTTTGACTAGAGCAAGAGAAAAATCAGATATCGATAATCTTATGTGCGAATATACGAACTTAGTAACGACAACATAAAGTCCGTTCAATACCCGTGACACCCCTTTGATGATACCCCCAGGGGTGCTGAGGGGAATCGCTTTGCCCCGTGCGTGACACCCTCGTAGATGTGAAACTAGAAATGTAAAATAAAAAAGAGTTACTATATGGAAATTTATTATGAATAAACCTTTCTACCAAGCTTACAAACAAAATATGAACTAAATATACAACAAACAAATTTTTACTGCGTAAGCTTTGCGTAAGTACTTATATTTATATTAATATTTTAAAAAATGTAACATAAATAACATAGCAGTCCATCACTAATAGACCAAGGTGTCACAGTGAAAAGCGATTCCCATAGCACCCCTGGGGTATCAAGAAAGGGGTGTTACGGGTAACAAACAATAAAGGCAATCATCAAAAATATGTGATCTTACAGTTTTTATAGGTCCCGATGATTTTTATTATTACTTCAAACTTCAACCTACCATACAGAAAAAATATATTTTTAACATTAGCAAAGACTAAATGTTTTTCAACTAAATAGTAATAGTCAGTAGACATAGCACATACCCTCAATTAGAAAATATACTGATAATCAATATTAATAAAGGTCCAAGTTCTTGTCAAATCACTTAGGATATTTTTAATGAATACTGTGACTGCCAATTACTGACGATTGTAGAATAACAAAAATATTTCAATTATGGTATCGATTAATACAAATAAAACAAAAATAATGGTTATCATCACCAAGCATTCTAAATCTCAAGGGTTTTAAATATTTAGAATCATACTAAATAAGTAACCAATGCTTCAGTTTATCACATACATTTTGAATATTGTAAATTTTTTTGTAAAGTTAGGCTTTATAGACTAATGGCCGCTTTCACCAAAACTTATGAATCGCTCAAGTCTTTGCTTAACTACTACCCAAACACGTTAACTTGGCACCTGGGTCGAAAACTTCGCTTAGAATCAGGTGCCGAGTTAACTTGTTGAGGTAGTAGTTAAGCTAAGACATAAGTTTTGGTGAAAACGGCCATAAGTGTTTACTTACTCAGATAATGAGACAATCTGAGTTACATTTCAGCATTAAATTTATTTATACATTTACACTTCGCTTTTGCCCAATAGTTTATCTTAATAGCGTCCTTATTCGGACAAAATATTACTAGAAGTTATATTATGATTAAGAGAGAATTTCAGCTCATCCATTTGTTTTTACAAGGTATATAATAAGATCTCGCGCCATTTCTGCAAAAAAATATCCAATAAATTTGTTGAAGGCTAACAGTTTATATCTTGTAATAAAATTATGTTATGCAGCGTTCTAATGAATTATCTATCATATTGAAATTAAGAGTAAACATTACTATCCAGCCACTGAAAGGGTATTAGTGCGAGCTACATTCCAAAAATTCGGATGGAGAATGATATTTTGGCACCTGATATTCCAGTTTGGGAGGAAGAAAATATTTAAGTTTGAAACGATGTGAATTTAAAACGAATGTGATGCCAGGTCCAGACACTAAGTAAACAAATACTTGATTGGAAAGACCAGAAAAAAAAGTATTTTAGTAACCGAGTCTTTTGTAATTTAATTAAATTTCTCCTTTTATTTCCTCTAAAGCGCTCGCATGTTATACTAGTTTACAAAGAATTTCCTGCAGACAGCAAAAAGTAGGCTAGCATTCATACTTAGGTATTGTCACAACATCCAAACCCAGAGATCTTTCATCTACAACGTCTTATATGCACTAAGAACGATAAAAATCAAAACAATTTTCTGCACATTTATTTACATATTTTACAAGGAAAGAAATAATAAATAATATTTCTATACCTTTGATATGAGCGTCCTTTCAGTATAATTATATCGATCTCGACAATGTTAAAATGTAAAACATCTCTTTCAAAATAAAATGAAGTTAATGTACATTATATTTACAATTGCAGCTGTGGTCATACACTTGCTTTAACCATTTTAGAGAACTTAAACTGTACGAATGAATTATAATGCAACTAAATCCATCTTATCTTATATTTTGAATATAATTATTTTTGGTATGACACTATTTTTACACATTATAATTTAGAGTTAGAACATATATAATTCTTGTTGTTTTTTTATATACTGTAAGAATTTTGCTAATTAATAGTTATGAATGGTAAGTCTTCTACATGTAAGTCCACTCAAGTGGACCACAACTCTTAATTTAACGATTGTGTATACTGCTCTTAATAATGAACTATTATTAACAAAACATTCAATATTTATTTATCATCACAAGCCTCTGCATCTCAAAGCAAATAAACTCCATTTAATATTATACCTTTTCACTCGACTAGCATAATGTCCATCAACATCGAAGATATATACAACATTGAGACGAATAGTTCTTAAGATTGAATGTATGGACAATGTGTAATGATGAGATTGAGACAGAACTAAATATAGATGGAGCGACCGCCTTTTGGAGCGCCTAGCTCCGAACCCAACTTACGCTAGTTCAATCCATATCCAAAAATATATATCCTCTCCTGAGACATGGATGGAGGCATTTATTAGTGATTTCTTAACTTTGACGATTAAGAAACACTTAAACCTAAGAAGCAGTTGCATAAGTACATCTGTCATATTTCACATAATTTTCCACTTTTATATTGAACTTCATCAAGGGCCATTGTTCATTAGCATTGACAAACAGTCCGCCTACGCTCCACCTATGATGATCTTTAGTATCAAAGTAAGAGTACGAACTACAAAGAAGTTACGTAAATACGACTCGCGCGGAGTTTCGTAACGATAGACAGCACTCGTAGTGCGCTATGTACAAGGTTCAGGTGTGGTCAAACCTCTATTGCCTCTCCTTAGAGGATAATTAAAAATGTGTAACAATGCACAGTCCTATCCAGTAAATGCCTTCCTCCCTCGAAACGTGTATTGTTACACATTACACTTAAATAATATTAGGATTATTCATTTTTATTAGTTCAAACATCCCACCCCATTTGGTCAAGTTCTCATTATGTACAAATATTTATTTTTATATATTTTTCGTTATTTTGAAAATTATGTTTAATAATTTATTTCATTTAACCCCTAAATGGTAAATTTAAAAACACAGAAAGCATGATTTCCCTAATTAATGTTATAATTTAAAATTCCATTTAAATAAAATGTGTTCCACACATAAAGACATTCTTTTATTATAATGAGTAATTTACACACTCACTCACTGTTTAAAAATATGGACACCGAGAGTTTCTATTTTTACACTTAGCCGACGAATTTTAATCTCTAATTAATAGAATGAGGACGTGACGAAATGAGATGATAACATTCCATATAGACATATGGCCAGTTAAACCCTTAAGATCTTTATATTTACAATTCAAACTTGTAAAACTTAAAAATACATAACAAAATAGGTATGAGGGCTAGTTAGAGAAAGTATACCAAATATTTGTGATTACATAACAAAACTGAAGCATAGTAAACGTCAACAGAAACAATAATTTACAATTTCCTCCTTTGATTCGAAACAAAAGGCGACGCGGGCCCGGCGCGTGCCGGCCTAGCGTCTCTCTCACCGTCTTCATCACAACTCAGAATTTAACGCGACAGAAGCCATAAACATCGGTTTTGCTATCACCACAGCGCCAGGCCCCAAAAACAGAAATATTACGCCACACCGACTAAATAACGAATTAATATTTTTTTTACATTTTAAGCGCAGTTTACTCATTAAATGCTCAGGTAGTTCGTTCACGTCACCTATTCGTAAAGCGAAAACAATATTATTTTTAATCACAGCGAAAACACTAAGTTAGATCGTCTAATCTCGGATGCGGTCCCGTCCGTTCACCGCGCACTCACTCGCGACAAAGCGACATACGCACACTCGCGCCGAAGCACTCTCTATGTACACTGAGCGTCACTCGCCGCGCGCCTAGTCGCTGAAGTAGCGCACCTTGCCGCCACCGCACCGGATCACATCTTCCCATGCTGAAATACAATAGGTAAATTAAAATACATTCTAGCAATGACAATAAACCTTTAATTGAAGTCTGCCGCTCGTTGAGCCCTTAGTGGCCGAGATTTTTCATACAGTTGTATAGCATCACCACGGGGCGGGGCGGCGCAAACTAAGCGTTTTATCTAGGGGCTGCGTGGAAATTTATCAAAAACTCGTCTGGAGTTTATGGCCGTCGATCCCTGATATTGGCGGTTAAGCAACTTTCGCTAAAGTCGGTTACGCGATGACCTACTAATTCGCAGATGACCCGCGAGATGGCCCAACTAGCAAAATCAGTTCTTATAGCTATCTTCAAGACTACTTCTAACCTCTCTTATAAGAAACTTTTAGTATGCTACAAACCTGGATTTGGGCGCAGTTATAGGAGCTATTATTTCTGTAATTATCTTATAACCAGCTTAAAGAATGTCGCTAAGCCCTATAACATACTTGAGGAAGCGTTTGCGAAAAGCAATTGCTTCTATAATAAACTAAGACGAAACAATTACAAGCACAAAGGCTCTTATTATTATATTACACAAGTATCTTACTAATTCAATATTGTTTATAATGAAATTAGCGAATGTGTTTAGAAGTAAATTTTATAAGTTAATATTGTTCCTAGTTATTTTGTGATTAAAGTTAAATTGTATACGTAAATACACTTGCTTTTATTATAGACTAGCGGCCGCCCGCGGTTTCACCCGCGTGGTTCCCGTTCCCGTGGGAATATCGGGATAAAAAGTACATATAAACCTTCCTCTTGAATCACTCTATCTATTAAAAAAAAACGCATCAAAATCCGTTGCGTAGTTTCAAAGATTTAAGCATACAAAGGGACATAGGGACAGAGAAAGCGACTTTGTTTTATACTATGTAGTGAAATAATAATACATTGTAGTAAGTATTTGTAATTAAGTATGTGAGTGAATGGGAGGATGGGGAACTCATTTTTACTGTAAATATGTACAGTAATTTGGTTAGTTTCACCAATGCCCCTCGAAAATAAGCACATAGTACAATGTTGTAAAAATTTTATTTAATCAAATTCTTATGTATATTCGCCATGTTTTAAAATTGCTCTGCATTAAGTACTTTGTAGAACCATTATAGGTAAATTAGTGCTTGTAGTAGTTTTAGTCCAGATAACTCTTCTCCATTTTGAAACAAATTAGGGTTCCCTGAAATCTATTTACAATAATGTTTTTATTCACTTTTTTAGGACTCATTTATTAGAATTCATTCATTAATTTGAAATGGTGTTCTTCTTTCCAATGTTGAACTTCTTTACCTTCTGAGTGGTGAGATGAAGAAAAAAAAATATTACTAATAGAATAATATGCAGAACCCTCTGTCAGTTCACCTGAATTCGCACTTGAAAAGCTTTGTTTGCTTTCTGATCTTGTCGGATTTATTCTCCAAATGACCACCTATTCACTAACTAATCATACGTTTTTTTCACTATTCTTTTGTAACCACCGCTCCTTTGAATCTTTTCCAATAATTTAAATTTATATTTAAACTTATTTCCTCAAGAGAATGGAGAAATCAACAAAATGGCAGATGTTTACTAGTTAAGTGCTTGACCTAGTGGCTCGTAAGCTTTTTTGATCTCATAACGTTCTTATTGAGTATAATAAGATTTAAAAAGGTCTCAAATAAAACTATAGCAGTTCAAACTTATAGTAATCTCAGAGAAGTGTGTTATAAATCTTGTTCTACTTACAAAATGCTACTATTAGATCAAAATATTATTCAGGACTATATAGTCTTACCAAAAACAATTATACGAGACTTATTCTTTAAAGTGTCCTATAACATACTCTTGCAGCTAGCTACAAGACTGATATATAAAAGCAAAAGCTCTTAAGAATATCTATGCTTGTGAAATGCTATTACTAGTAAAAGTGTCCTATAAATGCTTTAACCCTTTAGTTCGCAGAAAAAAAAATCTCAAAATTCGTCACTTTTTCTATTTAGGCGCTTTATTTATGGATTAAACCTATCTAGAAAAATAAAATAAAATATATATTATGTGCCATTTTCGAGAAAATATATGTCGTTGAGGAACGACATTGCGCATCCCTCAAAGATGTAGGTTGAATAATGTATGTCGTTCACCACCAACACTGCGCCTTTCTCTAGGAAGGAAATTAGGAACATAAATTACTGTTTCGTTAATCTTTTATTATCATAACTTAACAAAATCAAAGAATACTCATTCATTATCCATGACAATATAAAAAACAATACCCTTTCCGGTACTGTTCACTTTCTATATGTTGATGCCCTAGCATAAGCCGCTCTAGCAGAGACTATCGAAGATGCTAGACTGATGCTGTCTGAGGACTATGAGGACAACGCACTTCGACCTAATCCATCAAAGACTGAATCAAGTTTTGATATTTTATATAATATAATGCCTATAATGTCAAACATAAAACTACTATAAGTAATCTCGGGGCCTGCTCCCAGAATATGACTCTATCGTACCAAAACCACTGCCAAAACTCAAAGTAAGAAGTTAGCTTGAAGGACAACCTGCTTTTTCGACTCACTTCAGCATCATGTGGCACTTTTTCACAGGTCCTCCCAATAACAGGGTTCTCACTATGATTTCGTCGGGTGAATATGCGCGTCTAGTTTGGCACCGCTTCACGCATACAAAGAAGGTAAATCTAGCCCTGAATAAGACCTGTCGCATCATAGGAATGTGCCTAAAACCCATAAAAATGAATGCTGTGCGCGCTTTCAGACAAACCTCCTTCTGCAGTTCGCTGAGAGATAGCCTGTACCGTAGGGAAACTCAAACAGGAGAATAATAACAAGCATTCTCTCTACGGTCAAAATTGCGATCGATAAACAAACATTATTAAACATTTTCTCAAGCTTAATCGATTATCATGCAAAATGAGCTATAAAACATTCAGGAAACCAAAAAAACTTAGTTATATACTATTAAAACAATTTCGCTAGCTAACGGGCAGTGTCGTTAGAGAACAACTAACAAAGCATTTTGTAAGTTGCTGTATACTTCGCAGTGTTGTTCATGAACAACATACCTATTCTCAACATCATAAGTCGTGATTATAAATGTAAGTAACACATATTAACACATAAAAAAATTCAGTAAGGACACTATTTTAGAAAAACAGTGTACATTCCGCATTTTGAGAAATAAAAACCATTAAAATTAAAATAATTTACCTTTGAACAGAATTTCTAGACGCCATCATGACTAAGAATGACAATAAAAGTCACTTTGAGCGCATTAAGTGACAATTAGATTTTTTTACATGTTTCCCTTCGTTTCAACCATAATGTAAACACGAATAATATTTTTTAAAAAATACGACGCTTAAGCCATATTTTTTTGTTTGACATGTTGTTGAGGGACAACACTGCGAATTAAAGGGTTAAACTTTAGTCTTGTAGCAAGCTATAAGACAGATATATAACAACTGTTGCTCTTGAGTATATTACGACTTGTCAAATGTTATTATAAGTAAAAGAGTCTACAACAAATCCTTTACAAGAACGTTATTAGTAGAGGCAGACTTATAATCAATCCTTATAGGATTACTTTGCTTGTTGGGGGGTAATGGACGATCTTCCTGATCCATCTTAGGAACAGGAGACGTGACAATAATTTAGTCAAACTGAAATAGCAAAATAGTAATGATACAATGCAACGAACCGCTGGCGACGTAGTCGATGATCTGGTGCAGGTGGTTGGTGTCCGGCGGCGGGTCGGGCGGGCGGTAGCGCAGCGCGCGCAGGCCGGCGCGCACGGGCAGCGCGTCGGGCGCGTCGCGCACCAGGTCGCAGCGCGGCCGCCGCCCGCCCGCGCCCAGCAGCTGCTCGTTGATGTCGAACCCGAACGTCACGCCGTCCATGTCGCGCGGCCGCGCCGCCGAGTCCAGCAGGATCACGGCCGGCCGCCGGTCGCCCACCACGTCCGGCGCCGGGCACTCGCCGCCCGCCGCCGCCGCCGCGCGCTCCTTGCGCTCGCGCCGCGGCGGCGCCTTGCCCCGCGCGAGCCGCGCCGCGCCGCCGAGCGCCGGGTAGCCGTCCGCGTCGCCGGCGGCGGCGGGCGCGTCGGCGGCGCGGCGCCCGGCGGCGCTCTCGCCCTCGGCGTAGAAGTTGCACGACTCGATGAGGTCGGGGATGTTGTGGCGCGTGCGCGCGATGTCGGCGTAGGAGGCGTGCGGCGCGGGCGGCGGCGGCGGGGGCGGCGGCAGCGAGTGCACGGAGTCGAGATCGTCGTTGGAGTCGTTGCTGCGGTCGGAGGGCGGCGCGGACTCGCGGCGCGAGCGCGGGCTGGGCGGGCGCGGGCGGCGCGGCGGCTCGCGCTCGGCGTCGTCGGTGCGGCGGCGCGGTTTCCGCCGCTTGGTGACGGTCTGGAAGTCGGTGAGCTCGACGGCGGTGTCGGGCGGCGCGGGCGGCGGCGCGGGCGCGGGCTCCGGGTCACGCTCGGGCGCGGGCTCCGGCTCGGGCTCGCGGTCGAGCTCGGGCTCGGGGTGGGACGGCGCGGTGGCGGGCGCGGGCGCGGGCTCGGGCTCGGGGTAGTAGAAGGCGTCGCGCGCGTCGTCGCCCCAGGAGCGGCGCTCGGCCTTGGTGTCGGGGCGCGGCTTGCGCTCGTGGCGGCGCGGCGGGGGCGCGTCGGTGAGGTCCTCCAGCTTGGTGCGCGAGCGCTCCTCGAGCGAGGAGGCGCGCTTGAGCTTGCTCTCCTTGTCCTTGCGGCGGTCGGAGGAACGCTTCTTGCCGGCCTTGTCGTCGGCGTCGTCCTTGTGCTTGGCGCGGCCGAGCTTGGCGCCGCGCCCGTGCTCCGCGTTCGACTCGATGAAGCGCAGCACCTCGTTGAGGTCCTTGTTGCCCTGGTACCCGTCGATCTGGTGGGACTTGATCACGGTCTCGTTCTTGGAAGACTTTTTCCTTCGGGGCTTCTTGTGTTGACTAGATCCCGAGATGGGCGAACTGAATCCTTGTACTGCATTGCCGTTTTCGTCTAGAGATTTCTGTAAACGGTAGTGCACAGTGAATATAGGCACCTGAATAGGGAGGAAAAACGACACGCATTAGAAATACATCGAACACAGAACGTAAAGTACGGAGGAGCTGCGGCGCAAGGCGGGGAGCGGGGAGCGGGGAGTGGCATGCGGCGCGCGCGGGCGTACCTTGTACTCGTCGGCGGCGGCGGCGGTGGCGCCGTAGTTGGGCCGCGACAGCGTCAGCCCGTTGAAGCTGCTCGAGATCACGCTCCGAGGCTGTTGACACAAATGAGTTATATAGTTATTTTGGTCCGTATTAAGCTATACCTACAAAAGTGGTTTATCTATTACAACTTTGATGATGCTAAAATACGTCAGTATATAAACTAAGTTATAGCGGATTAATAATCAGTTCAAATTATTACACACCATTTACAATTTTATTTATAGAACGATAATATAATAATTTATTAAAATGTGAGAGACATACGCCCAAATACTCGAGCACAACTCAACTTTAGGCGCGTCTTAAGGTGGACGCACACTTTTTCGCGGGGAACGCGAGAACGAGCCGATTAGTTGTGATGGGGTCGCAGTGACAGCGTGGTGCGCGGTATAGTACAATACGAAATTCCGTACTCCGGTTTATCTGTTTTAAGTTGATGCCGGCCACGACCGACACACTGCCGAGCCGAACGAGCCCCCTGATTCACAAACCGTCGGAAACGGAATCGGAATCGAATTATGTGCTTTGTCTTTGTCCATTCTATAGTGAGTGAAAGAGATAGTGCATACATTCCGTTGTCGGGAGCGTTTCCGACGATTTGTGAATCAGGGGTCTGGTGAGAACAAATTGAATTAATTTACTTCACAAATTATTTAATTCACTTCAAAGTTAAAAGAAAAGTTGAGGTACTTATATAATAAGAAACAATAGTTTCAGAAGTTTTGAGCATCGCTTTATCAACTTTTTGTTGACATGAAACGCGATTGACTTTGTACACAGTCACACAGTACACAGTTTAAAATAAGATATTTAAAGAAAAATGCAAGACAATAAAATTATATTTGGATACTCCGTACCATATAGGTACATAAGCTTAGAGTGTTCATGATTAGCGTGACATTTTTTAGTATAACTAGTTTTTGTTCAAACATCTTGTTTTTTGATTCTTTGATTTGCTTATTATCGAAGTAGTGGAAATGGTTATTTTTGCAAAACAATTTAAGTCTTCTTTATGATTTCGCGTTTTATATTTAACAAAATCTTATGTTGTTAAATAGCGATTCCTTGAACTACAGACATAGATATACTAATTTGAGCAACATAAACGAGGTATTGCGAAACTGCCCGTGTCGAGGTCAAATGTTAGACAATGCCAGTGCTGAATCCATTACAATTGAAGGTCGTTCAAAATCAGTAGGTACAGTAGTTTTATCTCACGAGGGCGGTCCGCCTTTTGTTGGGTGCACCCCTTTGTCCTCGGTCCTACTGGACCGCCCTCGTGAGATAAAACTACTGTACTGATTTTATAAAAGGTCTACACACACAAGCGTGGCTCACCCGCGCTCGTGTGATAAAACAACTGTAAGTATAGACTCTGTATATACTCTATACTATAGAGTAAAAAAAATCAGGGCAAGAAACAGACAACAACCTAAGTCATGCAAACCTAAATGACACGGTTTCCGATTAGTTTAAATTTTAATATAAGTGTAGGCATTTGCGTCTAATGCAGAAATCTAATCAGTAGTTCGAATAAGATTCTGATTAAGGTATTGTATCAAAATCCTAGCTTTCTCCTGCAATAGGTTATCGGCAAATACACCTCCATAGACATTAATGATAATTACGTAGTTTCTAAAACATTGTCAAGCGACACACATGAGCGACATTAACAAACAAACAAAGTCTCAGTGCCCAGAGATCGCTGCTCTTCTGTGTAAATTGCATTATTTTACCTAGAAATTTTGGTACTTATCACCATAATTGATGTTTTCGATACATTTTCAAGTCGCTCAATCATCGATAACAATTAATACTCACGAACCAAAACAAAGCTTAAATACGGTACCGACTGACTTTTTTCGTAACGGAAAAAGTTGGGGTTGGGAATGTTACAATCTTGTTATAAATGACAGTTATAATAAATAATAGCGCACCTTTTGAGTGCGCTTTTATTCGCTCGGCCGTTTTTGACACTCCAACCGGTTATCTAATTATTATTGATCGAAATGCTCGATGCAATCTTGATCAAAAGTATCAAAAGTAACGTGCGACGTCGAATTTTCGCAGTTTTCGTATTTTTTTTATCCACAACGGGGTAGCCTTAGCCTTAGCCTTCATCACACCTGATGTTAAGTGGTGATAAGGCTCAAGGTCGAAGCGCACTACTTCCGGAATCCTCAATCAATTTTGTTCGCAGACTGCTCCGTGTAGCGACTGCAACGACTTATTTCTGACGCTGCACGACTACAAATATCACAACATTCTTATAACTAAACAATGAAAACTCTGATTACAAATCTATCAAGAAAACAAACGTAATAGGTGTGTAATAATTCTCACTTTATAAGACGAACCTTCCAAAGCATTGGAAAAATCAATATTACCTTCGGGTCCACAGCGACGGCGGACTGGGACGTAGAGGACGTCGTGTTGCAACTGGACACAACCTCCGGTGTTGTGATGCAACTAAACGGTATAGCGGAATCGCCCTGCGAAAACAAAACGCTCGTCACTACACCGCTTTCGAACAGCTCAATAAATAATGATCAAGCATTAAATTAGGATCTAACGACTCCTACCTCTTTATTGGCCTCGGAAGACGCCTCTGCTTTGTTAGAATCTCTTTTTAAATTTTCGAATAGAAGGACTTTAAGGGCGGTTTTGTTGAGGTTTTCTTTCTTTTTTGCATCATCAAGTCCGACAGCTTTATCTTTCTTCTTTTTAGTATTTTTGGGTGCTACGTTATTACTTTTAGCTTCTACATTCGCAGAGTCGTCATTTGGGATTTCTTGGATTTTAACAGATTTATCTGTGTTATGTACAGGTGTGAATAAGCGTTCAGGCATTGTTAGGAAAACATAAGCATTGTTAGGTAGCTCAGCTAGTATATACTGATCACTAGGCACTTTGTCTTCTGGCTTCTTGTTTAACTTTATCACTATGTTACTTGAAGTTGTATCTTCTGCACTTATTTTTGACGGAGTCATACTTGATTCTGGAGTATTGATAGTCTTAAAGTTAAGATCTTTTTTAGTTAGTGATTCAATACCATTTTGAGAAATGTCATAATTATTTGTTACAGTATCTTCCGTAGTTTCTTTTAACATTTTAAGAAAATTCTGTTGTTCACAATAATATTGTTCAAATGACGTTTTAATTCCGTCATGAGCACAATTGGAAGTTATGTCCTTCAATTCCAGTTCTTTCGAATCATCTTCATTTCCGACTTCTTGTAACTCTTGCGATATATTTACAGGTTCGGATTTATCTTCTTTATCACGTATAACGATTTCTAGCAACTCTATATCTTGAATATTTTCCTTATTAGAAGAAGGATTATATATTGCTTTATTTAATTTATTGTCAGACTGCTGCTGCAGATTACAATCATTAATTTTACAGATTTGTTCAATATGTGTACAGAATTCATAACTTGGAACATCAATCATTTCAACAATCTTAGGTCTATCATAACTGTTACTTAAACTATGCAGTGCTTCTGAAGCAGGACTTTCTTGAGGAGTATCACATTTTTCAGTCTTCATAAATTCAGATTTTTTATTAACTTTGGTTACCATTTTAACACCCAAATCATTTTTAAAAATTTTAGTATCTAACGATTTAACTTTATATTTATTTTTAGGGCTCTCAGGAGTTTCATTCACAGGAGCAGAAATTGTACCAATTGACATTGGTCTAATATTTCTTGGATTTATTGAGGATAAACTAGGTACTGCTAACGAATGTCCAACATGTTTTCGATATATTTTTCTTAATCTAATATCACTTTCTTCCATAACACTAATATTTTCGCTTGGCTTGCTATGTTGTTCATCTCCAGAAGCATAAGTCTTATAATCTTCATATTCGACATCTTCGCAATTTGTAATAGTATTAGAAAAGGATTTACCAATTTTCTTCTCTCTGTGCGTACCATAAACACTTATATTGGAAGCACTATGATGCATATTTGTATTATACGGATTTCTTGGACGCGAGTCTTGTTTATTATAAGTTTTTGACGTGTCTTGTATCTTATCGTGTTGGTAATCACTTTCGACACTTTGATTGCGATTGCTGTATAAATCACTTTGTTTTGGAAGAATATTTTCGTTCATATTTTTAAGAATTGGTTCAAAAGCCGACAAGTCTTCGTACCACTTAGAAACGCCGTCCATCCATACATCTGGTTTTCGGTCCGTCTGAGGGTAATGAGGCACCATTCTTCTATTATTTGGGGAAGGCTTAGTTTCACAAGCATGGGATGTTGTTTGGTTTTCTTGAGTTAATGCGGTTTGTGAGATAAACTTTGTTTGTTTGGTTTCTGACAATGAGCTATTACGAGCAGAAAGCGTCGCCTTTTTATTTACAAGGGATGGAGCAATATGAGCGGTGGATGAGGATTTTTTATTTTCCAAGGACAGTTTGAATCGAGTGGTAGGATGAGTTTTATCATAGGATGAACTGATAAGACAGCTAGGCTCATTAGTTTTTTTTGCATTGGTTTTAGTGGTTTGAGGAGTGTCTTTCAATTTGTTATGAGTTGATGGATTGGCACAAGTGGGCATCACCAGATTCTTATCCAATGATAAATCAGTACAAGTGTTACGAGTCGTGATTTTGTTGCCAGGAAATAGCTCAGTACTACGTGTGGCAGATGTTGTCGCTGTATCTTCAGGTGGTGGCTTGATTTGGATGGCAATATTCGTCGCAGGGGAGTATCTCGCGATAATCTCACTCCAAGGACTTCCAGAATTTTCGTTAACAGATCTAGGGCCGCGCAGATCACCTTTAAAAGGTTCGCTCACGTTTTTGTTTCTAGAGCATAGTAATGCGTTCATTAGCTTTGTTTGTTTGGCGTCCTGGTGTTTGGAGGGGTCGTAGAGAGCGGAGTGTCCGGCGTAGATTCTCTCTGGTGGGCCGAAGGTTGGGCGCGGCTGGCGAAAGGTACGCACCTGGTTGGACGCGGTGGTGGTGGTGACTGC
The DNA here is from genome assembly GCA_949710035.1 of Crambus lathoniellus. Lineage (NCBI taxonomy): Eukaryota > Metazoa > Arthropoda > Insecta > Lepidoptera > Crambidae > Crambus > Crambus lathoniellus. The sequence goes on along the minus strand of OX453317.1, from coordinate 15,926,885 downwards.
GCGGCCCGAGCTGACACTGCCGCTGCCGATTTCGAGGGTCGCGCGTGCTGTGTATGTCATCGGGAAAACAGGTTTACTCCTTCTGCGAACATTCGGTAAGACACATTGTCACATCTACCATTATGTAAATATAGTATGTTAGATGAGATATCGAAAATAAAATGTCTGTAGAACACATTTTAAAATACATTACTTCTAGGATTACTTTTTCCACATATTTACGGTCTTTAGCAAACACGCGACCACATCAAGGTTTCCGTTAAATGTGGTTTAGATATTAAATATTGTTCAGACCTATACAGTTTTTCAGCAACACTTGGCGTCGGAGGCAGAGATGCGGCGTTCGGCGAGCAGTGGTGGGCTGACGCACCGCACTGTCGCAATGTGGTTTATTACCAGACATTACCGCATCAAGATTTGCGTTGAAGAAGTTGGATATTGTCCGGACACATGCAGTAGTTAGGCCTACACGGCGCAGGCAGTATGAGTCGGAAGTGGAGACGCTCAGTGAGCGACGCGGCGGGTTGATACGGCTGGGATTGGACATTATGAAGTTGTTCGTACCTGTGTAGTAGCTCGACCTCCGCGGGGCAGTTGGCGTCGGAGGCGGAGACGCGGCGCTCTGCGAGCGGCGGCGGGTTGACGCACCGCACCGTCGCCAGGTAGCCGCCCCGCGTCGGCTCCTCGCCTAGCAGGAACGCTGCAACCACGATCCGGTAGTTGTTAAGAAGTATATGTAACACTAAATCGTTGAGATATAATGAGGCGTACGCTACGCTAGTGTGAGATTTCTGACTGACTGACAAACGCCATGTGGGCTAAGGTTTTTTATTATCAGAATAATGGGGTGAATATTTTGAAATACTTACCTGAAATAAGTTATAGTCAAATTGAGTCAAGGGTAAATGTATTTCTAAACAAACCAGGACTGCGCTACACAGGGGGCATGCTCGGTATATTTACGGTTACAGTTTAAATATTATTGAAAATAACTTTCTTAATTTCAGGATCTTATTCGCCAGTGGCGCCAACTGGTAAGGACATAAACCGTAGAGGAAGTGAGCATGGTGTGATACTAACATGTGTCAACGCCGGAAGGCAGGCTGCCGCCATGCGTGGCGCGCGCAGACACGGGCGCGTGCGGTCTGAGGCGGCGCGGCGCGGGCTCGGCGGCGAGCGCAGCGGCGACCAGGTCCTGCAGCGAGTTGGAGTGCGCCAGAGCGCGCCGGCCCGCGCCGCGCCGCACGCGCCCGCCACTACACCGCGCCGCCGCTTCTGACGCCTGGTCGTCTTGCTCCGCTTCCTCCAGGAGATTCTGTGTACCAATAGTTTTTTATCACCTAACCACGCTGAGACGCAGAAAATTGTGCGTTAATTTTGAATGTCCTTGTAATATTTCTTTGTTTAAGTACCTATGTAAGAAGCAATTTCTCGTCATTGTAAAGTCAGGGAATCTCGCGTCTTACCACTTGCTACCTCTTTTCTTGTAACTGCCGCAGACACTATTCCTGATTGGTTATTCACTGTACTAGCCTAGTTAATGCGTAAACAGATATCGATATGGTCAGTGCGTGAGTGGCGAGACGCCAGGAGGCCAAACACAGGAAAATAAGTACCTAGCAATGTGATGCTTTATTTATTAAATGATACGTTTTTTTTAACAAGTAGTTTTAACAGTGGTCTGATTTAATAACAGTATTACCGTTTAACTAAATATACGATGATTATATAAAATCATTTTTTTTAATAGCGCTGTACGAAACCAACTGAAGTGTCCATTAGGATACTATCAACTTATGTTTCTTCTATTGAGGTGATTTCTATCAATATGAACCAATTAAGTAAAAGGTAAAACAAAGTCAACACGTTAGTGTACCAAGATTGACGTATAGTATGGTATGACCAACCTTGAATAGATCGCTTTTTCCTTCCCTATCCTTGGGGCACTTGTACGTTATCGCCTCGTCCAGCAGCGCGCGCAGCCGGCCGTCGTCGAGGTTCTCGACGCTGTTATCTGGTTTACTTTTCTATAAAAGACAAAACATAGCAATTTAGTAAAATGATAAATGTAACACTAAGGTGCTCCTATTAATTTTGCACTTGAACCGCCAACAAAAGGATTGTAATACCGAAGTGTACGTTGTAATACGTTAGTGATGACAACAACTGTCTGCACACGGCACACGTCATCCCCGTGGGTACGGAGAAAGGGTTTTCTATCTCAACTTTCGTTTCTGTGCGATGTCCACAGTTATTGTAATCCAACTGCACTTTAGTATAGGATGTAATTAAAGAACAATCAACGAAAAGGATTAACAAGATACACTACAGATTACCCAGACCGATAAGATTTGTAAAAATGAGACTGCATTAAAAGCAGTCGCCATATACATCAGCTGTAAGATAAGATGACTCAACAGCTTTGTAATTAATAGCTGCTTACCCCTTCATTATCATACCTCCATCACTATCGGAGTTATTTGGTTATTGAATACGATTTCTATACACTGTTTTTCTTGCTTTACCTATTAAGAAAATAAGTTCTCTCTCCCAATTTTTGACTGCTTTGTTGAACTAAAATACTAAGGGACTGTTTCACAATGTCTAAGTAAGTTCTCATTAGCTGTTACTTGACAGATAGTCCATACAAAACTGTCAATTAAACTGGAAAGTAACTCCTAATCGGACATTGTGAAACGGGCACTTAGTGGCTTAGTGCCACTCAGGAATAATGTCATGTGTAGCTACATTGGTGAAATATTTTTTAAAATCGGTCCGGTTGTTTTTGAGTTCCACAAACAAAAAACAACGACAAATCTTTGAAATGAAAAAATTAAAAATGAAAAATTATTTATTTCATAAAAAACAATTCTTTCTGACTTTACTTTTGTACAGTGAGTACTTAGTGGAGATATTGATGGCAATCAGTTTCCATATACATTGGCTGTAATAGTTTTATCTTAAACAATTTTTATTAAGAGTTAAAGTCAAAAGGGAATTAGTCTTTGACCTTTGTCGATAGAGACCGAGTGTCAATACGTTTTAGAGTCAAGGCTAGAAAGTTAATTGCGATCGCCTTATCAGTGTCGCGGTTGTCGTGACTCCGAGTGGCCATTTAACGCTATACTATACTATACTTGCTATAATGGTGTAAACGGAAACAACTAATGAACAAACATACATACAACATTTTGTACAATTCTTCGCAGCCTGTGGATAGTTCGGCTATAAACATTATTATATTATTTCGGACTTTAGGATACAAATGACTATGTCATAGTATTTATAGAAGTCGCTTCCTATTGTATATTTAATCTAAGGATATCCTTAGGGCCTTATCATACTAGCGGTTGGCGAGCGGCTTCGGGGCGGGACGGGCACGCAGCGAATACGTACGTCGCGGACGCGCAACGAAACCGCCGCCCGCCGCGCCCGCCGCACACGCGCAGCGAATACGTCGCGGACGCGCAACGAGATCGCCGCGAATTGCAGCGTGGATGTCATTTTGTACACTCTCGTACACAGGAGCCTTTATTCAGGTGACATCGATAATCTCAAATGTGTGTCTTCATGTCATAAGTCAGTTTGTATCACATGAAACACCTCATAGAATTTAGTTTCACCCTCGCAATTATTGTCGGAAAATGGCGTGAATCGCGATTTATTTTAGATTACGGGTTTTTATCGCAGGCCACATTAAATGTTGTCGCGGGCCGGAATTGGCTCGCGGGCCGCCATTTCTTCATCCCTGATCTAGGGTTAGACAGTCAGTAGGCAGCGACTTTTATAAATAAAGATCAAAGTTAGATCTTTCAAACAACGCAACGGATTTTAATACGGTTTTCATTTATGGACCTGTGCGAAGCCGATCGCATGTTTAAAATTAAAAGAAAATAAAATACGATTGCCTTTCATTTATCTGACTAAGGCTCAACCCACATGAACCACAACCATAGATTACATATTAGTACCTTCCACAACTAAAAACGTGAGCGGGGACACCATTTTGTATTGGAAATGAATAGTACAATTCACACGTAACTCATTTTGCTGTGATTATCGACCGCGGGGCGTGGGTGATACCGGCCACACCAGCGACGACCCTGCGAACTAGCGGCCGGCCACATCGCACGCATACGACGTAACCACATCACAACTAGGTACTAGCGACAACGACATTTTGTCGCACAACCACAACGCAACTGAAAAAAGCTGCATCGACACTATTCACACACACGTAACCACATGTTGTCGCTGCGATGTGGTGTGGTTGTGGTTCGTGTGGGTCGACCGACACCAATGGTGATTGTTCTTTTCTTTTTCTGGTATTTTTTTTATAAAATTGTGATTATCAGAATTTTATCATCTCTTATTGATTACCCCTACTACTTGTTTTACTATTGCAGCTTACTAATGCGACTAATGATTAACCTTTAACTTCTTCTTCTTTTCGTGTCAATGGTAGATATTTCAAATAATATTTTGCCAGTAGTGCGCGACGTCAATCCCTCTCCGACTGGCTTCATAGAGGTCTTGTAGGGTGCAGGATGTGGGGAGGCTGGGGCAGCAGATCATGTGCTCCATAGTTTGGATCGCTCCACAGGCGCACGCATCGTTTGAGGCGAAGCCCCACCTTTTGCGATTTACGCCACATCTGCCTACTCCAGTAGGCCTGGGGGTAGTCTTTCCGAAAGTTCCATGTTTGAATTGGTCCGAGGGAACTTTTTTGCCCACAGGCCAAGTCTAGCCTGTGAAGGGTGTTTGTCGGGAGGCAGAGGTGGAACGTTGGTTATGAAGCTTCGCCGGCTTTTAAGGCGTGCAGCAGGGGGAGAATGGTCGAACAGTGGGTGCCTTTTGTCCGTCATTTGTTTTAGGCGTTCCACAGAGCAGGCAATTATATGGGAGATAAAGTTTGACTTATTGTTTCTATTTTTTTGTGAAAATTCATCGCTTTTTGTAAATTTTTAAGACCGTGATTCGTAATTTGGGCGTTTTGCCTCTTTATTGACGTAAAAATCATCGCACAGATGCAAATAGATCCCTATTTACGAGACGCAAAAGTGAGCATGTTTGTATGAAAAAAGTCCAGTGGGCCAATATGATTGTCCGGGAGTGTATTTGTTAATTAAAGTTGTGTTTTAGTTTTTTCAGACGTTTCGGCACCTTTTCAGGAACGTTGTGGTGGTCAAAGAACAGTTCGCGCAGAAATCTCAGAAGTGCTTATATTCAACAAAGAATTTAAAGAGAGAACTTATTTTTTTAAAATGACAAATGACATTCAATAATGAAGTAACTCTGATCTGATCTGATAGTGATGGAGGTATGACTCTATGAAGGTTGCTCCGTCAGTTAAGCAATAACGTCATTATTTGCCGTTCTAATGTATAAAAATATTAATAATCTCGTATACGCTTAATGTGACCAAGGATTTTCAACATCAAGTACCTGTTTCAAAAGCAACAGTTACTCATAAAAAATCGAACCGTCTCACAACTAGCTCCGATGGGACACGAACCCACAACCTTTCGCTAGCAGTCGTCTAGTTGTGAGACGGGTAGATTTTTTCTAAAATACTTCATTTTTCAATAAGTAATAAAAATTGCATTGTGAATGTGCATGTGTGAAATTAATTAAAAACTTAATAAGTTACTCATAGCTTAAGAAAAAACAAGGACAGTGAGCTTCAAGTTACCAACAAGTATTTTGTACCATTGAACTAGGACGTCTTTACACAGTCCATCACAGCCAAGAGGGATGATTTGATTAGCCAATGTATGAGGCCCAACAATGACACTCACTAGGACCATGCTCTCGAAGATGCTGTGATTTCGTCAAATGCTAAGCTAATACGAACATTGTTTGCCATAATTTTGTCTACATGCTTCCCATCAACCGATTGATTTATGAAACAACTAGCGACCCGGCCCGACTTTGCACGTGTTTTGCTATAGAGCTAGGCGCGGCCCGCGATACGCCTTTATAGGCAAGCCAACCGTTTCGCTGCAAGGGATCGCTTTTGGTTGCGTGTAATTTTAAATCTGTGATAACTTCTAAAGTATTCATTAATTAAATAAAATAAGGTAAATTAAATGGCCAAGGTAACTAATATACTCATTTGGATAAGGATTAATACTGATTAGGAGAAATTAGAAAAATGGAAAATGAAGTATTTAGAAAAAATCGACCCGTCTCACAACTAGCTCCGATGGGATGGATGTGAGACGGGTCGATTTTTTCTAAATACTTCATTTTCCATTTTTCTATTATAAAAATTGCATTGTGAATGCAAAAAACTAAAAATTAAAATAGGAGAAATTAGCTTTGCAAATAAAGTAAGTTTTAAATTAATCGGTTACTTACTGTGAGACAACCTAGGAGATAGATATAGGTATGCAATGCATGCTATCGTGGACTTTTTTGTAGGCCTTTTATTATTTTGGTTTAGCCAGCGTTCGCAATGTGCGCTCGAAAAGTAGTTTATTTGACGGCTTCATATAAACATGGAATTTTCTCTATTATACAAATAAGTAGGTACTTACTTAATTAGAATGTTTTGTATGTGTTCGGAAAAGATCGATATTTCTGAACGCATCTCTAATGTCACGTCAAATTGACAAGCTGTCACTTGAAGTTGACAGCTCCTTCTTGATTGGAATTCTTGTGAGAAAAATGTCGGAATAATTTTGCTGAATTGTTAAAAAAACCGCTCGCGTTGAATGTGCCTGGCATATCGAGTTTGAATTGAATCCTGAATTATCCTTTCGATCCCGTTTTGTACGACCAGGATTTAGACGCCATCTTTGAGAGTGGCCCGGTCGCGGCGTGTTGAAATAAAGAGTTCTACCACACGCGTTGTTGTCGGGACAATATATCTTAATAAGCAAGTCCCGCGTGTGTTATTGTGTACCTATTGTTGAAGCGCCCAGTGTCTTGGGAACGCTGTGGTGTTTGTTTTGTGAGTAAGGTGACGAATTGGTAAGGTCTGCAGAAGAAGAAGGAACCAGGGGCGCGCGCCCCCTCTCTCCGCAGCCCAGGAGACCTTTCGACACCACAGAACCGTATGTTAGATCACCTTAATTCACATTAAGTCGCTGTGTATCGCAGTTCCAATTGTTCAGTTACATCCCTGTTGAAACCTTAATTTTTGTCCGGAGTCTATATTCATGATAAGCTTCCACTGCGCCACGCTGACTCCCCGGGTCTAGGCGGGGGTGTACTGAACATTTCTTGGCAGCAGAGCGTAGTTTGAAGGCCTGACAGGCCCACGCCAAAACTTTGTCGATTAATCAGTGCCGTTTTGATGACCATCTGGTCCGGACTAGATTAATTTGTACTTGTAAATGGTAATTAACTTGCATTTGAAAAGTAAAGGGCATTCCTTTGTTATTGGTTCCATGTCTTGTAATTAATTGTCATGTATTGAAGTTCCAAAATGTAAACAGATGCCTTTCTTTGCTCATAATAATTATTATTTAGTTTGTTAGCAAATTTGAGTTGTGAATATTGACAAGTTTGTTGCTAAATAATAGCTAATAAAAGGTTAGCTAATAAGTTTGCACTCAATACTTAGTGAAACTTAAATGATTTGGGACATTGTTTACACATTGAAACTCATTGAAACTTGTGCTTTGAAATAATTAAAATTAACTTGTTGTTGTGTTGATATCCAAGTGAATTTCAATAGTCAGTGATTTTGAGTGAATTTCAATGAAGTGAATTTCAATAGTCAGTGAGTTTTGTTGTTTTCTGATAACCTCCAAATATTTAAGAGTTTGTGTCATTATAAATACTTTGTTGTTGTAATATTGGAATTTTGTGGTTATTAGTAACCTCCAAATATTGGAGATTTTGTGTTATAGTGAATATTTTGAATCTGTTGTTTTTGTTGATCAATGACGGCCTCCTCTGCTAAAGCCAAAATACGTTCTGAGTTACGGTGGTTAGCTTCTGCGGTTGCGTTGTTGGATCGACCGGATAGGACGGAGGCCTTGTTGAACAGATACGTAGATCTGCCCATACGTTTGGCTGTTGTTGATGAGCAGTATGCCTTATTTTTGGAAAAGACTGTTGAAGCCGAGGTGGAAATGCGACAAGAAGTCGGTTTGGATGTGGACCAGTGTTATGATTTTGCGGACAGAATTACACAGGTGGCTCGACCTTTGCAAGTGGCAAGAGAGAATGATCCGAGCCCGTCCCCGGTCACATCTAAGAGTATGCCCCCTCTCTTTGCTAGATTGGCCCCCTTAGACTTAAGGCGTTTTGCTGGTCGTCTAGAGGACTGGGAGGGCTTTATTAATATTTTTGATAGTCTGGTACATGCCCGGGATGATTTGACCCAGGGCCAGAAGTTAGCGTACTTGTTATCCGTGTTGGAAGGGGAGGCCCTTGAATCGGTTCAACATTTGGCCCCCTCGGATGAAAACTACCCTATTGCTAGGGATTTGATTGCCCGTCGGTACCAGAACGTACGACGTCTGGCGGACAACCATGTGGCCGCCATTTTGAATTTACCCCGCGTTGCCAGCGTGATGCACTTGAGAGTGGCTTTGTTGAATCCGCTGTTGGTTGCATACAACGCATTAAAAAACTTAAAACTCCCAGTGGAGCAGTGGTCGTTTTTGTTACTGCACATTGTCCTGGGAAAGTTGCCGGACTCTGTTAAGGTCCGTTTTGAGCAGCAGTATGGTGGGGATAGTGCGACTTATCTGCCACCCTTCTCGGACCTCTTGACGTTCCTGGAAGGAGAAAGTAGACTGGCAGATAATTCCTCTCTGGCCGGTCCTATGGGACCCGAACGACCTGTGCCACAGAGTAGATCCCCCACCAGACCCCCCCGTAGGGGGCGTATGGCCCCTCGCGCGCCCGGCCGCTATGCCGCCGTCCAGGAGACCGCCCGCTGCTTGTACTGTCGGGAACCGGGTCACAGCACGACCCGTTGTGATAAGTTCCTCGACCAGCGCGTCCAAGGCCGTCGAGCGATCGCGCGACAACGGACATGGTGCTACTCGTGCTTGGGCCTGCACATGCAGCGCGAATGTACCCAAGCGCACCCATGCCGCTTTTGTAAGGGCAACCACCATCCCCTCCTCTGCATGAACAGCCCAGAGGGCGGCGGAGCGCCGCAGCGCGTCGCTGCAGGATCACCTCGTATGGGTGGGGGGCTCGGACCCCCCGCGGTGTTTGCATCCCGCAGCAGTTCTGGTGGCCACCAGAGTGGCCCCAGACGCTCTCCGCCACGTTTGGAGCCTCAAACGGGCGGGGGTCCCAGGGACCCCCCCATGGGAAACCGATCCCCAAGGACGGGGATGAGTTATGCGAGCGTTGCCGGAGGTCGTAGAGGCCCCCCGCGACGTTTTGAGCCTCGCACGGGCGGGGGTCCCACGGACCCCCCCATGGGAAATCGGTCCCCAACTAGGGGGTTCGATTTTGCGAGCGTTGCGGGAGGTCGTAGAAGCCCCCCGCAACGTGTTGAGCCTCGCACAGCCGGGGGTCCCCGGGACCCCCCTTCTGAAAATCGGTCACCGTGCCCCCGCGACTATGGGGCGACGTACACGGTGGATGCTAGGCACCGATTCTCGCCGCCGCTCGCCGAATACCCGCGTTTGGAGCGGCGCCCGCCCCGTCTTCAAGGGGCCGGGAGATATAACCCGCCTGATACCGGGCGATTTGGACGTAGGCAGTATGTGGGAGAATGGGACCCACTGGATCGCTATGAGCGACCCCCTTACCATGGGGGGACGTCTGGGGACCCCACATACTAGCAATCAACGTGTTTACGGTCGATTGTAGCCACCCCTCCAGAGACCGTTTTGTTGCCCACGGCCTCTGTGCTTGTCAGGGGATTGAATGGCGACCTTGTGGAAGTTCGCGCCTTGTTGGATTCCGGTGCTCAGGGGTGTGTTGTGTCATCTTGGTTAGTTAGGCGGTTGGGCCTCAAGGTGCACCCCCACACGGAAGGCGTGAGAGGTGTTGGCGATGTGAAAGTCCCCGGGTTGTTAGGGCATGTTGACTTCACATTTACATCACGTAATAAGTCCACGCCAGGCATTAAGACCTCGGCGATTGTGTTGGACACAGTTGTTGGCCGTCAACCTTCAGTTGACTTGGGACCGAGTATGTTGTCTTTGGTGTCTGATTCCCCACTCGCCGATCCAAATTTCTTCCGCCCAGGCCCGATTGATGCTCTCCTTGGAGCCGATGTCCTGGGGCGAGTTTTGTTGACGGGGAAGCGAGTTTTGCAGCCAGATGGTGAAACGCTCCTGGCTGGAGGAGCCGGAGAGCACGAGTCAGAAATAAAAGAGGGTATATGAAATTAAGTGTATTTTATTTTCCACAATTAGACCGTGGGTTCTGTCGCTCGGGGATCAGTGCAAAGAACAAGTTGGGAGGACTTAACTTAGGGACTTCCTAAAGAGGGGAGAAGTCGCTGTAGCCTAGAGGCAGCGGGGTCTGGTCCGGGGTAGGCCGGAGCAGAGCAGGGTCCTGGCGGTTAGGCGCGCAGGAGCAGGTGGAGAGCGGCACGAAGTAAGCAGGTACTCGGCGTGTAGGTAGACCGGAGCGGGTAGGTACCGGAGTGACTCGGGGATATGTTGCCCGGAGATACGACCCCAATTATGTTGGGGCGAGAAACCAGAAAAAAGGAGAAATCTTTAGCGAATTCTCCTTTATATATTAAAAATCTTCCAGAACATTCTGGCTGTAAGTAGGGTTATAATTTTTTTGCATAGATAGATTCAACTTGTCATTGGATTTTAATCATACAGCCAAGGCACCGACTAATTACGTCGCGAAGATTTCAGAATTATCTGGAAGATTAATTTAGTAAAATCTATGGCGCGCGTAAGACAAAATTGCTTCCAATAGACTATTTATGTTGTTACGTTAAGAAATGCAATATAAATATGCACGAAACTACAATCAAAGTATTTCGCATACAGATCACAGTCTGCCACGGAACGCGCGGCGGTTTATAGCTATGTTACCTCGGAACATCGCAAACAAACAGACAGCTGAGTGGCATCTGACATTGACAGCTCCTATCACATAAATACAATAGAACTGAATAGACCACATTTGTTTATAGTTGTAATGATTTTTTCATAACATTAATAGTTTGTGCGATTATTATGGATAAAACAATGAAAGAAGTAAGTAAAAATGGCAGCCGTTACATATCCCCCTTTTTAGAGAAGGATTTTGCCTGGGAAAAATCCACTAAGAAACAAAACCACCGAAAACAAAACTAAGGTTTAGAGTAGCAGTATACAATAAGATAAGCTAACTGTACGTTATCGACAGTAAAAGCAACACCATAAAATTGACGAGAGGTATCGACAACCAGTTCAAGACTAATCGAATAGAACGGTACAAGGACCAACAATCGCAAGACAGGAGAAGAATTCCAGTTATTTAGTGTAACTGAATCAACATTCCCGTTGAGAATGCTAATGTTAAAACAATGCGAAATTAAAAATAAAATAGTCGAGAGATAAACTTCATGCAGACACAATTCAAACGAACAGGTTCCCTAGCTATAAATGTATTTAATTAAAATTATATTTATGTATAATTTTATGCAATAAAAGCCCTAGCTAAAAATAATCAGATTAAAAAGTAAAAAACGATGACCAACAATTTATTCAATACATCTAAAACAAAATTTTGCTATAAAAAGGTAAAAATAACGACGAAGACTAATACTTTGTAGAATTTCTATTTAAAAAATTTATTTAATTTAGGAATAGTTATTTATTTTAAAATCTTTAATATGCCAGGAACCTAGATTTTTCCCATTCATATCTTCAAGTTCATAAACTAGAGGAGATAGTTTAGATTTAATGAGACATTTTATATATTTAGGAGCAAGTTTTTTAGAAAACTGCTTATCCTTATCACTTTGATAATAAGTTTTTCTCCAAACAGTATCACCAACGTTAAAGTTATAGTTTTTGCGACGAAGATTGTAATGCCCAGAGTTTCGGGAATGAGACTTGATAAGAGAACTTTGCACTTGGTCCATAATTTTTCTAAGTTTACCAGTGTTTTCAGCATACACATCCCTAGGCGCAAAAACAATTTCATCGGACAGATCAACATCAAGATAGTGAGAACCGCACGGCACTAACTCTCTCCCGTAAACCAGAAATGACGGAGTATAACCTGTGACTTCACTGACGGCTGTATTAAGTGCGAATTGTATTTTGGGAATGTTGTTATCCCAGGACCTGTGGTCCTCTTCAATAAAGGTGGAAACAGCAGTCATGATGGTTTTATTATAACGCTCAACCGTGTTTACCTGTGGAGTATATTTAGGAGTAAAGCGTACGTTTGGTATTTTATATTGAGAAAACATGTGATTAAGCTTTTGACTGACAAACTGCTTACCGTTGTCCATCAAAACAGTACTAGGAATGCCATGAACAAGAAAGACTTTCTCTTCAATTAAACTAGTTATAATGTCGGCAGTAGCACGACGGATAGGAAACAAAAGCGAGTATTTCGAAAAACAACAAGTGACTACAAGTAGCATAGTATTCTGTTTTCTAGATATAGGTAAGGGACCAACCAAGTCCACACTAATCATTTGGAATGGTCTAGAACATTCCTTAGGTCGTCCCATAAATCCTAAGGTAGGATGATTTGCATGCTTGTGAGAGTTACAAGCATCGCACTCATTAACAAATTTTACGACATCTTTATGCATGCCAGGCCAGAAGTAATTTAAAGAAATTCTTTTAAAAGTTTTAAATATCCCTAAATGTCCAGAAGTAGGATTATCATGATAGTCTTTAAGTATATCAATTCTAGATTCTTTAGGAACAACTTCCTTCCATTCAAATTCTCTAGTTAAGGGATTTATAGTTTTTATGAAGCGATATAACTTATTATTATTTATTTTATAATTGGTAAAAGAGGTAGGGGAATTTTGACAACCGGCAAATAGCTCCAAATACCAGGGATCAAGTACAGGAGGTGAAGAAGATCGGTTGACGCTATCTATAGCCGCTACAGGCACCGCACGGGACAACGAATCTGGAACGACATTATCCTTGCCACGTCTATGTTTGATGTCGAAGTTGAACGCAGAAAGACGTACTCCCCATCTGGCAAGTCGACCTGTAGGGTTATTAATATTTAGAAACCATTTTAAAGACGAATGATCAGTAAAAACGGTAAATTTACGACCATTATCCAAATAACAGCGCCAATGTTCTATAGACACAATTACTGCGAGCGCTTCCCGCTCCGTAGCGCTATAGTTTCGTTCTTGTGCCGACAAGGACTTGCTCATATAGGCTATAACTTTCTCTTCGCCATTTAAAATTTGAGTTAGTATAGCTCCAATCCCGTAATCACTAGCGTCGGTATGGACTTGAAACGGTTCAGAATAATCCGGACAAGATAAAATCGGAGGGGACGTTAAACACTCTTTGAGCTTCTTGAAGGCAGTTTCTGCTTCTGGTGACCAGGCAAAAGGAATTGCATTCTTACCCTGAGAGGTAAGTTTGTTCAATGGTGCAGCCAATGAACTAAAATTGGGAATAAAACGACGATACCAAGAAGCAGTACCTAAGAAACGACGAACTTCCTTCCTGTTAGTAGGAGTAGGATAATTCACAATGACCTCGATTTTCTCCGGATCGGCGTGTAGCCCATTCGAATCGACCATATAACCCAAATATTTTAATTTTTCTCTGAAAAATTGACATTTTTCGAAATTTATAGTTAAATTTGCGAACTTTAGTTTCTCCAAAACTCGTAAAAGTAAAGAAATGTGCTCCTGAAAGGAATTAGACACAATTACTACGTCATCAACAAATACATAGACCTTATTTTCGAATTCAGGACCATAAAACAGCAAATCTACCAATCTTTGCTGCGTGGCAGGTGCATTGGTCAACCCAAAAGGCATAGACTTAAATTGGAATGTTCCTCTAGAGGGAATATAGAATGCAGTCTTACATCGGTCTTCAGGCTTAATTAATACCTGCCAGAACGATTTAGATAGGTCTATACTAGATAGATACTTAGCATCCCTAAGGTTATCTAGGATTTCAGTTATGTAAGGTAAGCTGTAAGCATCTTTGCGAGTGACAGAGTTTAGTTTCCTACTGTCGAGACAGAATCTATACTCGCCATTCTTTTTGGGAGTAAGAAGCACGGGATTAGACCAAGGGCTCTCACATGGTTCGACAACATCTTCTTTCAACATCTCGTCCAGTTGATCGGAGAGAATTTGTTGCTTCTGAGGGGACATTCTATAGTAACGTTGTCGAATGGGAACAGAGTCACCTGTATCTATAGCGTGAGTGATCAACGAAGTACGACCTAAACCACATTTTTCATAGGAAATACTACGAAATTGAGAAATAATATTATCAGCGTTTTCCTTTTGTTCGTTGTTAAGTTGAGCGTACGAACAAATTTGTTTAGGATCGTCAAGAGCAATATTAGATATATTAAATTCGTTAGACTCATCCAGCAAAAGGCTATCGAGTTCACTCGGAAACAACTCGAACTTCCTCCAGAAATCCATACCAAGAATTAAATTGTTTTTAATTTCCGGCACAACAAATAATTTAATATGAATAGTTTTATTTTTAAAATTTAAAGGTAGAATAACATATTTAGAGGCAGTAAAAGTTTGACCGCCAGCTGCAGAAAGCTGTAACGGGTCACAAGAATAAAGTTTATTATTAGGATTTAATATATATTCCTGATAATTATTCCCAAGTAAGGATATGCCGGAACCGGTATCTAAAAGACCAACGACATGATTATCACCAATAATAACAGAAATATACGGTCGAGAAAAATTAATTTCAGATTCCGGGATTGGAGACTCAGAATGACTATGAGATAGATTAGATATAATAGATAACCATTCTTTCCATTCAGCTTCATCGCAACGACTAGAGAATCTCGAGCGAAGCTGCCTAGTTTCACAATCCCGATCAATTAGTTTTTTTGATTGGTAGGCTTATTGCAATCCGGACATTCGGGGGTGCGAACACCATCTTTGCCACACTTAAAACAAACTATTGTTCGTGGTTGAGTACAGTTTTTCAAATTATGCGTGTTAGAACGACATCTAGGACAATATATATTATTATTGTTCACAGCTGAAACAAATGACTTATTAGTTTTAGTAAAAGGTTTATTAACAACCGGAGTGCTAGTAGCACCGCGGTAAACGAACTCCGTAGCTAAGTTCGACATATTAGAAGCAGAAGGCTCAACAAAATTTGCCACTTGACACTGTATTTTTTCAACGTGTTGACAAATAGCTTTAAGATCGTCGATGGAGTTTATCACCGAAGACGGAGTAAGAGCATTAGCGTAGCAAGGCCTAATATTAGTAAGTAAAATTTCTAATTTATCTTCCTCTGATATTGGTTTCGTGAGGCGAGAAAACATAACCTCCATTACGGAAAGATATATAGCAATTGGTTCGTTAACACCCTGGGTACGAGCTCTAATATCCGATTTAAATTGAGAGTCATAGTTCTTCGGAAGAAAATCAGCCTTCAGCAAGGCTACTAACTCTCCCCAGGTATTTACTTTTGGCCTGGCACAACGAAACCAATACAAGGCGTCGTCGGTAAAAATTTCGTAACCAAACGACAAAACCCTACTATAATCTATGCCCCTAGCTGTGACAAACTCGTCAACCTTTTGAATAAAGGAAACAACACAAGTTTTCCCGTTGAATTTAAGTTTAGTGAAATCGGAAAGAGCCCGATCGACAGTAACATTAATAATAGACTCCGTCGCGTTGACTTGCTCTCGGCTGGAAGTAGAAGGACCGGGGAGCAAAGGGTCACCCGCATTCGCGCCTGAGACAGGTGTCTCCCTAGGTTTTAAAGTGGACAGTTCCTTGTCTTGGGCTTTCAAGCCGCGCTTGCATTCAGCAAGGGCACCCAATAATAACGCGTCCTCGGCCGCATCAACTCTACCGAGCCGATGAAAAACGTGGTTAAGAATAACCTCCGTTCTCAAATAAACACCTCTATCAAATTTAGATTTTAATAATTCAAGGTTTTTATTAGATTTGTTTAATGCGGCTGAGATGCCGTCTAAGTCGTCAGCAGAAGACAAATGCGAGGCTAAAATCTCCTCAGAAGGAAGTTCTTTAGAGATCTTTGTAATTTGCTTCCTTAAATCGGCCACGTTATCAGCCGGTGTTTCTCCGCGAAGTCCGACTTCGTATTCAAGTTCCGACTTTTGTAAGGAAAGAAAATTTATCCTACGCACAGCCATATTTAAGTACGTTAGGTGAGTCTTTTGCGCGACGAGCCTACTCAAGTGCAACCACTACTGAAGTAACAAAAGGGGTATGTGGGTAACTATAACAGTTGTAAGTTCAATTTAAATGAAGAAAGTAAATAACCTCCTTGTTTGAAGTAGGTTAAATGAATATCAATGGCTTTAAGTTAAAAAGTAAAAAAAAAAATATTTATTAAGGAAAGGTAAGTAACCTTTTTTTTTAAGTCGGTTAAAATAAAAATCACAGGCTTCCTGGTTTAGAACCAAGGAAAGGCTGATATTTAAAGAAAATATTACAGTTAAATCACCACGGTTAGCCGTTCGTTACACAACTCGGATAAAAAAAATAGGTACCCACATACGAAGCACAAAAATAAATAAATTAATAAAGCACTGATCACCAAGCGAGCCTGAATGAGCTGGGCGCCACTGAAACGCTCCTGGCTGGAGGAGCCGGAGAGCACGAGTCAGAAATAAAAGAGGGTATATGAAATTAAGTGTATTTTATTTTCCACAATTAGACCGTGGGTTCTGTCGCTCGGGGATCAGTGCAAAGAACAAGTTGGGAGGACTTAACTTAGGGACTTCCTAAAGAGGGGAGAAGTCGCTGTAGCCTAGAGGCAGCGGGGTCTGGTCCGGGGTAGGCCGGAGCAGAGCAGGGTCCTGGCGGTTAGGCGCGCAGGAGCAGGTGGAGAGCGGCACGAAGTAAGCAGGTACTCGGCGTGTAGGTAGACCGGAGCGGGTAGGTACCGGAGTGACTCGGGGATATGTTGCCCGGAGATACGACCCCAATTATGTTGGGGCGAGAAACCAGAAAAAAGGAGAAATCTTTAGCGAATTCTCCTTTATATATTAAAAATCTTCCAGAACATTCTGGCTGTAAGTAGGGTTATAATTTTTTTGCATAGATAGATTCAACTTGTCATTGGATTTTAATCATACAGCCAAGGCACCGACTAATTACGTCGCGAAGATTTCAGAATTATCTGGAAGATTAATTTAGTAAAATCTATGGCGCGCGTAAGACAAAATTGCTTCCAATAGACTATTTATGTTGTTACGTTAAGAAATGCAATATAAATATGCACGAAACTACAATCAAAGTATTTCGCATACAGATCACAGTCTGCCACGGAACGCGCGGCGGTTTATAGCTATGTTACCTCGGAACATCGCAAACAAACAGACAGCTGAGTGGCATCTGACATTGACAGCTCCTATCACATAAATACAATAGAACTGAATAGACCACATTTGTTTATAGTTGTAATGATTTTTTCATAACATTAATAGTTTGTGCGATTATTATGGATAAAACAATGAAAGAAGTAAGTAAAAATGGCAGCCGTTACAATGGCTTGGTAGCTCTGCAGACGACACTCGGTACAGTTGTGATGGGCCCTGCTCGCCGCGTTTTGGATTCCCTTGATGAGGATCGCGGTCTTGTTTTTAATGTGTCTCTCTCCGAAGTGGTGCAGAAGTTTTGGGAGGTTGAGGAACCTCCACCAGCCCCGCGGGTTGACCCAGTAGCGGACGAATGCGAGTTGTATTACCAGAATAACACTGGTCGCCTCCGCTCTGGTCGTTTGATCACCCGTCTCCCCTTTCGTGCCGGCCGACCTCCTCTGGGCGAATCCCGACCGCTAGCGGAACGTAGGCTAGTGGCGATGGAGCGTCGCATGAGCAAGGATCCGGTCTTCCGCCAGAAGTATGTTGAATTCATGCGGGAGTATGAGGAGTTAGGGCACATGTCCGTGAGCGATTTGGATTGGCGCTCCGTTGAGCACTTCTTTTTGCCGCACCACGCCGTTTTGAAATCCGGAAAGATTCGGGTGGTCTTTGACGGTTCGGCTCCCACCTCTACTGGAGCGTCCTTGAACCAGTGTCTGCATGTAGGTCCCAAGCTGCACACGGAGATCTCAGACATTTTGACCAACTTCCGGCGGCACCAAATTGTATTTATGACTGACATCCGGATGATGTTCAGACAAACGGTCATCCATCCAGAGGATAGGAGGTACCAATTGATTTTGTGGAGAGAGAGTCCTAGGGACCCCTTGTTGATTTATGAATTGAATACGAATACGTACGGTTTGGCTTCGAGCCCGTTTGTTGCGATTCGTTCTTTGTTGGAGTTGGCCGAGAAGGAGCGCTTGAGATACCCTCGCGCCTCCGCCATTTTGGCCAGTGACGTCTATGTGGATGACATTTGCACGGGCGCCTCATCTGTCTCAGAGGCGATTGTCCTGAGAGACGAACTCACCGCCCTTTTGAAGTCGGGAGGTTACGAGTTGAGGAAATGGATATCCAACTCGCCTGATGTACTGGTAGGTTTGCCCGAAGAGCACCAGCAGGACCCCCACCTATTCGAAAATGTTGATAATCCCCATGTGGTGACCGTCCTTGGCGTACAGTACAAACCGGTCTCTGACACTTTCACTTATTGTGTGGATTTACGACCACCGAAAGTCTGGACCAAGCGTTTAGTATTGTCTACTGTCGCACGTACCTTTGACCCCAATGGGTGGATTTGCCCCTGCTGTTTATGGCCAAGTGTTTCTTGCAACGGTTATGGGCTTCGGGTGTGTCGTGGGATGAACCCCTCTCGGACGAGTTACTCCGAGATTGGTCGAGCTTCGTTTCATCCCTCCCCGAGATTAATGAAGTGCATTTGCCGAGGCTATTCCTCCCTTCTGAAAATTTTAAAGTTACTCTTCACGGCTTTTCCGATGCCTCCGAACGTGGATTTGCTGCGGCCGTGTACCTCCGCACCGTTACTGTTGACGGAGTTGTTGCTGTGCATCTGGTGATAGCGAAAAGCAAAGTCGCTCCCCTTCGGACTCGTCATACGATCCCGAGGTTGGAATTGTGTGGAGCTGCCCTCCTAATGCGTTTGTTGAACCACGTATGGCTCACATTAGGTCGATCTATTAAGATACAAGAGGTTTATGCTTGGACGGACAGTCAGGTCGTCCTTTGTTGGTTGAAGGCTCCGGCGCACACCTTGGACGTGTTTGTGGCCAATCGAGTGTCGCAGATTTGTAATTCCGACATCGAGTTGATTTGGAGACACGTGCCGGGAACCATGAATCCCGCGGATTGTGCGTCTCGGGGTTGTGTAGCCCCAGCCCTAATTAACCACCCCCTCTGGTGGGGCCCACAGTGGTTGATGCGGCCTGAGTCGGAGTGGCCGCCCTCTCCAGCGTTGTCGAACGTAGCCGTTCCTGATATGCGGGCTTGCGTCCTGGAGACTAACCCCGCCGGGGAAAAGGATTTGTTGTTGGATCGGTACAGCTCCTTACAGAAGCTGCTTGGTGTTACCGCTTGGATCAGACGTTTTGTGTACAATTGCAGAAACCCACGCGCGAGGCGTGATTCGTCGGTTCTCACTCCGGACGAGCGTAGGGACGCGCTCTTGTTTTGGGTCCGGAGAGTACAAGCTGATAGTTTTGAGTCCGAGATTGAAATTTTGCGTTTAGGCCGTCGCAAGTTGAAGGGCGCGGTATCGCGATTGAATCCCTTCCTGGACGAGAGTGGGCTTTTGCGAGTCGGCGGAAGACTTCGAAATGCGAACCTGCCGTATGGAGCTCGTCACCCCCTTTTGTTACCTAAAGCCGGACATTTGACTCAACTGATAATAACAGATCGCCATGTGAATGCACAACATGCTGGCTGTAATGCTTTGTTGGCCATTTTGCAGCGTGAATTTTGGATTTTGTCTGCTCGTCGAGCCATTCGCACTGTGGTTTTCCGTTGCCTGCCTTGTTATCGATTGAAGGCCGCGACCATGCAGCCCCAGATGGGTGATTTGCCTGCTGATCGCGTCACGGAATGTAGAGCTTTTGCCGGAGTCGCCACCGACTTCGCCGGTCCCTTTACTGTAAAGGCTTCGAGACTGCGTAATGCTAAAACCTATAAGGCGTACTTGTGCGTGTTTGTGTGTTTGTCCACCAAGGCTGTCCATTTGGAAATTGTCTCGGAATTGTCTACCGAAGCCTTTGTCGCCGCCTTGAGCAGATTTGTTTCCCGTAGAGGACTGCCGACATTGATACGTTCCGATTGTGGTACTAATTATAAGGGAACGTGTAATTATCTTAAGGAAGTAGTTAAGTTTTTTGTTGATAATAAAATAGACATTGGAACCACCCTCTCCCGGCGTGGGATAATCTGGAAGTTTAGCCCTCCAGCTTGTCCGACCTGGGGAGGAATTTTTGAAGCTTGTGTAAAGGCTGCCAAGACACACTTGCGTCGCGTGATTGGAGAAACTATTCTCACGTTTGAGGAACTTGATACGGTATTTTGTAAAATTGAGGCCGTCCTCAACTCGCGACCCTTGTGCCCGTTGTCTTCGGACCCGAATGACCTGGAAGCGTTGACCCCAGGTCATTTCTTGATCGGACAGCCCCTTTTGGCTTTGCCTGAATATCCGATTCAGGATGTAGGATCCCATCGTTTGTCGCGATACCAACTTTTGAAACAGATGTCCCAAAACTTCTGGGCACGTTGGTCGATGGAGTATTTGCATATCCTACAACAGCGCGTGAAGTGGACAGATAAAACCACCCCACCCCAGACTGGCGACCTCGTGTTGATTAAGGATGCTAACCTGCCGCCCCTATGTTGGCGAAGGGGGCGCATTGTTAAACTCTACCCCGGAACTGACGGAGTTCCTCGTTTTGCTGAGGTTTTGGTTCGAGATTCGGTTTTGAAGAGAGCATTTAGTGGGCTCTCCCGATTACCCGTAGATTGACGTACCGTTCTTAACGGTCCGGGGCGGGGGGATGTTCGGAAAAGATCGATATTTCTGAACGCATCTCTAATGTCACGTCAAATTGACAAGCTGTCACTTGAAGTTGACAGCTCCTTCTTGATTGGAATTCTTGTGAGAAAAATGTCGGAATAATTTTGCTGAATTGTTAAAAAAACCGCTCGCGTTGAATGTGCCTGGCATATCGAGTTTGAATTGAATCCTGAATTATCCTTTCGATCCCGTTTTGTACGACCAGGATTTAGACGCCATCTTTGAGAGTGGCCCGGTCGCGGCGTGTTGAAATAAAGAGTTCTACCACACGCGTTGTTGTCGGGACAATATATCTTAATAAGCAAGTCCCGCGTGTGTTATTGTGTACCTATTGTTGAAGCGCCCAGTGTCTTGGGAACGCTGTGGTGTTTGTTTTGTGAGTAAGGTGACGAATTGGTAAGGTCTGCAGAAGAAGAAGGAACCAGGGGCGCGCGCCCCCTCTCTCCGCAGCCCAGGAGACCTTTCGACACCACAGAACCGTATGTTAAATCACCTTAATTCACATTAAGTCGCTGTGTATCGCAGTTCCAATTGTTCAGTTACATCCCGGCTGAAACCTAGTTTTTGTCCGGAGTCTATATTCATGATAAGCTTCCACTGCGCCACGCTGACTCCCCGGGTCTAGGCGGGGGTGTACTGAACAGTATGTATAAACCTTCGGGAATAAATTTTCAAAATAACAGTTAAAACTGCATCAAAATCCTTTGCGTGGTTTAAAATAAGAAAGCTTAGAAACAGACAGACAGAGTCAGAGAGCGACTTTGTTTTATACTATGTAATGTAGTGATAGTGAAATGTAAAGATGGCCATGTAGGCCGAAGATGCATTACGTAGAAGTTTAGAACATCGAATGCAGATTTGCAAATTAACGAAGAACATCAAAGTATTTTCTTTTATTTATTATAAAAATATCACATTCCTGAGGATTTTTGTGGTGTAGTTCACGCGGGCGAAGCCGCGGGCGGTAGGCTAGTTCGTCATAAAACAGATAAGATAAGCCCTTGACAATAAGAACGTCATGGTTTACAACCACATATAATTTATATCAGCCAGTCGATGAGTATTGATAATGTTATCTAATGAATTGTTATCTCCTTTTGCTCTTTGATACAACGAACGTACACACCACGAAGCCAAACCGCCATAACAAATCGTATGCACTTGTTTTCGTTCGGGTGGCAATACCTTTCAGTCACACTATCAGCAGCTGTTATTAGCCGATAAGGAAACACATGGTCAGAATGCTGTTACAGAAGAGTGTGAAATGCTATCCCAAAATACGAATGATAAAATCACTGAAGGCCAAATGAACGAAATCCCAAATCATATTTGACCAAAAACATTTTAAGCCGAATCACGTTAATCCAAATGCACGAAATCCCAAATAACGTTTTACCAAAAACATCTTTAATCAAATCACGTTAACCCAAATGAACGAAATCCCAAATCACAATTTACCAAAAACATTTTAGTTGAAATCACGGTACATAAACAAAAAAAAAAAACGATCGAAACCACAAATAACCAAACAATGATCCATGCGAAAGTTTATGAGGATGTTTGGATGGATGGATGTTTGTTACTCTTTCATGCAATAACTACAAAACGGATTTGGTTGAAATTTGGCACTACTACAACCCGTCGGCTTACTACACCCCATGAAGCTCGACTTAATACTGAGATAACTGGAGTTCTCACCCTGAATAAAAAAGTGTACCCAGCAAATTTGACATTTATGTATGTAGTGGCTGTCAGTTGTCTCATATGACCATACGTATTTTTTTAAAGTGTAGGTGAGACGGAAGACAGCCACTGTGTAATTTGTGGTGACAAAAAATTGTTCGTACTGCACTCTCCAGTTACCTCAGTATTAAGTCGAGCTTCATGCTACACCCCGTCGAAGTTGCTGTAGGGAGGCGTCGAGAGAAACGTTGGGTCGCACTCTTTACCTGCTTCTCCACCCGTGCAGTTCATTTGGATGTGGGAAGTTTGTCAGCCGACTCTGCGATGTTGTTGGAGCCAATCGCGAGATCCAGCGATCCAGATCCAGATCCAGAGTGGCAGTCGCACCAACCAGCCATCTCAGACTTCATGAGCAATCAGCAGATAGAGTGGCACTTTCTTCCGCCTTCAGCGCCTTTCATGGGGGGAGTGTGGGAGAGACTTGTGGGATGCGTCAAGCGAACCCTATCCGCAACCCTTAAAGAAAGGGCTCCTCGTGAAGAGGTGTTCAACACGCTTTTGTTGGAGGCCGAAGGTATAGTAAATTCTCGGCCGATGACCCATGTTCCTGTAGAACCGCGGGACGCACCAGCTCTAACGCCTAACCACTTTCTTATTGGTCAGTCTTCTCCCCTACCTCGCCCAGATAACCTTGATGACAGCGATCTGGTGCGACAAGCGAATTGGAAAAAGGCTGTCGGATTGGCTGACCATTTTTGGCAACGTTGGGTACGCGAGTATCTTCCGATTTTGAACCCAAGAAGGGATGCGGGTGCTGCTGCGATGAACCTAGAAACCGGTGACCTTGTCCTGATATGTGATGCCAACCTGCCGCGTGGCGTATGGCCTAAAGGCAGAGTTGATAGAGTTTACCCTGGTCGAGACGGAATTGTGCGAGTAGCGGACGTGCGCACAGTAGGCGGCACGTTGAGACGTCCGGTTAGAAAACTAGTTAGACTAAGCGTCTAGATTTTTTTTTTTTGTGAATGAGTTTGTTTCAGACAAAGGGTCTGTCCTTGGCTTAACTTAGTAAACTTCGTTTACGAGGAGGGCTATGTCAAGGACAGGCCCACCTATGTATAGTCTTATTATTTTATACTATGTAATTAGTTATCTAAATATCTATACTATGGTTTTGCCTCTTCACTCTATTCTTGTCATATTGCTTTCCTTTGCCTATTGTTGACGTGTTTCCAATTTTGTGCTATTAAATCTTCCTTTTCCCCTTCCAACCGCCGTTTCCTTTGCTGTCCTCGACACGTACCGTGATTTCAACTAAAATGTTTTTGGTAAAATGTGATTTGGGATTTCGTTCATTTGGGTTAACGTTATTTGATTTAAGATGTTTTTTGGTAAAACGTGATTTGGGATTTCGTGCATTTGGATTAACGTGATTCGGCTTAAAATGTTTTTGGTAAAATGTGATTTGGGATTTCGTTCATTTGGCCTTCAGTGATTTTATCATACGTATTTTGGGATAGCATTTCACACTCGTTACAGAATTATATTTTGAGTGAACCTACACTGAGAAAAATGGGGCACTATAAACTATTGTGAATGCACATCTTTTTGACCAATTGTGCAACCACGTTAACTTACACTGCCGACGGTGCACACAAAATTATGGTTCCACCGTAATTTAGGGACGTCACAACCTTATTTGCAGCTCGCACTATAAAAAAAGAGGTCAAGAAATCATAGCGTTTAGCCCCAAAGAAAGAAAAGATGTAGTGCACTGCATCAAAATACCTAATGACGGCATTTTATATTATACTGTATTGCGATTACTCATAGTTCCGTATCATTATACTATTATGTGCGTTTGCACTTAACTTATTGGTTCCTACCTATAATATTTCGTGCCTGCCCATGATATTATATGATTGCTGGAAGCATATCTTATGTGCGTTTGCACTTAACTTATTGGTTCCTACCTATAATATTTCGTGCCTGCCCATGATATTATATGATTGCTGGAAGCATATCTTATGTGCGTTTGCACTTAACTTATTGGTGCCTACCTGTAATATTTCGTGCCTGCCCATGATATTATATGATTTCTGCAAGCATATCTTTACATGCCAGTGCACTAACTGTTATAGTGCCTTTTTATCGGCATGATCTTTTTACGTGCTCGAGCACATTTTTTTCGCACTATTTAATATCGTGATGGCATGGATATTTTTCAGGATTAGCACTAAATCTATTTAAGGGTGTTTCCGGACGATAAAATAGTATAATCAAATTAGTGATCGGAGAGGTATCCTGAGTCAGGCTGATAGGTCAAACAAAAAATTCGGTTACCACATAAGTACAAACTAGCGCCCCGTTGGAACACTAAACGATTTCTATGGGGAGTCGAAAAAAAATACGAACTTTTTTATTTGACCTATCAACCCTGCCTGACTCAGGGTACCTCTACGAACACTAATTTGATTATATTATTTCATCGTCGGGAAACACCCTGTATAGATCTAGTGCTAATCCTGAAAAATATCCACGTACCTACATCACAATACATAAAATAAAATAAGTACAGAAAAAATGTGCTGAAGTCTTGGGTAGGTATGTAATTTAAAAAAACTTTAAAATTATACATAAGTACATTTATTTTTCATAAAAATTAGAACATCCAAAATATAGTATACTTAATTAGAAAACTATCTATAAAAAAGGTGCACAAAGATTTCACATTGGTCATTATAATAAATGAATTTAAATATAGTTAGCAAACTTAGAGTTAAACATATACAAATAGAAACAGTCGTAAATACTAAAAGCCAATTAAAGGTTTCCACATCTGGAATTTTAGGTATTAACTCTCTGCATGTGGCAAGCCCGTCAGCTGCGGCTGGGTAGAGAGTCTTTAATCAGGAGCCTCCAGCCTTCTGAACCCTTCAGGACAGGATACAGGTTCAAATATTCCTGGACCTTGCCCGTTTCATGATAACAAGTATACAGCCGGGCTCTAACAGTTTCTGACCACAGTTCTTCGATTCTCGGCCAGGGAACGCTCACGATATCTCCCTTGAGCTGGTCTACGGCACTTTGTACTAATTCAACTTCACCTGAAACAAATTGCCCATGGTACATTGAAAATTCATGTTTTTTTCCCCATATAACTTAAGTAACGGTACTTATTCTATTTTTTTCATACTGACCACGAACACGAACGCGTCTGACGAAACGAAAAATAGGTAACTGGTAGGTACTTACTGGCAAAGTGTTGGATTATTTCTTCATCGAAGCCCCACTTTTGAAGCAGTTCTCCTATGGGATCCATTTATGTAAGATTTATAATATCACAGTAACTTAAAAAGCACAGCAACAACACGCAACCAGAAATATGAAACGCAACCGCACGTTCGGTCACGATGATGAAATGAACAAGAGAGAGAGATTATTTGCGTCGGGCCGGGCCGGGCGACTCGCCTACCTCTCCCCGTCCCCGGACCCCTGCCCTGGAAACCCCCGCGTTCGATGCATGCACGTAATCTTTATGTGCATACGCCATATTTTTTAATTTATTTTGAAACTTTTTTGTGTCGAACAATATTTTATCAACCTGGCACGATTTTTTAACGTGCAATAATATCTATAAGCACTGAATTTTAATGTTTCTCGTTGTTGAATTACAGTGCAAAAAATGGAGAATGCCACTATCAAACTTGCGGCATTATCTATACTTCTATACTAATATTATAAAGAGGAAAGATTTGTATGTATGTATGACTATGTATGTATTCAGGTATGTAACGAATAAACTCAAAAACTACTGGACCGATTTCAAAAATTGTTTCACTTTTTATAATGTTACATTCCTGATTAACATAGGCTATAGAATATTGTGAAAAAAGTTAGGGATCCGTATGAAAACTTCGATAATGTAACTCAAGGTGTAAAAAAAGATACCAAAAAAATCTTTATACCGCGTACGCTGCTGAAACTATTGACAATAGAGCAAAGTAATGTATAAGTACTACAGTTTTATAGAAAACATCAATATCTACAAAAAAGTCCCCTATACCATATGTCTAGCTATTAAAGTTACGTTACAATAACTACTTTTTCGTGTTAAAATATGCAATAGTAACGCCGCCGTTACAAATTATAGGCCACATCTTGGAATTAATCCTTATTCAAATAATAATTTCGTATTCAAGACTGTTTCAAAACATGTAGATTACTCTTTGAAATTGATGAAATCGGACATTCCATTCCAAAGATATTACTGTTTTTGTTGTGATGAGAGAGTACCTGCGCGGCTCCCTACGCACGCAGTGGACGTTACCGACATTGAATGTTTGGACTTTTAAAAAATAAATGTCCACTCGTGCGAAGCCGGGGCGGCCCGCTAGTTTCAAATATTTACATGCATTGCATCAAATTTAATGATGCAACTCTTTGAACCATAACTTTCTACGCAAAAAACGATATTTTAAAGTGCATTTATGACGTTGCTAATTTATTGTGCTTTGATCACTGTAGATTATGATGTATAATCCACAATTTTACTATGCATTCGTTCTTGCACGATTCTTTAACGTGCAATAATATCTATACGCACTGAATTTTAATGTTCCTCGTTGTTAATATACTTATTGTGCAAATAATGGAGAATGCCAATAACAAACTTGCGGCATAGTTTTATATATTAACATGCATTGCATCAAATGTAATGATGCAACTCTTTGAACCATAACTTTCTACGCAAAAAAACGATATTTAAAAGTGCATTTATGACGTTGTTAATTTATTGTGCTTTGATCACTGTAGATTATGATGTATAATCCACAAATTTACTATGCATTAGTTCTTGCATGATAAAGTTAAGACATTTTGTACTTTAAGTTTTGGTGAGGTTTCTTGCACAATGAAGTTTAATGCCCAGCAAAATAGATATACATTCGTGTCACTATTTAAAGTATTGCGCACTGTTTTATTAGTGGTAAGCAGGGTATTTTAAAATGTTTGCATAATATTTTACTACGTCGACTCCAATCCATTTTTCTCAGTGTATGCAGAATGATGTCATGTATCACTTTAATTCATAAGATCTGATGGCATCACGGGATTAATTTGAATTATTCCCTTAAACATTTTTTTATCCACTTTTCTTTTGCGCCGGGCCTGGGTGTCATTTGACCAGTCTCCTTGTTACTTGTCTTACTTTCTTTTGATTTACAAAACTACGGAAAACAAAAAAAAAATTTAAAAATCTCAATCCCGCCAAACCCGCTGGTTCCACGGGATTGATGCCCTCAATCCCGCAAGCTTGCGGGATCGCGATTTTGATGCGGGATTGGATTCCCTAGACTAGACCATAGAGGGCATATAGAGGGTTAAAAAAATCCACCCAAATGGGCGTGAACGTACGAACTTAGGGCTTTAGGGCATGTGATTGTAGTAATAAGCATCGTATGATAGATAAGATGCCGGCCGTCACGCGAACCATGTCGCGCGCGGGAGCGCGGCCGGCGCGCGGTGGGCGCATGCCAGTTAGTAGTATAGGCACAGCGGTGACACTCCGTGTCCGTGAGAGTTCGAGCGCCGGTGACGTTTAGCCGACGCTAGGGTTGATACGAAATGGAATATAGACTAATGCCAAAGAAGGTTACGTGTAGGATGTTATATAATTTGTGTAAGAATATTTAGGTAATGAAAGACACGTTCAATTGTCAATAAACTAACTAGCGACAATTTACGAATGACTAATTTCGAGTCGAAAATACTTTATTAGAATATGTTCAGGAATACGTAGGTATATCTCGGTAAACAAGTATCATTTTGGCGAAACCGAAGGTTTTGTCTGTGCAGTTATGGATACGGTTGTGATGACGAATAACTACCGAAAGTATATCCTAAGGGATGGCACAGTGGATGTATAGCCTAGCGTCATAGTAAAACAATATAAGTAAGCGGACTGGAGCCCTGAGCGAGCGATAATAGGCTAAACACGTAGGGCTGTCGCTTAGAGTTTATTCAATCGTCAAAAATGCATAGTCAATCTCTATACAAAACAGTTTTCCCCTGTAGGGTCGGCGTCAGGAATCTATAATACAAAGTTTTTTAATTATTTTTGTACATAGACCAGGGGCTGACTAAAATTTTTCATTACCTACGTCATGTTATCTGTTTAGTGGTTTGAAAAATTACGGTAGAAATAGGATAAATTCCTCCTCCTGGTCTACTGGTTTACCTACTCCCCGCATGCTAAAGTTTGTTTCCTTTTTTATTACCCGCAACAAGGTAACACTTAGCCTTCATCGCACCTGATGTTAGGTGGTGATAAGGCTGAAGGTGGAGGAAGCGCACTACTCCAGGAATCCTCAATCACTGAGGAACTGGCTATCTTATCTCTAACTGCCGGAACACAATAATGCTGAAAACATCATTGTTATGGCGTCAGACTTAGATAAGATGGTGGTAGCTAGCCAGGCAGACTAAGACCAAGTCCTATCACCAATAAATAAATAAACAAATAATAAATGGTAACTTCTTACATTCACACCAATTATCTAAGCCCATTTTAATTTCATTAAGAAACGGTATCATGGAACACTTGATAACGGATAAATATTATACTTAAATACTTTTTGTTTGTAAATACATAATTAATATACATAGTAAACACCAAGACCAAGACAAATAGACATGTTCATGCACACAAATATTTGTCTTGTTCGGGAATCGAACCCGAGTCAAAAACCGAATACAATATGTACCTACGCCCACTGCGAATCGAAGCCGGGGCCTCTGGGTCTGAAATCGGTGGTGTGAATCACTAGACCGCAGAGGCCGTTAAAAATTTATATTATGCTCCCAGTTTATTAATCTAATCACATAGGTACCTACCTACATATAGGATTACAAGTTACAATAATTTGTTATTATAAATGTTTTTCTTTTTTCTTTCTTTCTATTTGAAAATTAAACTACAAATTGGTATCTGGTCAACGAAATCGGAAGCAGAACTATTTAGGTAGGTAAGCAGCTATACAAAATATTATGTACGTATCTACGTATGATAATTATAGAAGGTAGATTGTACTCACCGTTCTTGTTCGCTAGGTAATGCGAAGAAAGATAGTTCTGGATTAGACAACCCGCTACTGAGACATCCGTATACACTACAATATTTTTTACTTCTACTCGAATTTTTAGCCATCGTAATTCGTAGGTACACGCACGAATTATTACAAATACAAATACAAAATTATTAGAGGGAGGCAGCGCAGCGGCGCGGAGCGTGCGTGTGGTGGGCACGGTTTTACCTTAATAATATTATGCGCGGTCGCGGGCGACCGGCCGGCGGCGGCGCCGCGCGGGCGGCGGGCGCTGCCACGCATGACTGTCGCCCCGTTATCACCGATAAATTTTGTCAGTGTGTGCGTGCGACGACGCATGACGACGCATACGTACGGGCGCGCTCACATACAAACCGTTTGGGGTGCCTGTCCAGGCAGTCAACGTACTTATATTGTTTTACTATGCTAGCGTGCCATCGTCCGGGTGAATCCCTTAGACACGAAGAAACGAGAACAATCTCCGGTTGTTCTCGTTTCGCAAACGGCGAGTATTTGCATAGACATAACGAAGGATATTACACTGACACCTTGTTCTGAAACATAATCTTGTGGCATCCGAGGTGCCGTACTACAAGTATGCACCAGAACAGGTTCTTGAAAATAGCCATGCCACATTGTATTGGGATCGATCTATCATTAGTATCATTACGCAGGACTATTGTAGCATTAGCTACAATACAACAATATCAGGCTTATTAAAGCCTGATATTGTATTGATAGATCGACATGAACGCCACGCAATAATTGTTTATGTCGCTGTTCGCCATGACATGTCAAGTTGACGACAACCTTGGGAAAGCTGAAAAAGATAAAGAAAACAAATATCTTGATTTAGCTCAGGAGATTGTTGACATGTGGGACATTGATTCAGCAATTGTTGTTCCGATAGTCTGAGAATTTTTAATGGAACAGGTTTGTTTACATTTTTTCCAAATTGGATTCGAACAGACTTTTAGAATATTGCAGTTTTAGGTCAGCGCCATCTCTTGACCGATAATGGAACTAATGTAATTTTTGTTGATGATTTCTGAAAAGCTTACTATTTAGAGACATCGTTTAATTTTCCTGTAATCTTTACATAAACTTCAATCCGAAAATATTTTCAGATTTTTCTCTTTGCAAACTTCGAAGATAGGGGGGGACGGTGTTTTTTTACAATGTGCAAGCAGGCAGCGCCCTTTCATATATATGCCCTTGATGGCCTTACTTTATAAGACCTTTTTAGAATTTTTAAGACCCCCTTTTAGTCCCGGTTGCAGATAAAATATACTTATATATTTTTATTTTTTCTTATTTGAAAATAGTTGAGCAAACGTCATCTAAAACTGTTCCCAAGTTAATAGCATTAGTAGATAGTTTTCGAGATATCCAGCTGTGACAGACAGACAGACAGACTGTGTCGCAACATAAGGGTTCCTTTTTACCATTTTGGTACGAAAGCCTAAAAATAAAAGATCTTGTGGATTTGCAAAATCGAAATTCATCGCTTCATTGTACTTGTATCACAGACCTTTGATAAAAATTTAATGGGTACATGTTACCTGGGTCAGTTATTATTTATATCTAGGGCCTTACAGCATTTCTCTCAGGCGGAGTTAAGGCGCTACTCGGAAAAAGTATGGAATTTTTTAATTTAAAACTATAGGACGGTTACAGTTGTTACAAATCTGGTAATCTATATATATAAAATTGAGTGGACATAACTCACTCATCACGAAATCTCGAAAACTACTGGACCAACGAAGATGTAATTTGGCAGGAAGGTAGATTATGCCTAGGAGACGTCCGCTAAGAACGGATTTTAGGAAACTCCCCCCCTAAAGGGGTAAAATGGGGGGGTTAAGGTTATATGGAACTTCCTCATTAATGGATTTAGAAGAAGGAAAATTGGTACGTTGGATACTGGTTACGACTGAAAATGATCTGAGTAAGCAAAGTAAAAAAATCTCCCCCTTAATAGGGTAAAATGGGGAGGTAAAGTTTATATGGAACTTCTTCATTTCTGAACTTAGAAGTTTGAAAATTGGTATGTTGAATACTGATCACGATTGAAAATTATCTGCGTAAGCGAAGTTTAAAAACTCCCCGATAATAGGGTAAAACGGGCGGATTAAGCTTATATGGAACTTCCTCATTTCTAAACTTAGAAGTATGAAAATTGGTATGTTGGATACTGGTCACGATTGAAAATGATCTGCGTATGCGAAGTTATAAAAAACCCATAATAGGGTAGAAAGGGGGGATTAAGGCTTATATGAAAACTTCCTCATTTCTGGAGTTAGGCGTATGGAAATTGGTATAAAGAATACTAGGTCATCATTAAAAATGATCTGCACAGGCAAAATAATAAAAAAACACCTAATAGGGTAGAAAGGGGATAATTGAACTCTGGCCGGGAAAAATTCATACGGTTTTTTTAACTCGAAAAAAGTACAGTTCCCTTGGGATACAGTTTTTTTTGTTCACTTTATTCAATGAAGCATGGGTCCCATGACAGCTCAATTTCGTGCAAAGCAAACAATTTTTTATGCATTAGAATAAAACTCAAGAAAATCAGTACTACACATTTTTTAGCAAAGTATTGACTTGATTTTTGCATTTTGGTAGTTCAAGAGAAGGAGAATGTCCGAATATTATTCATACGATAGTAGCTCCTGTTTGTCTAGGTATCAAACCACGGGTAGCGTGCTCGGCCTGCAATCGATGAGGTTATGTTACTTTTGCAATGGTCTATCATGCGATTGCTGTTAAAAAATATATCGTGCTTTGGAAGACACGATAAGCCGATGTTTCTGGCTGCATTTGGATTGGTTAGTACACCATAACTTCAATGGGCCCGTGTGGAAGGTCATGGCCCATTCTCCTTATCCATCTATATGAAGGCCTGTGCC
Organism: Crambus lathoniellus; assembly: GCA_949710035.1. Lineage (NCBI taxonomy): Eukaryota > Metazoa > Arthropoda > Insecta > Lepidoptera > Crambidae > Crambus > Crambus lathoniellus. Next base: position 15,894,117 of record OX453317.1, on the reverse strand, counting down.
CCAGCAGCGGGGACATTAAAATAGATTGATGACGGTACTGATGAGACCTTAGAGAATGCACCTGCACCATGCACCTTTATCTACCTACTTTTTGACACAAAATTTTGCGATGTAGTACCTACTCGCGGACGTAGTCGCGGCCGCCGGCCATTCATATTCCTATTTCTACTATTATTATAAATGCGAAATTGTATATGCTCACGTCAAAACGGCTGAACTAATTTTGATGAAATTTGGAATGGAGATAGTTTGAGACAGTGCTTCCGGGTGCTCCTACTAATTACTCCTACTGATAGGAGCACCGGGACACCCATGTCCTGATGCTAGGAAGGACATAGGCAAATTGTAACCGCGGGAATAAGGCTCATTCCCATGGTAAAATAAGTTTTAGCTCGGGCAAAGCTGGAGATTGGAATTGGTATTTAAGGCGATAGTTTGAGTTCATGGGAAGGATGATGTTTAGAATAGAGACAGTTTAAGGCCCTGGAAAGGATATATTTTACTTTTTACCGCAGGAACTCTCATTGTAAGGAAAAATCACTTTAAGCGCGGGCTAATTTGGGGGCAGAAATTGGTATTTAAGTAAATAATTTGAGACCCTGGCAAGGATTATAATATCATATTCCCACGGGAAAATCAATAGGTAGGTATTATTTGTTTGTCCGTCTTTCACGTCCAAACGGAGTAACGGATCAATGTGATTTTTGGTACGGGGGTAGATTGAGAGCTGGAGAATGACATAGTTTATCCCGGAAAATATAACATTCCATCAGGATAATGTTGAGTAGTACACGCGGGCGAAGCCGCGGGCGGAAAGCTAGTCTATATATATAAAATTGAGGGGACATAACTCACTCATCACGAAATCTCGAAAACTACTGGACCAACGAAGATGTAATTCGGCAGGAAGGTAGATTATGCCTAGGAGACGTCCGCTAAGAACGGATTTTAGGAAACTCCCCCCCTAAAGGGGTAAAATGGGGGGGTTAAGGTCATATGAAACTTCTACATTAATGGATTTAGAAGCATGAAAATTGGTACGTTGGATACTGGTTATGACTGAAAATGATCTGAGTAAGCAAAGTAAAAAAATCTCCCCCTTAATAGGGTAAAATGGGGAGATAAAGTTTATATGGAACTTCTTCATTTCTGAACTTAGAAGTATGAAAATTGGTATGTTGAATACTGATCACGATTGAAAATTATCTGCGTAAGCGAAGTTAAAAAAACTCCCCGATAATGGGGTAAAACGGGCGGATTAAGCTTATACGGAACTTCCTCATTTCTAAACTTAGAAGTATGAAAGTTGGTATGTTGGATACTGGTCACGATTGAAAATGATCTGCGTATGTGAAGTTATAAAAAACCCATAATATATGAAAACTTCCTCATTTCTGGAGTTAGGAGTATGGAAATTGGTATAAAGAATACTAGGTCATCATTAAAAATGATCTGCGCAGGCAAAATAAAAAAACCCCTAATAGGGTAGAAAGGGGGGGGGGGTTAATTTTTATATAGGGTGGGTGGGGGTATTAAAGATACGAAGTTTGGATGTTTGTGGCTCAATCACAACTAAACGGCTAAATCGATTGTGATAATTGAACTCTGGCCTGGAAAATTTCATACGGTTTTTTTTACTAGGGAAAAAGTACAGTTCCCGTGGGATACAGTTTTTTTTATTCACTTTATTTTCGTGCAAAGCGAAAAGTTCTTTATGCATTGGAATAAAACTCAAGAAAATCAGTATTACACATTTTTAGGAAAGTATTGACTTGATTTTTTGCATTTTGGTAGTTCAAGAGTAGGAGAATGTTCGAATATTATTCATACGAAAGTAGCTCCTGTTTGTCTAGGTTATGCCTTTATATATACCACCGATCTGGCTTTCATGAAATTTGGTATATAGAGCAGTGGGTAGCGTGCTCGGCCTGCGATCGCCGAGGTTATCTGACTTTTGCAATGGTCTATCACGGGATTGCTGTTAAAAAATATATCGTGCTTCGGAAGAGACGATAAGCCTATGTTTCTGGCTGCATTTGGATTGGTTCATACACCATAACTTCAATGGGCCCGTGTGGAAGGTCATGGACCATTCTCCTTATCCATCTATATGAAGGCCTGTGCCCAGCAGCAGAGACAGTTAAAGGCCCTGGAAAGGATATTTTGCTTTTTACCAAGGGAAATCTCATTGCTATGAAAAATCACTTTAAGCGCGGGCTAATTTGGGGGCAGAAATTGGTATTTATGTAAGTAAATAATTTGGCAAGGATTATAATAGGCTACTTTTACTTTTTACCACAGGATAGTATCATATTCCCACGGGAAAATCAATAAGTAGGTATTATTTGTTTGTCCATCTTTCACGTCCAAACGGAGTAACGGATCAATGTGATTTTTGGTACGGGGGTAGATTGGGAGCTGGAGAGTGACATAGTTTATCCCGGAAAATATCACAGTCCATCTAGATAATGTTGTGTAGTACACGCGGGCGAAGCCGTGGGCGGAAAGCTAGTAAGATATATATTTCTTTATACCTTTATCTAGATTCGTATAGTTTCAAAAACACGATTTTATGATTTCGCCTCGACACTTTTTCTTTTCGAAAAGACCTCTAAAAATAAGAAAATTGAAAATTATTCTTAAATGGGGTTACTTACACTATAGGAAATTGGTTTAATTAGTGGGCACCAATAATATTTAGGAACGTATAGAAGCATTTTTTTTTAAATCGCTCTAGTTTTTTAATACGAAGTGATTCTGTGTTTTTTTTGCCTAATCTGCAAAATCGTCGTTTTCTCGTTGCTATCTCGCTTCAGCACAATTTTTCCGAGTATCGCCTTAAGGCAGCGAGCGAGTTCAAGACATTATGTCGGACGGAACCAATTACGAAACCGATGACGTTGTAAGTAACATTAGTTTTTATTGAGTATGTTAAAAACCCACGTTGCACTAACTAGACATTTTAATTAAGGAAAATAAATGCATTGTAAAGGTTCGCGCCCACATTCGTTAAGTACCTAAGTAAGTACTTACATTCGTTAATTCGTTTCTGCCGACTTTGCGTTAAACATTCGAAATGAGATCTTTGAAACCGGTTAATTTTAAATGGCATTTTAAGAGTGAACAAAGAAATTTAATAATCCGATTACGTAAGTAATTATAATAAACGCAACACTTGAAGTGGAGCAGTGATTTAGTAGCGGTAGCGAATTAAGCACGTTCTTTTATTATTATTATGTTCAAGGCATATTCCTAGGAAACACCATAAAAACCGAATGGTATGACTTTTCGCTTTTTCGAATTAAGCGACACGTCGTATCCGAGAATAAGCTGATATTGACTGATTGAAATCATAAATTCAAATCAAATTATCTTCGAATAAAAAGCGACTCAGAAAAAGCACCACTAAACTGAATTTGGGGAGGGATAAATCGACTCCCGACAACGAAAGCTACAATGCAAATTACATTTATGGAAAATCTTCAAAAGGAACAGACAGTAGGGCGCAAGGATCTGAAATGTAATTTGTACGAGAGATGCTACAGGTGGTTCGCAAAGGTAGTGAACAAATCAGAAACTTTCAACGATGATACGACCTAGCCTTTTTTTAACTGGATTGGATATAATAGGATACATCAGAACAGAATTCGTGCGAAGGCACGATTTTCTTAAAAATCTTCAGTATGTACAGTCAGCGTCAAAATTATTTAAGCGTTCAAACCTACCAAAAGTATCTGAAGATTTGACAAAAATCACTCTTAGTACAAATACTTTAAGGTGTACTATCATTTGTTGTCATTTGTTCTAAAACAACAAATGAAAATGCATCTTTACGTCTTGAGATAGGGTTGGTTTTTGTCAAATCTCTAGATAGTTTTGGTAGGTTTGAACGCTTAGATCATTTTGACGCTGACTGTACTTAACCTTGAAAACATTTGGGCTAACGTAGCATGGGTATACATGTTTATGATGTGCACCTGGTTAACCTACTTTAATTTTTGGTTAAAAAGTACTATTTACCTATAAGTCAAAAAAGTCAAATTTAGTCAAAAATTGTCAAAACCCATCACTGAAATCCAAAAAAGGGAAGAAAGATAAAGTCTGTTATGTGAATCACTCAATTCAAACATTTACAAAATGGTTACGCGACGCGCTGTCATCTCGGTAAGTAATGTGTCTATTGCCGAAGTCCTATAACTTCAAAATTGTACACAATTTGTGGATGTAATATGAACGGACAAGTTAACTGAATAAGCACTCAGTTCAGCTGCATTAAAAACAATTAATTGCTTACATTTTGTTTACTATAATCATTTGTGTTCTGCTTTTTGTTGTATAAATACGTTGCTAAATTAGAAAACCTTTTTAAAACATTTATACACCTTTCAAGGATACTTCAGGGATCACTCGGTACAAATGTATTAATAATTGATTGATCCATTGTGACCGTCATGGATTCCTGAAAACAAAATAAAAAATAAATAAAAAAAGCTTTATTGCACACAACGAAAGAAATACAATGACAAGAAGACAAAATAAAATATAGAAAACAGACAATAGGCGGCCTTATTGCCTAATGGCAATCTCTTCCAGGCAACCTTGGGTGAAAGAAGAAATAAATAGCTAGGAGAAAAGGGGAATGGGTGCAAAAACAAGATAGGATAAAGAAGGTTTATACTATAGGTGGAAAAAAAATAATAATAAATAAAATAAAATAAAATATAAACATTTAAAAAATATATATATGTTTAGTTTATATATATAATTACATAGATAAGGACAGGAAATGACTCCTAACTTGATCTCCAAAGGATTTTAGAGTCTGAGCCTTTCTGATACCCTCAGGAAGTGCGTTCCACAGACGAACTGCATGGACCGTGAAGGAGTAGGAAAAAAAAGTCAGAGGAGTGACGTGGGATATCAAGTGCAAGGTTAAAGGAAGACCGCAAGGTGCAATGTACAGAAGAAGGGCGAAAGGATAAACATTCTTTAAGGTAAGAAGGGGTAGAAGGTAAGAAAAGAATAGAATATAGAAGTTTTAGAATATGTAAGTCCCTGCGCCGGCGAATAGGGAGCCAGTTGAGTTTATTTCGGAAGTGTGACACATGGTCGAATTTTCGTAGGTTAAAGATGAATCTAATGGCAACATTCTGCAGGCGCTCCAGTTTGTCGAGTAACTCCTCCGATAGGTCTGTATTACAGACATCAGCGTAGTCTAATATGGACAGCAAAAGAGATTGAGACAGCGTAATTTTGGTGCTGGTCGGTAAAAAGTTGCGAAGCCGGTTAAGAGAGCCATAAGCTGCAAACACCTTTTTCCTAATTTGCTCAACGTGAGGTTTCCAAGACAGATGCTGATCAAGAATAATACCCAGATTCTTGACAGAACTCGAGTAAGGAATCATGGTGCCATCCAAAGTAACCACAGGAAGCTGTTCAAAATTGATCCTCGAAACGAAGTGATGACTGCCAATAATAATGCACTGAGTCTTTTTCTAATGCTTTGGTTTCTTTGTAAATTTCCTTTAGGCGCATTTGGCCCAATTCGCAATTGGTCCAATGTTCAAAAAAATTTCCAATTCGCACTTAGTCCAATTCGCAGTTAGTCCAATTCGCAGTTAGTCCAATTCGCAATTGGTCAAATTCTCAGTTTGTTTTGTGACTACTTGTGTACAATTTTGTGGTACAGTACTTTCGGCAATTGAGACATTACTTACTACTTACCGAGAGTCAGCGCTCCATTCAGACATGTTGCAAAATGTCTGAATGGAGTGATCCACATAACGGACTATTCTTCCCTTACGAATGACAAATTTTTGGATTACAGTTATGTGTTTTGACAATTTTTTACTAAATATACCTGTACTTTTTAACCAAATATTAAAGTAGGATATCTCAATCTAGATGCACATGATCTCTTTAAGCGATAAGACTTTACGAATTTAGATCTCATTTAAGGAAAATAAAATAAATCAATACACACATGTCCATTTTAAACGATTCAAAAGTCGAAGACACGTCCTATCTACCGCTGCGTCTAAGAACAAAATGAAATAACTTACGCCAGAATACTCAAACGTTTATCATGGTGTCTTTGACATAAAGCGAAAAGATGATGTTGAAGCTTTAGTTAACAAAGATTCGAGTTTCCGGGCGCAAGTTAACTGTTCACTGTTTACAGTGTTAGATTTTGTTAGTTACACCGTTCTTCAGGCACAGCGGTAGCTGTCTCAGCCTTTTGAATCTCTGAATCAATGGAAATGAGTTGTGTTGTGCATAAATGTGATTTCCATAGGTAGTTTATCCCGTCGCGGGGAGTAACGTCACTGTGTGCGCCCCCAGGTCCCGGAGGGTCAGGGCCGGGCCAGGAGCGGGATGCGAGATCGATGGCTCGCCCTTGTGCCGATTCCTACCGCTTCTTCCGCTTTCATTCAATCCCTACCTGACCTAAGTGCTTACCGTTGGGTCATGGACGGCATAATTATTGTTTTCAAGAGTAAATTGTTTTGCATCTTTGTAACACGTTTTTATGATATACTTCAACGTCAAGTTTATGCTTTACCAAGCCTTAAAAACTTATTAACTACAGTATTTAGCTAAGCACGTAAAAGATTAACGACCTTTCTACTTTAATTAAAGTTTTTATAACTAGAACGCATATCAATTGTGACAACAACAGTGACACGTTTTATCATTTCTCCTAATTAAATTAGTCGTTTTCAGCATATCGCTGTTGAAACAAGTTCTTGTCGAAACTTGTTCGTTTGGCTCATTAGGCAAAAAGTATTAAGTTCAAAGACAAAACAAACTACCCTAGCCGTGTGCCAATGTTCGGACTAACGTAACATAACGATAACCTGCATGTTGGAACATCGCCAATTTCACATTTTAGGATTTTATAGCATGACTGAAATTGCGGTGTAGGACTTGTGTTGTTTCGAATTTGAATAGAAATTACTATGGCAGTGGGTCTCGCATGTGTTGTATGAATAGAATAGAATTGAATTGTTCAGCAAGAGAGGTATCTTTAATCATTGTTTACATTGAATTCTACGAACGATAACAATAATAAATTAGACCTAGAGTACCTAGGTACATCTGTGGTCATCGTCCGCGATTTGGTTCGTGGATGTTTTTTTTTTTAGAATTCGTCTGCGTGCATTACTTGCACAATGAGGTCAGGTGTGTGCACTGGCTAGTAATTGGAGAATAATAACAGAGCCTAAATACACTACTTACACTAATTTAGGCAAGTCTACAACGAAACAGTAAATAAGCTATTTATCCTACTATTATAAAAATGAATGTTTGGATGGATGGATGTTCATTACTCTATCACGTCACGTCTGGATGGCCCAACGGGTCTGTATGAATGTCAGCCAGCACAAAGATAGATTAAGAGTCTGGAATAGCTCATAGGCTTTTTTATCAATATTTCTACATGGACATGAACATGACACACATTGATTCATGCATGATTGACATGATTTATGTTGTAGTTGTAGCCCATAAAGAAAAACTAGGTCACGAATTACGAGTCTTATCTATTGTTGTCTGTCGTCTAATCTAATCCTAGCTTTTGTTTACATAATGGAGCTTGCCATCATGATTGTGTCAATAAAATCCTCTATTTTTTAGCAACAGTCGAGCAAGGCAGCAGGAAGACTGTACCTACTTGACAAATGTAAATCGGTCATTATGTATGTATGTATGACTGGTTTGAATAAAAGCTCACGCAATTTCAGGAGTGTTGCGTCACAGCGGTGACCGGTGACACTCCGTGTCCGTGAGAGTTCGAGCGCCGGTGACATTTAGCCGACGCTAGGGTTGATACCGAAATGGAATATAGACTTATGCCAAAGAAGATTACACGTAGGATGTTTTATAATTTGAACTTGTGTCAATCAACTTTTATTTATTAAATATCTTTACAAATGGGAAATAATAAAATTTCCGATAAAATAAAATATGAACGACATTGAATAAAATACTCAAATAACCGAGCAGCGTTATATTTTATTTGCGAAAAATTAACTAAACTAGCGAGAATTTACGAATGACTAATTTCGAGTCGAAGATACTTTATTAGAATATGTTCAGGAATACGTAGGTATATCTCGGTAAACAAGTATCATTTTGGTAAAACCGAAGGTTTTGTCAGTGCAGTTAGGTTGTGATGACGTATAATATAATAAGGGATGGCACAGTGGATATTTGCCGAGCGTGCCATCGTCCGGGTGAATCCCTTAGACATATTATCTCCGGTTGTTCTCGTCTCGCAAACGGCGAGTATTTGCATAGACATAACCAAGGATATTACACCAACAACTTGCTCCGAAACATAATCTTGTGGCATCCGAGGTGCCGTACTACAAGTATGCACCAGAACAGGTTCCTGAAAATAGCCATGCCACATTGTATTGGGATCGATCTATCATTACAGACAGGCAGGTCTTTTGTAGCGAAGCTGATAGATCGACATGAACGCCACGCAATAATTGTTTATGTCGCTGTTCCCCATGACATGACAAATTAACGACAACCTTGGAAAAGCTGAAAAAGATATAGAAAACAAATATCTTGATTTAGCTCACGAGATTGTTGACATGTGGGACATTGATTCAGCAATTGTTGTTCCGATAGTCATATCTGCCCATGGTCTGATAGCCAAGAGCCTCGATAAACACCTTAAGAGGCTTGCGTTAGGTGGATGGATCGGGAGTCAGATGCAATGCAGAAGGCAGTAACTTACTGCATTTTTGTATGTTTAAATGTTATATTTTTTAGTGTTATATATTGTAAAAAAAATATGTTAAGAAATATAATTTTGTAAGTAAGTAAGTTAAATGTAATAAAGGGAATAATAATAATAATATATGTACGTAAAATAAGCTACTAACAGTGGGACACAGTTAATGTGTCCGAATAAAATACTAAATCGTCCAAAGAAAATTCTAAGTTAGCGACAAAAATACTGAGTGAGTGAATCAATAATCGCCCAAATAAAAATTAGTCCTCTCAATAATTATTTATTATCGACTGAATTTTAACAACTTTCACATTTTTTGTCTTCCTAGTAGTTCCTACTTGATTGTGCCAGCCCTCGGCCAAGGCATTCACCGACTGCCGGTTCCCCGCCCCGCGCGCCTCTCACGGCCCCCGCTCACATCCAGACACCCACACATAGCCGCAAGCGATTTTACGTGCACACATGCTTAAGTGTCGTTTCTTTTCGCGTAAGTGTATATATTCTTTGGTTGCGTTGCGTCAAAGAACAGGGGGCCGATTCTCAGGCAATCGAGAAAAGTTCACATTTATAGTTCGAAATTCAAATATAACACAGTTTTTGTATCGTCAGAAATTCACAATCGAAAAAGTTCGATCGAAAACCAGTCGAACGCTACGAATGGTAAAAACCAATAGATGTTCGTATACGAACTTAGCTGTCAAAATGAATTTGTTGACATTTGAGACAGCTTACACTTTTCAATAAAAATCACAAACAAAATGTTCGACATACGAATTACCACACTGAAAAAGTTCGAATGCCTGAGAATCGGGCCCCAGAAGATTCTAAACCTAGCTCTTTCATGAGTCGTGTGACGTAGTCTCCGGGCGCTAGGCGTGACGGCGACACAATGCGGGCGCGGTAAGCTTCCGTTAGGGCATCGCGTAAGCCTACACCGTTGTCGGCGCCGACTGCTGTGGCCATTGTGGTGGCTATCACACACGTTGCACACCCGTTTACAGTTACCGCTTTCACAGGCCACAAATATAATAGAAAGTTGACACAATCCAAGTATACGGCTAAGGTATAGCTTTAACGCTAAAAATCTTATAAAAGCTCGCCCCACTGCAGCTGCTGAACCCGAGTATTATCGACATACATATATCAAAACGACATCATATCCATAACAAAGTGGAATAACTTTTGTATATTAATGACAAAATTGGCATTTGCAATTTTACATTCACAATCCAATTTTTATTATTGAAAATATTGGAAACAGCTTTACAACTAGCTCCGATGGGACTTGAACCCACGACCTTTCACTGTCCGGGCGAGTGCTCTAACAGGGCCACAATTTCGTAGCTCAGTGACCACTTTTTTTAATAGGTAAGTACTTCATTTTTAAAATTTTCTATTAAAAATGAGTTCATTCCTGGTAATTTACTAATTTCAATAACAATACAGAAGTTTTTAAATTCTTTAGAGAAAGCTCCCAACATAAAATTAAGTCCACAGACATACATATGTCCGTGATTAAGTCCATCTATTATATCCTCCTGCCTCCAGAAAAAATAATTGTTTGTCATTTTATGAAAAAAAATCTGAAGTGGATAATTTCGATTTTCCTTAGGTCCCTTGCAAAGGACAGTGAAAATATATTTTTGTTAGATTTTATATAATAATTAATTTAATAATAAATAAATAGGTACTTAATTTTTTTTTTTCATAACATGTTTTTACTTGCACAGGACAGTGGAAATATATTTTTGTTAGATTTTATATACTTAATTACTTAATAATTAATTAATAATAAATACTTAAATAATTTTAAGAAACTCCAAAAATAAGATGATTGCGTTAAAAGATTGTGAAAAATCAACATAAATTAACTCCACAATAATTACATACTAGCTGCTCCCCGCGGTTTAGCCCGAGTGGTACCCGTTCCCGTAGGAATATTGGAACAAAATAAAGCTTAGGTAGGTATGTCACTATAGTAGATTGTACAACAAGTGCATAAAACGTACCATTTTACCCGAGACGTATATATCCATCCGAGCCGTAGGCGAGGGTGGATAGTCAATTCGAGGGTAAAATGGGTTTTGTGTACAAGTTATACACTCTGCTTTTCACTTCGAGTGTGAGGAAAATAAATAAGAAAGAATATTGCAAAAAATAAGCAATAAAGACTTCGCCATATTGGCGGGAAGACTTTTTTTTTTTAATACGTGGCAGTGGCAGCACAGTGACTTTAGCATAGATCGTAGTCCATAATGCTCTTGAAATACTTATTTCTTACAAAACTCATTAATTTTGTCTAGTTTTATTAATTTAGTAATTTAACATGGATTGTGTACAAACAAAATTAAAGAAACAGAATGAAATAACAAGTTTATTTAACGAAGTTTAATTGCGTGTGTGACTGTTTACCTGACGACCTTTGTCTTAGAGTCTGAGACTTAGACGAAGATTTTACTTTATGCACTAGAGCATAAAAAGCGATTTTATGCAGCCCATACCCAACATAAACTCGAACTTTACGAGCATTAGAAGTGAAAAGTATATTTTAAGCTTTCTATTGGTGAAAACATTTCAAAATCGGTTCACTAGTTCCAGAGATTACCCTAAACGTCTGAACTTTACCTCTTATATTTGTATACGAAACTAGAACTAGTTTACCATCGTGTAGTTTCGTCATCACTGGAAATACAATTTTACCCAATGGTTAAGACTAAAGACCACGGTAGCGCGGAAATAGATATACTTATTTTACGGTGTGAAACTGCAGAATTTTCTGATATTGCTGGAGAAAAGGCTATTGAATCTAATTTTTTTCATCAGAAAAAGTGGAAGAACTTTTATGTTCTGCCTGCAATCTATTGCGTGAAGATGAAAGAGGCGGTAAATGTTCCAAATCAGCGCAAAAGTCTTCAATCTCTTATTTATCCAGAAAATCAGTGATATCTCTGTAATTTAATTTATCACTATAGCAAGAAGGAAAGATCTATGTACCATGAAATGGACACTAGCAAGCACAGTTACACACCCTTAATATCATTCGCATGTACCATACTAAGGACATAAAAAGCTAAAACCAAAATCATGATGTAATTTTATCGATCAACATTAATTATCACTTATATCGAGTAAAGACACATTCAAACTACGTTTCTAACCAAAAACTCTTTATCAAACTTAAAAAAAATCGTATTAATTAAAAAATTACGCACTCCAGGGGGCCAAGTCTGCTAACGTTGTCATAATCGTGTCTCAATCGTGTTTCAATAGTAGTTCAATTGCAGTGCTTTTTTACACACTAGTTACAAGAATTAAGACAGTATGATGTGATGTGAATGTAGTGTGTGGTGTGACCATCAGAAGTATATATTTCTTGTAACTAATGTGTAAAAAAGTACTACAACTGAACTACAATTGAAACACGATTGAGACACGATTATGACTTAACGTTAGCAGGTTTGGTCCGTGCGTTGTTTGCGTAATCGACCTCTGCTCTGCGACGCTATTTTGCGACAAAAGTGGTATATTTCGTACCTTTCATATTTTTTTTAAGTTATACAGGGTGTTAGAGGCACCGTTGCAAAAACTTTAACCATGGCTTCAGACCATTAAGGCCTAATCAGACGACGGACTGTCATCCGGGTACTTTTTTGTCCATCGATATAGATCTCTTATAAATTGTATCGAATAACGCACACGAGGAACTAAAAGTACCGCGGACAAAAAGTCCGCGAAATTACCGCGGACACCGAGAGACTGGACTGGACAAAAGTTCGCGGTAGTCCGCGAAAAAATAGAACGAACGTAACTAGGCGCAACAACGCACACCACAACGAACTTTAGTCTGCATTGAGCGCACGATAGTGAAGTACGTTTCCGGTAGGGCATGCTCCCGGGAATTCCCGGTACCGATTTTTCCCGGTATTTCCCGGGAAATTGGCCTTTTACGCAGTACCGGTACTGAGACTTCATTTCCCGGGAAATTCGGTAATTTCGGTACTTTTGTTATAACTTAAAATTACGCCAATGTTAAGCTCCGTGTTTGCAATATTGAGCGTCTATTAGTTAAAAAAATTCCCTATTTTGCGATGTGAAGGATGAATGACGCGCGAAGTAATTTGATTACTGATTTCTTTTTATATTATGTTTTGTGTTCGTTTTATATATAACCGCTATTTCGCTCACGTCGTTATAAGCAATAAGGGTATTTGATTCCTAACTTTAGTTAAATATAACTTACTAGCGGCCGCCCGCGGTTTTACCCGCGTGGTTCCCGTTCCCGTGGGAATATCGGGATAAAAAGTACATATAAACCTTCCTCTTGAATCACTCTATCTATTAAAAAAAAACGCATCGAAATCCGTTGCGTAGTTTCAAAGATTTAAGCATACAAAGGGACATAGGGACAGAGAAAGCGACTTTGTTTTATACTATGTAGTGATAAGACTGCAAAGGACGTGGCGTTAACATCAAAGGCGAATACATCTCACACTTTTTTTTTTTTTTTTTTTTTTTTTTTTTTTTCTTGCGATTTACGGACAAAATCGTCATTGTGGCCGAAACGCTGCACGTTCTTCAACACATGCTGAGCGGTCCAGCTGATTCCTCTCAACTCATCGGTCTTAGGATGAACTTGGACAAAACCAAGGTTATGTTCAATGAACATACTACTCTGGAGCCGATTGCAGTACAAGGTTGTACTTTTGAAGTTGTCACGGAGTATGTGTATACCTCGGGCAAATTCTGGAGTTAGGTAGAAACAACTTCGAGAACGAAGCCAAGAGAAGAATACAGCTGGGCTGGGCAGTATATGGGAAGCTTCGTCGGGTCTTTACGTTGCCTATTCCACAGAGTCTAAAGACGAAAGGCTTCAACCAGTACGTCCTACATGTTATGATGACATATGGAGCCGAAACGTGAACACTCACGGCAGGGTTGGTTCACAAATTCAAAGTTGATCAGCGAGCTATGGAAAAGGCTATGCTCGGAGTTTCTCTGAAGGATCGAATCCGGAACATGGTAATCCGACAGAGAACCAAAGTAATCGACATAGCCCACCGGATTAGCAAACTGAGGTGGCAGTGGGCCGGCCTTATAAGCCGCAGAGCCGATAACCGCTAAACGAGTTCTAAGATTGGAGTCCGCTTATCAGCAAACATAGTGCCTACACTACGTTTGCCCTCAAACTAGGTGGAGCGACGATTTTTGCAGGGTGGCTGGTAAGAGCTGCGTGAGAGCAGCCACTGATGCTCGATGGCGTACTCTTGGAGAGGCCAATGTCCAGCAGTGGACCATGATGATAACTTATAAGTAATTTCATTACATAGAAAGCCTGAGTGCAAGTTGTAAATTACTTGATCTCGTTTCATATTATTGAAAAATTTAAAATGAAGTATTTAGAAAAAGTCAATCCGTCTCACAAACAGCTCCGATGTATTAAATCACAATAATAAAAATTGCATTGTGAATGAAAAAGTAAAAATTTAAATAACTTGTTTCATATTGTTTTTTATAATTTATTTAGGAACTTTTAACATTATAAGGTTAAGCCAGCCTCATCATAGTTTAGTTACTAGGATGTCAATTAAAAGTAATTCGATTACTTATTGTTGTGAGGCGGGTCGTTACGTTCCCTAAAATATGGTTGAGCGAAGCGATGGCTGGTTCATGCGTCATGCTCGTGAACGGGTGCCACCAGTGGGATGGGTCTGCTCCTGGCTTCTTGTCTCAAAATATGCAGATTTTTAATGTTTTATTGTTATTCGTTTTATTTTATCGTGGCTTGTATGGCACTGTTTATTATTGACTCTTATGTTCTTAAACTATTCAAAGTTTTATTACCCTTGTTTGGCATTTATATTTATTATTTTATTTGCTACGTTTTTGGTTGGTGTGTATAAAGATAAAGATAAAAATATTCTTTATTCACTTAGACATAATAAATATGTACTTATGAATCGTCAATATTTTCCTACCACCCATTCAAGACTTTTTTAACTGACAAGAAGAATGGGCGCAAGAAACTTGCCAGCGTTTCTTAGTTAGGTAACGCCATTTACAAAAAAAAAACATATCGTTACTAATACAACAATTGCTTAGTATAAAAATACATCATATTAAAGAGTGATTATGTTATGTGTTACATCATGACCATGCATTGCGGTCATTCAAATAATCGTCTACTTTATAGTATCCTTTGCTCATCAGCGACTCTTTAATGTAACATTTAAATTTATGCAATGGTAGTTCAATTATATGCTGTGGAACTTTATTAAAAAAGGCTATGCTTTTCCCCAGAAATGAGGCTCTGGATTTTTCTAGCCTAAACTTGGGAACGACAAGTTTATCTTTATTTCTTGTGTTAAAGCGATGAATATCGCTCTGCTTTACAAATGTATTATAATACTTTTTCACATAAATTATATTTTCATAGATGTAATGTCCTGCAACAGTTAAAATGTTTATTTCTTTAAATAGATCTCTTAAAGAATCTCTCGATCGGAGGTTGTAAATGGCGCGAATAGCCCTTTTTTGGAGCACGAATATACTTTGGATGTTAGCGGCTGAGCCCCACAACAAAAGGCCGTAGGACATAACACTATGAAAATAACTAAAATAGACTATTCTAGCCGTTTCAATATCGGTTAAGAGCCTTATTTTCTTAACTGCGAATGCAGCCGAACTGAGTCTACTCGCCAAGGCTTCGATATGAGGATCCCATTGTAGTCGCGAGTCTAATATAATACCTAGAAATTTTGTATTGTTAATGAATTCGACCGTATCGCCGTCTAGTCTAATATGAAAATCAACTTGTCTTACATTAGGTAACGAAAATTTTAAACACTTAGTTTTCTTTGAGTTTAATGATAAATTATTACTATTAAACCAATGTGACACTTTTGAAAGAGCACTATTTACTTCGTCAGAACAGTCATCACCTCTATCTACTTTAAAGACTAGAGATGTATCATCGGCAAATAGCACCGTCTCACATAAATTCTTCGCGTAGTAAGGAAGGTCATTTATGTATATTAAAAACAACAGCGGGCCCAATATTGATCCCTGGGGTACGCCCATAGTAATGGGAGCTCCGGTAGACTCAGTTTTATTAATAACTACCTTCTGAGTTCTTTCATACAGATATGAATGCATAAGGCTTACTGACATTTCAGAAACACCATAATGTTTTAACTTCCTTAATAGTGTTTGGTGATCAACACAATCGAATGCCTTGGAAAGGTCACAAAAAATAGCGATTACATCCTGCTTGTCCTCCCAGGCATCAAGTACATGTTTTAGAAATGCAACCCCAGCATCAGTTGTACTTTTACCTTTTGAAAAACCAAACTGTTTCTCATGCAGTATACTATTTAATTTAAAATATTCTAAAAGTTGAGCATAAATTAATTTCTCAAATATTTTACTTATTGCTGGTAGTATGGATATAGGTCTAAAATTTGCTGGGTCACTTTTGTCACCAGCTTTAAACAGAGGAATAATTTTACTATTCTTCATTAAATTAGGAAAGACCCCTTCACTTATACATTGGTTAAAAATTATTGCTAATGATGGAGCTATCACATCAATTATTGATTTGATGATACTTGTAGATATGCCCCAGAGATCTTCTGTTTTCTTAATATTTATTGCTTTGAATGCTTTAATAATATATTAATATTTTAAAGAAACTACCTTTTGGATGTCTATTTCTTAGTTATTGAAAATTATTTACTGCTATGATTACCGGGTTTTTTATTTTGTTTTTAAACTTAAGATTAATTTGTGATGGAAAGTGACTTTACATATTATATTATGTTAAAGTCAGTTTTCAATTTGACGACTCTGTATGAAATATGACAGGGAGAAAAAAATAGCCCTTGGAGAGTATCTTGCCGGTTCTTCTCGTTACAAGGCCTCCCGCCGTAGGATTTACGAACCGATAGCGTAGCTTCATTGACGTTCACAAGTGCTGTATCAGCCTAAAATGAATAAATAATTTTTGATTTTGATATTGATGTCGCTTTATGTTATGCTTTCTGCTCTATTTAGATTTAAGCCTTAGATTAGTCAGATGAAAAATAATTGTTGATTAAAACGAATTACCAATAGTACAAACGTTATTTTTACTTTATTTTATTTACGATACATTAAAAAAATCTCAGTACCGAAAGTACCGAATTTTCCGGTTTTTCCGGTACCAGAGTTAGCGCAGTACCGGGAATTCCGTTTTCTGCCCAGTACCGAGAAATGCAACCCCTAGTTTCCGGGCAACAAATGACCGCACACCGTATGCGTTGAGTCCGCGACAAGTCCTCCCTCGGAGGACATTTTTGGACGTACAGGGTCCTTTTGTCCGCCGGGGACAAAAGTCCCTCGTCTGATTATGCCTTCATGCTGAACAACGTACAGCAAGAATTTTTGTCGGAAATGAAAAAAATATTTCGACTCTCCATACAAAATGTTCCGATTAGTTGCTCAAAAAATCTTGCTGTACGTTGTTCAGTTCAGTCAGCATGATGGTCTGAAGCCATGGTTAAAGCATTAACTTATTATTTATACTAGGAGTAATAGACGGACAATGGTGCGAGTGAGAAACCAGTCCTTACGGCAGAAGCTATGTGCGAGAAAGAGTTGGAAGAAAATGACAGCAGAACCCGATTTGACTTATTTAGCGTCTTTTATCATCTTGATGAAAAGCGTCCACTCGATTATTTTATGATTTTTATCGCGATCGCGTCGATTTGGCTCTTATAACTATATAAATCAATAATGGTGCAGTGTTCTGTGTTGAATTGTAATGTTACTTACGACAATAAACCAAATAAACACTAATTTCACAGGTAAATAGGATTGTACAATTGCCATTTTCATAGTTCATATTTTAGTGGAATATATTCCCAAATACACTAAGTGACACATTAATATCATACTATTTACCGCCTATTTTCTAAATAAAGGCTGATTTTTAAACTTTATGTGTTAGATAAAAAGATATTATATCCGTGAACTTGAGAAAATATGACGTAGAGGTTGATCAAAAATTATCGATATTATTATCGATACTCATGTCGATGGTTTCCAATATAACTTTGTTTGTCTTTGTGAACACTGATAGTTTTATTTAAAGCTGATTTTAACCGACACTTTTTAAATAGTAAAATTTGACCTACTTCAGTACCAATTTAACAATATTTTCAGGTTTCCTGTAAATCCAGTGATTAAGTTAAACTGGATAAAAGTAATAAAAAATAATAGTTAAAATAAAAAAAAATTTTAAAAAGAATAGACTGGGAGCTTCGCCAAAACTCTGTTGTGTGCAGCAAATATTTCAAGCAAAACTGCAAAGAAACCTTGAGAAATTATTTAAATAAAATTGTTCTCTTCATCATCATCATCAGCCATTTAATGTCCTCACTGCTGGGGCACTGGCCTTCCTTATGGATGGATAAGGAGAATGAGCCATGACCCACCACGCGGGCTCAGTGCGGGGGGGATTGGTGGGTATTAACTTCCGAAGCACGGAGGAGCTCGAGATGAAGAGTTTTTGGTCACCCATCCCGTGATCGACCATTGCGAACGTTGCTTAAACTCAACGATCGCAGGCCAAGCGCGCTATCCACTGCGCCACGGGCTTCTCTTCAGAGGACAATAATTAATGTGTACCTAAATGTTCGATGGGTTTGGGAAAGGTATAATTATTTATTTATTTTTGAAATACATACATTTTAACTTAAAATATGTCATTAATTTTTTTACCGTAGCCCTTCAAAATACTTCACAATGAATTTTTAAAGATTCTTAAAAATGATCACCAAGTTATTTACATTTTTAAATTTTTGCATGCACAATGCAGTTTTTATTATTGAAAAATTGAAAATAAAGTATTTAGAAAAAATCGACCCGTCTCACAACCAGCTCCGATGGGACTCGAACCCACGACCTTTCGCTATCCGGGCGACTGCTCTAACCACTGAGCTACGGAGTCGTTGATCGTTGTATTCGTCGTCGTCGTCGTCGTTAATTATAAATCGCATCTAGACATTTTACAAGAAATAACTACCGATTCTCGCACAGCTTCTTTTTATATTGTTGGGGATTATAACCTGCCTCATATTAATTGGGAAGCTTTTAATAACTACACAATTGCTCAGCCTTACAATATTGCTAGTCAACATTTATCTGACTTTATATCAATTATAAATGGGTACCAATATAATAGTGTCAAAAACAACCTGGGACGTATTTTAGATCTATTTATTTCTGACTCGCTTTGTAGCATTGTGCAGTGTGTACCACTCACACAACCGGACGTGTATCATCCCCCTTTCGCCATATCGACCGAGCTCACGACTTTGTCCATACCTATGCAATATAACTGTGTTTTAAAGTTTAATTATTACAAAGCTGATTATAATGTAATCAATGACAAACTTAGTGACATAGATTGGCATAAACACTTATCCCACCTCGCGGCTTCAGACAGTGTACAGACTTTTTATGATTTGCTTTATGCAATTATTAGGTCACATGTTCCTCTTGCTCGCCCTAAAAGTCAACGTTATCCGGTGTGGTTCACCCGTGCCCTGATACGAATATCTAAAGAAAAAGAGCGTGCTTGGATACGATGGAAAAAGTATAACAATACCTCTGATTATGAAACATTTTCTATTCATAGGAATCGTTTTAAAACAGAGTCCGAAAAATGTTATCGTAACTATATGATAGTATAGAAAAATCTATTCCATTAAATATTAAACGTTTTTGGACTTATCTCTAATCGCAGGGGTACTTCCGGTATCCCTGCAAATATGCATTTAAAAATGTGTCTACAAACAACCCCATTGAAATAACTAATATGTTCTCCGACTTTTTAACATCAGTTTATGAGCCTACTAATTTTAATCCTGATCAGTGGCAGCCGCCCGACACTTGTTCCGACAACGTTAACAGTTTATGTGATATTTATTTGACCGTTAGTTCTATTCTTCTTCTTTATTTTGTAGTGGCAATCCACTCCTCTTGACAGGGGAATACTTCTGCCAGTTTCAGTGTGGGAGAAGGAAGGATGGGTTTGGAGTTGGGCATGGGTCGTAAATATATTTAATATTGATAAATAGATAATAAATATATGAAGGATGAATTATAAACAGATATTATGGTGAGACAAAAACTTAATAAGACATTTAACATAAATTCTATTAGATAAGGACAGGATAGAGGAAAGGTTATAGGGAAGAGGAGCTTTGTATTTTAAAAGGATGTCATAAAAGGGCAAAGAATTATATAGGGGGCACTGGAATAGGATATGTAAGATGTTACCTTCGTCAAGTCCGCACTCACAGAGCGAGGAGTCGCGAACGCGTAGTTTAGCAAGATGGGATGGGGAACTGCAATGACCAAAACGTAAACGGGAAAGAGTGGATGTTAGCTTTTTGTCAAAGCGTAGTTTTGAGAACCAAGGTTTGAATGTAATATTAGGTTGATTGTCCCGATAAAATTTGCCTTTATGCTGACACGACTCTTCCCAATCACGACACCAGCTTTTTTCCAATAGATCCCTTGGAAGAGAAGCTAAGTCCTGTGAGAAGATACGTTGTGAAGAAGAGTCACCTTGTCTGGCAGCTAGTTTGGCTAAATGATCAGCAGCTTCGTTACCCTGAATGCCCACGTGGCTGGGAATCCAAGCTAAAGTAATGATTAAATTTAAACTTGCACATTCTTTCAACAAAGTTTTTACTTCCAAAACTAGGGGGCTTATGGAATTACTGTAAAATGGACACGATAGTAAGGATTGCAAAAAACTCAAAGAATCCGAAAATATGAAAGCCTTAGCAATTCTGTTACAAATAATAAACTTTATGCACTCTAAAATTGCAAACCCTTCTCCACTGTAAGTTGAAGAAAGACTCGAGTATTGAAAAAGTTTAAAAAATCCATTTGCATCTCTCAAGAAAGCGGCGCCTACATTATCAGTATTGTTTGTATCGGGAGATTTAGAGGAATCAGTGAAGAATATTTCACAATCTAAGGCTTTTTCATTAATAAAAGTTATCAGTATAGAATTAGGATCTTTCGTTTGTTTATCTATGCCAATTGAAAGCAAAACATTAGGAATAAAAATAAGACAGGAGTACCTAATCAAAGGAGAACAAAGGGTGAGTGGAGAATTTAGCTATATTATCTCTCGATCTGATTTTTTCAGCTTCTCTCAAACTATTGACTAAATATGGAATGGTTTTTTTATTGGTAACAAGCTGATTTAACTCCTCTAATCTTGGAATGAGGGGGTGGGAATTTAACTGATACATTTTTAAGAAGTACCTATTCGATAAATATTGCCTTCTTAAATCTAATGGAGGATCGGCACTTTCTACTTGTAAAGCGTTTGTAGGAGTACTCTTCATTGCACCGATAACAATACGCAAACATCTAAATTGAATAGAGTCTAATTTTTTTGCAGCAGTTTTACTTAAGGGAGACATAGTGAATGATGCATAATCTAAAATGCTCCTAATTAAGGCATTATACACTAACTTCATAGTGAAGGGATGAGAACCCCACCAAACGCCAGCGAGAGCTCTTAGAATATTAATATTTTTTTCACATTTGTTTACAACATAATCAACGTGCGCAACCTCAGAGTTTTTACTGTCGAACTTCTTGCCTAAAAATATGATTTCATTAGAAACCGACAATTCAACTTCCTTAACACATATGTTAATAACTGGGACGACCCTCTTTTTAGAAAATATAACTACAGTACTTTTAGAAGTTGAAAGTTGTAAATTATGATTATCTAACCAAAATAAAAGATTATTTAAAGATCTTTCAAGACTAGATGCCGCAGACTCTATGGAACTATTTACAGAATATACTAAAACATCATCTGCGTATTGAAGGACGTTACAGTCTGTCTTTATACTAGATTCCAAATCGATAGTGTATACGTCATAAAGGAGCGGACTTAAGATGGAACCTTGTGGAACGCCTTTCCAAAGGGTTCGAGGCACAGGCGTTGCGCCTGGAACTCTTAAAGTAACAGATCTTTCACAAAATAGATTAAAAATAAAATTTGAAAATTTTAATGGAACCTTAAGATCTATTAGTTTTTGCTTAAGCAAACAAAGGTCAACGTTGTCATACGCTGACGAAATGTCAAGGAAGGCAGCAGCTACACTTTGTTTCTTAGAAAAAGCAAGTAATATATCAGTTGAAAATATACTGAGACTATCTTGGGTGCTGCGGCCTTTTCTAAACCCGAATTGTGAATGAGCTAACAAGTTGTTATGTTCCAAAAACCATTCTAGCCTGATTTTAATAAGATGTTCGGCTAATTTTGATATAACTGAAGCTAAAGCAATAGGCCTATAGGAAGCAGGATCCGTAGGATCTTTACCTGGTTTTAAAATCGGAATCACTAAATGTTCTTTCCAGGAAGGTGGATTATACCAGATTCTATGGTTACATTAATGATATTTAATAAAAAGGAAAGGGTTGAGGATTTAGCATTAGCAAGAAACGAATAAGGAATACCGTCTAAGCCAGGGGAAGAATCTGAAACATGATTTAAGACCGATTTCAACTCTTCCATTGTAAATGGAGAGTTAATATCAGAATGATCGTTAATGCCAACATTGCTGTAACTATTTGGTATTTCAAAATGATTGGGAACGTAACACGGAGCCAATTTATTGTTAAAAGGGGCAATCCAATCTAAATTAAAACTGGATACATTGTTAACTGCTTTTTGGGAACAACGAAATCGTTTTATACTGTTCCAAACAACCGTTGAGGGCGTGTCTGGCGATAAAGATAGACAGAATTTTTTCCAACCCTCTTTCTTTTTCTTTCTTAATAAACGTTTAGTAGCAGCCGTGACATTTTTAAATTGGAAATAATTTACATTATTTAAATAGGAATTACAATCTTCCTCGATATTATTTCGAGCCTTAATAGCCGCCCTACACTCTTGATCCCACCAAGGCGGAGAAGAGATTTTACCTTTAACAGTTTTTTTTTTCTTAAAAACATTATCTGCGACAGAGATAATAGATGAGACAAAAAGATTGTAGGATTCGTTGAGGTTATCTTTGTTTACTTTGGGGAGCGGTTTTATATGATCATCTAGTAAAGAACTATATTCATTCCAATCAGCGTTTGCGATATTATACTTCAGTAAAGGAGGAAGAGGAGACACCGATTGACTTTTAGACGGCAATGTTATCAAAATTGGGAAATGGTCACTACCATGAGTTAGTGGTAAACATTTCCAAGATAAAAGGGAAGACAGCGATGAAGAACTCATTGAAATATCAACATAACTTGGTCGTTGACCAGGACGGCCTCTGCGCGTTGGAGAGCCATCATTTAAAACGCACAAAGTGAAATCGTCGATAACCTCTATTAAATCATTTCCAAGCGAGTCATTGTTGGGGGCACCCCAAAGTGCATGGTGAGCGTTGAAATCACCTAACACTATAATAGGGGAAGGAAGAGACTGAAGAAAATTCTTCATTATGGGAATAATAGAGGAGTCCTTACAAGAAATGTACAGTGAAAGCACTAGTGTAGTCAATGAAGCTAGTTGACCCCCACAGTAATTCCTCAGTCAGAAAAAACTTCACATCATGATAAAGTATCGATAAATTAAAAGTATGGTATAAATTTCCAAAAAATAATAATAATAGCAGATTAGGTATTTTTTAATGAAAGTCTTATTTCATTGATATCTTTTTTAGGAAAAATGCTCCGTCTAAACTTTCTTAACCGGACATATTCATGTAACGTATAAAAACAATAATATGAAATATCCAAAAAAATATCCCAGCAGAAACACCAAATTTTAATAAAACAAAATAGGGTCACTTGGACTGAAAATGTCTCTGTCGAACTTTTTAATGGAATTATACCATTTTGCCATGCATACTCATGTTTGAAAAAAGTTTTGGATTTTCATCAAGTATCACATACTAGTATAAATAACTCATTTGGTAAAATAAATTTGGACTGAGAAATTACTCGGTTCAATATATAAACAGATTTGTATACTTATGTATAAATACCTAACTTCCGTGTGAGTTTTTTTTTGGATAATCATTTCAAAGTTTATGGCTCATGCTATTTTATAACTCAGCAAAGTTTCATCGACTGAGGAATTAGTGTATGGGTCTCCATACAAAGAATCTGTTCATTGCCTACACTACACTGTAATATTACCCAATCTAGCGGCTACTGCATTAATATGGGTGTTATTGTGGGGTGGCAGAGGTAATTGTGTAAACAAGTAACGTTTTTTGATAAAGAGGGCTGCGCCTCCAAAGCCATCAGGCCTATCATCTCGGAGGACGTGGTAACCAGGAAAATTGTACAATGTACCTGGTTCTAGCCAAGTTTCAGAAATAGCTAGCAAAAAGGGATTATGATTATTTACTAATGATATTAAATCAGTGTGTTTTGATTTTACACTTCTACTATTCCACTGAAGAATCTGATCCATTTTTGATTATTTGGAATATAGAGATAGACAAGTTCTGAATTAGAGAAATGGCAACGGAGTACGGTAGAGAAGAATTTACTATAATATTAACAAGTGAGGAAAGAAGATTATTAAGATCATCTTGTGAAACTGAATCAGAATTATTATTGTCTGAGGATTTGAAGCCACAACCATTGCTGGGGGCAGGAATAGCGTATTCATTTATAATATCATTGTGAGCTTTCTTGTCATAACCAGATGAAACAACCGTTGGTTGCTTTTTATTAATAAAAAAAGTTTTTTTATAACTTTGTTTCATTGTGGGGGGGGAAGAGACAGGTGAAGCAGAGGGTTTTGGATGCTGGTGGTTAATGTTTGCTGCAACTTCAGAGTATGATTTCTTAAGAGGAGGCACCATCTTGATAGCCTCTTGGTATGAAATAGAATTGTGTGACATATGGTATTTAATATTTGATTGTCTTATGAATTCTGGACATTTCTTGTCAGTGGATTCATGGTTGCCTGAACAATTTATGCACTGGTAAATTTCAATTTTACAATTAAACCCTGAATGACCTTGTGTACATTTATAACACCTAGGTTGACTCCTACATTGAGTACGAGTATGTCCAAACCGACAACATTGAAAACATTGGACTGTTGGGTAAATGTATTGTTCTATGGGTATGGAGGCAAAAAAAGAAAATATCTTTGGTGGGAGAGATTGACCATCAAAAGTTAAAACAACAGTTTGCGTAGGCACCCAGGAGACACCTTCAGCATTAGTAAGCTTTCTATGTAGACGCCGAGATCGGATAATTGGTCCAAAACCATCTGGAATTCGAGTATTTGCTACAATGTCATCATGTGACCATTCGGCAGGAATACCTTTGGCGATACCCATTTTACAGATATTAAACGTAGGGATTGATACCTTGTAGGTGTCAGAGGTAAGGAAGCTGCTATTAAGAAATTGGTTAGCATCAGCAGAAGTCTTAAAATTGATAGCCAAACGATTGCGACCAACACGTAAAATACCATCTTCCAGGATATTTACAATTATTATTGTACAATAAGTTTCCGAATTTAATTGGATGTAAAGTGGTGCCGGCAGAGGGAGAAGTTTCGTTTAACTGAACATGCACAACATATGGACCATTGTCAGTAGCACTGTAATAATTTCTGTATGTGAATACAGAAGAGCTATTGCCGCCGCCGGGGGGCACTACGGGAGTTGGGATAGGTTTTGGGGATAAAACTTTGGCATTGTTAGCATCTTTTAATGATTCTGTAATAACCTGATGTGGAATAGGATGAAATGGTTTTGGTTTAGAAATTAAAGAACCAAGTTTTCTTTTTGGTTTTTGACTTGGGACTGGGGACTTTGTTTTCTTTGTCTTTTTTTCCTCCGAGGTAAGAAAATTATCAGCCGCAATTAATGTTAAAAGAGGATTAAATGTATTTCCATCCGGTGGTGGGTCAGGATCAGGTTCAAGATCCATGGCGCTAAGTATGAAAAAGAACTACCTAATATATGTACAAATAAAGTTACTGACTTACCACTATGAAGATTATATATATACCTATATATATATAAATAAACAAAAAGAAATAGACTTTACACTTAAAATTACACGAATCCATACTAATATTATAAATGTGAAAGTGTGTTTGTTTGTTTGTTTGTTTGTTTGTTTGTTTGTTTGTTTGTCCGTCTTTCACGTCAAAACGGAGCTACGGATCGACTCGATTTTTGGTATGGGGATAGTTTTGGAGCTGGAGAGTAATATAGGCTACTTTTTATTCCGGAAAATTATAAAATAAAAATGATTATTTTGTATAGAAAATCGATAAACTGTCGTACTATACAAAACTGTCATTTCTTCCATAGCCGCTTCCAAAGAGGTATGTCAAAGAGTATTGTAATCACTGACGTTTTAGTTTTAGCCGGTTTGGATTACCTACTTTTTAATAAGTGACATTTGTTGCAGGCAGTGTATAAAACTTCTTCGCGATCATTTATTTTCATCAGTCTATCTATAATAGATGTTGGTGATACGAAGTTCTTAATATGGCAAAACAACGTTTGCCGGGTCAGCTAGTTACTTAATATTTACAATAATTTAAAGATAAAAATAATTTTAGTCGACCGCCCTTTTCAACTTCTTCCCGCCAAAAAAAGTTAGTTCTATTGAAAGCGCACTTAAAAAACTTGACATAAACAAGGGGGCCGGACCGGATAGCATACCTCCCTTATTTTTAAAGCAAACTGCTGACAATATTATTACACCTCTCCACATCATATTTAACAAATGTTTACGTGAGGGCTACTTCCCTGATATTTGGAAACAAGCCTTCATCACACCTGTTTACAAAAGTGGGGATAAAAGTGACATCGAAAATTATCGACCTATTTCAATATTGTCTGGGATGGCTAAGATCTTCGAAGGATTAGTGCACACTCACTTAGACTTGCATTTACAGAACACTATAATAACTGAACAGCATGGATTTGTCAAACGTCGTTCCACCACAACTAACTTAATGATATACACAAACTATTTATTTGAAAACATGGACAGCCAGGTCCAGGTGGACGCTGTGTATACTGACTTTCACAAGTGTTTCGATAAAGTTGATCACAAGCTGCTCCTGGACAAGATTGCATACAATGGCATCCGAGGTAACCTACTCCGTTGGCTTTCGTCTTACATCCATAGAAGAACGCATAAGGTGGTTGTTAACGGCTTTGATTGTGAATCAGTATTTGTTACCTCTGGAGTTCCTCAGGGATCGATTCTGGGACCTCTTCTTTTTGTCTTATTTATCAACGACATAAAAAATTTTTTCAAAAACTCTAAATTTCTTATGTATGCAGATGACATTAAAATTTATAAATCCTGTATCAGTGAACAAGATTGTTTGCTCATACAGGAAGACTTAAATGGACTCTCTCGGTATTGTATTGAAAACAAGCTCCACCTTAATCTTGCTAAGTGCTATTCCATAAGCTTTACGAAAAAGAACAAAGTTTTGAACTTCCAGTACCAAATTGATGATGTTACCTTGAACAGAGTTGACAGTGTTCGAGACCTCGGGGTAGTGCTTGATTCTAAGTTACATTTTGACCAGCATGTAAACAACATTATCACTAAAGCCTACCGTCTGTATGGTTTTGTAATGCGGTCATCTCGAGACTTCAAGCGCCCCAATACCTTCCTTACTTTATTTAAAACTCTTATTAGGTCCCAACTTGAGTTCGTAGTGCCAATCTGGTGTCCTCTGTATGACACATATGTGAATAGACTTGAAATGGTCCAAAAAAAGTTCTTGCGTAGAATTCATTTTAAATGTTATCACTCTCGGATTCCTTATCCTGAACTACTGAACCATTACAGACTCTTAGGCTTGGAGTCTAGACGTTACTTGTTGATGGGCATGATGCTGCATGGCATATGTAATGGTAAATTTGATTGTAACAGCCTTACAAATAAATTGTGCTACGTAGTACCTAGAACGGCATTGTACAGACAGGTCCGCGCAGTCCGACTGTTCTATACTGCTAAGTGTAGAACTAATGCCGGATTGCGAGCACCTGTCCGCCGCCTACTAGATATATACAACTCACACTTCATAGATATTGACATATTTACTTTGTCCGCATTTAAGTTTAAAAAAATGGCAATTGCAATGTTGTATGAAAAGTCGAAATAAAAAATAAATAAATATAATATAAGTATACAAAATTCTAGCTTAAACGTGTGGTTTTTGAGTGTTACCGTTTCGTTTAGATGCGCGTTTTTTTATAATGTTTCTTTATGCTACTTTATTCGTGGACATTGGTGCGGGTTGTACATTTACTTGTTTATATATACATATATTGTGATATTCCTCTTGTTAGTAATATTTAATGTACAACTGTTTGATGTCCCAAATTACAAAATAAATAAAATAATAAATAAAAAGCTCCAGAACTAGTTTTATTAAAAAACAAGATTTCAACCAGTGCAGCTGTGCGAGTAGGTAAGTATGACCGGCCGGTGCGGTATTCGGGCGGTCGGGAGGAATGACGTCGAACGTGGTAAAAGCCGATTGCTAGCGAACAACCGAGGCAATAGTGTTTTAAGCAAATTAATTTTTACAATAACTTTGTAAATACTTATCGTATTGAATTGAAATGACCATTATCATTGAAAAATAGAAAATGAAGTATTTAGAAAATAAAATCCATTTTCCATTTTTCAATAATAAAAATTGCATTGTGAATGCAAACAAAAGTAAAAATTTAAATAACATGAACTTTATTTTTATTTTCCCATGTCCATTGAAGTATACTTCATATAATATGAATTATTAAATCTTGTTTGTGTTTTATTTACATTATTGTTATCGACAACCTAAAATGAGCTTGAGGGCAGCTCTAAAACTCACACACATGTTTACAAATTACACACACTAGCTCATGTCATTTTCGGTCTCACAACCAAGCGAACTCTGTCCGTCTATTACTAGAGTATAATAAGTTTATGGGTTAAAGTTTTTGCAACGGTGCCCCTAACACCCTGTATATCTATTCCATAGAGAAAAGGCAGCAAAATGTGAAGTTTTAAAAATATTATGTTACTTGAAGGCTCCAAATTTAATTCTAGAGTATGTCCTATGCATAGGACGCTATAACGCTAGAGGCTATATCAGCTGTTCTTTTTTATTTTCGTTTGTTTTTTCTTGGGGAATTCTCTAGTCTAATCTAAGCAGTGCTCTAGTTCTGCGGGCAAGTTTCCAAGTAATACTGACCTATACACAAAAATCTTACTGCGGTACTTTTTACATTGAAATACTGATTAAAGCTGAGCTAGCAGCTTCTTGAACGCCCCGGTAAGCAGATTGAAAAAACTATGTGCAAAATGCGCTATTATGATATGGCATGCAAAACATACATTTGACAGCGACATGGCTGTTACATTACATATATTTCAAACTAGCGGCCGCCCGCGGTTTCACCCGCGTGGTTCTCGTTCCCGTGGGAATATCGGGATAAAAAGTAGCCTAAGTTACTCCTTATTACATCAGCTACCTGCCAGTGAAAGTCCCGTCAAAATCGGTCCAGCCGTTTCAGAGATTAACCGGAACAAACAAACAGACAGACAGACAGACAGACCGACAGACAGACAGACAGACAAAAATTGTAAAACATGTCATTTTGGTATATGTAACGTATATATAATCATATGCATGTAGTAAAAAGCGGTTATTTTAATGTTACAAACAGACACTCCAATTTTATTTATTTGTATAGATGTAACGTATATATAATCATAATATGCATGTAGTAAAAAGCGGTTATTTTAATGTTACAAACAGACACTCCAATTTTATTTATCTGAATAGATGGGCCCAACGATACCGATCTCAACCTGAAATAAGTTCTAAGTCAATGAGAGAACATTTTACAGTTACAATTACAACTTGAACCTGATGTGATTTCAAGCTTGCCTAGAAAGGGTGAATTCGCCACGATTTAAGAGCCTGACATGAGCCGACTAGCGCCGCCAATCGATTTCATTTTATTTCATTTATCAACATATTTTTATTTTATTTTATTTGTGAAGGAAAACTTACTGCTTACATTTTACATAGTATTTTATAAATAGGTAATGAAAAAATATTTTACAAGTTTCCAATTATTGATTACATCCAAGCCCAATTTCTAAAAAAAGGATTTAGTCAAGGTCTTGTAAATTACGTCTTATATTTATTGAACAACTTTACACTATTTTATAATGCGTTCAATAGTTGAAATGGGTTTGAATCAAAAAGTGGCACCTTTTAACAAAATCCCGTTTTAAAACTGTTTCGAATGCTTTTTACATTGTGTAAAGTTATTCAATAAAATTAGACGTTATTCATAATACCTTGACTGATACCTTTTTGGAAACTGGGCATAATAGAAGAAAAACAATAAAATCGATTGGCGGCGCTAGTAGTCTCATATGTCAGCCTCTTTATTTAATTACTAGCTGACCCGGCAAACGTTGTTTTGCCATATACATTTTATTGGACACGAACTTCGTATCACCTGCCTGACACAATGTCACTTATTAAAAAAAAAGAAATCCTAAGCGGCAAAAATGTCAGTGATTACATACTCTTTGACATACCTTCTCTTTGGAAGCGGCTAAAAAATGACAGTTGTGTGAAGTATGACAGTTTAACGGTTTTCTATACAAAATTACCATTTTTATTTTATAATTTTCCTGGATAAAAAATAGCCTATGTTACTCTCCAGCTCTCAAATTATCTCCATACCGAAAATCTCGTCGATCCGTTGCTCCGTTTTGACGTGAAAGACGGACAAACAAACAAACAAATAAACAAACAAACAAACAAACACACTTTCACAATTATAATATTAGTATGGATATGTAATTATATTTCAATATATAACATTTGGAGAATAACAAAAGTTTGCCTAGAAAGGACGAAGGGTGAAAAAAAATTTCAAAATGTTGATTAATAAGCAAGTAATGAGCCGGTCCCTATTTCCCATTTGTTCTATGGAAAATGACGTCATATTTGGACAAAACAACATATTTTTTTAACCGACTTCTAAATCAAAAAGGAGGAGGTTCTCTATTCGTCTGTATGTATGTTTTTTTTTTGTGTATGTCCACCTAGACCTGTAGCCCGTGGACATTCAAATTACGAAAAAGGTTACCGTTTGTCTTCGTGAAATTGTTATAGATTTCGCCATTGTATATGCTATAAGCGAAGTCTTAAAGATCATACCTCGCCGTAACCATGATAGTGATCAGTTTAAAATCTCCAAATATGTTAGTTATTTACATTTCTAGGTTACCGCATTGTTTCGATATTGTCATGTTGTACAGCTTTGTCCAATTACCATACGTAATAGTAAGACTATGGAAAGTTGCCAAACACAAATTTAAGACCAGATGTAATCCGACCATTTTGATCATAATTTACATTTTTGAGTTACCTTTTAAAATTTATACATCTGCTAGTAGGCCCTCTGAACAAACCATATACTTATTTTAAGACTGTTTCTGTGGCCGGTTTAGATTTTAAGACTCATTTGGTCCATGAAGAAGAAATGCGAAAATGGCGTAAGTTAAAGCGCATTGAGTAAACTTACTTCTGCAAAACATAATGGAAGACTTAACACTTGAATGACAATGAAATCTGGTAACTGCCCCTCTGTCAGATTACTATAAATAAAGAGGAAATGCTAGTTCCTAATATTTTGTCTTGTTTGTTATGTCAGCTCTCTCTCGGGGTGCGAGCTAGATATCCTCCACGCGTGCTCACCTGCTGTTCGTCCCACTCTATGTTCGCATACGCTGGGAAGAACAGTAGGAGGGACGGTGCACCCTGGACGCCACTGTAAGTAATTTTCTTGATTGTAAGTAATTAATTACAGTGGTGGCAGATGATCTAGCGAAACCCAATCCAAGGTGTCAGACGTACCGTCGCCGAGGTATACGTGGCCAAGGGGGAGTTTCCCCAGGGAGATGGCAATCCTGGATCAGTAATTTCGCCTTAATCGAGCAATCGGAGCTCTGCTCGAGTGGACCTGTTCTAACGCCTAGCAAAGAAGTGGCAAGTTGTACTCTTTGGTATTCTGTATAACTTGCCGCAGCGTATGAATGTGTGGTATGTGAGAATTATTTTGTTACGTGAACAATAGGTAAGATTTCTAGTGCGCTGTGTAGTGCCGGCACATAAAAAGAATAGCACTACCCCCTCTCTTCTCGTGGGTGTTTTAAGAGGCGACAGAGGGAAAATTGCCATTACGAGATGGGCAGCGCGCGCTGCCAAGACGGGAAGCGGTCACCGCATGGTCAGAGGCACATTGAGTGTCAACGTTAAGCTTGAAAGATCGCGGCTGATAAAATCCACGTTCCGACCAATACCGGCTCATATTCAAAACAAGTGCTCTCAAGCAGCTTATGGCGATGGCAGAATCACAACAGAGCTTCTGAGAGCGGGCGAAAAGCTGATACTTAAAGTCCTCTAGAAGCTTTTCAATTCACTCATCCTCTAGGGCAAAACGCTAAAGGCATGGGGCAGAAGCGTTTTTCAGGAAGGGTGATAAGACTCTCTTGAAGAAATACAGAACCATCTCGCTTCTGAGCCATATCTATAAGTTGTTTTCGAGAGTCATTACGAATCGTCTCACTCGCAGGTTCGACGACTTCCAACCTTCAGAACAAGCCGCGTTCCGGAAAGGCTATAGCACCAAAGACCACATTCATACGCTGCGGCAAGTTATACAGAATACCAAAGAGTACAACTTGCCACTTTGCTAGGCGTTAGAACAGGTCTACTCGAGCAGAGCTCCGATTTCTCGAGTAAGGCGAAATTACTGATCCAGGATTGCCATCTCCCTGGGGAGACACCGTTCGGAACCAAGCTTCCCCTTGGCCACGTATCCCTCGGCGACGGTACGTCTGACACCTTGGATTGCGTTTCGCTAGATTATCTGCCACCACTGTAAGTAATTACTTACAATCAAGAAAATTACTTACAGTGGCGCCCAGGGTGCACCGTCCCTCCTACTGTTCTTCCCAGCGTATGCGAACATAGAGTGGGACGAACAGCAGGTGAGCACGCGTGGAGGATATCTAGCTCGCATCCCGAGAGAGAGCTGACATAACAAACAAGACAAAATATTAGGAACTAGCATTTCCTCTTTATTTATAGTAATCTGACAGAGGGGCAGTTACCAGATTTCATTGTCCTTCAAGTTTTAAGTCTTCCATTATGTTTTGCAGAAGTAAGTTTACTCAATGCGCTTTAATTTACGCCATTTTCGCATATCTTCTTCATGGACCAAATGAGTCTTAAAATCTAAACCGGCCACAGAAACAGTCTTAAAATAAGTATATGGTTTGTTCAGAGGGCCTACTAACAGATGTATAAATTTTAAACGGTAACTCAAAAATGTAAATTATGATCAAAATGGTCGGACTACATCTGGGGGCCGATTCTCAGGCAATCGAGAAAAGTTCACTTTTATAGCTCGAAATTCAAATATAACACAGTTTTTGTATTGTCAGAATTTCACAATCGAAAAAGTTCGATCGAAAACCAGTCGTACGCTACGAGTGGTAAAAACCAATAGATGTTCGTATACGAACTTAGCTGTCAAAATGAATTTGTTGACATGTGAGACAGCTTAGTTTGTTTGAAACGTTCTAACTTGTCAATAGAAACCACGAACAAAATGTTCGACATACGAATTACCACACTGAAAAAGTTCGAATGCCTGAGAATCGGGCCCCAGGTCTTAAATTTGTGTTTGGCAACTTTCTATAGTCTTACTATTACGTATGGTAATTGGACAAATCTGTACAACATGACAATAGCGAAAGAATGCGGTAACCTAGAAATGTAAATAACTAACATAATTGGAGATTTTAAACATATCACTATTATGGTTACGGCGAGTTACGATCTTTAAGACTTCGCTTATAGTATACACAATGGCGAAATCTATAATAAGTTCACGAAGACAAACGGTAACCTTTTTCGTAATTTGAATGTCCACGGGCTACAGGACTAACCGATTACTCGAAGACGGCTGAACCGATTGAAATGGTTTAAACGTTAATACATCAGGTTGGTTTCCAAGTTGGTCCCATTTTTTGAAATTATGAAATCGGTTCAGTAGTTTTCAGGAAATCTTGAAAATTCTGTCGTTTTCGTTACCACTTTATGTGAATTTAATACGTATCGTTAGGCATAATAAATATAATCGCATCTATATAAATAAATTATAATAAATCTATTATATACTATACAATATAGGTAGTTGCAAACTAGGACTTAGTGAGAAGATGCGAATGCAGTTCGGTCTTGAAAACGGCAAGTGACTTTGCATGAGGGATCTCATACGGAAGGCTGTTCCAGAGGCTGATAGACTTTACCGCGAAAGATTCCTTGAAATATCCTGAACGTGTAAAGGTAGACATAAGGAGGTTGTCAGTCTTGGACCTAAGAGTACGACTGTGATCAGTACCAAGGTATTGGAAACGTTCTTTGAGGTAAGGAGGGGTACGAGGGTCATACAACACATTTGACAAAAGAGTAAGGACATGCCCCTCACGACGTAATCTTATTGGCAGCCACCCAAGTTCAGTCCTGAACTCAGACATATGATCGAACTTGCACAAGCCATATATAAAACGTATGCAGAGGTTCTGCAGTCGCTGAAGCTTGTCCAATAGAACCTCATTGAGGTCAATGGTACAAACATCAGCATAATCCATAATGGGCAGGAGAAACGACTGCGCAAGTACGACCTTGGTACTCAAAGGGAGCAGGTTTTTCCACCTCCGCAAAGCACCGGCGGCAGCATAAACCTTCCTGCTGACCTCCGCAATATGAGGAGACCAAAGAGGACACCCAGGTTTTTAACAAGATCACTAAGAGGAAGTGGAACGGAGTTAAACAGGAGTGGAGGCACAGAGATGGACTTGAGCTTAGGCTTAGCGGGTCTAAGCATTGCTAACAATCTGCTTAGACCCGCCAATAATGATCGCTTGCGACTTGTTCGGATTCACCGTTAGGCCATGTGTTCGACTCCATTCGTAAATAGTCGCAAGGTCAACATTTAGCGAAGATATCAGGTTGTCTATATCTTCGATGGGGGCCTGAGAGTATATTTGCAGGTCGTCAGCATACAAGTGATATTGGCAGGATAGGAGAGGAGTAAGGAAGTTAATAAAGATAGAAAAAAGGAGGGGGGAAAGGACACCGCCCTGAGGTACGCCCGCAGTGATGTCGCAAGAGGCGGACAATTTGTCATCGACACGAACACACTGCCTTCGGCCGATGAGATAGCTGCGAAACCACTCAACCACAGCATCTGATCAAAAAACTGACCTCAGCATCGCCAAGAGTACGTCATAATCAACAGTATTAAAGGCGTTGCTGAAGTCTAAAAGAACCAGAGTAGTGAGATGCTGATTTGCCATACCCTCACGAATATCATCGGCCACCTTGGTCAACGCGGTCACCGTGCTATGTCCCGGGCAAACCGGACTGAAATGGACTGAGCAGATGGTTTTCGTTAATAAACACACTGATCTGGTGGAGGACAAGGCGGTCGAGGATTTTGGAAAGGAAAGGGAGAATGGAAATAGGGCGAAAATGAGAGGGAGCGGAAGGATTTGAATTTTTGGGAATGGGGATGACTACAGCCTGACGCCAGCACCTCGGGAAAGTTGCGGTTTCGAGCGAAAAGTTGAAAATTTGGCAAAGAATGGGGATGACACCAGCCAAGCTTAGTTGGATCATACGCCGACTAATTCCGTCGACTCCCTCTGCATTTGACTTGATGGCCAAGATGTTTTTTTCAACTTCACGCTCAGACACCGACCTAAAAGAGAAGGTAGGGTGGCGTGGCGGAGACGTGGTGGAGTGGGAGAAAAGGGATTGCAGAGTGGATAGTTTAATATGTTGAGGAAAAGAGGGAGGAGATGTGAAATGGCGGTTTAAAGTGTCAGGAGTAAGGTTGTGAGGAGTACTCGACTTAGACTTTCCGATGCCAAGTGAGTTAAGGAAAGACCAGACCTTAGCGGGGTTACCATTTGTGACTGACGCATGTATGTGACGACGCTGCGCATCCCTGCACATCCTACTACAGCGATTGCGTAGCTCCTTATATCGGCTACGGGTCTCATCGGAAGGGTTATTGCGAAATTTAACTTTAGCCGCATTACGCCGTGTCATCATGGCCTTTATGTCAGCAGTAAGCCAAGGAGCGGGGAGATGCTTAAATCGAATGGGTCGGTGAGGTGCATGGATGTCGAAAAGTAGGTTAAGGATAGAGTTAAACATTTCAAGTTTTAGGTCAATGGTTGGAGCCTCAAGCACAGGGACCCAGTCTATGTCACTGAGATCAGATAAAAAGCGATCTTCGTCAATGTTTTTCAAGTTACGCTGCATGACCACCCGGGGTTTAGGTTTAGGACAACGGATTTTATAGGAGAGGAAGATAAGGTCATGGTAGGCGAAGGCTTCAGCAGGAAATTGTCCGTGGGAACTGACATGGTCCAAGGAGGAAACAATGGCAAGATCCATCAAGAACAGCTGGCAGCCAGGAAAGTGATGGGTGGAAGAAGATGGAAGAATACTAAGATTGAAGGATTTTATGATAGACGACAAACAAGAAGACCTAGAATCATTCTTGAGCAAGCAGGTGTTGAAGTCGCCCATAATGATCGTGTGGTCAACCGTGGGAACCAGATCATCCAGTAAATTTTTTATTAGTTCTACTAGTTAAAATGTCTATCTTAGATGTACCGAAGGTCATCTCATCAGATAAATTTTTGGAACGCAAAATCTGCTAGTTCCCATTCTACATCAGGGTGTGTTCGCCTAGATTCAGCATCAGCTCCGGAGTTCTTTTTTGAGATTGTGTATGAAGCAAGCTAATTTTGATATGGACGTTGCCACTTTTAAATTTTCAACTAGGTCGGAGCCAAAGAGTGACTAATTAGTCTTAAAATTTTGAAGTTAATCCTTCATATACTTTTTTAGGTTAAATAGGATAAAGTTTCTACGTGTAACGGAGTCATTATGATGGCAATTGTATATGAATCGAGTAGAATTCATCAATAGTCTGATTACCTTTTTATTTTTATCAGTGTCCTTTAGTAAAACATACGAAGCTTCACTTACGCAAGCGATAGCCGAGCCGACCTGTTTTTGTTGCAGTTCTATGTCTTTGTCCCATTTCAGTAATTGCCTGACTAAGGGTAGAGCGTGGGCGCCCCGATGGGTGTGCAATTACTAGTTGGTAAATATTTATTTTGTAACTCCTTACAGGAATCCGCTGGCAGCCCAGATGTCACAACATGCTGCAGTCGTAACGCGAGTTCAGGATTTATTTTGTAGCTATATTTTAAGGTTATAGAAGGGTCGGCCCCTAACAGCTCCAATAAGGTTTTGTCAACCTGTGCAGAGTGTGCAGTGCCCGAGGTAAAAGGCTGTGGTTCGGTGGTTACAGTTGTGCTAGCGCCAGCTGCGTCACTCGTGGACGCGGCGGGTGTAGCCTCGTCAATGCAGTTTGCAGGCTCGACACTATGTTCGTCAGAGTTTGTCAATTCTACCGGCACGCAGTCGTCATCATAGTACATCCACTCGATTACACCTTCTCGGTTAAGATTATTATTTGCAAACGTAGGTACGTTGCACAAAAGTAGCCATCGAAAAATGTAACATATGATTTATGTTAAGTTGGGTACTCAAGTGACAACCCGAACGGAAGTGCGCAAAAGTGCCCTTTTTACTGTTCCAATATATCGAAATCTCGAAAAACCAATGTGAAAGTAACGGTGCCCGAATGGCAGTCCGCAACACTCGTATAAATATATCATTATTGTCTAGGTGACAATGACTAGGTAATAGTCCCAAAAACTACCCGCAGAGTAACAAATACGATAAATAATATTACGATTAAGCCAGTAAAGTGATAACCCGATTGGTTTCCCGCAATGACGGCTTTTACGTAACGTTTGATAATCCATAATTTTAGAAACGACTCAATATCACAGAATGTAACCTTCAATGTTCTTTAGCATTAATTCTTAATTTATCTCTCATTGAAAAGTAATTTGGTAGCGTAATTCAGTTTCAAATTAACGTGAGAATTTATTTTATAATGTACCTCGCCCTCCCCGTCTAGCCTCATGATTTTTATTGCCTCCCGGACTAAAAATGCTTAGAATTACTCAAGGAACATATGTGATGAAGCACATTGCTTAATACAAATTTTGGGTAATGTATGGGAGCGATGCATAACTGCCTCCACTAATAATACGGCAAGAAAGACAAACTTAAATATTAAATAGATATTCAATTTAGAGAGGGTGAGTTGAGTTTTTATCGCGTTTCCTTAGGAAAATATTACTAAGGCTAGACTATAATAATATTAGTAAGTTACGAGTCATTCTCACGGGTCACATCACATAAGCAGAGAAACACTTTCGCATTCTTAATATCATATGGAATTCCAAATATAGCATGATCATAATATTAAAGAGGCACATGAATTGTATACGAAGTATTTTATCCATATTCCGTTTGGCCATCTGTTTGACTTTGCAGTGAGAGAGACACGTATTTCAAAATATCAAATCAACGTTACAATTTCGGAACAGACGCTTTTTCATGCTATATATTTAAATAAAAAAAAAATAAAAAAAAAATAATTTTATTTCCCAAGAAATACAGAAATGGATTGCAGTGAGACAACCCCAGAGAGTAATGAAATACTTGTGTTGGGGTGTGCCTCGCTCTATACCTTAGTGCCAGATTACATACTAGGGATTGAAAATTAACTAAAAATTAAACATTAAAAATGTGAGTGATGTGTAGAGTAGGTATATGTTTATGTATCTGACTGTGTGTATATATGTGTGTGTGTGTGTGTGTCTGTGTTTGTGTGTGTGTTTGCGTGTGTGTCTGTGTTTGTGTGTGTGTGTGTGTGCGCTTGTGATAAGATAAAGTGCCTTATAATTATGTAAACGTATTGAAACTAATGTGTGATTCAATGAAAAACGATGAAAAATGCGATGATTTTGATTATTCATGTTATTTTTTACTTATTTTCCAAAATCATTTAGGTACTTATATTATTATTATTTTATAAACATATGTATGTATGTATATATTATATTATATTTTTAACTTATTCTGTTCAAGATCATTTCAGTTTCTTCGTATTCGAGAGGTTTTAGCCACGCCGTCACAGCTTTTTTGCAGTTGTATGTCAACATTGGGTAAATATTATTTTCCATTCTGCGATTTATAGTGTTGTAGATGTGAACACTTTGGCAAGGATACTGACGTCTAGCAAACTCTGTGCGTATTGAAGGTGAATGAGCCACAATGTCATTTCTTCTTCTCCTAAGTCTTGCGGGATCAAAGGGTAAGGTTTTGTGTAATGAAAGCGTTGTGTGCAATATATACAATTTTCTTATAGATAGCAGTCCACAGAGCGTGTAAAGATCTCCAGTAGTGTAACGAAAAGGTTTAAAATACATAATCTTTAGGAGCGATCTTTGAGCCCGTTCAAGTTCAATTAATTTACTTTTAGTAGCACCTCCCCATAACGGAATGCAATACGTCAATACGGACTGTACCAGGGACATGTATATCCGATTTAGAAGTTCACTAGTCATAACATAACGCAACGATTTAAAAATCCACTTAAGCTTACGGATTCTCTCAATAGCCAAATCAATCTGCAAGTGCCATGATAGACGCTGATCAATTACTATCCCCAGATATTTGGTGTGTGACATTTATTTATGTGATATTTATTTATTTAAATCAGGCTTCTAATGGCCCATACAATAAATACCTTATAGACTAAC
This sequence comes from Crambus lathoniellus, assembly GCA_949710035.1. NCBI lineage: Eukaryota > Metazoa > Arthropoda > Insecta > Lepidoptera > Crambidae > Crambus > Crambus lathoniellus. Next base: position 15,854,489 of record OX453317.1, on the reverse strand, counting down.
ATACATATTATATTACTTTATATTATATTAATTAACGACTTTCGGCATCGGATCGGTGGCATTTGGCAGCGTCCCTCGAAAGCGCCGGTAAACCACGCCCTGCGGCCAGAAGTCCTCCTTCAGGAAAGTTTCCAGCCTCGCGGTCGGAACTCGCACAACAAACGACTTGAAATTCGTATTGTTTCGCGATTCCAAGGGCTGAACTCTGAGGCAGAAACTGGCCTTCTTCTTTATATACTCTGTCACGTCAACCGCGGTGATGGTGTGGTGCAGACGGGACAGGTATACGGCCGTGGTTGGTATGGCAGCTCGCAGCAGGAAGTTGGGCATTGTCGGTGCTGTACCATACTGGTTCTGCGTCGGTCGCTGACGATGTCGTCTTATGTTCTGAGCCTCGATAAAACCTTAACCATCTTGGCCCGGTAAGGCAACATTCGGCGCGGGCTCTCTTCTTTTGGAGGGGTCCAGTTTCTGCGGCTGTGTGCTTGCTTTGGTAGCAGCAAGGTATATCAGTAGTAGGTATACGTACACCATGATCAATTGATTCAAACAAAACGTCTCGATTAGAACCAAATCGAGTTACGCCGCCCCATTACATGGAACATAAATTCTTACTCTAACAAAACAATACATTATATGGAAAAGTGGCTTACGACTACGGCAATTTCAGATGAGAATATTTTCTTATTTCATGCTTTTGCGTGCTGAATAATAATAATTGCTGAATGAATGCTGAATCGGAGTTGGCGAATAAAATAATATCTTCAGCGAATCTGCGAGCGAGGCGAATTTGAAAAATTAATTTCATAAACTAAAATCCGACTACTGAAAAATCACGCTCTCTGCTCTCACGGGCATGTCTGCCGTATGTCAGGGCAAAAATCGCCACTGAATGGAACCCCCACAGGAAAACGTCTACGCGGCAAACCTAGACGATGTTGGCGAGACGATCTCGACTCATTTAAGTACTCACTTACTCGGTTAGGCACGCTACGCTATAGCTCAGGACCGTAATAAATGGAAGGAAGGTGGACAGGCCTTTGCCCTGCAGTGGGACGCTACAGGCTGATTAATAATAATAAATACTTTTATAGTAGCGTGATTTTTCAGTAGTTGGATTTTTATTTATATTATTTTGGGGTCATCATTTCGTGATAAAGTATTTGCAGAGCCGCTTCATATATTTTTTAGGTTTTATTATTTTACATAATTTAGTCTATAAGCCATTCCATAATAAACGTTACCGAGGGTGAAAAAATAATTTTGTTCTTATAGCATTAAATCTAATGAATTTTGAAAGAAAACATTCCAAATTATAATGTGCGACAAAAAAAAACTAAAAGAAACTCGTAATTTTTAAGTTAATCGCCTTTAAAATCTGTACTCAAGAGAACTGGCTCAATGACCCATTGTGCCTGTAACTATTGGAAATACAAATAAAAAATATCTATCAATCTGGTGACCGTTTTGCCATGTTGTGATTTGAGGTTATTTATCATAATATTGATGGATTGCGTCACAGTCCCAAAAACATTGATAATTATTAAGTTACAAGTGTGTTTCCTTGTTACTTTGGAACTGTAACACCCGAAACGAAAAATCAGGTAATTGTTTTATTATTATACTTACCTTACAGATTGATTGGTGTAATAATATTTAATAAAAGTAAGGTTATGGTGGCAATAGTTTAAAATACTTACTAATATCTGAGCTTGAGACTAATTTGATGTGTTTTTTGCGTGATTGAAAACAGTAACACCCGAAACGTTTCGGGTGTAACAACTTTTTGTATGTCGATATATTGTGTGTGTATTGCTTGAAGAATGCAATAAGTACTATTTTAAGGCTCTTTCGACGGCCCACCTAGCGCCGCCATCGAAAAAGCAGTAACATTTCTTTATTTAGGACATTGATTGAAATGTCAAAAACAGAAATAAAACTTTAATAATATTAAGGTATTGCGGTCAAATCTGGATGCTTACGTAGAGAATAAAGCACTTAAATAGCTAAAATATTATTTCAAAATACATAAAATATTAGACTTTGGTTGAACAAATGTAACACCCGAAACGATTAGATAATATTTGAAAAATAGCGATTTTATTCTTTAAATGTTTGTGTTTTTATTATAATTCTACAAAGCTTCATTAAGTTCTCTAATAATTTTAATAAAAGACAAAATAAATAGATAATGGTCTATTATTTTAGGTAAATGTGTTTTAATTTCGTACTCGTAACACCTGAAACAAACCCTCTGTAACACCCGAAACAGACGATAACATTAATGAAAAAATAACTACTACATATTTTTCGGATTTTCTATTGTATTAATGTACCACATTTCATCCTTTATGACTGTTGTTATTGTAGTATAATTTTTCTAAGTAATTTCGCTAAATTTGGAATGTATGCAACATTGATCAGAAAGTGGAGGCAAAATCGCGTAACGCCCGAAACGCTACTTTTTTCTTTGTAACTGAAGTTTAAATAAGAATTTAGTCTTTATTCATATACCACACAGAAATAGAACTTAATACTCTTAGTTTAAGACACAGATATAAACGAAAACGTTATCAGAATATATAAAAACAACACATTTAATGAGTTGAAGTGTAACACCCGAAACGATGAAATGGCCCCTATCAAACTTACACAAAGGTTTATGTTTCGAAATTGGAAAATCTTCTTTGCAATTCCTTAAGAGATCATGAGTCATGAGGATTTATAATAAAATATGTATTTTGGGCAGGTTTAGAGATAATATATGCTTGAATAACTTTTGTTTGAGGCGTGATTTTATAGTAATTATTCCCTCCCACCGGAACTCTAACCGGAACAAACAAACAGACAGACAGACAGACAGACCGACAGACAGACAGACAGACAAAAATTGTAAAACATGTCATTTTGGTATATGTAACGTATATATAATCATATGCATGTAGTAAAAAGCGGTTATTTTAATGTTACAAACAGACACTCCAATTTTATTTATTTGTATAGATGTAACGTATATATAATCATAATATGCATGTAGTAAAAAGCGGTTATTTTAATGTTACAAACAGACACTCCAATTTTATTTATCTGAATAGATGGGCCCAACGATACCGATCTCAACCTGAAATAAGTTCTAAGTCAATGAGAGAACATTTTACAGTTACAATTACAACTTGAACCTGATGTGATTTCAAGCTTGCCTAGAAAGGGTGAATTCGCCACGATTTAAGAGCCTGACATGAGCCGACTAGCGCCGCCAATCGATTTCATTTTATTTCATTTATCAACATATTTTTATTTTATTTTATTTGTGAAGGAAAACTTACTGCTTACATTTTACATAGTATTTTATAAATAGGTAATGAAAAAATATTTTACAAGTTTCCAATTATTGATTACATCCAAGCCCAATTTCTAAAAAAAGGATTTAGTCAAGGTCTTGTAAATTACGTCTTATATTTATTGAACAACTTTACACTATTTTATAATGCGTTCAATAGTTGAAATGGGTTTGAATCAAAAAGTGGCACCTTTTAACAAAATCCCGTTTTAAAACTGTTTCGAATGCTTTTTACATTGTGTAAAGTTATTCAATAAAATTAGACGTTATTCATAATACCTTGACTGATACCTTTTTGGAAACTGGGCATAATAGAAGAAAAACAATAAAATCGATTGGCGGCGCTAGTAGTCTCATATGTCAGCCTCTTTATTTAATTACTAGCTGACCCGGCAAACGTTGTTTTGCCATATACATTTTATTGGACACGAACTTCGTATCACCTGCCTGACACAATGTCACTTATTAAAAAAAAAGAAATCCTAAGCGGCAAAAATGTCAGTGATTACATACTCTTTGACATACCTTCTCTTTGGAAGCGGCTAAAAAATGACAGTTGTGTGAAGTATGACAGTTTAACGGTTTTCTATACAAAATTACCATTTTTATTTTATAATTTTCCTGGATAAAAAATAGCCTATGTTACTCTCCAGCTCTCAAATTATCTCCATACCGAAAATCTCGTCGATCCGTTGCTCCGTTTTGACGTGAAAGACGGACAAACAAACAAACAAATAAACAAACAAACAAACAAACACACTTTCACAATTATAATATTAGTATGGATATGTAATTATATTTCAATATATAACATTTGGAGAATAACAAAAGTTTGCCTAGAAAGGACGAAGGGTGAAAAAAAATTTCAAAATGTTGATTAATAAGCAAGTAATGAGCCGGTCCCTATTTCCCATTTGTTCTATGGAAAATGACGTCATATTTGGACAAAACAACATATTTTTTTAACCGACTTCTAAATCAAAAAGGAGGAGGTTCTCTATTCGTCTGTATGTATGTTTTTTTTTTGTGTATGTCCACCTAGACCTGTAGCCCGTGGACATTCAAATTACGAAAAAGGTTACCGTTTGTCTTCGTGAAATTGTTATAGATTTCGCCATTGTATATGCTATAAGCGAAGTCTTAAAGATCATACCTCGCCGTAACCATGATAGTGATCAGTTTAAAATCTCCAAATATGTTAGTTATTTACATTTCTAGGTTACCGCATTGTTTCGATATTGTCATGTTGTACAGCTTTGTCCAATTACCATACGTAATAGTAAGACTATGGAAAGTTGCCAAACACAAATTTAAGACCAGATGTAATCCGACCATTTTGATCATAATTTACATTTTTGAGTTACCTTTTAAAATTTATACATCTGCTAGTAGGCCCTCTGAACAAACCATATACTTATTTTAAGACTGTTTCTGTGGCCGGTTTAGATTTTAAGACTCATTTGGTCCATGAAGAAGAAATGCGAAAATGGCGTAAGTTAAAGCGCATTGAGTAAACTTACTTCTGCAAAACATAATGGAAGACTTAACACTTGAATGACAATGAAATCTGGTAACTGCCCCTCTGTCAGATTACTATAAATAAAGAGGAAATGCTAGTTCCTAATATTTTGTCTTGTTTGTTATGTCAGCTCTCTCTCGGGGTGCGAGCTAGATATCCTCCACGCGTGCTCACCTGCTGTTCGTCCCACTCTATGTTCGCATACGCTGGGAAGAACAGTAGGAGGGACGGTGCACCCTGGACGCCACTGTAAGTAATTTTCTTGATTGTAAGTAATTAATTACAGTGGTGGCAGATGATCTAGCGAAACCCAATCCAAGGTGTCAGACGTACCGTCGCCGAGGTATACGTGGCCAAGGGGGAGTTTCCCCAGGGAGATGGCAATCCTGGATCAGTAATTTCGCCTTAATCGAGCAATCGGAGCTCTGCTCGAGTGGACCTGTTCTAACGCCTAGCAAAGAAGTGGCAAGTTGTACTCTTTGGTATTCTGTATAACTTGCCGCAGCGTATGAATGTGTGGTATGTGAGAATTATTTTGTTACGTGAACAATAGGTAAGATTTCTAGTGCGCTGTGTAGTGCCGGCACATAAAAAGAATAGCACTACCCCCTCTCTTCTCGTGGGTGTTTTAAGAGGCGACAGAGGGAAAATTGCCATTACGAGATGGGCAGCGCGCGCTGCCAAGACGGGAAGCGGTCACCGCATGGTCAGAGGCACATTGAGTGTCAACGTTAAGCTTGAAAGATCGCGGCTGATAAAATCCACGTTCCGACCAATACCGGCTCATATTCAAAACAAGTGCTCTCAAGCAGCTTATGGCGATGGCAGAATCACAACAGAGCTTCTGAGAGCGGGCGAAAAGCTGATACTTAAAGTCCTCTAGAAGCTTTTCAATTCACTCATCCTCTAGGGCAAAACGCTAAAGGCATGGGGCAGAAGCGTTTTTCAGGAAGGGTGATAAGACTCTCTTGAAGAAATACAGAACCATCTCGCTTCTGAGCCATATCTATAAGTTGTTTTCGAGAGTCATTACGAATCGTCTCACTCGCAGGTTCGACGACTTCCAACCTTCAGAACAAGCCGCGTTCCGGAAAGGCTATAGCACCAAAGACCACATTCATACGCTGCGGCAAGTTATACAGAATACCAAAGAGTACAACTTGCCACTTTGCTAGGCGTTAGAACAGGTCTACTCGAGCAGAGCTCCGATTTCTCGAGTAAGGCGAAATTACTGATCCAGGATTGCCATCTCCCTGGGGAGACACCGTTCGGAACCAAGCTTCCCCTTGGCCACGTATCCCTCGGCGACGGTACGTCTGACACCTTGGATTGCGTTTCGCTAGATTATCTGCCACCACTGTAAGTAATTACTTACAATCAAGAAAATTACTTACAGTGGCGCCCAGGGTGCACCGTCCCTCCTACTGTTCTTCCCAGCGTATGCGAACATAGAGTGGGACGAACAGCAGGTGAGCACGCGTGGAGGATATCTAGCTCGCATCCCGAGAGAGAGCTGACATAACAAACAAGACAAAATATTAGGAACTAGCATTTCCTCTTTATTTATAGTAATCTGACAGAGGGGCAGTTACCAGATTTCATTGTCCTTCAAGTTTTAAGTCTTCCATTATGTTTTGCAGAAGTAAGTTTACTCAATGCGCTTTAATTTACGCCATTTTCGCATATCTTCTTCATGGACCAAATGAGTCTTAAAATCTAAACCGGCCACAGAAACAGTCTTAAAATAAGTATATGGTTTGTTCAGAGGGCCTACTAACAGATGTATAAATTTTAAACGGTAACTCAAAAATGTAAATTATGATCAAAATGGTCGGACTACATCTGGGGGCCGATTCTCAGGCAATCGAGAAAAGTTCACTTTTATAGCTCGAAATTCAAATATAACACAGTTTTTGTATTGTCAGAATTTCACAATCGAAAAAGTTCGATCGAAAACCAGTCGTACGCTACGAGTGGTAAAAACCAATAGATGTTCGTATACGAACTTAGCTGTCAAAATGAATTTGTTGACATGTGAGACAGCTTAGTTTGTTTGAAACGTTCTAACTTGTCAATAGAAACCACGAACAAAATGTTCGACATACGAATTACCACACTGAAAAAGTTCGAATGCCTGAGAATCGGGCCCCAGGTCTTAAATTTGTGTTTGGCAACTTTCTATAGTCTTACTATTACGTATGGTAATTGGACAAATCTGTACAACATGACAATAGCGAAAGAATGCGGTAACCTAGAAATGTAAATAACTAACATAATTGGAGATTTTAAACATATCACTATTATGGTTACGGCGAGTTACGATCTTTAAGACTTCGCTTATAGTATACACAATGGCGAAATCTATAATAAGTTCACGAAGACAAACGGTAACCTTTTTCGTAATTTGAATGTCCACGGGCTACAGGACTAACCGATTACTCGAAGACGGCTGAACCGATTGAAATGGTTTAAACGTTAATACATCAGGTTGGTTTCCAAGTTGGTCCCATTTTTTGAAATTATGAAATCGGTTCAGTAGTTTTCAGGAAATCTTGAAAATTCTGTCGTTTTCGTTACCACTTTATGTGAATTTAATACGTATCGTTAGGCATAATAAATATAATCGCATCTATATAAATAAATTATAATAAATCTATTATATACTATACAATATAGGTAGTTGCAAACTAGGACTTAGTGAGAAGATGCGAATGCAGTTCGGTCTTGAAAACGGCAAGTGACTTTGCATGAGGGATCTCATACGGAAGGCTGTTCCAGAGGCTGATAGACTTTACCGCGAAAGATTCCTTGAAATATCCTGAACGTGTAAAGGTAGACATAAGGAGGTTGTCAGTCTTGGACCTAAGAGTACGACTGTGATCAGTACCAAGGTATTGGAAACGTTCTTTGAGGTAAGGAGGGGTACGAGGGTCATACAACACATTTGACAAAAGAGTAAGGACATGCCCCTCACGACGTAATCTTATTGGCAGCCACCCAAGTTCAGTCCTGAACTCAGACATATGATCGAACTTGCACAAGCCATATATAAAACGTATGCAGAGGTTCTGCAGTCGCTGAAGCTTGTCCAATAGAACCTCATTGAGGTCAATGGTACAAACATCAGCATAATCCATAATGGGCAGGAGAAACGACTGCGCAAGTACGACCTTGGTACTCAAAGGGAGCAGGTTTTTCCACCTCCGCAAAGCACCGGCGGCAGCATAAACCTTCCTGCTGACCTCCGCAATATGAGGAGACCAAAGAGGACACCCAGGTTTTTAACAAGATCACTAAGAGGAAGTGGAACGGAGTTAAACAGGAGTGGAGGCACAGAGATGGACTTGAGCTTAGGCTTAGCGGGTCTAAGCATTGCTAACAATCTGCTTAGACCCGCCAATAATGATCGCTTGCGACTTGTTCGGATTCACCGTTAGGCCATGTGTTCGACTCCATTCGTAAATAGTCGCAAGGTCAACATTTAGCGAAGATATCAGGTTGTCTATATCTTCGATGGGGGCCTGAGAGTATATTTGCAGGTCGTCAGCATACAAGTGATATTGGCAGGATAGGAGAGGAGTAAGGAAGTTAATAAAGATAGAAAAAAGGAGGGGGGAAAGGACACCGCCCTGAGGTACGCCCGCAGTGATGTCGCAAGAGGCGGACAATTTGTCATCGACACGAACACACTGCCTTCGGCCGATGAGATAGCTGCGAAACCACTCAACCACAGCATCTGATCAAAAAACTGACCTCAGCATCGCCAAGAGTACGTCATAATCAACAGTATTAAAGGCGTTGCTGAAGTCTAAAAGAACCAGAGTAGTGAGATGCTGATTTGCCATACCCTCACGAATATCATCGGCCACCTTGGTCAACGCGGTCACCGTGCTATGTCCCGGGCAAACCGGACTGAAATGGACTGAGCAGATGGTTTTCGTTAATAAACACACTGATCTGGTGGAGGACAAGGCGGTCGAGGATTTTGGAAAGGAAAGGGAGAATGGAAATAGGGCGAAAATGAGAGGGAGCGGAAGGATTTGAATTTTTGGGAATGGGGATGACTACAGCCTGACGCCAGCACCTCGGGAAAGTTGCGGTTTCGAGCGAAAAGTTGAAAATTTGGCAAAGAATGGGGATGACACCAGCCAAGCTTAGTTGGATCATACGCCGACTAATTCCGTCGACTCCCTCTGCATTTGACTTGATGGCCAAGATGTTTTTTTCAACTTCACGCTCAGACACCGACCTAAAAGAGAAGGTAGGGTGGCGTGGCGGAGACGTGGTGGAGTGGGAGAAAAGGGATTGCAGAGTGGATAGTTTAATATGTTGAGGAAAAGAGGGAGGAGATGTGAAATGGCGGTTTAAAGTGTCAGGAGTAAGGTTGTGAGGAGTACTCGACTTAGACTTTCCGATGCCAAGTGAGTTAAGGAAAGACCAGACCTTAGCGGGGTTACCATTTGTGACTGACGCATGTATGTGACGACGCTGCGCATCCCTGCACATCCTACTACAGCGATTGCGTAGCTCCTTATATCGGCTACGGGTCTCATCGGAAGGGTTATTGCGAAATTTAACTTTAGCCGCATTACGCCGTGTCATCATGGCCTTTATGTCAGCAGTAAGCCAAGGAGCGGGGAGATGCTTAAATCGAATGGGTCGGTGAGGTGCATGGATGTCGAAAAGTAGGTTAAGGATAGAGTTAAACATTTCAAGTTTTAGGTCAATGGTTGGAGCCTCAAGCACAGGGACCCAGTCTATGTCACTGAGATCAGATAAAAAGCGATCTTCGTCAATGTTTTTCAAGTTACGCTGCATGACCACCCGGGGTTTAGGTTTAGGACAACGGATTTTATAGGAGAGGAAGATAAGGTCATGGTAGGCGAAGGCTTCAGCAGGAAATTGTCCGTGGGAACTGACATGGTCCAAGGAGGAAACAATGGCAAGATCCATCAAGAACAGCTGGCAGCCAGGAAAGTGATGGGTGGAAGAAGATGGAAGAATACTAAGATTGAAGGATTTTATGATAGACGACAAACAAGAAGACCTAGAATCATTCTTGAGCAAGCAGGTGTTGAAGTCGCCCATAATGATCGTGTGGTCAACCGTGGGAACCAGATCATCCAGTAAATTTTTTATTAGTTCTACTAGTTAAAATGTCTATCTTAGATGTACCGAAGGTCATCTCATCAGATAAATTTTTGGAACGCAAAATCTGCTAGTTCCCATTCTACATCAGGGTGTGTTCGCCTAGATTCAGCATCAGCTCCGGAGTTCTTTTTTGAGATTGTGTATGAAGCAAGCTAATTTTGATATGGACGTTGCCACTTTTAAATTTTCAACTAGGTCGGAGCCAAAGAGTGACTAATTAGTCTTAAAATTTTGAAGTTAATCCTTCATATACTTTTTTAGGTTAAATAGGATAAAGTTTCTACGTGTAACGGAGTCATTATGATGGCAATTGTATATGAATCGAGTAGAATTCATCAATAGTCTGATTACCTTTTTATTTTTATCAGTGTCCTTTAGTAAAACATACGAAGCTTCACTTACGCAAGCGATAGCCGAGCCGACCTGTTTTTGTTGCAGTTCTATGTCTTTGTCCCATTTCAGTAATTGCCTGACTAAGGGTAGAGCGTGGGCGCCCCGATGGGTGTGCAATTACTAGTTGGTAAATATTTATTTTGTAACTCCTTACAGGAATCCGCTGGCAGCCCAGATGTCACAACATGCTGCAGTCGTAACGCGAGTTCAGGATTTATTTTGTAGCTATATTTTAAGGTTATAGAAGGGTCGGCCCCTAACAGCTCCAATAAGGTTTTGTCAACCTGTGCAGAGTGTGCAGTGCCCGAGGTAAAAGGCTGTGGTTCGGTGGTTACAGTTGTGCTAGCGCCAGCTGCGTCACTCGTGGACGCGGCGGGTGTAGCCTCGTCAATGCAGTTTGCAGGCTCGACACTATGTTCGTCAGAGTTTGTCAATTCTACCGGCACGCAGTCGTCATCATAGTACATCCACTCGATTACACCTTCTCGGTTAAGATTATTATTTGCAAACGTAGGTACGTTGCACAAAAGTAGCCATCGAAAAATGTAACATATGATTTATGTTAAGTTGGGTACTCAAGTGACAACCCGAACGGAAGTGCGCAAAAGTGCCCTTTTTACTGTTCCAATATATCGAAATCTCGAAAAACCAATGTGAAAGTAACGGTGCCCGAATGGCAGTCCGCAACACTCGTATAAATATATCATTATTGTCTAGGTGACAATGACTAGGTAATAGTCCCAAAAACTACCCGCAGAGTAACAAATACGATAAATAATATTACGATTAAGCCAGTAAAGTGATAACCCGATTGGTTTCCCGCAATGACGGCTTTTACGTAACGTTTGATAATCCATAATTTTAGAAACGACTCAATATCACAGAATGTAACCTTCAATGTTCTTTAGCATTAATTCTTAATTTATCTCTCATTGAAAAGTAATTTGGTAGCGTAATTCAGTTTCAAATTAACGTGAGAATTTATTTTATAATGTACCTCGCCCTCCCCGTCTAGCCTCATGATTTTTATTGCCTCCCGGACTAAAAATGCTTAGAATTACTCAAGGAACATATGTGATGAAGCACATTGCTTAATACAAATTTTGGGTAATGTATGGGAGCGATGCATAACTGCCTCCACTAATAATACGGCAAGAAAGACAAACTTAAATATTAAATAGATATTCAATTTAGAGAGGGTGAGTTGAGTTTTTATCGCGTTTCCTTAGGAAAATATTACTAAGGCTAGACTATAATAATATTAGTAAGTTACGAGTCATTCTCACGGGTCACATCACATAAGCAGAGAAACACTTTCGCATTCTTAATATCATATGGAATTCCAAATATAGCATGATCATAATATTAAAGAGGCACATGAATTGTATACGAAGTATTTTATCCATATTCCGTTTGGCCATCTGTTTGACTTTGCAGTGAGAGAGACACGTATTTCAAAATATCAAATCAACGTTACAATTTCGGAACAGACGCTTTTTCATGCTATATATTTAAATAAAAAAAAAATAAAAAAAAAATAATTTTATTTCCCAAGAAATACAGAAATGGATTGCAGTGAGACAACCCCAGAGAGTAATGAAATACTTGTGTTGGGGTGTGCCTCGCTCTATACCTTAGTGCCAGATTACATACTAGGGATTGAAAATTAACTAAAAATTAAACATTAAAAATGTGAGTGATGTGTAGAGTAGGTATATGTTTATGTATCTGACTGTGTGTATATATGTGTGTGTGTGTGTGTGTCTGTGTTTGTGTGTGTGTTTGCGTGTGTGTCTGTGTTTGTGTGTGTGTGTGTGTGCGCTTGTGATAAGATAAAGTGCCTTATAATTATGTAAACGTATTGAAACTAATGTGTGATTCAATGAAAAACGATGAAAAATGCGATGATTTTGATTATTCATGTTATTTTTTACTTATTTTCCAAAATCATTTAGGTACTTATATTATTATTATTTTATAAACATATGTATGTATGTATATATTATATTATATTTTTAACTTATTCTGTTCAAGATCATTTCAGTTTCTTCGTATTCGAGAGGTTTTAGCCACGCCGTCACAGCTTTTTTGCAGTTGTATGTCAACATTGGGTAAATATTATTTTCCATTCTGCGATTTATAGTGTTGTAGATGTGAACACTTTGGCAAGGATACTGACGTCTAGCAAACTCTGTGCGTATTGAAGGTGAATGAGCCACAATGTCATTTCTTCTTCTCCTAAGTCTTGCGGGATCAAAGGGTAAGGTTTTGTGTAATGAAAGCGTTGTGTGCAATATATACAATTTTCTTATAGATAGCAGTCCACAGAGCGTGTAAAGATCTCCAGTAGTGTAACGAAAAGGTTTAAAATACATAATCTTTAGGAGCGATCTTTGAGCCCGTTCAAGTTCAATTAATTTACTTTTAGTAGCACCTCCCCATAACGGAATGCAATACGTCAATACGGACTGTACCAGGGACATGTATATCCGATTTAGAAGTTCACTAGTCATAACATAACGCAACGATTTAAAAATCCACTTAAGCTTACGGATTCTCTCAATAGCCAAATCAATCTGCAAGTGCCATGATAGACGCTGATCAATTACTATCCCCAGATATTTGGTGTGTGACATTTATTTATGTGATATTTATTTATTTAAATCAGGCTTCTAATGGCCCATACAATAAATACCTTATAGACTAACATACATATTATATTACTTTATATTATATTAATTAACGACTTTCGGCATCGGATCGGTGGCATTTGGCAGCGTCCCTCGAAAGCGCCGGTAAACCACGCCCTGCGGCCAGAAGTCCTCCTTCAGGAAAGTTTCCAGCCTCGCGGTCGGAACTCGCACAACAAACGACTTGAAATTCGTATTGTTTCGCGATTCCAAGGGCTGAACTCTGAGGCAGAAACTGGCCTTCTTCTTTATATACTCTGTCACGTCAACCGCGGTGATGGTGTGGTGCAGACGGGACAGGTATACGGCCGTGGTTGGTATGGCAGCTCGCAGCAGGAAGTTGGGCATTGTCGGTGCTGTACCATACTGGTTCTGCGTCGGTCGCTGACGATGTCGTCTTATGTTCTGAGCCTCGATAAAACCTTAACCATCTTGGCCCGGTAAGGCAACATTCGGCGCGGGCTCTCTTCTTTTGGAGGGGTCCAGTTTCTGCGGCTGTGTGCTTGCTTTGGTAGCAGCAAGGTATATCAGTAGTAGGTATACGTACACCATGATCAATTGATTCAAACAAAACGTCTCGATTAGAACCAAATCGAGTTACGCCGCCCCATTACATGGAACATAAATTCTTACTCTAACAAAACAATACATTATATGGAAAAGTGGCTTACGACTACGGCAATTTCAGATGAGAATATTTTCTTATTTCATGCTTTTGCGTGCTGAATAATAATAATTGCTGAATGAATGCTGAATCGGAGTTGGCGAATAAAATAATATCTTCAGCGAATCTGCGAGCGAGGCGAATTTGAAAAATTAATTTCATAAACTAAAATCCGACTACTGAAAAATCACGCTCTCTGCTCTCACGGGCATGTCTGCCGTATGTCAGGGCAAAAATCGCCACTGAATGGAACCCCCACAGGAAAACGTCTACGCGGCAAACCTAGACGATGTTGGCGAGACGATCTCGACTCATTTAAGTACTCACTTACTCGGTTAGGCACGCTACGCTATAGCTCAGGACCGTAATAAATGGAAGGAAGGTGGACAGGCCTTTGCCCTGCAGTGGGACGCTACAGGCTGATTAATAATAATAAATACTTTTATAGTAGCGTGATTTTTCAGTAGTTGGATTTTTATTTATATTATTTTGGGGTCATCATTTCGTGATAAAGTATTTGCAGAGCCGCTTCATATATTTTTTAGGTTTTATTATTTTACATAATTTAGTCTATAAGCCATTCCATAATAAACGTTACCGAGGGTGAAAAAATAATTTTGTTCTTATAGCATTAAATCTAATGAATTTTGAAAGAAAACATTCCAAATTATAATGTGCGACAAAAAAAAACTAAAAGAAACTCGTAATTTTTAAGTTAATCGCCTTTAAAATCTGTACTCAAGAGAACTGGCTCAATGACCCATTGTGCCTGTAACTATTGGAAATACAAATAAAAAATATCTATCAATCTGGTGACCGTTTTGCCATGTTGTGATTTGAGGTTATTTATCATAATATTGATGGATTGCGTCACAGTCCCAAAAACATTGATAATTATTAAGTTACAAGTGTGTTTCCTTGTTACTTTGGAACTGTAACACCCGAAACGAAAAATCAGGTAATTGTTTTATTATTATACTTACCTTACAGATTGATTGGTGTAATAATATTTAATAAAAGTAAGGTTATGGTGGCAATAGTTTAAAATACTTACTAATATCTGAGCTTGAGACTAATTTGATGTGTTTTTTGCGTGATTGAAAACAGTAACACCCGAAACGTTTCGGGTGTAACAACTTTTTGTATGTCGATATATTGTGTGTGTATTGCTTGAAGAATGCAATAAGTACTATTTTAAGGCTCTTTCGACGGCCCACCTAGCGCCGCCATCGAAAAAGCAGTAACATTTCTTTATTTAGGACATTGATTGAAATGTCAAAAACAGAAATAAAACTTTAATAATATTAAGGTATTGCGGTCAAATCTGGATGCTTACGTAGAGAATAAAGCACTTAAATAGCTAAAATATTATTTCAAAATACATAAAATATTAGACTTTGGTTGAACAAATGTAACACCCGAAACGATTAGATAATATTTGAAAAATAGCGATTTTATTCTTTAAATGTTTGTGTTTTTATTATAATTCTACAAAGCTTCATTAAGTTCTCTAATAATTTT
This sequence comes from Crambus lathoniellus, assembly GCA_949710035.1. Classification (NCBI taxonomy): domain Eukaryota; kingdom Metazoa; phylum Arthropoda; class Insecta; order Lepidoptera; family Crambidae; genus Crambus; species Crambus lathoniellus. The sequence continues at coordinate 15,839,211 of OX453317.1, read as the reverse complement.
AATAAAAGACAAAATAAATAGATAATGGTCTATTATTTTAGGTAAATGTGTTTTAATTTCGTACTCGTAACACCTGAAACAAACCCTCTGTAACACCCGAAACAGACGATAACATTAATGAAAAAATAACTACTACATATTTTTCGGATTTTCTATTGTATTAATGTACCACATTTCATCCTTTATGACTGTTGTTATTGTAGTATAATTTTTCTAAGTAATTTCGCTAAATTTGGAATGTATGCAACATTGATCAGAAAGTGGAGGCAAAATCGCGTAACGCCCGAAACGCTACTTTTTTCTTTGTAACTGAAGTTTAAATAAGAATTTAGTCTTTATTCATATACCACACAGAAATAGAACTTAATACTCTTAGTTTAAGACACAGATATAAACGAAAACGTTATCAGAATATATAAAAACAACACATTTAATGAGTTGAAGTGTAACACCCGAAACGATGAAATGGCCCCTATCAAACTTACACAAAGGTTTATGTTTCGAAATTGGAAAATCTTCTTTGCAATTCCTTAAGAGATCATGAGTCATGAGGATTTATAATAAAATATGTATTTTGGGCAGGTTTAGAGATAATATATGCTTGAATAACTTTTGTTTGAGGCGTGATTTTATAGTAATTATTCCCTCCCAAATAATCGGATATAAATGCCGCGAGTAACAGCTAATTAATAATGTATACTTATTTAAAACTAGCTTTTCTCCCGCGGCTTCGCCAGCGTGTGGACTACATGACGTTATCCCGCGGGAATGTGATAGTTTTCCGGAATAAAAAGTAGCCTATGTTCTTCTCTAAGCTACTGTTCCAAATTTCGCCAAATCCGTTCAGCCGTTTTGGCGTGATTGAGTAACAAACATTCAAACATCCAAACATCTAAACTTTCACATTTATAATATTAGTAGGATGTGCTAATTAATCCCTTTCATTTGATACCAAACACGGCATTGTTGATAAAAAAAAATTGGTTCTAGACTTTTTGCCATCTAGATGGCGCCATATTCAATTTAATGAGACGTCACATAGCCTTTATCCAGTGGACAATTAAGATGTTTCCAACGATACCTCATTCATAGAATTCTGATATACGTAGTTAAGAAGTAATGAGGGAACAGATGAACATATACGGTATTAATACGGTCAAAATCATATACCCTCTGTTTTGCTTCGCCGTAGTCTGGTAATTAAAGAAGATTGTTCGCTTGCGCGACTTGTCACGGCAAGAAAGCCTCCGGCATACCTACCCATGCTTAGGGGCACACTATCAATAATTGCCGAATTATTGATGAGGCGTCCTCGATATGCCTGATAACTCAGCTGGTATAACTGAGCTCAGTAAACTAAAACGCATAATTAATCATAAGAATGACAAAAATATGCGAAAACATTAACAAATTATAAAATCTGAAATTTATAAGATTTCCGATTCTCAACTTTCAGAGACCGATTTCAGCAAAAAATGCCCCATCAAGTGCATATTTTTTGTATTATTCCGAAAGTTTAGGCTGTCGCGAAGTTTTTAAAGTTGAGAATTTCATTCTGTTCCGTTTTTTCCGAATTTTTTGAATATCTATCATTTTTTTTTTGTATCTTGTATCAAAGTAAGGAATGTGATTATTTAATTGATAAAACTACAATCAATAGGTATTGTATTAAAAAAGAAATTACAGAGAAAAACTTATTCAAAGAAAAGATATACTTATTAAAAAAAAACCGTTCCAGAGTTAAATCTCCAAGAATAATGAAAAAAATTGTAACTCCAAAACTACGAAAAATCGCGGAACAAGCATGGGGGTTAAATCGATAGGTATTATTAGGTATGGTACTCGGCTATCACCTCGCACCAGCTTGACACCTTAAAAGACACACCCTGTATATAAAACTCTTGCATTACTGACTGACTGACAGACAACGCACAGCCGAAACTACTGGGCGCAAGAAGCTGAAAGGACATGGATGGTTTTTTCAAAGGCCGCGGTATTGCAAGTCCATCTGCTACGAAATATTTACTGCTTGTTGTGTATATTATTGTGGATTATTTGACAAAAAACTAGAATTTAAAGTACCCCCGTTCTTTTAGAATTAATTATTAAAAATTAAACAAAATAATCAAGCTGGCAACACACTGAAGTAGGTACGTACCTCCCTAGAGTAATATTGTTCTGTGGACAAGACAGAACAAATTTTTTCACTTCAAAAAGTTCAAACGGCTTTCCTGTGCGGTTTTCCGACTTTGCTCGCGTTGTTCGTTTCCTTGTTGTATATTATTTTATCGTGCTTTTTTTAATTGACCCGGCTGTGCTTATTATTTTATGGACTACGAGTCTTCCGCCTTTTCTGTTGACCTTTGCTGTACCCCTTGGACATCCATCCCTCCTGCCTACGATTTGGACTACTGTACTGTACTGCTGTCCCGGATATCTTTTCGATTTTTTTGGCAATGTGAGTAAAATATAATTTTTAAACTCAAATACTTAGGTAGGTACCATTTTCTCGTTTCTGTAGTCCTACTTGTTACTAAAAACAAAATTATCGATATAATTTAATCACTGGTATTCATGTACATTTTCGAGTTACATATTTTAGTGATAAGGTAGGTACAATATAATTATACTCTTGTTACATTCATCATCATCATCATGTCAGCCAAACGACGCCCACTGCTGGATATAGACTGTTGTTACATTATTAAAATTAATTATTTCTGAAATGAAAGATTTGTTTTTTACGAGGTTTTACAGTTTGATCAATCTACTGTTATTATCATGGACAGAAAATTATACTAATATCTGTGAAAACATTTTGTTATCTTAAAAAAAGTCATGAAGTGGGTACCCAGTAATTTGTATAGCGCATGTTTTTAATATTACAATGCCTTATTCTGTTGTTACAGTCATTATGGCTATGTGTGTGAATTGTCACATACTTTTGCGGCCCAATATGCAATTGCACGAATACATCGTCACACAGATCTGGTTCCAGAACTCTTTTCTATTGCTGAAGAATGGTGTTGTCATGAAGTTAGTAGGTACACACACAGCAACAGCCCAACAACAGTGATTCTAGTGTAGTATGGATGTTCAATAATCAAAAATCCTTTATTGCAGATTTCTGAAACTGATTGTTTGTGCCATGAGTGTGTCTGCCTCGTGATAATGGAAGCAGCTAATCGTGTAGAGGACCCCAACTATCAACCAAGGAGACAAGTTGGGCATGAGTGTGTGTGCATAAGCTGCGGAATTTCACTTATTCAACGCTCTGGAATGCGTCGATACAGACTACTTCCAACGAGTAATGAACGGGCCTACATAGAAAATTATATATTTCCACGACAGGTACTTATGAATTACATTTAATCTTCTTTTGACTTACCAGTGATTAAAATTATAGCCTTTATGTCTACATTCATGCAATTTACAGATAATGATTATTATTATTATGCTTACTGTTTCATATCCATGCTTGATATTAGGTATTATCTATCATATTTTTTTTTAGGTACATGAAGAAGCTTGGGCATGCGATGCTTGTTGGATGCAAGCTCATGACAATCAATTGATTGATCGATAATTCAAGCAAGTACCAGTAGTGGCACCTGTAACCAGTGGGTTTGATGCAGTTCAAAATCCTGAGCCCCAAGTGACCAGTTCTTCAGGACCATCAATTCTACCTAGTTCTGAGTCAGATTCTTGGGCTGGTGCTGAAATTCTAAGCCCTCGACCTAACCAAGGCACCATTAATATGTTCAATCATAGACGCACTTCTGATACACCAAGCCACTGTTTTGTGCCTGACTGCATGAATGAAGAATGTCTGAGGGTTCCCATGTTTTTAAAAAAGAGCAATACTAAAGGATCAAAAGATTTACATAACTGATAATGCTCGGGTGTGCTTATCCCATTCAACTGTATTTAATTGGGAAATGTTAAATGACTATAATAATAACTTTATTGATACATTTTCTGCAACTCATCTAGATGGTAAAGTTAATATAATATCTTAAAATAAATGACCAGTACCAAAAACATGAACCCTGTTCGGGCACAGCAACTTATAAATTAAACAATTATAATCTTAATTATATGTCTAGTGTAGGTTTTAAACAACATAACAATTTTTTTTTGAGATTCTACCTAATAATATTTACAAAATCAATAAAATTCTTAAAATATGGAAACTATCTAGAAATAAATAAAAACTATATAATAATAATGTCATGTCGATAATAATGTCAAGTAATAAGTATATTAGAAGGTATGTTAGAATTATTATCTAGTATTCCCACAAACTCAACATTGAATTTAGAAAATATAAATAATGTCAGTGACACACTCTGCCATTATTGGACAGGCCTAACAAGAGCAAACTTTATTAGTGTGCCTGAATTAGAGGGTGTGTGCAAAAAAGCAAACACTGCATAAGGGCTTTATTTAGTCAAATTACGAACAGGAGAACCAATGGTTAGACATACTTAATAAGAGCACTGTGATCACTTACATACGAAACATACGAAATTGTTTAACTGAACATTTTGTAGGTACCTTTACATTAAGGTATCAACCATTTGACAAGAGCTGATCACAGTGCTCGAAATCTTTTAATACCCCAGGGGTTGTTTGGTACAGAAGAAAACAACCCTATTGTCATCTGTGATGGTACTTATATATATATCCAAAAGTCATCAAATTATCTATTTCAAAAAGAAACATGGAGTTTGCATAAGTACCAGAACTTAGTGAATTTAATGGTAGCCACTGATGGACACATCATTGATTCATTTGGACCTTATGCAGCAATTAAATCAGACGCTGATATTATGATTTCGCTCTTTGGTGATTCAGATTCGCCACTAAGGTCCTACTTTAGGCGCGATGACGTGTTCATCCTAGACCGTGGCTTCAGAGATGCCATAGGGTTATTAAATTCAATAGGATATACTGTACAAAAACCAGAGAGTTTAGAAGCTGAAGAAACGCAATTATCCACGATAAAAGCCGATAAATCTCGTTTAGTTACTATGTGTAGGTGGGTGGTAGATGTTGTAAATGGCCGGTATAAACGGGATTTTAAATTATTTAGAAATAAATACTTTAATATCTATTCCAGAAACCTTATGCCAGATTTTAGAATCGCTTCAGCCCTCTTAAACAAGTTTCATACCGTCTTAACTGACCATCCTGATGCTCAAACAATTCTCAACCGTGCCCTAAGCCGTCTTGAAATGGCAAATACCTTAGCAGATAATGTTATTAAACAGGGACCGTATTCATTTTATGCCCATTGATGCACAGCTCCTGAACTGCATGTGTTCCCCGTTATGGAAGTGAGTGATTTAGTGCTGTTTGGTCTGGGCACCTACCAAATCAAACAAGCAAGGTTCTCGACATGTTAGCAATATAAAATACTTTACATATATATTATTGAATTTAAATGGTGAAGATTGGTGTCAACATATTGAGCAATATTATTGCTCATGCATAATTGGCAGGCGGACAGTGGGGAGTTGTGCCCATGTTATGACCATGGTGTGGTATCTGGGTTGGGCACGGCATCAAGAAAACATACTACCACCTGCCAGCTTTTTAGATGGTGTTTTGATACGTTAGGATGTTGAAGATTAATAAATACTTTTATTTAATACCATGTTTTTCTTTTTCTCACTCTCAAGTTATTTCTAGTTCATATAAATCTAATCTAAAATACTCCATCCTAGAGTAACTGTAATTATCTTTGGTTCATTGTCTCACTCCTAGTGTCATTATGGCCGGTTTACAATAGTCAAGTTCTTAGTAGTGAGACAGGACAGTGGTGTAAACTGATTGGATAGTTGGCACTGTAGGTGCAAGGGTAATGGCTGTGTAGAAGCACTGTCCACTAAAGGACTTTCATTGCCACTTGAATAAAAACTTGACTAATGTAACTAGGCACAGCTTTTTAGATGGTGTTTTGATACGTTAGGATGTTGAAGATTAATAAATACTTTTATTTAATACCATGTTTTTCTTTTTCTCACTCTCAAGTTATTTCTAGTTCATATAAATCTAATCTAAAATACTCCATCCTAGAGTAACTGTAATTATCTTTGGTTCATTGTCTCACTCCTAGTGTCATTATGGCCGGTTTACAATAGTCAAGTTCTTAGTAGTGAGACAGGACAGTGGTGTAAACTGATTGGATAGTTGGCACTGTAGGTGCAAGGGTAATGGCTGTGTAGAAGCACTGTCCACTAAAGGACTTTCATTGCCACTTGAATAAAAACTTGACTAATGTAACTAGGCACAGCTTTTTAGATGGTGTTTTGATACGTTAGGATATTGAAGATTAATAAATACTTTTATTTAATACCATGTTTTTCTTTTTCTCACTCTCAAGTTATTTCTAGTTCATATAAATCTAATCTAAAATACTCCATCCTAGAGTAACTGTAAATATCTCTGGTTCATTGTCTCACTCCTAGTGTCATTATGGCCGGTTTACAATAGTCAAGTTCTTAGTAGTGAGACAGGACAGTGGTGTAAACTGATTGGATAGTTGGCACTGTAGGTGCAAGGGTAATGGCTGTGTAGAAGCACTGTCCACTAAAGGACTTGCATTGCCACTTGAATAAAAACTTGACTAATGTAACTAGGCACCACAAGTGCTTTTGGGAGGTTTTGGCGTTGGAGAGTCAAGTTCGGGGTGTTTGACATCTATAGATAACTAAAGGCTTCGTTAAGTTATGTATGGTATGTATGATGGTAAAATATCCTGAGTAATTATTTGGTAGCACTCTTGTTTGTAGGGAGCTGTAACTGCTGCTTGCTACCTGTACTGTAATTGTTTAATCCTCTCTTTAATACGATACTATAGCAATCGGATGGGAAACATGTAGCTATACTGGATCAAATAACCATCAAATAATAGGTCTTTACATATGAAATTGCCGTTTTTTTCTTTTGTACATATAACTTAACAACTTTTATAATATTAGAAATATATAATTTCTTTAATATTGCGTTACATTAAGACCGTATCGAGCAACTTTTGATAATTTAATAACCACGATATTTGATTATTTACATAGAAAAAACTTATTCCGAAAGTTACGACTATTTTTGTTTCCAGAATTTCGTACTTTATTAGTTGTAACTTAGTGAAAAAAATTTTTTTTCTCTTAACGAATGTGTCATTTAGTAGTTAAAATGTCCATAAATACGTGTGTAAAATTTTGTAAATTTACATAATATTAGTCGTTAAATAATAACAAAAACGTTAGTATGGAAAAAAAATAATTACAGAAATCTCCAACAAAACGGCAATTTCATAGGTAAAGACCTATTATGAATGTAGGTATATCGAAGGCAAGAAGTACCTATATACTTAAGTATAATGAATTTCACTTCAACAGCTGAAAAATGCAATTATAAGAGGCTGCATTCTTAGCTATAAAATATTTATAAATTATCTTAATTTAATGCAGACTTTGCAAAGCATTTTGCTCTAATATTTTCCACTTTTGATTTTGACATTGACAGTTGATTGATTTGACACTCCCATAATGACCAGACTCTATGGACCAGACCAACATTTCATTCAAAATAAATTGGTAATGTTAGCATATTAAATAAGCTTTCAAATGATATAACTTTCGTAAGAGATGGTTGCCAAGTACCAATTTTCAACCGTCTTCTTTGGCATGTTCCTTGGAGAGTGTAGGGGAGCTCTAAGAGCCTGCGCGCACTTGTGATTTTTAGTCGTCGACCGATAGTTTAGTCGGAATCGTAAAACGATCGTGATCAAACTGTCGGCCGATTAAAAATCACAAGTGCGCGCTGGCTCTAAGAGAGGGATTTTGGAAATTACCCTCTAAGGCGGTAAGTAAAAAAGGGGGCCAGAGTTTGAATGAAACTTTTGTCAATATGTCAATTCCGTGGGGACGAAGTCGCGGGCGGAGCACTTGTTTGTCATATAAACTTAATGCCTTGCTTTGACCATTTACTATAGTGTAGTGTTGTTGTTTGTAGTTACTTTTCTTATTCACTTAATCGATCTAGCTGGCTGGATTTTTTGTCTTCATGTTCTGATCTTACAGCTAAACAGCGGTCATTCAGATTTATAACATTTAAGACGAGAGAACATGTTAATACCAACTTCTGTGGGCATTGCAGCTTTTCTGGTTTTTACCTCATTTTTTAACCGACTTCTAAATCAAAAAGGAGGAGGTTCTCTATTCGTCTGTATGTATGTTTTTTCTCTTTTTTTTTTTTTTTGTGTATGTCCACCGATTACACGAAGACGGCTGAACCGATTGAAATGGTTCAAACGTTATTACATCAGGTTGGTTTCCAAGTTGGTCCCATTTTTTGAAATTTTGAAATCGGTTCAGTAGTTTTCAGGAAATCTTGAAAATACTGTCGTTTTCGTTACCACTTTATGTGAATTTAATATGTATCTTTAGGCATAACTCCTTTGTTTATAAACCGATTTAGATGATTCTTGTTTTGGTAAAAAGGGGATACCTCAAGGTATTTTAACCGACTTCGAAAAAGGAGGTTTTTCAGTTTGATCACATACCTATTTACCAGAAAACACGTAAATTGCCTGCACGATGCACTAAAAAGAGTGAAATAAAAATTATTTTTATAAAAAAATAAAACCGCCTTCAAAAAAACCACATCAAAAAAGTAAGTAATAATTCCTCACCAAATAAATAACGTAAGTACTTTGAAGTCGGGCGGGTTTTAACAAAAACAACAAAAAATTGTACATGTTTCACGCCCGACTTCAAATTACTTAAGTTATTTATTTGGTGAGGAATTATTTCTTACTTTTTTGATTTGGTTGTTTTGAAGGCGGTTTTATTTTTAAGCTATTGCATAGCTTTTATCGCGGGCTTTGAGCGCGGCGACCGAACCAAGAAATTCCGTAACGAAAAAACCTAACACCCTAGGAGGTTAACAAAACATTGTTTATCTCTTTTTGACAATAGGGGTTTACATATATTTTGTCTCTTACTAGCATTGTTTTGGTAAAAAGAGATAAATATACAGAAAACCTGTTGTTAAAAAGAGATAAACGTATTTTTCTCTTTTTGATTACATGTGTTTATTTTTATATAGGTCAAATTCGAATACTAATCTTTTCCATAAGTTTTTGAACAAAAAATGTACTGTAACTAGCGCCTAAACCGTGAACCACTGGCTGAAACAGAAATAATAATAAAAAGAAGAAAAAGCAGTAATCTCAAAATTATGTCAAATTAATGTCACTTGTCAATCTCGGATTTTTATGAAAAAGTATGGAAAAAGTTAGCTGCTAAAATAATATATTATGGTAAAAGCAGTGCGATAATATGTTGAAAACATTGTTAAGGCAAGAGTGTGTTGGTGAATCCGTGTAATAATTAAGTACCTAATAGTGACACATATTAACTAATGACGATGATTTGAAATCACAAATTCTGGAAGTTGCACAGACCTAGGTGTTATTGTTGATCTCAAAAGACGAGCTGGCCTAACCTAACCAGATCAGCCTTAGAAAAGCTAACGAAGATAATAATATGGAAAGATCGCCGCACAATCAATAACACCAAGGTTCGATACACGAAAAGCTTACTATTTCCTATCTTCTTATATGGAGCTGAAACATGGACGCTCCAGATATGTGGTGTATGATGATCAAACGGACTGCTCGTCACACAAATGTTTCCACTAAAAAGGAGCTTCGGATCAAACAAAGGCTTTCGACGATTGTGCAAGTGCGAATTCTAAGAATGTTTGGACTTATCATCCATAATGCAAGCTCCTTGGAACGATTCGATTGAAGAAACAAGGAAGAGTCAATGTTTTCGCGGCTGATAACCCACAAGATGATCAAGTCATTATCAAGTCCACAACCAAGTGTGCCCTTACAGAATGCACACGCAGTGCCACAAATAGAGAGATATAGAGGAGCATCGCCGCAAAAGCCGCTACCAACTTAGCGGACCATGACCACAACCACTCCGTCAACCTTAGTCTTAGAAAGAAGATGTATATAATAAATACAAACATATATAATTATATATAGGTACAATAGGTAATAAAAATTAAAATCAAAACTGGGTGTTTTATTTTTATCGCCAACTTCTTAAAATCAGTAGAACTACGATGACTGTCTTTTCGCTAACTCAAATGAAAGTGGAAATTACATCCACTTTTCATTCGAGCTAGCGAATAGGGCCATAGGGCCAGCTGGCAGCTGGGTGGCTTTAGTACAGGCTATTATGATGACACCAATTTACAGAGAGCAGCACTGTCGACAAGATGGCGGACATTCAAAAATTCGACTTTTCATAAAAATTTAGCAACTAATCGGGACATGTTGTATGGAGAGTCGAAATATTTTTTTCATTTCCTGATAGCCTGAAGCCATGTTTAAAGTTTTTGCAATGGTGCCCCTAACACCTTGTATACCTATATATATTCACTACCTGACCCGGCAAACGTTGCTTTGCCATATAAATTACTAGCTTTCCGCCCGCGGCTTCGCCCGCGTGGATTACACCACGTTATCCCGCGGGAATGATATAATTTGCCGGGATAAAAAGAACCCTTGATCCTCTCCAAGCTATAAAGTATATGTGTCCCAAGTTTCAGCCAAATCCTTTCAACCGTTTTTGCGTGATTGAGTAACAAACATCCAAACATATAAACTTTCACATTTATAATATTAGTAGGACAGAGTACTTCGTATCACCATCATTAGACAGATGAAAATAAATAATCACGAATTGAGTAAAATACATAGACTTACGTGACAGATAAGTCTGCGCGCATGTGCGTCTGGGGCATTTTTGGCGCTAGTTACAGTACATTTTTTTGTTCTAATCTTATGAAAAAGATTAGTACCTATTCGATTTTGACCGCGCGCAGACGCGGAGGCGGCCATGGAATAAATGACAGTTTGGTATCGTACGACAGTCAAAACTATTATCCATACAAAATTACCATTTTTATTTTATAATTTTCCGTAATAAAAAGTAGCCTCTGTTATTCTTCAGCTTCCAAACTATCCCCATACCAAAAATCACGTCGATCAGTTGCTCCGTTTTGGCGTGAAAGATGGAAAAACAAACAAACAAATAAACAAACAAACACACTTTCACATTTGTAATATTAGTATGGATTCTTCATCTATACTAAGAGGAAAGATTTGATTGTTTGTTTGTTTGTTTGCATCGAAACTACTAGACCGATTTAGAAAATTCTTTCACCATTAGAAAGCTACCATTCTTCCTGAGTGACATAGGCTATATTTTATCCCGATATTCCCACGGGAACGGGTGCCACGCGGGTGAAACCGCGAGGATCCGCTAATTATGTATATAATAGAAACCATTAAACCAAGCACGTGTACTATTTAGTGTACCCTTCGATCAACATTAACACCTAGTTCTAAATATATAGTTGGAGTGACAGACATGGCCAAGCGTCGAACGCTCACTTGAGAGTATAATAATTATAAGTAGATTATTTTGACAGTGTCAATAATACTAAGGTATTTCAAACTTGGAACTCTTCTTGTCATTTATAATGTAAGATCGTAACATTCGTAACCTATTTTCCCCGTTTAAAAAAATGTCAGTCTGGCCATATACCCCCTTATTACAAAACGTGGACTAAAATAGTCCTGGATTAAAACTGGTACTAAACTGGTGCTGTCACTTTCATTTTCCAAATGAAAGACAGAATTAGCATGAATTTTAAACCAGGTCTAACTTTAGTTCACGTTTTGTAATAAGGGGGTAAAGTTTTCATTTAGTTCGTGAGCCTTCATCTAGTACTATTGTTGATCGAAGTAGGTAGGTACCTTTGTTTTTTGTGTATAGGCACATAATATATAATAGTGGTATAGGTATAGGTAATACACATTAATGCCGCGCAGAGAAAGTACCTATATCTGATATTATATCTATATAAATGTTCATCGCGCGAAATTCGATGATCAAGCTCTTAATATCGTTCTTTTTGTTCATATTTTTTTGAATGAATAATTGTTTTGGTGTGTAATTACACTATTTACTTATGCAATAGCTTTACCGCAGCAGTCCCCGAGTGCCACACGTGTTTTTTTTATAATTAATTGATAATAAAGACATCACCAATGTGACATCTCTTAGCAAGTTTCTGGTATAGTACCAGCACAATTGGCCATGGATTGTATTATTACTAGCCTTCCGCCGCTCCGCTCACATGGACTACACAAAAATTTCCCGCGGGTATTTGACTTTTTCTGGGATGAAAAGTAGCCTTTGCCACTCTCCCAAACAATCTCGTCGATCCATTGCTCTGTTTTAATGTGAAATATGGACAAACAAACACACTTTCACATTTATAATATTAATATGGATTTATTATATCTAATAAAAGGGACAACTGACAAAGACTTGTGTCCCATGGGATATTAGAATCAATTCTCATGGATAAAATTACCACCTAACTACAAATAAACTTAACCTCAATTCACCCCAAATGAAATTAAGAGATTACCTAAGACCAGGCTCACCTTGATTGATAATTGAATAAAAGTAACTAATACTGATAAAATCATTACAACGGCCACTACATCCCACTATCCTCATTGGGAATCTCCATTGATGGACATAGTGGGAAAATAATTCCCGCTATCCCCATTATTTTTATATTTCATTTTCCATTAGTCTTTGCCGACATATATTCACCAAACATTGGAGCGGGAGTTGCACTTCTATAGCGGGGAGTGTCGCCGCTGCTCTTATAATTTAACCTTATGGTAATAATAACTAGCCAATCATTGTTATGCAAAATGACAATGGAGATAGTAGGACCATAATCAATTAAAACAGAATTCCCACTATCTCCATGGATCAAGGCAATGAGGATAGTGGGATGTACCAATAACGGCAGCTATACATAGCTTTCATGTTTAAAGAGTTTAGAAGTTGTCAAAAATGATTACTAAACAGAATACATACTTTTTTGTCTTGTTAAAGCAACTTTGGTTAATTATCGAATGTCGAAACATTATATTTTATTATATTATCTTTTTTCTTTCGAGACACACTTAATATTGGGAAAGAATATAGGCTACATTATATCCAAAAAGTCAGTTGATAGTTTATAGAAAGGAGGTGGTAAATTATATTTTTGGGATATTCATTAGACTTGACAATTATCTCCTATTTATGCAAACAACATCTAAAAATATTCAATGGGTTAAACTTGAAAATTGAAACTTTGAAAGATAAAGGCTATTATAGGACCAAACAGGAAAATTTCAAATATGCAACTCAAATTTTATAATGTTGAATCAAAGATATCAATGCCAATTTGTCATAGTGACTAAGCAAAAAAGTTTCTTAGCACACATACATTAATAAGCTTATTTGACATTGTATGATGAAATACAATGGGGCATAGAACCTGTCAACTGGAGAACATTTTTGTTTTCAATATGGAGAACATGTCATGATCAGATGTCACTCCACAGCTCTAAGGGCTCAAGGGTCCACAGCTCAGCTAAGGTCTACCAGTTTCATATAAAATCCACTTATGCTCCTGATCAAATGTGGGATGCAGTATCAGATTTACCAGCCGATCCGGCTGGGTAGGCTATAGCCTATAGCAGCAGATTTTGGGGGCAGCATATTTTGCTAATTTCACCTCAATACCTAGTATATTATGAGTGATCAATTTAAAAAGCACCCCCTTCCCCCCTAATTAGCGACAAATTTTATCTATATACGTAGCCTACAAGCGGCAAATGTATAAATCCGCCACTGGTGGGATGAAAAAAAAACTTTTCTAAGGGTCTGACCCTTGTGATGTGTCATCCATCTACACAGTAGTAAGAAGTACTAGGTACCTAAGGTTCGAAAGATATGCAGACACTATCATCAAGGTACCTAGTAAAACATTTTAAAAAGCATGGCACCTCTCTTGGTTTTTTTAACTACCCTGCTTAATGATTGGTTCAAGGTATGTATTTTATCATAACATAATATGTAACTAGTCGTATTAAAACGCAAAATCATGCATGCTTTACGGGTAGGTTGAAACTCTTGCAAACTGTTTGCATATTTCTTCACATTTTATCAATAGATTTGGAGTTTTCAACATTATAAAACAATGTCAAATCAGAAATGTCAGTTTTTACTTTCGACCTTCGTTGAAAAATAGCAAAAAGACCGAACAGAGTAATTTACAGAAAAAATGGCAGCTTTGAATAACTTACCTCAACTTCGCTGTTGGCAACCGTATTGGTAGTTTTGTGATCCAATTTTGTTTGGTGGTCATTTATGCTATTCGAAAATTTAGAGTCTTCATTTGAGGTTGTTGTGGCATTTTTATCTGGGGCTTTCGGTTCCTTATCATATTCCGGCGGAGGAGCCATCTTGAAGGAACAGCAGTCAGATGACACAAGTCTTATGACTTTTACACACCGAAATCACTAATACCTCGCGTTTAACTAAATTTACACAACCTATCTATGAAATCATTATGATAAGGTAATTTTCTACAACTTATTCAAAGTTCTAACATTTTGTAAAACCAATTTCATCATTTTCTACAGCTTCCGACACATTTTTCGCACAGACCAACACAGACTACGCACAAATTATAGACTATGGCTAAGTTCCGAAATACGCCAAAAGTAAGTGCTGTAAGCGCGAATCCATATAAATGCAGTAGGTATATGAATCCTATTTGTGTGACATATTTTGTGTCTACTAAATTTGGTCGGACTCGCGCTAACAGCGCTGTCAGCGTATTTCGGAACACGGCCTATGACACATTCATTTAAACCCGTGAACGTCATTTCGTGTGTACCTTACTCCTTCTGGCTTATGAGCTGTAAAATCCTTCAGTGACGGATAAACCATTTCTTATTTTAGTATTCAGAACAAACGTAACGCAAGAGTTTATGAATTATTGACGTTTGAACAAGAACCACACGACCTGACGCTTCAGATTATGGATGCTGAAACTAACAAAAACTAGCTAACGAAAGTCCAGTTTCACTCCCTGGCTGCTCAGTGACGCAAAAATAAATAAGATTTAACACACAAACATCATTCAAAACAGAATAGATCTCTTATAATCGTTGTTCAAACAAGGGCCACACGAAACTGTGTGTAGTAGATTTAATTTGTCAAAATATCGATAACCATACCATTTGGAGCCAAATAAAGTAGTCTAGCAGCGTCACGTTTGATATGTGACAGCATACAACACTTCAAATCCGTTCGCATTACAACACATCAATAGAAAAAGCAAAAACAATATTTCGACCCGTCAGACTGTGTGGCCCTTATTTAAAACCGTCACATTACGTGAATTTAGCGTTACGAATGTTGTAAAGCACTTAATAGTCAAGGGAATTTCCGTCACTGAGGATCTAGCTTTACCTGGAACCAATCACTGCAGTAGTTACGATGCAATCCTTGATAAAATTTGTATGAGATTTTTAAAACAGGGTTACAACAATGTACGTACATTAATGGACAAAAAGCCTGTTTGGGAACGAGTAGCGGCATCTAGTATGGATCGTGGAAGCTGTTTTTTATGGTGCATCAGTAATGCGCCAATCAGCGGCGCCCGGCCGCACGTTGCATTTTAGGGCACCAATCGCGGGTGCGGATTTTGTATTTCGCTAATCTTTTGTTCATTTTTGATTTTCTTTTATTGTAAAATTTTCACTTTTTCATTACACACGCTACTTATTTGATGGAAAACAAGGCTTTTTATTTTTCGCAAGAGAGAAAACCACATTTAGTTTATTTTATCCGCATCCTCAACAAGCCTATAATTGTCCTGTTAGTTAGTTAGTTTCACAGCTTTGCATTCTAGCGACTAAAGTTACCTAGATATAAATAAATAAATATTGGACACCATCACATACATTGTTCCATCGGAGTGTGGGATGTAATATTTCATACCCCGAAGTATGATCTCGGTAACAGCGTCAGCGCATTCCTCTGAAGAAAAGCAGCATTGCTATCAAGGATGCAAAGAACTGACGCATCATCACGTAATTCCAATCTGCCGAATTCCCCCTAATGTATTTTAATTTGAGAAGTAAATAAATTTACATAATAAAAAAAAACTTCTTACAACTAAAAAAAACCCGGGTAATACCCGGGTACCCGGTTCTGACTCGGCTAAAACCCGGGTTTTAAAAATAAGGAACCAGAACCGGTTTTGCATGCCCTCGTTCCAATACCAAGGTATAGTAGCTTGAGCACTAGTATTATGGAAATTGGAAACAACGACGGGTATTACCACATACACCCAGACCCGAGGAAATATTGAAAAGTTCGTTTTCAAAATTTACCCGACCGGGGATCGAACCTGGGACCACTAGAGATAGCGGCACCTTGAAACCAAATAAAAGTAATCCATATCCTTACTAATATTATAACTGTGAATATCCGTTTGTTTGTTTGTTACGCCTTTACATCTTCACTACTGAACTGCGGAATGGAATTGCGTAAAGTCAATCGTATTCATTTGAAAGTTCATATTGTATCATAATAAATGTCATTCCATACAATGCAGCCGATTGAATACGATATTAACTGTCAAATTAATACGATTACCTGACGCAATAGGGTATTTTACTGTTGTTGAAATGTAGATATTTAATGATGACGTTAAAAAATATTGCAATTAAGAATACCAAATGTGAAAAAATTATGTGAATCTGTTTTATAATAAAAGAATTATAGTCTGTTTGATTTTGACTATAGCTGTCTCTTTCTAAAACGAAATCTTCTATGGCGTGACTATGACGCTACTAACCCACTGACGTCACTAAGATAGCGTCCTGTCCTTGTCTAATTATAAAGTTTGAAGTCCTATATCTTTGAAAATATTCAAGATAATTCAAAATGAAAACTTGTTTTGTGTAGCTAATATTTCGAAAAACATTTTACAGAAATAAAAAAAAATCAGTAAAATACCGTATTGCACGTACAGCAAAAAACTTTCCACGCAGACGAAGTCGCGGGCGTATGCTAGTTGTACATAATGAGTCACACCAATGATTGTTGTTATCAGCATATTATCTAAAAAATATGTAACTCGAGAAAAAAGGATCTAATTTTTTTTTTTTCCTATCTTCAAAAATGACTGAGATATTTATTATTAAACGTTAAAGTACGGCCTCCGTGGAAAATTCGGGTGAACCAATGGCAGTACCGTGTGACGTCATATCGCAATTGAGAGTTGGCGCTTCCATATACCTACATAGAATCGTTTGGCTATATAGTTGTGCTCTCACGGTTTCGCAATAAATTTATTTATTTTCTTATAGTCGTTCATGGAAATGTTTAAAAATTTTGTATTGTGCCTATGTGAAAAAACAACCTTCAAATACATGTTTTATTTTCATGAATCATAAATTAAATCAACTTTCATAATGGCGGGCGGTATTCCGTCAATACATATAGCAACCGTCAAATTAAAATGTACTAACAACCTTAACTGACTTGGTGGTCAAATATGCACCCTAAAAACTGACAGCCATTTCGATAATTTTGTACTGCTAGTGGCACCTCCACCACAGGGTCAGATAAGTTTGTGGGATAAATGTCTTTTGGTATCGACAGTAGGTGAGAGTTTTAGATTGCGCCTACGCGCGGTCGAAATCGAATACTAATCAATTACCATAACCTTAGAACGATTAAAATGTCCTGTAACTAGCGCCAAAAACGCACCAGTTGCGCACAGATTGCGCACGGACGGACTCTATGTAGGTACAGTTGGACGAAATCACCCGCAACAGCTGCAATCGGAGATGTCAGTGCGACATGACGTCATCGCAATAGCGCGCAAGGAAAGCAAATTTACAAAAGCTGGTGAAACTTTACAACGCTGTAACTTTGGAAATCGTGGCCAGATTTCGATGAAACAAAAACTGTTATTACTTGCACGAGTACGCGCATTAAATGCAGTAATTTTTATAGTGATATTTTGATGTGTTGGTGTGACTTATTTTGTAGGTTTTGTATTATATCGGATCAAAATAATTTATCAGCTAAAAATATGGATATATCGATTTAAAAATATCAATATATCGATATTTTTTCAACAAGCCAGCCTGCCTAGCATGACCATCATTATATCACGCGATATGATATAGCACGTCATGCTGTCTTGCTTACACCTTAGTGGGGTAAGCCGCTCGTGCTAGGCCAGCAGGGATCGTTTGCACGTGCGCTTTTTTGAAGTTCTATCGCACGTTTTTTTTAACGCTCGAAGCATGGAACATAATTATGTGACAATCCACGAGAATAAGAACTTTTTCCTTTGTAACGTCACATGACTACTCAGCTATGTGTTTGCACGGACGTCATTTTTACCGTTTGCCTGATTCTCCCGATGTGCGTCCAAGGTGGCCAGATTATTCAAGATATGCCCATTTATCGCAAATTAGGCTATATTTACGCCAAAAGCTTTAGGCCTGATCCATGGGCCACACAACAACATAATTTATAGTACACTAGCTTTCCGCCCGCGGCTCCGCCCGCGTGGTATAGATGACGTTATCCCGCGGAAATGTGATATTTTTTCAGGATAAAAAGTAGCCTATGTTCCTTTCCAAGTTACAAAGTATCTATATCCCAAATTTCAGACAAATGCGTTTAGCCGTTTTGGCGTGATTGAGTAACAAACATCCAAACATCTAAACTTTCACATTTATAATATTAACTAGCTTTCCGCCCGCGGCTTCGCCCGCGTGGACTACACGACGTTATCCCGCGGGAATGTGATACTTTTCCGGGATAAAAAGTTGCCTATGTTCCTCTCCAGCTATGTGCTCGCACGGACGTTGTTTTAACCGTTTGCCCGATTCTCCCGAAGTGCGTCCAGTGTGGCCAGATAATTCGAGATATGCCTATTTATCGCAAATTAGGCTATATTTACGTCAGAAGTTTTAGCCTGATTCATGGTCCACACAACAACATAATTTATAGTACACTAGCTTTCCGCCCGCGGCTTTGCCCGCGTGGTATAGACGACTTTATCCCGCGGGAATGTAATATTTTTACGGGATAAAAGTAGCCTATGTTCCTCTTTAGGCTACAAAGTATCTATGTTTCAAATTTGAGCCAAATACGTTTAGCCGTTTTGGTGTGTTTCAGTAACAAACATACAAACATCCAAACATCTAAACTTTCACATTTATAATATTAATAGTAGGATTATTAGGATAGTAGTAAGTAGTATATTAGTAAGGGTTATACCAACTCTTCTATCACACCAATAACGCAACAAATGAAATTATTATACACACCAGCTATGTCCTCACCATAGATTCACTAAAATACGTAGGTATAAAATTCGCAATATTATGTTATCAAATCAAATCAAATATTTATGTACTCACATAGACATAATAAGCATGTACTTATAAATCGTCAATATTTTCCTACTACCCATTCAAGACTTTTTAACTGACAAGAAGAACGGGCGCAATAAACTTGCCAGCGTTTCTCAGGTAACGACATTTACAAAAAAATCATATCGTTACTTATTACAATAATTTCTTATAGCGTAAAGCACATATTATTATACAATATTATTATTATTATTAAGTGGAAAATTTTCTCATACCCAAATATTAGAATATTATCCTTTTAAACAAATGTAAAGTTATAGGTTTAGGTACATTTAATAACCAAGCATTGTGGTCTTTCAGATTATCTTTGACTTCATAATAACCTTTGCTGATGAGAGTCTTTTTAACCTGTTTTTTAAATTCATGCAAAGGCAATTAAATTACATCTTGTGGAACTTTATTCAAAAAGGTTATGCCTTTCCCCAAAAACGAGCCTCTAGTTTTTTCTAGTCTAAATCTTGGAACAGCAAGTTTATTCTTATTTCTTGTATTCAAATTATAGACATCACTTTTCTTTACAAATGAATTAAGATGCTTTCTTACATACACTTAGTTTTCATAAATGTATTGTCCTGCCAAGGTTAATATATCAATTTCCTTAAACAAGTCTCT
This sequence comes from Crambus lathoniellus, assembly GCA_949710035.1. Classification (NCBI taxonomy): domain Eukaryota; kingdom Metazoa; phylum Arthropoda; class Insecta; order Lepidoptera; family Crambidae; genus Crambus; species Crambus lathoniellus. The sequence goes on along the minus strand of OX453317.1, from coordinate 15,819,182 downwards.
TAAAGAATCTCTTCGCCGAAGATTGTATATGGCGCGAACAGCTCTCTTTTGGAGTATAAAGATATTTCCAGCATTAGCTGCTGAACCCCACAACAAAAGGCCATAGGACATTACTCTATGAAAATAGCTAAAGTATACTAGTGTTGCCGTTTCAATATCAGTTAATTGCCTTATTTTTTTACTGCAAAAGCTGCAGAACTGAGTCTACTCAACAAGGCTTTAATATGTGGATCCCATTAAAGTCGTGAGTATAATGTAACACCAAGAAATTTAGTGCTTTCAATCAACTCGACTACGTCTGCGTTTAACATAATATCCAAATCAACCTCCCTTACATTAGGTAAGGAAAATTTAACACATTTAGTTTTCTTAGAATTTAAGGCCATATTATTAATGTTGAACCAATGAGCAACTTTAGAAAGAGCACTATTTACGTCGTCAGAACAATTATTACCTCTATAAATTTTGAAAATTAATGAGGTATCATCGGCAAATAGCACTGTCACTGTCTTACACAAATTATTGGCGTAGCAAGGTGGCTCATTTACGTAAATCAAAAATAATAAAGGGCCCAATATTGAACCTTGGGGACGCCCATATTAATGGGGGCTCCAGCAGATGCGATATTATTAACAACTACTTTCTGATTTCTTTTACACAAATATAATTGCATAAGGTTTACTGATGACATACTGGTTAATATACCGATATTTTAATATCAGTACCATACCGATACAGTTAATTTATAGTAAGTATCGATATTTTAGAATACCTAGTTGGTACCTATAGTACTAGTCTGATTTTCAATAAATCATTTGTACATATTGTGATTGAACTGTTATATCTTTGACATTATTGACATATTTCACACAAAATAACTTGAAAAATCGGCCAAGTGCGAGTCGGACTCGCTCATAAAGGGTTCCGTACCCACTTAACGTACCAATTACATACACCTAGCAAAAATACCACTGTCATTCTATGCCAGAAAATAATAACTTTGTTTTTCATAGTATTCGTATGAATGACAAAGTTATATTTGCGGATTTTGAAAATGTGTTATATCTCAAAAACTTGTAAAGCCTACTTATCTGTGATAGTTTTCCTTTTAACTTTGTCATATGTACTACTATCGTGAAATTTTTCACGTTTCCAGAAACAACCATTTGGCTGGTAGAGGGGGGGAAACTTTACTCAAACAAAATTTTGCAATTTAAAGCTTAATAATTCACAAACAGATGCCTCAATCAAAAAACTGTCTTTACGTACCCACAACGTTTTTGAAATTGCTATCCAACAACATCCCACATTAAGGGGTAGACAAGAAAAAAAAATTACATACCCACTTCACGTGCAGGGGAGGTAACATAAAAAAAAAAAACAAAATTTTACTTTACCACTTTGTTGGCGTGATAAATATGTATATTCATGCCAAATTACAGCTTTCTAGTACTAAGAGTCTATGAGCTAGACTGGGGTCAGACGGACGGACAGACGGACAGACGGACATGGCGAAACTATAAGGGTTCCTTGTTGACTACGGAACCCTAAAAATGGAAAATGAAGTATTTAGAAAAAATCTACCCGTCTCACAACCAGCTCCAATGGGACTCGAACCCACGACCTTTCGTTTTCCGGGCTACTGCTCTAACCACTGAGCTACGGAGTCGTTCTTTATTCTATAAAATATTTCAATCATTATTTATCAATACAAATACTTCATTTTTCATTTTTCAATAATAATAATTTCATTGTGAATGCAAAAACCTAAAAATTAAAATAACAACATAACTTTTTTTAATGTGTCACACTTTAGCGTTAATACTTACCTAAATCATAAATTGTTGAACAATTTACTGTAGTTTTATTTGCTTAAAATCCTAATGCTACAATAGGTAAGCTAGATACATTCTCAGTAAACTTCAATACGATGTCCTCAAAAAATTACTTCGTGGTCACCCTAGCTTATTTTCATACTAATTTTAAACTTGAATTGCATCGTAAGTACTGCAGTGATTGGTCCCAGGTAAAGCTAGATCCTCAGTGACGGAAATTCCCTTGACTATTAAGTGCTTTACAACATTCGTAACGCTAAATTCACGTAATGTGACGGTTTTAAATAAGGGCCACACAGTCTGACGGGTCAAAATATTGTTTTTGCTTTTTCTATTGATGTGTTGTTATGCGAACGGATTTGAAGTGTTGTATGCTGTCACATATCAAACGTGACGCTGCTAGACTGCTTTATTTGGCTCCAAATGGTATGATTATCGATATTTTGACAAATTAAATCTGGTACACACAGTTTCGTGTGGCCCTTGTTTGAACAACGATTATAAGAGATCTATTCTGTTTTGAATGATGTTTGTGTGTTAAATCTTATTTATTTTTGCGTCACTGAGCGGCCAGGGAGTGAAACTGGACTTTCGTTAGCTAGTTTTTATTATTTTTAGCATCCATAATCTGAAGTAATCAGCAAAAATCTATCAAAATAAGGAATTCAAATGACAGTTGAAGCCCATACCCATATCCATATTTCTTAAGCTAGAAACACATTTCGCTGGCGCAGCGCAGCGCAGCGCGATCGGTTTCAAACATTTAGTATGGCTAGAAACACATTTCTCTGGCGCAGCGCAGCGCAGCCGCTCAGGGGGGCTACCGGCTAAGAAATATGGATATGGGTACGGGCTTCAACTATCATTTGAATTCCTTATTTTGATAGATTTTTGCTGCTTTGTTCTATTGAACGTTGCTAGCTAGTTATCGTTATACCCGACGTCACAAAACAAGGAACTGATAGCGGCTATTTTCTTTATAGAATAGATGATCAAACCAACTTCAAAGTGAAGTTCGATCACTATTATATGAAGTCACTTCATTCGAAGATATAATCACACGAGTAGTCCTTTTATCCTACAGGCAACATTACGCACATTTTTAGAGAAGGTACTTCGACACAATTTGTTTTCTAACTACCCAACGAACCTACGTGGTCGGGACGGCCCGATGAAGCCTCATTCTTTAGAGAAGAGATTTAACAAAATTTCGGCTGGGTTTAGGGGGGGAAGGGAGCTTATATCTTCGAATGAAGTGACTTCATATAATAGTGATCGAACTTCACTTTGAAGTTGGTTTGATCATCTATTATATTTCACTCACTTCATTCTTCAGATATAATCACACGAGTAGATGTTTAGAGCAAGAAATTTTGTTACAGATAATTGAGATTACCAATAGGTAGGTTACAATTTACTATGATATATAATATTATTGTCTCTGAGAATAATAAATAAAATAGTTTTAATGATCACATAGTTTTATTTCATAATTAAACATAACAAATAACAATTTGAATCAAACCTTAAGATAAACTAGGTACCTTCTTACTTATCTTAATATGTATTAATTTTATTAATTTCAATTATTATTTCTAAGGCAAACGGAGCTTGCAAATTGCCCTTGATTTATAATGGGGCGATTATAAAATGTAGCAAACGTTTTTGAGTTTTCCGTCCAGCCTGCCGTTTTCCTTATAAGATCTAGGGACACACCCTGTGCCCGCGCCGTGGACGTGGCGGCGTGACGCGTGCTGTGCGCGCTGAACGCCGACACGTCCACGCCGCTCTCTGACAGCACCTGCTTAATCCATCTGCTGATGGTTTGTGCAGTGGCTGCCTTGTGCGGGGGTCTTGTGGTTAACAGTAAATATTTTGATGTTTCAGGTCTAATATCTTTTGTTCTAGTTAAATAGTCTTTTAAAACGGAAGCTGGACAAATACCTTTATTTTGTTGGAAGTAAGGCAGGAATAGGACGGGTTGCTCTCGTCCTACGCCCGATGTTTTAATGATATCGTCAATATGTATTTGTATACCATTATGATCTATTTTAATATTACAAAACTTAATCAGGGACAAAGTTTGCACTCTGTGAGCGGATGTGTGGGTCATCAGCTTCCTCATAAGACATAGAGAAATTCTAAGCATGCTCTATTTTGATGCAAAGTTGGTGCAATCAAACGTGTCAGTAATAATTTTAGTGCAACCACAAGTTCGTTACTATGAGTTGTTTTTTGTGTGTTAGCTGGAGAAATGTGTCACCAGCTTACACATGCCGTTAAGGCAAACCAGTGAGGTTAGGGTTTTAGACTATAGTCCAAAAGTTAATGCACAATTGGTGCAATGAGAACCAGAAAAACTAACCGTCACACTCTAATACTGTTGAAACTACGATCATAAAAGTGTGTGCGAGCTGAAGTACCGTGTCTCTGGCTTGCACATCTGTATCTTCGTAATTATATAAGGTACGATGATGTGTTATACCTCAAAAGTTGCTGCAAAATTGATGCAATTAGAACCAAATTTATCAAATCTTTAGGTAAAATAGTTTTGGAGCTACGAACCGATAAGTATGTGTAAGCTGGTGACACGTAACACGGGCTGACACATGGTGAATCTCTGTAACTGTATAAGTAAGAGTTTCGTATTATATATCAAAAAAAACCTTATAGTTGGTGCAAACACGAGGCATGATTTCAAATCTCTGGGCCTCTTAGTTTCAAAATTATAGGCAAAAAACTGTTTTCCCGCCAAAAAATTCAAAATAATGGTCTTGGACGCAGCTAAGTGCGGCGTTGCCGTTCCGTGCGCTACACTGTTGCAAACGAGTTTGAACTTAAGAGCTGGTGTTATTAAGAGTCACTTTAATTGCGCTTTCGATCGATTTCATTTCTGTTCTAAGAATTTTAGGCCAGGAGCCGTCTGATATAAGTACGCTGATTCCTAACCTTTTTATGAGAAACAGATGGTTTAATTACAAGTAATTTTTAAATTTTGGCGTTAGAAACTTCACACTCATTTGTTGATAAAGCAAAGAAATAATTAGATTTGGCACAATAATAAACATAGAGGAATGCAGAAAGGTAAAATTTATGTAGGTACCTATAAAACCTACTACGTATTTATTACAGAGAGAAGGCTTCATTCATAGAACGGTGCGAAATGATTTCACTACTACCAGTCTACTTACTACATACAGTCAGTCATCGCGTTTGACATTGGCGAAAATGCCGCCGATGTCCAGACAGTTGTAATACTGTAAGGGTTGTCACGCGTAAGTCTTACTTCGCCGAAAAAAAGGAGTTACATTTTATACATCTTGCTTGACTAACTTACTAAAAAGGTATATAAATATGGCGAAGTTCACAGGTTTATATTGTGACTAGCCTTCCGCCCGCGGTTTCGACCGCGTGGACTGCACGAGAACGAGACGTTATCCTATGGGAATAATATGATGGCGGCCAACTTTTTTGTTTGTGGGCCGATTTTGATGAAACTTGGTTTTTAGTACTATTTTGACAAGAAAACTGCAACGCAATGATAAAATTTTTGAAAAATCCAAGATGGCGGCCAATTTTTTTGTTTATCGGCCGATTATGATGAAACTCAGTTTTTGGTACTATTTTGACAAGAAAACAGCAACACAATGTTAAAATAATTAAAAATCCAAGATGGCGGCCAACTTTTTTGTTTCTTGGCCGTTTTCGATGAAACTCGGATTCTCAATACTCAATACTCAATACTCAATACTCAATATCTTTATCGCATTCCATAATAGTGTGTAAGGTGTTACATAAAATTGTAAGTACAATTATGGGCCCTGCTAGGCACAACAATTGAGAGAGGGAAGACCTTTATTATTCATATTTTGTCTTTAATTAATACTTAACTTACATACTATTAAATTAATTCTTATTACATTTATAACACGTTAAAATATATATATCATAATTTCTTTATTATTTAAGTATATTTTAAAAGCATTTTTATTATATTTTAGGATGTTAATTATTCTTTATTATGATATATTTATTATAAATTTTTACTGATATTTTAGTCATTACATAATTATTATTTGGTGTCAAGTTGTGTACCTATATTATATATTATATTTTTTATAAATTTTTATCTTCCAAATATTCTGATATAGTATAATAGCACTTTCTTGTGAGTAATTGTTTTAAGTTTTTTGTAAAGCGTTTTTCATTTTTAATATTTTTTATTGAGTCAGGCAGCTTATTGAAAATTTTTGTGGACATAGCTAGTGGGCTAGAAGAGTGGTGTTTCATTTTAGAGGCTGGTAATAATAGTTTATTTCTAGGTCTTAGATAGCGTTTTGTTAGGTGGTCATCGCGTTTAGTATATAAGTTAGGATATTTACGAACAAATTTACATAATTCCAATATATAAATGCTGGGTAATGTAAGTATTTTATATTTTTCGAAGTAGGGTTTGCAACTTTCTGTATCTTCTATGTTGACTATAATTCTAATGAGTTTTTTTTGCATTGTTAATAAGCCTGGAGCTTCTGTACTACCACCCCATAGTATTACGCCGTAACTTAGCCATGCGTAAGCATACGCATAATAAGTTGTTATTGCGGTTGCTACATCTGTTGTTTTTTTTATTTCACGTAGTGCATACATAAAGCTGCTTAATTTTCTGTGTAATTTTTGTATGTGATTTTTCCAATTGACATGTCTATCTATTACTAGTCCTAATAATGTATGTTCGTTTACTATTTCTAATGTGATGTTGTCATTATTTACATTTAAATCTAATTGGGGTTTTTGGTATGGGTGAAAGGTCATTAATTTTGTTTTTGATAAATTGATTTGCAGATTGTGTTTTGATAGCCAAGTTGTTGTTTTTTCTAAAATGTTTTTAATTTTTTCATTTAAATTAATGGAGTTTTGGCTGGGTATGAGAACAGAAATATCGTCCGCGAACATGACGCAAGATTCATTCAGAGCTTCAGCAAAATCATTAATATAAACAAGAAATAAGAGACAGCTCAAGACACTGCCCTGTGGAATGGAGGCGTTAACTGTTATGGTGTTGGATCTAATCTTTTCTATTTTGTGCAGTTTTTCATTAAAGTGTTCTATTTCTACTATCTGTTTTCTATTGTTGAGATATGATTTGAACCAATTGTGACATGGACCTCGAATACCTATATCATACAATTTATCTAATAATATGTTATTCTGAACTCTGTCGTATGCTTTGGACATGTCTAATAGTATTCCTATTGCGTATTTTTTATTATTTATAATGTCGTGTATTTCCTGAATGTATTTGTATACTGCTAAGATGGTAGATTTATTTTTACGGAAACCGTTTTGGGATTCGCTAAAGATTTTATATTTTTCACAGAATTTATATATTCGGTCGTACATAGCCTTTTCGAATATTTTAGTTGATGTCGGTAAGAGAGCAATAGGGCGATAGTTATTCGGATCTGTTTTTGTTTCTCTCTTGTGAATAGGTTTGATAAGAGATCTTTTTAATAATTCCGGGAAAATACCTTCTTCGAAGGATTGATTAATTAAAATTGTGAAAGGATATGCTAATTCTTTTGCGCAATGTTTAAATAGTGTTGGTGGAAGCTCATCTACACCGTGGCTAAGTTTGTTGTTTAATTTTTTTAGTATTTTGTATATCTCTTCTAATGTTACTTGGCTTAGGAAAATTGAGTTTTCAGATGGATGGAGCACAGGGAGACCTTTGGCATTTTGGTAATTTTCTTGTCCGACAGATGCAAAGTGGTTATTAAAAATGTCGGCAACCTCTTTTGGTTCTGAAGTAATTTTATTATATTTACTTAATTTAATAATTGATTTTATTTTAATATTTACTTTATTGGTACGTTCGCGAACAATGTGCCACATAGTTTTTATTTTATTCTGAGATTGTTTGATTTTATTTATATAATGTATTTTTTTAGATATTGTTACCACTTTTTTCAATGTTTTTCCATAATTTTTGTAATAAGTCCTTAGTATTTCATTGTTTGATCTTGTGACGTGAAACTTAAGCAATCTTTTGTTATAGCATGATTTTCTGATGCCTACCGTCAGCCAATGTTTTTTATAGGTGTTTTTTAATTTGATAAATTTTTTTGGTATACAATGATCCAAAATATTGATTAAAGTTTGATGAAATATATTATAGTTATGGTTTATATCTTTATCGTTTTTAAACATATTCGACCAATCAATTGATGCTAATTGTTGTCTGAAATTTTCCATGTTTTTATTATTAAATTGCCTTTTTTCTGTGTACCACTTTTTTTGTTTCTTGGGTTTAGATAAGTTTAAATGTAATATCGTGCTGCTATGATCTGTTAATCCTAGCTCTTTAACTGTAGTTTGTACATTATCTGAGTTGAAGTTTAAGAAAATTAAGTCTAAACAAGTCGCCGATGTTTTAGTGATACGCGTAGGTTCTTTTATTTGTTGATGCAACTTAAATTGTAACATTAAATTTGAAAGTTTATTTTTCTTGATTTTTTTATAATTATTTTTATTTATATTTTTTGGGAGCATGTCAATATTAAAATCTCCTCCTATAATTATTTTATGTTTCACATATTTGTTATTTATGTAGTTAAGAATAATTTCTAGTTGTTTGTAGAATAAATCTTCCTTCTTTCCATTATAATATAAAGTTAACAATAATATATTTTCTTTAACAAGCTCAACCGCACATACTTCTATTACATACTCAATTGACATATTTGAAATTTCTTTTAATTCTATATATTCTATATTGTTCTTCACCAGGATACAAACGCCGCCTCCAGCTATTGACTTTCGGCAGTAAGATGCAGCTACTTTATAGTCTGTTAGATGAATCATATCTAGTTTTTCCGGCGATAACCATGTTTCTGTAAAGCATAGTAGTTGGTAATCTGGATAATTCTGTATCAGATCTTCTAGTATGTGTAGTTTATTGAATATACTGTGGATGTTTTGGAAGAGTATTTTAAATGGTAGATCGTTGGTTTCGAAAGTAATCTCTGTTCCTATCCATATTCATGTTTTTGTTGTTTATTTCTGTATTGTCTATATGCTTATTCTTATTGATTACATTCTTATTTTGTGAAGTTTCTTCTTGGCTATATCTTAATATATGTTTTTTTCCTTCTATGTATAAGTTATTGTCTCTTATTACTGCATGTAGTCCCTTCTGGCGCGCCTTAAACATTTCTTCTCTCATTAATTTGTTTTGCTTCCTTGTATTTTCATCGTAGAATTTGGAGATTGCCAATCCGGTCTCTTGGAATAAGTGTTTATGATCTAAAAGGTATTTTGTCATTTTCTTACTTATCAATTCTATCACCAACGGTCTAGTCGAGTTATTGAATCTGCCCAATCTATAAGTGTCTTCGATATAGCCTGTAAGGTCCACATTCATTATATCTCTAAATATGTGTGAAATTCTGTTGCATAGGTTTAAATCTGTTTCTTCATTTAGTTCTGGAAGTCGATATAGCACGATTTTTTTGTAGTTTGTTTCTGTAGTATTTTCATATTTGTTTTCCATTTTCTTGCTCAATAATTGTATGTCTTCTTTTAGCTTATTATTTTCTGTAATCAAACTCTCTATTTTTAAATTTATTTTATATATTTCTTCTTTTCTTACTTTATTTTGGCATTGCAGATTTTCTGTTTCAGACATAAATTCATTTTTTAGTAATTTTATTGCTTTGTTTATTTCTGATTGAATTGTGCTTTGTAGTTCATTTATTAGTGATGCGTTGTTTTCTTTTAATTTTTGAAGTATTAGATCGCTCAGAGTTTGTAAAGTAATTTCATTCATCTGTATTTGTGAACTTGAATCTTTCTGAGAAATTATGGTACTATTTTGACAAGAAAACAGCAACGCAATGATAAAAATATTAGAAATCTAAGATGGCGGCCAACTTTTTTGTTTGTTGGCCGATTTTGATGAAACTCAGTTTTTGGTACTATTTTGACAAGAAAACTGCAACGCAATGATAAAATTTTTGAAAAATCCAAGATGGCGGCCAACTTTTTGTTAGTGGGGTGATTCTAATGTAACTCGGTTTCTGGTACAATTTGTCAAGAGAACAGCAACGCGATGTTAAAAATATTAAAAATCCAAAATGGCGGCCAACTTTTAAGTTTTTGAACCAATTTTAATGAAACTCGGTTTTTGGTACAATTTTGACCAGAAAACAGCAACGTAATGTTAAAATTCTAAAAAATCCAAGTTGGCGGCCAACTTTTTTGTTTGTGGGACGATTTTGATGAAACTCGGTTTTTGGTGCTATTTTGACAAGAAATAAGAAACGCAATGTTAAAATTGACGAATTAAAATTAAATATAAGCATGTAAAATAATAAATTTTGAGACTTCCTGCCCCGATTTTTTTTTTCCACAATACCTTCGGGGTCCTAAAACATCTACCTTCACATTTTAAGACAACCCTTCCGTACTAACGTTAATACCTATACAGGTGTCGGTATCGCTCAACTTCAAGGGCCTACTGTATGGAAAAGTTGCTGTTTTCTTGTCAAAATACTACCAAATACCTAGTTTCATCAAAATCGTGCATATTTATTTATTTAATCTTTATTGCAAAATATATAACAAATGGCGGACTCAATGCTGATATGCATTCTCTTCCAGTCAACTGGAAAGGGTGTCAGGAAGAAAATGAACAGCAGCAATAAAAAAATTTACAGTTAAAAGAAAACAGAAGGAACTAATTAAATGCAAGAAAAAATACTAAAATTAAATAACAAATGAAAATTTGTAAATGCTTATAAATATATGAGTATTAAAAGGTATACATACTAAAGTAGCAATAACATGATATATAATTTATACATACACATATTACATATACATACAACTATAAATAAATAACACATAAAGTCAGAACAGATCTATCATGATAAGTGTAATCAGCTCGAGTAATGTTCGTGGACCATTTTCTTGAACACGCACTTACTTGGGGCACTGCGGATATTTTAAGGGCAAATCGTTCCAAAGTTGTACAGGCGAAAAAGAAAATGATTGGGAGACGAAGCCAGAAGAGTGGGATGGTGTTTTCAGGAGAAAGTTGTCACTAGAGCGAAGGCTACGTTCATTAGAGTCGCCCAGAAACTGAAATCTGGATTTCAATTAATCTGGGGTAAGTGGATCTAATAGAATATTGAAGAGCATGCAGACAACTCTAACGTTCCTACGCTCGCGAATAGGGAGCCAATTGAGCTGCTGACGGTGTTGACAGATATCGTATTTACGTAATCGATATATGAAACGAATACAGTTTTTAAGGAAACGATCCAACTTACTGAGATTGTTTTTTTCTTTTGAGGTTGGTACTACAGACATTATTTCTTATTCTATGATTAAAATAAGGTGTCTAGATTAAGATTGGTATAATTTGGATAGGAACAGGGAGTGATTTGACACAATTAATCAAAGTATTTTAATTAGATGTCAGCTTGCCTCCAGGAGGCAAGAAACCATTGGAGCGGGTAAAAATACTTGCGTGCGAGTAGATCGGACGCTGACTGGCTCGACTTGGAGGCTGGCGTTCCACAAGGCGGCGTACTCTCCCCTCTTCTCTTTTCCTTGTTTATCAACTCTCTGACCTCTCATTTCTCCTCTTCTTTCCATCTCTATGCCGACGATCTACAACTTTATGCGCAACATAATATCCACAGTTTAAATAATGTTGTCGCGCTAATCAACTGTGATTTGATGAAGATTTCTGTGTGGTCGACTAATATAATAATAATAATAATAATAAGTCAACGTGACAGATCATTCTTTTCACATTTTATTCAATTTTATTGATTTTATTCGGTAATATTTTATGTAAAGGTCAAAATTCGTATTTAACTGTAGTACCATAATATTTATTACCTTGCATCGATACCAAAACAAAAAGAAGATTACATTACATTGCAATATTTTTAAAAATGAATCCCTGTATGACAATGTCATACTTCACAACAAAACCAATACAAAGAAAAATTTGATATTGAATGAATAAATAGATATTGACGAGAAGCCAAACAGCACGTCTACCACCTCCGGGCTCGTCATCTCGCTCCGCCTCGCAGTTGTCGGCAGCTGCCTCAGTGCCGTGTGTTCAGCTGACATCTGCAGTTGTGTCGAGCGATAGTGACGAGTACTTCTCTCCGCCGACGTCGCCACCACCTGTACGCCGGAGGAGGGGCCGGCCACCGAAGAGTTTGGGGCTTCTGGGGCAAACGGCTCCGGTCAGGGCCCCCGCTCCCGGTGGAGTGCAGCGCATGCGATGGACAATTTCCATCAATGAAAATGTCATGCGCGCATATTTTGAGGCAACAGAGGCAGGAACTAATCTTACTGCGTATCGTGTTTGGATGCTTTCTCTGTTTCAGGCTCTTGAACCATCTATCAACGTTTCGGCTCAACGACTGTCGGATCAGGTGCGAGCCATTCAACGGGGTCACTTGTTGGATGACTCTGTACTTGATCGGCTCCGTACAGAGGTGCAACGTAACCATATCAGTACTACTGCATCGCAGGCGGCAACTCAAGCTTCTGCCGCGACCACGTTGCAAGCTGGCGTTGCTGATGGTGGTGGTGGAGATGATATGGTTACTACTGTAAGTCCCCAATACAATGATATTTTGAGGAGTACTCTTGAAGATGTAGTTCTGGAGTTTCGATCGACTTCGATTCACCTTAGACCTCGGCTTCCGCGTTTTCCCATGCACAAAAAAAATAGGGCGCTGATGTGTGCTTTAGATTCACTACTATCAAATTACTTTGATAGTAGTGAAGACCTGGCTGATACTCATTCGATCTTGTATTGTGCGGCTATTACGGCTTGTCGTGTTGCTCATGTCAAATTTCCAAATACTGACACAGCAACACGCCCACGTCTGGCTGTACCAGCCTGGCAGTGTAGGATCGAACGTCGTATCAGTGAGGCTAGGGTACTCATCGGTAAGCTCAGCTGCTTTAGGGAGGGCAACATGCGCCCTAGGGTCATGCGCTTTGTGAAGCGTGCATTCCTGGGGACTGGTATTAGTCCTCAAAATTATATTTCATGTGTCACAGAGCGCATTGACTTCCTGAAGCAGAAAATTTGTGCATGGGCAAATCGTATTCGAAGGTATAGGGTGCGAGTCGATCGCTTTACTCAGAACCGCATGTTCGAGAGAGATCAACGATGTGTTTATGCATCCTGGGAGCGATCGAATCAGAGTGATACTGATATGCATCGACCGGATGATGATGCCATGATAACTTTTTGGCACAACATCTGGTCTGTGCCTGTCACTCACTCTGAAGGCGCGTGGATAAGGGATGTTGAGCGTTCGTGTGAGCTTATACCTGAGATGAATGAAGTAACCATTGACTACCAAGACGTAGTTTGTGCAGTTCGTTCCTTACCCAACTGGAAATCTCCAGGCCCGGACAGACTGCACAATTTCTGGTATAAATGGTTACCTAGCTCGCACGTTTGTTTAGCATCTCAATTTCAAAGTGCTTTATTATCTCGATCGCTTCCAGAATTTATGACAACAGGCATAACCCATCTGCTCCATAAATCTGGTAGTACTGCGGACCCCAAAAACTATAGACCTATCACCTGTCTGCCAACAATTTATAAAATTCTTACGTCCATTTTGAGGTCGAAGATTAATAAACACATTGACCAAAATTCTATTATGTTCATGTTCGCCTCTCAAAATGGATGTAGGAATGGGGCCCGAGGTACTAAGGAGCTACTCCTCATTGACATGGCTATTAACCAACAGGTTCGTCGAAACCGAAAGAACCTGTCGACTTGCTGGATAGATTATAAGAAGGCCTATGATTCCGTACCGCATTCGTGGCTCATGAGGGTGCTGGAGTTGTATAAAATAAATACAACTCTACGCACTTTCTTGATATCGTGCATGCGAAAATGGAGAACGGTCCTTTTCTATCCAGGATCTCGATGGGTTCTAGGTCAGGGCGACCCTATAAAAATAGAGCGAGGTATCTTCCAGGGTGACGGTCTGAGTCCATTGTGGTTCTGTCTGGCCTTGAACCCTCTGAGTACACTTCTCGAGAATTCAGGATTAGGCTACCGTTTACGGAGAAATGGTCAAGTAATATCACACCTGCTATACATGGATGACCTGAAACTATTTGCCCATAGCAGTTCTCATTTGACAGCGTTACTGAAGGTTACTGAAGCTTTCAGTAATACCATTAAAATGGAATTTGGTGTGGACAAATGTGCAGTCATGCATGTAAAGCGTGGTCAGATAATGGAATCCACGGGTACACAACTCTCGGATTCTATTAATCTTAGATCTCTCTCCGTTAACGAAACCTATAAATATTTAGGTATGTCACAGGCATTAGGCATCAACGATGCTGACATGAAACAGTCGTTGCGTGAGCGTTTCTTGGGGCGCCTCTCAAAAGTCCTTAAAAGTCTTTTGTCTGGCGGAAACAAGGTTCGCGCATACAATGGATGGGTCATGCCGCTACTGATGTATTCCTTTGGCATACTTAAATGGACTCAAACTGAACTGGATGCCCTGGATAGAAAAGTTCGTACATTGCTAACAGCACACCGCATGCATCACCCACGTTCATCGACCATGAGATTGTATATCCCGCGGAAGTGCGGTGGTCGTGGCTTCTTAAATGCTAAGACATTGCATAACCGCGAGATATGCAATCTTAGGGAGTATTTTCTCCAAGTCGATATTGGGTCTCATAGAGATGTAGTTGCTGTTGACAATGGACTGACTCCTCTATTTTTAGCAAAAGAAAACTGGCGCAAACCTGTAGTACTTAGTACTTCCGACCGCAACACTGTGTGGCAAAGCAAGGAGTTACATGGCAGATTCTACCGGGCTCTCCATGGGCCCGACGTAGATTTATTAGCCTCAGTATCCTGGCTCCGTTTCGGTGATCTTTTTGGCGAAACCGAAGGTTTTGTCTGTGCAATTATGGATGAGGTTGTGATGACGAATAACTACCGAAAGTATATCCTAAGGGATGGCGCAGTGGATATTTGTCGAGCGTGCCATCGTCCGGGTGAATCCCTTAGGCATATAATCTCCGGTTGTTCTCGTCTCGCAAACGGCGAGTATTTGCATAGACATAACCAAGTGGCCAGGATAATACACCAACAACTTGCTCTGAAACATAGTCTTATGGCATCCGAGGTGCCGTACTACAGGTATGCACCAGAACAGGTCCTTGAAAATAGCCATGCCACATTGTATTGGGATCGATCTATCATTACAGACAGGACTATTGTAGCTAATAAGCCTGATATTGTATTGATAGATCGACACGAACGCCGCGCAATAATTGTTGATGTCACTGTTCCCCGTGACGACAACCTTGTGAAAGCTGAAAAAGATAAAGAAAACAAATATCTTGATTTAGCTCACGAGATTGTTGACATGTGGGACATTGATTCAGCAATTATTGTTCCGATAGTCATATCTGCCCATGGTCTGATAGCCAAGAGCCTCGATAAACACCTTAAGAGGCTTGCGTTAGGTGGATGGATCGGGAGTCAGATGCAGAAGGCAGTACTTCTGGACACGGCCCGTATAGAGAGAAGGTTCCTGTCTCTGGATCCTTAACCATCGGTAGCCGGGACCCTGATCTTGCTACCGTTGGGGAACTGCATTTTTGTATTTTTAAATGTTATATTTTTTAGTGTTATACATTGTAAAAATTTAATGTTTAGAAATATAATTTTGTAAGTATTTAAAATGTAATAAAGGGAATAATAATAATAAAACACTTTATTGCAAAAAGAAAACACATAACAAAAAGAAGACACTACAAAAGAAGTACACAAAAGGCGGCCTTATTGCTACGTAGCAATTTCTTCCAGGCAACCTTGAGTGGAAAAATAATAATCGTCTGAGGACATAAAGGGGAAGGGGGAGTGGGTGCAATTTGAAGAACATTATAATATATTATATAGATATAATTAAAAAGAAATAGGAATAAAGTAAAGAAAATTTAATGATAATATGAGTAAGAGAGGAAATAAGATAGGTATTAAGAATAAGATAGGAAATGCGTTCGGACTTGATCACTAAAAGATTTAAGAGATGGAGCCTTCCTGATACCTTCTGGAAGAGCATTCCATAGTCGAACAGCATGCATAGAGAAAGAATAGGAGAGGAAATCTGTGGAATGGGGTGGAAAAACAAGAGTAAGATTTGAGGAGGAGCGTAAGGTACATTGGGTGGAGGAGGTGTGATATCGGAAACATTCTTTAAGGTAGTGAGGAGTGGTTGGGTGGAAGAGGATGCAATAGAGAAGCGTAAGAGCATGAAAGTCCCTGCGCCGGCGAATTGGAAGCCAATTTAGCTTTGAGCGGAAGTGCGACACGTGGTCAAATTTACGGAGATTGAAGATGAAACGGATACACATATTCTGCAGACGCTCCAGTTTGTTGAGCAAAACCTCCGAAAGATCCGTGTAACAGACATCAGCGTAGTCTATGATAGAAAGGAGAAGAGACTGGGCAAGAGTAATTTTGGTTTTAGTGGGTAGAAAGTTTCGTAAACGGTTTAATGAGCTGTATGCAGCAAATACTTTTTTTCTAAGAGCATCGACCTAAAGAATCCATGAAAAACAATCATCAAAAATTACGCCAAGGTTTCGAACAGATTTAGCTAAAGGAACGACAGTGCCATCGAAAGTGATAGGAGGTAACTGCCCAAAATCAATCCTCGAGACGTAATATGGACTACCAATAATGATTGCCTGAGTCTTAGAAGGGTTTACAGTAAGCCCAAAAGACTTACTCCAATTGGTAATAGCAGCGAGATCGATATTGGTAGCCGCTATTGCACTAGGGAGTTCAGAGAGAGGTGCCTGAGTATAAATTTGTAAATCGTCTGCATAAAGGTGGTGGGAGCTTGAAAGTGAATGTGTGATGGAGTTGATAAATACAGAGAAAAGCAGAGGAGATAAGACACCTCCCTGGGGAACTCCTGCATCGATGTTACACAATGCAGATAAAGAATCACCAACGCAGATGCGCTGCTGTCGTCCGATCAGGTAACTTCTAAACCAATCAGTTGCAGCTGGAGATATGTTAAGAGATTGCAACACGCCAAGGAGTAGGTCAAAATCAACAGAATTGAAGGCATTACTGAAGTCTAGTAACGTCAACAATGTAAGTTGACGCTTTTCCATTCCCCGGCGTATGTCCTCCGTTATCTTAACCAATGCCGTGGATGTGCTATGGCCCTTGCGGAAACCAGATTGAAAAGGATTGAGGAGGTTATTTCTATGGAGATAGGCAGTCAGCTGGCCGAAAACTAGTTTTTCTAGGACTTTGGATAGGAAAGGGAGGACGGAAATAGGGCGATATTCGGAATAAATGGTGGGATTTCGTTTTTTGGGTACTGGAACGACATTCGCGTTTTTCCAAGAAGCAGGAAAAACACCAGTAGATATAGAAGTGTTGAGTATTTTGGTGACAACGGGAGTAAGGATATCAATAATAGGAAGGATCATTTTGCGACTAATAGAATCAGCACCCACAGCATTGGATTTGATAGAGAGTACAGATCTCTTAACATCACATTCCACAAAATGATTGAAAGTAAAGGAAAAATCAGGAGTTGGTAGAGAGTAGTGCTAATTATGGCATATCAGTTAACGCACCTAAATGTCAATCTTTAATTGCTGGTAGGGTAGTTCTCGACAGCTGTCATGCGTAAACTGGAATAGTTTCTACAATTTGGTATTTAACGGCGTGATAATATCCTACTCACAACAAATGAAGGACTTGGGTTTGACTATATCGATGCCTGCCTCTCTTGGAAAGATCATATCGAACAAGCATGTCTCAGAGCCACTAATGCACTTAGATCTCTCTATAGGTTTAAGTTCTTTCTGCCTTCCAGTATCAAGATTGCTCCAATACAGACGGTTGTCTTACCTATAATTGTCTACGCTGATGTCTGTAGTACCAACCTCAAAAGAAAAAAACAATCTCAGTAAGTTGGATCGTTTCCTTAAAAACTGTATTCGTTTCATATATCGATTACGTAAATACGATATCTGTCAACACCGTCAGCAGCTCAATTGGCTCCCTATTCGCGAGCGTAGGAACGTTAGAGTTGTCTGCATGCTCTTCAATATTCTATTAGATCCACTTACCCCCAGATTAATTGAAATCCAGATTTCAGTTTCTGGGCGACTCTAATGAACGTAGCCTTCGCTCTAGTGACAACTTTCTCCTGAAAACACCATCCCACTCTTGTGGCTTCGTCTCCCAATCATTTTCTTTTTCGCCTGTACAACTTTGGAACGATTTGCCCTTAAAATATCCGCAGTGCCCCAAGTAAGTGCGTGTTCAAGAAAATGGTCCACGAACATTACTCGAGCTGATTACACTTATCATGATAGATCTGTACTGACTTTATGTGTTATTTATTTATAGTTGTATGTATATGTAATATGTGTATGTATAAATTATATATCATGTTATTGCTACTTTAGTATGTATACCTTTTAATACTCATAATTATTTATAAGCATTTACAAATTTTCATTTGTTATTTAATTTTAGTATTTTTTCTTGCATTTAATTAGTTCCTTCTGTTTTCTTTTAACTGTAATTTTTTTTATTGCTGCTGTTCATTTTCTTCCTGACACCCTTTCCAGTTGACTGGAAGAGAATGCATATCAGCATTGAGTCCGCCATTTGTTATATATTTTGCAATAAAGATTAAATAAATAAATATGCACGATTTTGATGAAACTAGGTATTTGGTAGTATTTTGACAAGAAAACAGCAACTTTTCCATACAGTAGGCCCTTGAAGTTGAGCGATACCGACACCTGTATAGGTATTAACGTTAGTACGGAAGGGTTGTCTTAAAATGTGAAGGTAGATGTTTTAGGACCCCGAAGGTATTGTGGAAAAAAAAATCGGGGCAGGAAGTCTCAAAATTTATTATTTTACATGCTTATATTTAATTTTAATTCGTCAATTTTAACATTGCGTTTCTTATTTCTTGTCAAAATAGCACCAAAAACCGAGTTTCATCAAAATCGTCCCACAAACAAAAAAGTTGGCCGCCAACTTGGATTTTTTAGAATTTTAACATTACGTTGCTGTTTTCTGGTCAAAATTGTACCAAAAACCGAGTTTCATTAAAATTGGTTCAAAAACTTAAAAGTTGGCCGCCATTTTGGATTTTTAATATTTTTAACATCGCGTTGCTGTTCTCTTGACAAATTGTACCAGAAACCGAGTTACATTAGAATCACCCCACTAACAAAAAGTTGGCCGCCATTTTGGATTTTTCAAAAATTTTATCATTGCGTTGCAGTTTTCTTGTCAAAATAGTACCAAAAACTGAGTTTCATCAAAATCGGCCAACAAACAAAAAAGTTGGCCGCCATCTTAGATTTCTAATATTTTTATCATTGCGTTGCTGTTTTCTTGTCAAAATAGTACCAGAATCCGAGTTTCATCGAAAACGGCCAAGAAACAAAAAAGTTGGCCGCCATCTTGGATTTTTAATTATTTTAACATTGTGTTGCTGTTTTCTTGTCAAAATAGTACCAAAAACTGAGTTTCATCATAATCGGCCGATAAACAAAAAAATTGGCCGCCATCTTGGATTTTTCAAAAATTTTATCATTGCGTTGCAGTTTTCTTGTCAAAATAGTACTAAAAACCAAGTTTCATCAAAATCGGCCCACAAACAAAAAAGTTGGCCGCCATCATATTATTCCCATAGGATAACGTCTCGTTCTCGTGCAGTCCACGCGGTCGAAACCGCGGGCGGAAGGCTAGTCACAATATAAACCTGTGAACTTCGCCATATTTATATACCTTTTTAGTAAGTTAGTCAAGCAAGATGTATAAAATGTAACTCCTTTTTTTCGGCGAAGTAAGACTTACGCGTGACAACCCTTACAGTATTACAACTGTCTGGACATCGGCGGCATTTTCGCCAATGTCAAACGCGATGACTGACTGTATGTAGTAAGTAGACTGGTAGTAGTGAAATCATTTCGCACCGTTCTATGAATGAAGCCTTCTCTCTGTAATAAATACGTAGTAGGTTTTATAGGTACCTACATAAATTTTACCTTTCTGCATTCCTCTATGTTTATTATTGTGCCAAATCTAATTATTTCTTTGCTTTATCAACAAATGAGTGTGAAGTTTCTAACGCCAAAATTTAAAAATTACTTGTAATTAAACCATCTGTTTCTCATAAAAAGGTTAGGAATCAGCGTACTTATATCAGACGGCTCCTGGCCTAAAATTCTTAGAACAGAAATGAAATCGATCGAAAGCGCAATTAAAGTGACTCTTAATAACACCAGCTCTTAAGTTCAAACTCGTTTGCAACAGTGTAGCGCACGGAACGGCAACGCCGCACTTAGCTGCGTCCAAGACCATTATTTTGAATTTTTTGGCGGGAAAACAGTTTTTTGCCTATAATTTTGAAACTAAGAGGCCCAGAGATTTGAAATCATGCCTCGTGTTTGCACCAACTATAAGGTTTTTTTTGATATATAATACGAAACTCTTACTTATACAGTTACAGAGATTCACCATGTGTCAGCCCGTGTTACGTGTCACCAGCTTACACATACTTATCGGTTCGTAGCTCCAAAACTATTTTACCTAAAGATTTGATAAATTTGGTTCTAATTGCATCAATTTTGCAGCAACTTTTGAGGTATAACACATCATCGTACCTTATATAATTACGAAGATACAGATGTGCAAGCCAGAGACACGGTACTTCAGCTCGCACACACTTTTATGATCGTAGTTTCAACAGTATTAGAGTGTGACGGTTAGTTTTTCTGGTTCTCATTGCACCAATTGTGCATTAACTTTTGGACTATAGTCTAAAACCCTAACCTCACTGGTTTGCCTTAACGGCATGTGTAAGCTGGTGACACATTTCTCCAGCTAACACACAAAAAACAACTCATAGTAACGAACTTGTGGTTGCACTAAAATTATTACTGACACGTTTGATTGCACCAACTTTGCATCAAAATAGAGCATGCTTAGAATTTCTCTATGTCTTATGAGGAAGCTGATGACCCACACATGTGAGCGGTACACAATGCGAGTAGAATCACAAGCTTTTTGGTTATTTTAACTAATGTTAAATCTTTGTGAGGGATCCAATTTGAAATATAATCCAAAACTATTTGTGGATCCCAGGTAAACGAGTATTTGGGCGTAGCCGGCCTTAACTTGAAAACACCTTTTAACAAGCGTTTAATTTGTTCCTCTGAACCAAAATCATTTCCGAAAAGTAAACTTAGTGCCGATCGGTGACTATTTAGGGTTCCGTATGCAGCACCGTTATGAAACTGCTCAGTTAAGAATATTAAAACTGAATGTAAGGAAGTAATATAAGGGTCTACATTAATATTAATACAAAAGTGCCACCATAACTTATACGTCACATTGTATTGGGACAAAGTATTTTTAGATAGAGAGGCCATCATTATATCTAAAGCCGCGTGCGGGACCCCACGCTTGGAGAATGCCGTCCGGAGAGCGGCGCTACACCCAGGGTAAGATGGGACAGGTGCTGTTCCCTGAAAGGAAAATTAAATACGTTCATATCGGGATTCAGGAATAATATGTCCGATGTTATCAAAGATTTCAACAATGGGAACCATGGTTGGGATGGCCAATACGGAAAAACTAAGATACCTTTAGCTTTCTCGTTTGAAATTTTTTGCAGACATTTTAATAATAATTAAAAAGGTGGAAAGGCATAAAAGAAAGTGTCCCATGGGACTGTAAAAGCGTCTATGGTAAGAGCGTCTGGGTCTGGTTTTCACGAAATATACCTACGACATTTAGCGTTGGTGCGAGATGCGAACAAATCTATATGTGGCTTACCAAACTTATTAACTATAATTCTGAACGCTTTATCGTTCAAAGACCACTCTATATCAGGATTAATCTTTCTAGATTCTTCATCTGCTTCTTTGTTATCCTTTGTATTGATGTAAGAAGCGGTTAACCAAATATTTCGACTCTCACACCATTGCCAAATGTCGCGTGTCAAATTATTTAAATGGGGGTATTGTATACCACCCATGCGGTTTACATAACTTAAAGCAGTTGTGTTATCAACGCGTAAAAGAATTGTACAGTTTGATCTATCTTTGGCGAAACATTTTAGTCCAAAAAATACAGCTTTAAGTTCCAAATAATTTATGTGGTGTTTCATTTCGGTTATTGTCCATCTTCCGTTTACCCGTTTACCACTACAATAGGCACCCCATCCAGTCATTGATGCATCAGTGAATATTTCCATATCGTATGTGACAGGCTTAACGGGACTAACTGATTTTGAAACGTTTGAAGCCCACCATTGTAAGTCTGGTAAAATTTCAGCAGATGGCCTGAATTTAGCGTCATAGTTATTAAATCTTTTAACAATAAGAAATTTTTGTCTTTCGAGTCGCTTGGTGTACAACCAACCGTATCTTACGGCTGGACAAGCAGCAGTTAAGGTGCCAATAAAGTGTGCAAACTCCCTTATTGTACAATAAGGTAAACTTAGATACTTTTTTGCAAGAAGGGCAATGACTTTTCGTTTTTCATGGGGTAAAGACATGGTCATTTCGATGGAGTTGTAGATAAAACCTAGAAATTTACGTTCTCTACTAGGTATCAATACACTTTTTTCAAAGTTTATGATGAACCCAAGACACTTTAATAATTTTAAAGTTTCTTTGACATTAAAAAGGCAATCTTCGAATGTAGACCCCAGGCACAGAATATCATCCAAATATATAACAGATAGAAATCCGCGACCCCTGAGATGTGTAATGACTTCTTTCATAATTTTAGTGAAAGTTCGGGGTGCGGAAGACAAGCCATAGGGCATAGCATTAAATTCATACAATATAATATCACCATGCTCATCGTCCTCAAATTGAAATCTCAATAATTTTCGCTGTGAATGATTAATTGGGACCAAAAGATATGACTCTTTAAGATCTATAGTAGCCATATAACAATTTTCTTCGATCATTTTCGATGCTGTTCTAAAATCCTCCATTTTGAAATGGTTTTTCGCAACGAATTTATTGAAGGGTTTCAAATTGAGTATGAATCTTTTATCACCGTTAGATTTTGGGGTCAAAAATATACTAGAAATAAATTGGTTTTTATGAGGTTTGCATTCTGAGATTGCTCCTAAATTTAAAAGATGTTGAATGGCAGACTTCATTTCCTGTTTTTCACTTTTTGAAAACTTATTAGTAGGTACCACGTTTTGAGTGACCTTTTGTGAAAGTTGTATGGTGTAACCAATACGGATCCATTCTAATATTAACTTATTATTAGTAATAGCCTGCCAGCAATAATGAAAGTGCTGCAATCTGCCAGCATGTACCTGAGTTATTGTTTGGTCGCACGTGGGCGACCCCTGGAGGTCGCAGGATGAGGGCGCGTCTGGGACGCGGCGGGTGGAGGCCGGCGATAGTATGGCGCGCTCGTCGCCGCTGTGAAGCCCGTTGCTGTCCGCCCCCCCCTGCTCGACGTCGCGTAGCGAGGAGGGCCCATCCAGTTTCCCTGGTACTGGGACCTCGACGTAGATGGAGTTGGTTTTGGAGTGGCTGGCTTGAATGATGCAGTAGGCTTCTTAATTTGGTTACTCTGCTTCTCGATAGCCTTGGAGGCCTTAATTTTTTCGGCTAAATTACTTCCGAAGAGGGTTTCGTCTCGTTCTTGGTTTTGTATAAGTGACAAAAAAGATTTTTCAAGACGTGGTGTAATAAGCTTGGTTCTTATTTGTGTCTCAACAAAATGTAAATCCGTTAAGATCCTGCATCCATCTGTGAGTATCTTGATAGCTTGCAGTTTATCATCTCCTAGGAGTAGCAAAGTAATCGCTTTACTAATAGCAGCGATGCCCTGTCCAAGCTGATCTTGTTTCGTCAAGATGTTCTTGTCACGGTTCCGAATTATATCTATAACGGCCGCCGAAATCTCGGGATTTAAAGTTGGGGCTTTGAGAAGCCTACAATTTTCCGGAATTAAATATTCCTTGAGGAGTTTCTCCTTCGCTTCTTTCGCTAGGCCCTTTTTTAAAATGGGAAGCCATCGCTGAGCAACAGACTGATGGATATTTTCTCCAAAGCCAGGTTGTTCCTCTGCAGCATCTCCTAGAGCGAGGAGAAGATCCGCATCTAGTTCACAAACGTCTACTGGCGGGTCGGAGGCCGGAGCCTCAGGCGGTGGCGCCTCAGTATGTCCTTGCGAGTTTTCGCTGTTCGGTGTATCGGTGATATTCACCACTTCATTTTGTGACGTTCCGACTTCTACAAAAAGATAAGGAAATATTGTATAAAAATTGACATACTTAACTACATTTTTTTTTTTGTTGATTTTATTTGATTAACATTATTAAATATTATTGTTGAATGGTATAACTTATAACATTTTCATGTTGCATAAAAATGCATAAATATCGTTATTACGTTATTCTATTACCAACCTCTGACACAACACGCTAGACTTTAGTCTAACTTAAGGATGTTTAGGTTGGGTATAAATACCTACTTAAATTTTCAGTTAATTGATTGAAAAAAAGAATTATTAGAAGTCTCTCATATTATAACTCTTCATATTATAATCATAAAGCACTAATTAAATATAACTTTAAATAAGATTAATGAAAAAACGAAATTATTCGAGCATTTTTATAACATATTGTATGCTACCCTCGCGCTGAATTATGTTTCAACTTAAGAGGCGTTAATTCATCTTGCTTAGCCTTTGTATAGATGCAAAGTACAAGCTTAAAGATGTAATAGGTGCTCAAATATTAATTGGCATTAATTTATTCGGAACAAAATTATTCTTTACATTACGTGATTTTTTACGTAATTGCTTTGATAAAACTTATCGATGTAATATTCTGTATTTAACACTGCATTTGAATCACTATCACTTCAGTGTAAAGTGCGATTTTCAGCTTACCTTGGTTTTCTTCGGAGTCCGACGAAGAAGAAGATGAATACACGATAACCCGGCGTCTATTTATAGACCTATTTTCTAATTTTCTGATTTTACTCTTATAGTATGCTAATTTATCTGCCTTACGCTTAGGCATGATGAATTCTAAAGCTTAAACTGAAAGTAGGTGAACGATAATCTATTTTTAGAATATTCGATGTGCTGGTTGCCGCGCACGAAAAAAGAATGAGGCTTCATCGGGCCGTCCCGACCACGTAGGTTCGTTGGGTAGTTAGAAAACAAATTGTGTCGAAGTACCTTCTCTAAAAATGTGCGTAATGTTGCCTGTAGGATAAAAGGACTACTCGTGTGATTATATCTGAAGAATGAAGTGAGTGAAATATAATTGACTTAAAGTTCCCAAAAACGTATGAAGTTCATACCCATAAAGTTACGCGGTAGCCCGCAGCTCCGATTGCGCCAGACAGATGGCTCGGTAGCGGACTGCGAAGCGGAGCTCTGCATTTTGCTTTTTACTACTTATGTTCTCCGATTTCTCCGTCAATAATGGGCCAATTTAAAAATATTTTTTTTTTGTTTAGAAGAGTCACCAATTTATTATCATGTACGGTTGTTAATTATACTGTTAAAACAGTATTAAAGTGTAAAAACACTATACTTTTTAATTATATAACAAAAATAGTGTATAATTCTGATTTGAAAATAAATTACACTAAATATTTCTAAAATCGGTTCAGTATTTTTTGAGTTTATCTATTACAAACAAACAAAGTGTATTTATAGTATTAGTATAGATATAAATTGCATCTCCTATTCATTCATCATCATCTTATCATCAACATATTTTTTTTGGATTTAATATGTTCAAGTAAGAACAGAAATCGTTTTCAAAATTAGAAGAAAACATAATGCAGATGTTAGCTCGGCAACGACTCGATTGACACCAATACAAAGGTACTTTGTGATTGACACTGATCAAAAATTTCATCAGAACGCGCTGCGCCACACTAATAAAGTGTGCACACCCGGGTCGACGCTGCGCTGCGCTGAGCCAGAGAAATGTGTTTCTAGCTTTTTTCAAGATTCAAAATTCAAATTTGTTTATTCAATTTAGATTGTTATTTACAATACTTGTGAACGTCATAGAAGCTACGCCATCGGTTCGCAAACCCTACAGCGGGAGGCCTTGGAGAAGAACCGGCAAGAAACTCCAAGGGTCGTTTTTTTCTCCCTGTTTTATTTCATACAGAGTCGTCAAATTGAAAAATGACCTTAACATGGTATGACTAAGGTCAGTTTCCATCACAATTACACAATGGGTTATGATAAATACAGTTAAATATAGGCGAACTAATGGTCCTCCTACTGGGATTTATTGGGTCTATTGGTCCTTGCCAACATATAGCTATAATTTATTTTGAAGATCGTAATTTCTGATGTGAAGCCATAGCAGTCCAGCCAAACTATGAGAGATATAAAAATACCGTTTTAAGGAAAATTGTTAAACGTGATGAGCACTTTCTATTGACGTACAAAGTTTGAAGGTCTGATACACCTGATGTGGAACCCTAGCAGCCAGATTAAACTATATGAGATACAATCATAGCGTCTTAAGAAAAGTTGTTTAACGTCATGGACATTTTCTATTGACGGAAAAATATCGAAGGTCTGGTACTCCTGATTTGGAACCCTTGCAGCCCAGCTTAACTATAAGAGATACAAATACAGCATCTTAAGAGAAGTTGTTCAGCGTGATAAGTATTTTCTTTTGACATAAAATAGGTATATACTTATATTATATATGTGAAAGTGTGTTTGTTTGTATGTCCGTCTTTCACGTCAAAACGGAGCAACGGATCGACCTGGTTTTTTAGTATGTGGAAAGTTTAGGAGCTAGAGAGTCCCATAGGCTAATTTTATCCCGGAAAAATATCACATTCCCTCGGAAAAACGTCGTGTAGTACACGCGGCAAAACCGCGGGCGGAAGGCTATGTGATATAATTTTTTTATGTGTTAATACGTAGGTACTGTTTATGTAATATACACGGTATTTTTTTATCACCCCGGATATTTTTAGGGATTATTTTACTCATGAAAACAAACAACTTTTATTATCGGACCAACACTGAAATCGCGAAAAAATATCAGCTGTTCCATACATTTTGATTAAATATTTTTGCACTTTTGTATGGATTAGCCTTTTTTTGCGATTTTAGTGTTGGTCCCATATTAAAAATTGTTTGTTTTCATGAGCAGAATAATCCTTTTAATTTTACCCGGGGTGATAAAAAAATTACCGTGTTTAAGTAAATAAATAAAATAATTCATACTTATTATAAAACTGTATGCGATTCTATTCAGGGGGCTACCGGCTAAAAATTATGGGTATGGACATGGGCTTCATTTGACATTTGAAGCCCATATATGCCCTTAAAAGCACAAAATATGGACATCAAATGTCAAATGAAGCCCATGTCCATATCCATATTTTTTTGCCGGTACAGGGGCTGTATACATTTAAAAGAAATAGAAAAAAATTCCACCAAGGGTCTTCTTAAACGGAACAGATACCAAAATATAGTTTTTGAATTTTTTGTCTGTCTGTCTGTTGTCCACGTTTCAGGCAAAAACTACTGAACGGATTTTGATGAAACTTTTTTTGTTATATAGCTATTAGTTGTCGCCAACTTATAGGTAGGCTATAATATATTTAGAAGATCGAATCGAAATAGCCGATGTGGAACCATAGCAGTCCAGCCAAACTATGAGAGATATAAAAATACCGTCTTATGGAAAATTGTTAAATGTGATGAGCATTTTCTATTGACGTACAAAGTTTGAAGGTCTTGGTACACATGCCTGGCTAGCATTACCATCATTATATCACGCGATATGATATAGCACGTCTTGCTGTCTTGCTTCCACCTTAGTGGGGTAGGTAAGCAAGACAGCATGACGTGGCTGGCCGTCCAGCAGATCAGCTGGCAGGCCAGCTGATGTCGAACCCTAGCAGCCAGATTAAACTATATGAGATAGCATCTTAAGAGAAGTTGTTCAGCGTGATAAGTTCTTTCTTTTGACATTGTTTGTATATCCGTCTTTCACGTCAAAACGGAGCAACGGATCGGCGTGTTTTTTTAGTATGTGGATATTTTAGGAGCTAGAGAGTGACAAAGACTAATTGATATCCCGGGAAAATATAACTTTCCCTCGAGATAACGTCGTGTAGTACTGGCGGGCGAAACCGCGGGCGGAAGGCTACGTGAAATATTTTTTTAATGTGTCAATATGTATCATAGCGCTAAACTAATATATATAAAATAAATACACAAAAAAACGAAAAACCTTAAAGCCGAAAGTCACTATTCCACGCGAACGAAGTCGGTAGCCTGGTCGCCGGTCGGAAGCCGGTAGCCCCCCAGGGGGGCTACCGGCTAAGAAATATGGATATGGGTATGGGCTTCAACTGTCATTTGCATTCCTTATTTTGATAGATTTTTGCTGCTTTGTTCTGTTGAACGTTGCAAGCTAGCTATCGTTATACCCGACGTCACAAAACAAGGAACTGATAGCGGCTATTATTTTTATAAAATTGACTTAAAGTTCCGAAAAACGTATGAAGTTCATACTCTGAGTACTGAATCATATGGAGATGGCATATTGTTCTATATGAACTATCGGTTATACAAATATGAGCTAAATCGACATTGTACTCATAAACCTGTAGCCATCTTGTTCTATCTTACCTCCAATACTTCATGTAAAAAGAGACAGCAATATATTTCTTCGACCTATTTTTTGGCAACATTAAAACGTGACGTCATCGTGATGCATGATTGAAGCCGGTCGCCATTTAGGTTAGCTTGCTACATATTAGTAATCTGTGATTTAGGTTTCTCAGTATGTGTGTGAGCTGTCAACGCCAGTTGTATTTGCAGCGTTTTGTGATAAAAGTCTTTTAATTTGAGACTTTCATGTGAATAAAAGGTATTAATAAGTGAGAGAAAGCAACAAGGAACATGTCTAATTGCAGTGTGGTAGTTTGTGGCATCAAAAATTGTGAAAATCGCCCAAACATTACATTACACCGGTACGTACTATTTATTTTGCAAAAACACCAAAACAATACAATAAATGCCTTGTGTTTTGGTTTTCCTGTGAATAGTTTACTTAGAATTCATACCAAATGTAGCTTACTACTTATTTTGGTGAGTTTTGTTGGTGTATTTCAAGAAAATATAAATCTGTTTGTTTTGCGCTAGAGTTGCCCTTATAGCATTTTTCTTATCGAATTATCGATGTTTTCAAATTTCAAGTGTAAATTGAGTGTATTAATTTGAAACTGTTTTTATTGTTTCAGGTTGCCTAAAAATAACAAAAAACGAAAAATATGGCTGGATACAATGCGAAAGGAAAATTAAAAGACTCGTACGAAAACTATTTTTATGTGCTCTTTTAATTTTGAAGAACAGTTTCAAACGTCAACGACAGTTTAAGTTTTGAAAAAGACGTTATTTAGGCCACTGGCAAAATCGAAATTATAGTGCGACAACGTTTTCTGTACCGGTTGCCAAAAACTGGATACTTATATATAACATGTTTTTGTAATGTCATTTTGCTGTAAAGTTGTTGTCCAACTTACATTCATTCTAGCACATTAAAAGTAAGTATATTTTTTTACCACTAGATGTCGCTTCGCTATATTCTAAATATATAAAAAAAATATGCTTGCTAGGAAATATCTCGATTCAAACTGTTTATTATTTTATTACTTAATAATGCTTGTTTTTTTGAGACATTTCTTTTTTTCTATGGTAGGTAGGTACCTAGTAGGTATTCTCCTTTGTGATTTATATTGTAATGTGTGTTATGAAAAAAAAACAATCCTTGTTGTATAACATAATAAGTTTTTACAATATGGAGCTTTTTGTTTTATTTTATTACCTTTTTTTACTTAAACTGGTTCTCGCGACCTTTGATCTAGAATTCTGTGGAGGTCTCGCATGTGTATAGTCGCGTGACTCGGAAAACATAAAAAAATTGATCATAAAATTGCAGTTTCTAAGTAAAGGCGAGTATAGCCGCCAAGTGGGGCGCCCTCAATCTAATTTATTGCTCGCTAAGTATTAATGTATCTACAATCGTACAGATAGAAGCTAAGGTCGTGTAGTTTATTTACAAACTATAACCTCAGTAAAATATAGTAGGTTGGTCTTTTATCTACTACTACTGCAACATGAACTATATTTTACTAAGGTTAGTTTGTAAATAAACTACAGGACCTTATTTTTAATCTGTATCTGCGTTTGAATTTTTGATACATTATGTACTTAACAAGCAATAAATTTAATAATAACATGCGGATCCTCGCGGTTTTACCCGCATAGTACTCGTTCCCATGGGAATATCACGATAAAATATAGCTTATGTCACTCGGAAAGAATGTAGCTTTCTATCTAATGGTCAAAGAAATTTCTAAATTAGTCCAGTAGTTTTGGAACATATTAAATTCAAACAACAACCAATCAAATCTTTCCTGTTTACGATATTACTATAGATGAGGAAGCACTTGGCGGCTCTTCTCGCCTTGAAGCCCCCAGTACAGGATGGCCACTCATGTTCGTCGACCATGATGGGTCATCATGTACATGGGCGGTTTGCGTTGCTCGCAGGCGGCAATCACACGCAAACTCCCACACCAGGGGCTTTAAGCCCCCAGTACAGGATGGTCGATCAAGTTGGCCGACCATGTTGGCCATCGTGTACAGGGCCGGTTTGCTCGCAGACGGCAATCACACGCAAACCGGCCCTGTACACGATGGCCCATCATGGTCGGTCAACATGATCGGCCATCCTGTACTGGGGGCTTTACAGTTGTTGCGTATCACGCGCGCGGTCGGGCCAATGATTGTGTACATGCACAAACACATACACATTGTGTCATTGTCATAAAGAACTTAATTATGTGCAAATGTAGGTATAATTTGCACATTATTAAGTTTTATTATTCTAAAAAACTAGGTATATAATTATACACTATGATTCCGTTTTAAATTATTGAGGTGATTACGAAACTGCTTTTATAAAATATAGGGTGATATAGGTAGGTAGTTACAAAAATACTTGTATCTATAACTTCATCAATAAATATATCGATGTACATATAGGGCAGCACTACGGAAAGGCGCCATTTTGGTTTCTCGGTATGTGTGCATGTGTGTGTGTCTATGCTTCAATTTTTCGTAGGTATGCCATCTCCATAGGATTCAGTACTCAGAGAGTTCATACCCATAAAGTTACGCGGTAGCCCCCCTGCTCCTCTCGTAATAACGCGGATAGTTTGATTATACATTGCCTTCCATACAACATGGGTCTATCTTTGGATTTCCAAATCCAAATGGACGTCGTCCGCGGCTGACTGTCAATAGCAATATATATATAGCAAAACTTCGAGCAACGCGGGTCTTCCGTCCCGGAAGGGAGTAGCCTTAGCGAGTTTACTCTATTCAAATAGTTCTGGCGTTTTTTGGGGGGGGAAATGTGCACACAAGTGCAATTTTGTATACTTACATACAAAAACAATTCTGTAAAGACGACACTAACACATAAAAAATGAAACAATACAGCGACAATTTCGTGTACGGATGAGTCAAAATTCACTCACACATTGCCTCTTTTTGAACATAAATAGGGCTGACTGGACTCTACTGTCGATGCAGCAATATCGATAAATTTCAATTTCGAAAGAAGGACTAAAGGTAATAAACTGAAACATTTTACATAATTATTAAATATTATGTTTATTTATCGGTTAAACAATTATAACTTAACTAGTGGATCTTCGTGGTTTTACCTGCGTGGTACCCGTTTCCGTTGGAGTGTCGGGATAAAATATAGTCTACTAGCTGTGCCCGCGACTTCGTTCGCGTGGAATAGTAACTTTCGGCAGCATTTTTCATTTTTTTAGCTAAAAAGGTTTTCGTTTTTTTGTGTATTTATTTTATATATATTAGTTTAGCGCTATGATACATATTAACACATTAAAAAAATATTTCACATAGCCTTCCGCCCGCGGTTTCGCCCGCCTGTACTACACGTACACGACGTTATCTCGAGGGAAAGTTATATTTTCCCGGGATATCAATTAGTCTTTGTCACTCTCTAGCTCCTAAAATATCCACATACTAAAAAAACACGCCGATCCGTTGCTCCGTTTTGACGTGAAAGACGGATATACAAACAATACAAACAGTATGTCAAAAGAAAGAACTTATCACGCTGAACAACTTCTCTTAAGATGCTATCACATATAGTTTAACCTGGCTGCTAGAGTTCCACATCAGCTAGCCTAGCATGAACGGCTTTTATCATGCGATATGATATAGCACGTCATGCTGTCTTGCTTACCTACCCCACTAAGGTGGAAGCAAGACAGCAAGACGTGCTATATCATATCGCGTGATATAATGATGGTAATGCTAGCCAGGCAGGTATACCAAGACCTTCAAACTTTGTACGTCAATAGAAAATGCTCATCACATTTAACAATTTTCCATAAGACGGTATTTTTATATCTCTCATAGTTTGGCTGGACTGCTATGGTTCCACATCGGCCATTTCGATCTTCTAAATAAATTATAGCCTACCTATAAGTTGGCGACAACTAATAGCTATATAACAAAAAAAGTTTCATTAAAATCCGTTCAGTAGTTTTTGCCTGAAACGTGGACAACAGACAGACAGACAAAAAATTCAAAAACTATATTTTTGGTATGTGTTCCGTTTGAGAAGACCCTTGGTGGTATTTTTTTCTATTTCTTTTCAATGTATACAGCCCCTGTACCGTCAAAAAATATGGATATGGACATGGGCTTCATTTGACATTTGATGCCCATATTTTGTGCTTTTAAGGGCATAATATGGGCTTCAAATGTCAAATGAAGCCCATGTCTATACACATAATTTTTAGCCGGTAGCCCCCTGAATAGAATCGCATACAGTTTTATAATAAGTATGAATTATTTTAATTATTTACTTTTGATGAAAGTTTTTTTTTATACAGCTATTGGTCCTTGCCAACATATAGCTATAATTTATTTTAAAGATCGCAATTTCTGATGTGGAACCATAGCAGTCCAGCCAAACTATGAGAGATATAATAATACCGCTTTTTTCTGCTCATGAAAACAAACAATTTTTATTATGGGACCAACACTAAAATCGCAAAAAAAAACAGCTATTCCATACAAAAGTGCAAAAATATTGAATCAAAATGTATGGAACAGCTGATATTTTTTCGCGATTTCAGTGTTGGTCCGATAATAAAAGTTGTTTGTTTTCATGAGTAAAATAATCCCTAAAAATATCCGGGGTGATAAAAAAATACCGTGTATATTACATAAACAGTACCTACTACCTAAAAATTTATATCACACAGCCTTCCGCCCGCGGTTTTGCCGCGTGTACTACACGACGTTTTTCCGAGGGAATGTGATATTTTTCCGGGATAAAATTAGCCTATGGGACTCTCTAGCTCCTAAACTATCCACATACTAAAAAAACAGGTCGATCCGTTGCTCCGTTTTGATGTAAAAGACGGACATACAAACAAACACACTTTTACATTTATAATATTAGTATATATTGTATGTCAAAAGAAAATACTTATCACGCTGAACAACTTCTCTTAAGATGCTGTATTTGTATCTCTTATAGTTAAGCTGGGCTGCAACGGTTCCAAATCAGGAGTACCAGACCTTCGATATTTTTCCGTCAATAGAAAATGTCCATGACGTAAAACAACTTTTCTTAACCCTACAGTGCATGATTTTTTTTTTCGGCTTCAAAAAAATATTTTATTTAGAAAATGTGATACTATATCTCGGAAAAATATTTAAAAAAATCGAAACTCAATAGAAACATACTTATGTAAGTTTTTCCGTATGGCCCACATATGGCACATCATGCAATGTAATGTAAATGTGTACTATGTATTACGAACAGGTACGAATAAAAGAAACTCGTAATAATTAAACTTTATTCATGAAAATAATATGTTTTATAATAACTAATCTAGCCGTTAGTTTTGGAACCTTAAGATTAAAGTATCTGTACTTATAAAAATAGGCACTTTTAGTGAAAAAATATGAACTTTTAGAGAAAAATAGTTTTTTTTTGTGAAAAGTAGTTACCTAAATAGAAAAAAACATAACAAAAATAAAACTATTTGTGGAATAACAGAAAAAAGATTTTTGTCCTTGTTGAAACAGAGTGCCTGGTTACATTTCTAGCAAATTGCATACAATTAGATTTGCCCTTACAAGCAGGTTACTTACATGGCTTCCTAGCGTTAGACCAAATAGGAAAGTGTGCAATTCCATCGAACCTGACATCTTTAGGAGGTACATCGAGTTTTGGTATTCTCTTCATGCTTTCATCAAGCATGTCAAATACAAATGAGGATGGTCTTCCTCTTTCCTTATCATTGACGGTCCACACAAACACAGAGCTTTGGCCACCTCCAGTCAAAATTCTCGTAACTTGTTCCAACTTGTCAACACCAGTAAATGTGGTATCAGGTGGCTGAAAGCCCATGTTTCTCCTAATGTATTCTCTCTTCTTAGGTTTTGGCCTGGCAGGCCTGACTGGCTGTGGGGAAGGTGGAATGAAACTGGGAGTAGGTACTGCTTGAGGTCGTGATGCTACTTGGCTGGATCTAGGATTTGCTTGCCTGGAAGTACTAGGTTGTGGTGTAAAATAGGCTGTGTTAGAAGTACTGCTTGTCAGCTGAGTCACTAACATACTACTGTTTGACCTTGGAGAAGGTATGCTCCTTTTTTCATCGAAGAAAAATCCTGTAGTTCTTTGAGGCACGTCTCCACTTCGTTCATCACCAAATCCTGGATTCTTATCAAGTTGTCATCGCTGTCCTCATCAGACAGTTCCAGGTCATCTTCACTGCCAGAAGGTATTTGAAGAAAGTGTTGAATATCATAAGAATTCAAACATTTCCTTCGGCGCATCTGCAAGCAATACATATATATTGAGGACACTCATTGCATGATGTGCCATATCTGTCACATACAAAAATGTTGTATTTTTATGTACTATTTATTTATGAAATTATAAAATAACAAGTAAAATAACAAATAGAAACATAAACTTACCTCTACTAATTATTTCGTGTACAAACTTTTGAAATTTACCAGGTTTTTTGTTTTTTTTATACGCCACTTGTTGACCACTTTCAAAATACCGTCGGTTTTGAACAAAAGGTAAACAAATACTTATTTAGAGAAATCTAACCAAAAATTTTGGTATTAAATTTGATTAACCAATCCTTCATAATTAGTTTACTTTTTACTAGATGACGCTACTTCATTCGAGTATTGAAATATAGAGGTTTTTTTGGTATGTGCCACATGTGGGGCACTATGCGCTGTAGGGTTAAGACGCTATGTTTGTATCTCATATAGTTTAATCTGGCTGCTAGGGTTCGACATCAGGTGTACCAGACCTTCAAACTTTGTACGTCAATAGAAAGTGCTCATCACGTTTAACAATTTTTCCTTAAAACGGTATTTTTATATCTCTCATAGTTTGGCTGGACTGCTATGGTTCCACATCAGAAATTGCGATCTTCAAAATAAATTTTAGCTATATGTTGGCAAGGACCAATAGCTGTATAACAAAAAAACTTTCATCAAAATCCGTTCCGTAAACTTTTTTGCCGACGTCATCACACGAAAAAATTCATCCCCTGTTTTTACCCTCTTTAGGGTAGTTTTTTTACAAACTTTGTATGTCGTATTTATTTATCTAATCAAAAGCCTATAAAATAATTTTGAAGCTTCTAGCTTTAAAAATGACGTAATTTCCATACAAACTTTCATCCCCTATTGCAACCCCTTACAGCCCTTTATTCACATAAAAAAGTAGCCAATGTCCTTTCTCAGGCTCTAGACTATCTCTGTACCAATTTTATTCAAATCGGTTCCGTAGTTTAGGCGTGATTGTGTAACACACAGACAGACAGATTCGCATTTTCGCATTTATAATATAAGTAAGGATCATCCATAATGACTGGTACGAATCGACATCGTTACATTACCGGGGCGGCCGGGGCAAAAAAATCTCTAAGGATTTTTTTTAGTTAGAAGATAGGTAGGTAGGTATTTACAAACAAGTCCCTTATAAATACAGATCAAGTAACAACATATTAATTAATTTAATGGAAGTGCATGATAGAATGTGAGTGTATGAATGGTTTTTACAGTGAGAAATTTACACTAGGTTGGTTTCGGTTCCATACTAATACTAACATCCGTCGTATCTAACAAAGTCTTAATTCCATAAGTTTTAGAATTAAGGCATCAGTTACGTAGAGAAATCTTTTATAATAGAAGATGTTTCTCATGAAACCAACCAAGATTAGTGCAGGCTTATTTAAATATGCCAGTCACAACCCGCTGGCTTTTGGTGATCATGTTTAGTGTTTATGTGTGTGATGAATGTCATGTGTAAATGTTTGTGTAAAGTGTCTTCAAAATTTACAAGTTTAGTAGCCTTAATAAATGGCTAGAAAAATAAGACTTTAATCTCGTTAGAGACTATAAAGTAAGTAGGTACTTGTTTAAAGTACTAAAATAAGTAAGTGTTATTAACTTACGCGTAAGTATTTAGATAAATAAGTAATATTATGGTTTAAAATTAAATATGTTGCAGTAGGCAACTTATTATAATAATCGTAAATACGATTTAGTATTGTAATTAAATTAAAAAAAATTGTAATTATCTTATATGTATGTACAAAATTATGTATTGATAAAGTAGTTGATGGATCGGCCGAAGGGATGGAGGTGTATATAAAAACAGTACCTATATAAATCATAAGACTAAGTGTGCATGTCACTTAAAGTAATAATAAATAACAAATTAAAGTAGTTAAACAAATAAAATTTCTAATTAAAGAGTAGGGTAATTACCTTAACTTAGGAATGGGTTTAATGTCTTTGACATGCCAACGACCTAAAGGTTTATTGGACATGTCCGATAAGTCATAAATAAGAGGTGAAACTTTATTTGATATTTTACATTTAATAAATTTAGGTGCTAATTTTGCCGAAAAATATTTATGAGATGAACTAATGGGGTAGTTCCGTTTCCAGATAATATCACCTTGGTTAAATTCTAACTGTTGGTGTTGCTTATTATAATAATGAGCATTAGTTTGGTGACATTTATAAAGACGAGCTTGAACTTCTGCAAATATTGGGCTAAGTAAACCAATGTTCTCAAAATATTTATCTTTAGGTGCTAGAATAGAATCTTCAGTTGTGTCGGCGTTGTAAATGGAACCGCATGTGGCAAGTTCACGACCAAACACTAGATAGGATGGCGTGAATTGGGTCTTTTCATTTACGGCAGAATTAATTGCAAACTGAATTTTATTGAGGTGAATATCCCATGTTCTATGATCGTCATCGACAAATGAAGCGATTGCGGTAATTATGGTTTTATTGTAGCGTTCTACTGTATTTACTTGTGGGCAATAGCGTGGAGTATAGTGTACCTTGGGTATATTGTAAAATTTAAATAAGTCTGTAAGTTCATTGCTTATCATTTGTGGGCCATTGTCCAAAATAATTGTTTCAGGAATACCATATGTCATAAAAACTAGATTTTCAAGAATATGTTTTATGACTGAAGATGTAGCACGTTTAATCGGATATAATAAACAATATTTGGAAAAACAACAAGTAGCTAGCTACTAAAATAAATCTATTAAGTTTGCGAGATAATGGTAATGGTCCAATTAAATCAATTGATAAACATTGAAAAGGACGTGAACAATGTTTAGGTTTACCCATCAAACCAATTGTATGCTGGTTTTGATGTTTGTACGCAAGGCAAGTTTCACATTTGGATATATATGTTGCTATGTCTTTATACATGCCAGGCCAAAAGTAGCTATTTTTAATGCGGTGATATGTTTTAAAAGTACCGAAATGAGCTGTTGTAAGTGTAGAATGGTTTTCCGTAATGACGGAATCCCGTAGTTCCAAAGGAACAACTAATTTCCGAGAAAATTCAGAATGATATGGAGTATTAGATCGTGTATATTTATATAAGTTATTATTTTTAACAGAATAATCAGGGGTAGAAGATGGATTAGTTTTGCATTTTGATAAGATGGTATTATACCAATCGTCATTGGAATTGGACATATTAATATTAATGGCGTTAATGGGTTTAATACGAGATAGGGTATCGGGTACAAGATGTTCTTTACCTTTTTTATGTTATATATCAAAATTAAACATGGATAAACGAATACTCCATCTGGCTAATCGACCTGTGGGATTATCGAGACGTAAAAACCATTGAAGGGCAGAATGGTCTGTGTAGATAGTAAATTTCTAGCCGTTATCCACATAACAACGCCAATGTTCTAGAGCAGTTATGACACTTAATAATTCACGTTCAGTAATTGAATAATTCCTTTGAGTTTGAGTAAGGGATTTACTCATGTAAGCAATAGGTTTTTCTATGCCATCAAATTCTTGTGTTAGCATTGCTCCCAACCCGTACGCTGATGCATCACAATGAACAGCAAAAGGTTTTGAAAAGTCAGGGCAAGTTAAAATGGGAGTAGAAACTAAAGCTCGTTTAATTGAATTGAATGCATCATTTGCTTCAGAAGTCCATTTAAAAGGAGGTGCTTTTTTGCTGGTTGAAGTTAACTTTGTGAGAGGGGCAGCCAAAGTGCTGAGATTTGGTATAAAGCGACGGTACCAGCTCGCTGTACCAAGAAACTTTTTTACTTCTTTACTAGATTTAGGTGGTTGTATTTCTAGAATTGCTTTTATTTTGTCGGGGTCGGTAGGTATGTAAACCTTTGTCGTTAACTACATAGCCTAAATATTTAAGTTCGCTCCGAAAGAACGCGCATTTTGGGAAATTGATAGTGATGTTAGCTGATTTTAATTTATTGAAAACTTTATTTAGTTGGGTAATATGATCGTCAAATGTTTTACTTACGATTATTATGTCATCTAAGTAACAGAAGACAGAGCTGTCAACGTCATTACTGTCAATGTTACAAAGAAGATTATCTATAAATCTTTGCTGAGTGGCGGGTGCATTAGTGAGACCAAAAGGCATAACTTTAAATTGATATGTTCCGCGACCCGGAACGTGAAAAGAAGTCTTGGGACGATCTTCGACACAAAGGGGAATCTCCCAAAAAGATTTCGCAATGTCAATAGATGACAAGTATTTAGCATCTTTAAGATTATCAATAATATCGGAAATAAAAGGTAATTTATATGCGTCTTTTCTGGTAATATCATTTAGTTTACGGCTGTCCACACAGAAACGCCAAGTACCATCTTTTTTAGGGGTAATAATAATGGGGTTAAGCCAAGGGCTCTCACAAGGCTCAATCACATCTAGTTTTAGCATATTATCTACTTCTTCGCGAAGAGCTTTTTGTTTCACAGGAGATAAACGATAGCACCGTTGACGTATAGGAGGATGATCACCGGTGTCAATGTGATGTCAGCTAAATGAGTTTTTCCAAGAGGTAAAGTTTCCGTAGAAATGTTTTTAAGATTTTGAATGATAGTATCGGTTATAACGCGCTCGGTTTCCGAAAGATTGTTATAATTGTTCAATTTAATATCAGTAGTATTGATTAAGAAAGTTGGAGCGTTTGAGGATTTATGAATAGTAATTTTGGAAAGAATCTGGGGAGCTAAGTTAAAATTCTTCCAAAAGTCAATGCCTAGTATAAATGATTCTGAGATGCTAGGTATAATGTGAGCAATAGTATTACTAAATTGATTACTATATATAGTAGGTAAGTTAATATACCCAATGGAACGTATGGGTTGACCATTTGCAACCGTACCGTGTATAATAGTGTCGTGTTCTATCTTAAAACCATGTTGGAGTAATAATTTATGCGAGTTATTGCCCAAAATAGTTATTGCGCTACCACTATCTAATAGTCCGGCTAATAATAAACCGTTGACGTTAATATTAATGTAGGGACGTTCAGTATCAGTAGTATTTGTAAAGAGGAGCGTAGAAATTTTATAAGATTTAAAAAATATTTTAATAGTATTTAGCCAGTTGTCCCAATCTGACTTGTCGAAATTCGATTCCCCGCCGGAGAGCCAGTGCGACGGGACGTCCTCGTCGGCCAGCGGTACACTAGCCGGAACGTCGGAAGTCACCGCCCAGTATTTAATTTGTAGATAATAGATGAATAAAAAGATGATGTTTATAGGGACTTGACTTTTTATTGTAAAGGTAGTAATAAAGAAACGTATAGGAAGAATAGGAACTGTAACAACAAGATAAAAAATACATGAATAACAAAAAGTAGGTAGGTAAGTAGGTAGTAGTGGGTATGATGATGAAAACTTACCCCTTTCCAAGGGTCAAGGGTTCCACTTATTTAAAACTATAATTAAACAACTCAAACTGATATAAAAAACTGGTAATGCTCCGAGAGCTCTGTACGGCTTGGTGATTTTAGTAGAACTGAATCAAAAATGATGAACAGGACACGTGAAACGAAGATTTTGAATTTGAATTGAAAGAACAGGATATGATTCGATAAAATTAATGGCCAGTATGTAGAACTAGATGGAGTTTCCAGCCATCATGGAGTTTTTAACCATCCATAATGACTGGTACGAATCGACATCGTTACAAGCTTACATGACACCCGCAGGTTATACCCGTCCCTCTCACTCTCCGGGCATGCGGCATCGATTGAAAGAGACGGGTATAACCTGCAAGTGACATGTTGGCTCGACCGAGTTATACGGGCGAGCGGATCTGTTGTTGCTGAACAAATCCAACAACTACAACAAATAAAATATGCGAATTTGGTATTTAAATGTAATTAAATAGCAATAATACGATAAAAATATACTTACTTGTGAAATGTTACACCATCTTTTTGTTAACTTGATGTTCCAGGCTTTTTTTCTACAGCAAAAAAGTGAGCTATTCGGCATTTTTAATACTGCGGCGTTCACTTGCGCGACTGGATTCGGTCTAGGAAGAAATCTGAGTGCAACTAGTTTTTATAAACGCCAATGCCCATTTGGGCTAGTACTTTGACAGAGGGGAAATGCTTCATATGCCTACTCCCTTCCGAGACGGAAGGCCCGCGTTGCTCGAAGGGGCAAAACCCACTGATCTCTATAGGTCAGTGGGCAAAACCACAGCCGTCTCTATCGTCTTCTACAAGCCATGCTATGATACGGAACGGCAACATTGCTGTGAACCACAGCCTTCTCTATTGTGAACCGGTTTACTCCTCTGAGTACTAAATCTTCTACTAAATCCTATGGAGGTGGCATACCTACGAAAAAGTGAGGTGTTACTGTGTAACTAAGTCACAATGTAAGAAAATCTTAGAATTCAATTTTAAACTTCTTCTAATTGTCGTATTAATCGGTCCAGCCGTTTCAGAGATTAGCCGGAACAATCAGACAGACAGACAAAAATTGTAAAATATGTCATTTTGCTATATGTACCATATATTTAATCATATGCACGTAGTAAAAAGCGGTTATTTAATGTTACAAACATAGGTACAGCCGGCCAAGAAAGTGGTCTACCAGTTTTGACAATAGTTCCCGTGTCAACAAAATATCGTAAAGGCGAATCTTTAAAATTGTTTGTTAACTGAGAAAACTGACATGAAATCATAGAGCAAACACACAATGTTATTTTCGCCTTAGTGGCCTATGCCTTAGATCATAATTTGCAACAACAAACAACCCTCACAGTTTTTCATAAACTTCAGAACTAAGGAGGTTTTTTAAAGTAGAAAACTCTTTCACTGGAAAAGAACATATATCACTGACAATTTAATGTCACAGGTATTTTCCTAAACTCCATAAACTAAAGTAAAATTTATTCATTATTTTACTACAATGCCTTGAAATTTATCCATAGCAGAGAGCTCAAATAATCGCACTTCACAATGATGGATTCAATATTAGTGAGATTTCTAGAGAATAAAATGTGTCTTATGGTTCAGAGATGATGGAACCGCAACTAAAGAACAGCAGAAGCACTGCAAGGGCACTGCAATGAGGTATGCGAGGAAACCCGTGAGTCTGACATCTGCTCGAGGCTGGTGGGCTCAATGAGGGACCGACTCCGAGAAGTCATAGAGGCAGACGGCGGCTACACAAGATTTAAACATTTAATTTTTTTTAAGTGACTTATTCCATGTGAAAAATAATATTTTTAACAACCAAATTAGCATTTTCACTACCGCTTCTTGTCCTGTCCTTTTCTAATCGTGGATATCATTGGGGGAGGCCTACGTTTAGCAGTGGACATCCGTTTATGCAAGGTGTTAAACCAGGCGACTAAAAATTACTAGGTTGAGCGACAAAGGGCTGTAGCCGCAGGCTACAACGAATAACGAACACCAAACATTTATT
The DNA here is from genome assembly GCA_949710035.1 of Crambus lathoniellus. Lineage (NCBI taxonomy): Eukaryota > Metazoa > Arthropoda > Insecta > Lepidoptera > Crambidae > Crambus > Crambus lathoniellus. The sequence continues at coordinate 15,776,852 of OX453317.1, read as the reverse complement.
TATTTCATGACGAAATATGTCGTAGCGAAACCGCCGCTCGAATAACGCAACAAGCGGATTTCACGTAACCACGGCTCTGAAAAGAGCTCTTATGTGAAACACATCTTCGTTCTTCACAAACACCGCAGCGAGTCAAGTTCGTCACCGTCACCGGAGCCCTGAGATGTCGTCGCGCACCGTGCCTCTTCGCAGCGTCCGTCGCCCCGCGCCTTCTCGCCGTAATGTGCAGAGCGCGGCCGATCCCCGCGGTTTTGTCAGCGCGCGCCTCGTCCCGCACGCGCGCCCCCGCATCGCGTGACCTCTGACCTCTCGCTCTCACGCGCGCCTCCCACTCCGCGCGCCGCGTGAACTCTGACCTCTCGCTCCCAATGTCGTGCCTCTCGCTCCGCGTGCGAGAGAGCGCGACAACTTGTATCTCTTTTTATGTGTAAATTTGTAAAATAACTAGTAACTATTTCAATACCCATGTTTGTAAATATAATTAAGCCTTTTTTGTAAATAAATATTCATTCACTCATCGTTACTTCTACAACCAACTTGGACTTTCATTCTGCAAGCAACAACCTTTGGAGTCAGCCTACCACCACTGCCCAAGCCTGCCAAAGTGGTGACCCCTGAAGAAGAACAAGCAACCTGCACAGAAGCTCAAGCAACCTGCCTGAAGAAAATTCTCAAGCCATGACGGACGAACCCAACACCAAGCCAACATCAAGCGCGACCCCTGCACCAGAGATGGCCAGCATAGCGCTACAGATGCGCGTCCCACCGTTTTGGCGCGACAGACCCAGACTGTGGTTTATCACATTCGAAGCCGCAACCCACGATCTGAAGAAAGGCCAAGCACAGCTCGCTCAGCTAGTCATCGCGCAGCTCCAGAAACAAGACATCGAACAAATAAGCGACCTGCTGTACAACCCGCCCGCTGAAAATTATTACGACGCGCTGAAGAATCGACTTATATCGGTCTACGAAGAATCGGAAGGACGCCAGTTCCAGAAACTTCTCTCTGACATGGAGTTGGGAGATCAGCGCCCGTCACAGCTGTTACGCCGCATGCGCGATCTCGCCAGAGAAAAAGTCCCAGAATCCACGCTCCGACTGATGTGGATGAACCACCTGCCAGCACACGTCCGTTCTGTCCTCGTAGTAAGCGACACGATTAGCAAGACCGCCGCGCTCGACGAACTAGCGCTCCTCGCTGACAAAATGCTCGAACAAACCCAAGAAGTGAACGCCGTGTCTCTACAGCCAAGCCCGCCGCCGTCGTCACAGCAATCGCAACCGCAATCGCAAGACACACATTTACTTATTGAAGAAATACGCAGATTATCATTAGAAATCGCCGAACTACGTTCCAGACCGCCGTATCGACACTCAAACTCGCCCTACGGCCGGCGACCGCAGCGTTCTCACTCTAACGCACGTTCGCCGTCTCACGCCTACGCACGCTCGCCGTCTCGCTCGCGCAACTACCTACCACCAAGCCGAGCAACCGCCGCATACCTACTGCTTCTATCATCATCGTTTTGGTCGGAGGGCAAGAAAATGCGAAACACCGTGTACTTTTAGCGACGCACCACAGCCATTCAAGAAAAACGAAGAACAATCGTTAAACTAGACCGAACGTTAGATGAGGCGGAATCCAACGTTCCCGGCAAGTCGTACCGTCTTTTTGTATCGGATAAGAAAACAAGACTGCAATTTTTGATCGACACCGGCGCTAACATATCAGTCATACCAAGAAAACGCGGACAACAAATGAAGCCCCTGCCGTTCAACCTGTACGCTGCCAACAACACCACAATTAACACCTACGGAGAAAAAACACTCGAACTAAATCTCGACCTACGAAGACCATACAAATGGAAATTCATCATCGCCGACGTCAGCAAGCCCATCATTGGAGCCGATTTCCTCTGCCACCACGAACTCCTCGTCGACGTGAAGAACAGGAAACTGATTGATAACATCACCAAACTGTCAATCCCCACTCCCGGCTGTTACACCAACATACCCACCGTCCGCAGCATCGACCTAGAACAGAATTACCACAACATACTAAGCGAATTCCCCGGAACCACTCGTCTAACCTCCATGAAGCTGTCGCCCAAACATCGAGTTGAGCACCACATTGAGACCAGCGGCCCACCACTACACTGCCGCGCTCGACCCATACCACCACACCGATATGAAGCAGTAAAACAAGAATTTCAATCCATGATGGAACAAGGCCTATGCAGACCAAGCAAAAGCCCATGGTCCAGCCCACTTCATATCGTGCCGAAGAAGAATGGAGACCTCAGAGTCTGTGGTGACTACCGCCGACTCAACACCATAACCAAGCCAGACCGTTACCCAATCCCAAGAATAAAAGACTTCACGTACCAGCTCTCCGGGAAAACTATCTTCAGCACAATAGACCTGAACCGCGCGTACCAACAAATACCTAACAAAGAAGCCGACATCGAGAAGACAGCCATCATAACCCCGTTCGGGTTATACGAATTTCCTCGTATGTGCCCAGGACTCAAGAACGCAGGTCAAACGTTCCAACGTTTCATCCATGAAGTACTAAGAGGCCTAGATTTCGTCTATCCCTTCATTGATGACCTGATTTTAGCATCAGAGTCTGAAGAACAACATGAAGAACATTTACGCATCGTACTACAACGACTCGAAGACGCAGGCATCACTATCAACCCGTCAAAATGTGTTTTTGGCAAGAAAACCGTCAAATTCCTTGGTTACGAAGTTTCATCATCAGGCATCGTTCCACCACAAGAAAAAGTCACAGCCATCACCGAATACCCAAGACCAAAAACAATTCAACAATTACGAACATTCCTCGGCATGATAAACTACTATCGAGAACATATACCGAACGCCGCATCAATTCAAGCACCGCTCCATCAGTACCTACATAACTCAAAAAAACGCGACAAGACTGAAATCCAATGGTCGGAAGAAGCAATACAAGCATTCGAAAACTCCAAACAATGCCTACAAAACGCAGCGCTACTCGCACACCCGCATAGCTCCGTCCCGCTCGCACTATTTACCGACGCATCGAACACATGTGCGGGCGCCGTCCTACAACAATACGTGAACAACGTTTGGCAACCACTCGGATACTACTCGAAGAAATTCTCCGACGCACAACAAAAGTATAGTACCTACGATAGGGAATTACTTTCGATCTACATGTCTATGAAGCACTTCAGAAAAATGTTCGAAGGAAGACAGCTGATAGTATTTACCGACCACAAGCCATTGACCTACGCGCTACAAAAAGTCACATCAGACAGCGAAACCCCACGTCGCACGCGTCAACTTTTATTCATCGCCGAGTTTACTACAGACCTACGCCATATAAGCGGGAAAAACAACTTAGTCGCCGACGCTCTCAGCCGCATAGAAACTATATCGTGCCCGGAAATAATTACCTACACCGATATAGCCAACGCGCAAGAAAGAGACAGCACCATTCCACAACTAGTCACTCAGAAGTCGACCAACATCTCAATCAAGAAAATAATTATTCCCGACACCGATCTCGAAGTATACTGCGAAACATCTACGCCCTACGCACGACCGTACATACCTACAGAATTACGAAGACAAGTTTTAAACTTCATTCACAACGTTAGTCATCCCGGAACGCGAACCACGCGCAAGCTCGTCGCACGAAAATACTTTTGGCCTTCAATGAACACGGACATCGGCAAATGGACAAAAGCTTGTATTCCTTGCCAGAAAAGCAAAATACAACGCCACACAGTCTCGCCCATCTCATCGTTCCCGTCAGCTGACCGCTTTCAACACATACACGTTGACATCGTTGGTCCGCTCACCACTGCGGAAAACGGCCTACGCTACGTAGTAACCATGATCGATCGAGCGACCCGATGGCCCGAAGCAGTACCTACCGACGACATATCAGCTGATACAGTCGCAAAAGTCGTCTATCAACACTGGATAGCACGCTTCGGATGCCCCGCGACCCTAACAAGCGATCAAGGTCGTCAGTTCGAAAGTCAGCTGTTTACCAACCTTATGAAGCTAATGGGAATAGAGAAAACTCGAACAACGCCGTACCACCCGCAAGCAAACGGCATTGTCGAACGTTGGCACCGCTCACTGAAGAATGCTTTGCGCGCAAGACTCATCGCCGCCACAACAACATGGCCAGACGAACTGCCAACCGTGCTACTGGGACTCCGAGCAGCCTTACGCACAGACACATCCGTCAGTGCAGCCGAACTTACCTACGGTTACCATCTGCGACTCCCAGGCGAATTTTTCAACGCAAGCACAAACATACCTACCTACGATTATACCTACGTTGAAAAACTACGCGAGTCCATTCAAGCACTCAAGCCGACCGAAGCAGCCGTCCACCACAGCAACAATAAACGCATGTTCGTGCACAAGGACTTAAGTACATGCACACATGCGTTTATCAGAACAGATGCAGTTAGAAAACCACTTCAGTCACCGTATGAAGGACCCTACCAAATCGTGGATCGCAACGAGAAAATGTTCAAGATCAAATTACCGCACAGAGAAACATGCATATCCATCGACCGGGTAAAGCCCGCATACATGTTACAAGAGCAAGATACCTTACCACCTCAGCTGTTACCTGTTCAACCGTTACCTTCACAACCTGTACCAACCTGCAGCAAGACGACTCAACCAGCAGATAAGCGAACCACATCTGGCCGAGCCGTCAAGCTACCTGTACGCTTCGCTTGAAGGGGAGCACTGTAGCCGCAGGCTACAACGAATAACGAACACCAAACATTTATTTATTTCATGACGAAATATGTCGTAGCGAAACCGCCGCTCGAATAACGCAACAAGCGGATTTCACGTAACCACGGCTCTGAAAAGAGCTCTTATGTGAAACACATCTTCGTTCTTCACAAACACCGCAGCGAGTCAAGTTCGTCACCGTCACCGGAGCCCTGAGATGTCGTCGCGCACCGTGCCTCTTCGCAGCGTCCGTCGCCCCGCGCCTTCTCGCCGTAATGTGCAGAGCGCGTTTTTTTTTTTTTTTTTTTTGCGTCGAACGACCGACCGTTTCCTATTGAAACAATCGCTCATCCGGCAACCTTCCGGACTACGGGGGAAGGAGGCAGTGAATCCTCATGGATACCATTACAGCCGGCTGTAATGGTTATGTCGGACTCTTACCGACTAAACACTGCCTGAAAACAGCTGTTACCTGGATGGGTATTTCAGCTTATCGAAGGCGACCACGCCCCTAGGAGGGGCGTGGCGCAGGGCGTCACTCACCTAAGTGAAGTGCGCACTGAAAATGACCGACATCCTGAAGGGCTGACCGGCCATATATGAATTTAATACGACTGACGCCCAAAGTGGGCGTGGCCGGGAATGAAGTGAAATTAATTCGACTGATTCCCGGAAGGGGTAATCGCCGACTGAGAGGACTGGGGCTGACCTGAGGGGTCCTGAGGAATTACTGGGGGATGACCAGAAGGGTCCTGGGACGGGAGGGCATCTGCGGCTTCCTGAGCCTCCAGTAGGCGGGTCAGGTCGGCCGTGAGTGGGTTGGGCGGGTCATTTAGGACGGATTTTGGTTTACGGGAGAGTGGGTTTGAGGAGACAGGTACGTCGTACGTCGCTGCGGATTGGATAAGGGGGTTCGAATGGCTCTCTGCAGATTCAAAGAATCGCTCGGAAGCCTTTCGGAAGTGTTGTTGGAGGGTGGGTAATTGAAGGTCCCTATGCAAATCTGCGTTACGGACATAATATGGGGCGTTGGCCGCGCGGCGGCAAAACAAGTTTTGGACTACTTGTAACTTATGAATTGTATTCGGACTGGCGTGGGCAAATACGACCGATGCGTATGACAACACCGGCCGTATGCAAACTTTGTAGAGCGTGCGCTTGTGTCGTAGCGACATTTTGCTATGTCGGCCTACCATCGGATTGAGCCTACCTAAGTAGAAACGGGCGTTGCGTGTCACTCTTTTGACGTGAGGCTCGAAAGTGAGTCTCTGATCTAAAGTGACACCGAGGTACTTTGCCGACTTTTGCCAGGGAATGGATTTGCCTAACAAAGTCGGGGGGCGGGCCTTGGGCGGAAGATTATGGCGCTTGGCGTCAAAGTAAACCGCGGAGGACTTTTCCGGGTTAACTTCGATGCGCCATTTACGAAACCATTCGCCAAGTTTGTTTATTGAGGCTTGTAGCCTCGGGAGGATAGTACTAAAGGCTCTACCGCGTCTATATAGGGCCGTGTCATCGGCGAATAAGGACAGTTCGACTTCGTTAGTCGGGACGGGGATATCGTTAGTATAGGCAGGGGGGTGTCACTCCGCAGTTTAGGTATGTTCGCCGGCCAGCCTGTCGGACAGGCCACATGCGTATGGATGGCAGTAGCAGTAGCACGCAGTAGGATGCCGCTCGGCTCGCACGCTTCACGTTTCGCGCAGTTTCGCGCGTAAAACGATCGATCATTTCTGTGATTTTTGTGCATCAAACCGAACAATGACTTCCAAACGTTATTATAATCCATATAAAAGATACTGTTGTGTTTACGGGTGCCTAAACAGGAGAAAGAACTTTGAATCGATCTTGTCATTTTTTAATATTCCGAAAGATATTGAAAATCGTGTTTTGGTTTGTAGTTTAATCTATTCTATAATTACAATCTTAAAAAAAACATTAAATTTTAGCAATTTTTTTTCGTAAGTTTTCAGTTTAGGTGGCTCAGTTTTGGTGGTTTTGGTAGAGAAACTTGCGCAACAAAAACTAATTATGCTACCAAAACTTAAAATCACAACACAAAGTAGGTACATATAAAAGCATACGTTATATTATCTTTCTAATATTTTAAAGTTAATTAAAGTTTTGTTTGGAACGATCATTTTGTCATTCTTTTTTGATTCTTTAATTTGTACGAATGTTATATTTTGATGTGCGATTTACGAAACTGCAGACTGATAATAAATAGTAATTCTTATTTAGAACCACATTCAACTTTAACTTTTATGGTGAATGGCTGCGTCTCGTTTTTCGTGACGATTCTGCCAATGTCCGAGTAAAGAACCACTTTATATTTTATTTGAATTAACATTTCTTCATTATTTATATTTTTTATACAGATAGTATAAAGTTTTAAGTTTTTGGTGGGCAAATTTCAGTTTTGGTGGCAACCTAATATTTTGGTGCTCATATTTCATTAATTATTGTTAAAATTCTTGGCGAAATATGAAAATATGTAATATTGTGAATAGATATTTAGTATTATTCGTATATATATATATTTCTTCTTAAAATTTACAAAAAACAAATTGCAACCAAAACAAAAAAAATGCAATGTTGATATTCACCCATATCTGTTTTTTATTTCATTCGAAGTACCTACCTAGTTACTTACATTTCTCTACTTTAGGTAAAGTAAAATACCTTAATATCCTGCTGCCAGCTCTTACACTCGTATCTATAGTCAAGTCAAGTAATGTCTTGAGTAAAAGTATTTATTTATAATTATCGTTTTCATACAATAAACAAGAATTTAAATGAAATAAGACCTTTCAAAAGTAAGAATACTTGGCCAAGTTACTTTTGAAAGTTCTTATTTCATTTAAATTTCTGTTTATTGTATAAAAACGACAATTCTAAATAACGAGTTTTACTTAAGATATTACTTGACTTGACTTTAGATACGAGGGTTAGACTACAATAATTGTTATTGTTGCAAAAACAATTTAATGAACAGACATGATTTTCTTTTGCAAATACAAAAAAACTAAATTAAAGCTTATGTTATGTTATGACCAAATCAGTTCACTGCTCCTGAACAATTGTAAAATTATTTTGTAATAAAAATAAACGCATTTCTTTTCCTTACATATCTGTTTTTTATTTCATTCGAAGTACCTAGGTACCTAGTTACTTACCTTTCCTTACTATAAAGTAAAATACCAAAATATCATTCTGCCAGCTCTTACACTCGTATCTAGTGAAGTCAAGTAGGTAATGTCTTGAGTAAAAGTCGTTATTTTAAATTATCGTTTTTATACAATAAACAAGAATTTAAATGAAATAAGAACTATAGGATAAATGTGATAGTAAAAAACCACGAGCTAGCTTTCAGCTACTTATAGGGCTTTCAAGCCTTTCAAGGACAAATGTGATAGTAAAAAACCACGAGCTAGCTTTCAGCTACTTATAGGGCTCGTGGTTTTTTACTAACACATTTTTCCTATAAGTAGGGCAGGCGTACCGGTTTTGGCCACTTTAAGGATTTTTTCACTTTTAACCGCTTGGTGGTATTTTAGAGAAAATTTATAATGTAGAGTTATAGATAATTTATCGACCTTTAAGGGAACAATCTACAAAGTAAAAAAAAACAATAGTTTTTTTTATTTAGAACAAATTCTGTGGAGGGGGCCAAATACACCGTTTGCATTGGTTTTGGCCACTTTCATAAAATTACTATATTTATAAGTTGACTTTATGCTTAATTGATGTCTTATTAGAGTTCTGGTCTAAAACACTACATGAAATAGTATTTCAATCACAGCTAGCTCCTTACTACAATTTTACCTTTATCACTTGATTAAAAGAAAATTAGCGGATTGAGGCTAGTGTAGGCTAGTGCTTACACTAGCCTCAATCCGCTAATTTTCTAGTACGTTAGCTAACAAAAGTGAGTTGTGAGTCTTTTAAAATAAATGAACTTTATGATAGGTTGGAAACTTTCTACTAATGCCAAAGTAGCCAAAGGTGGCACAATGCTAAAATTTCTAGCCCCACTTTTGGCCACTTATTGTTTCCCAACTTTTTGTAAGAACAGTGAAAAAACAACACTTAATCCATCTAGAAGAAACATATTCTAATATGATATAAAATATTAAATAACCATAAAATAATTGTATTGTAGAAAAAAAATGATTTTACAAAACCTTTACCCTTAACATTTTGCTTAAGAATTTTACAAAATGTTAACTTTGAAACATAACACGTGTTTATTTCTAAAATATCGTACTACATAAAAAAAGCTAAGTGCTGTAATTATTAACTAAAAGTCCAATCTTTTATTCGCCATTAATAAATATAAGCAATAATTATTTAAATTCTATTTATATAACTTTAAAGTGAAAAGTGACCAAAACCGGTACAGTGGCCAAAACCGGTACGCCTGCCCTACTTACAAAATTGCATTGTGAATGCATAAAAATAAGTTAAAATCTCGAAATAAGAACTTTCAAAAGTAAGAATACTTGGCCAAGTTACTGTTGAAAGTTCTTATTTCATTAAAATTTTTGTTTATTGTATTAAAAAGAGAATTCTAAATAACGAGTTTTATTCAAGACAGGACTTGACTATAGATACGAGGGTTAGACTACAATAATTGTTATGGCGGCGGCTGGTGTGGTGGTTTTCTGTGCTTCTCTTATTTCCACCTAGTAATAGTTGCATAATATGTCTGTAGTTATTTAGCCATAAAAATCTTTAATGATTAATAAAAACAATTTAATGAACAGACATGATTTTCTTTTGTCAATACAAGAATCTAAATTAAAGCTAATGTTATGTTATGACATGACCAAATCATTTCACTGCTCCTAAACTATAAACTCGCCACGTGACGCGATCGATCGCCGAGCGGCGATTCCATCACGAGTATAGTCGCTCGCAACCCTAACCAGCGAGCGAACTGTTTGAGACTTTCATAGAAATAGAAACTATCGCGCGTAGATATTGGGTACAGTGTTGCTTGCATGCACGAACTCTAGGTAATTATAACAGTAGGCAAGCGATGACAAAGCGACCGGAATTGAACTTTATTTTCATGCAGAATGATTTATTTTTATTTGTATGAGTTTGCAGAGTGAGCCTTCTGTATACTATTATATATTCTGTGGTATAGGCTATATACAACAGGGGCGCGAGCACAGAGCCCTGCGGGACACCGGCTGTAATAGCCCTGGGAGAAGAGAGAGTACTTTCGTGTCTGAAACGAAAAGTACGATTGGTGAGAAAAGAGTCGACCAACCGGACTAACCGAACTGACAGATTAAGTCTGTACAGTTTCACAATTAGACCGGCGTGCCAAACCTTATCGAAAGCTTTGGCAACGTCGAAAAAGACCGCTACGGTCTTGTTTTTACGCGGATAAAAACCGCCTAGTATGTACTCGACAATGCGATGTACTTGTTGGGGACACGAGTGTTTGGCTCTAAAGCCAAATTGGTGGGGAATGATAATGTTTTGGCCATAAAAATGCTCTTTCAGCCGGGATAAAATGCATTTTTCTAGGAGCTTCGCCATAGCCTTTAGGAGGCTGATGGGGCGATGGCTCGAGGGTTCGTTGAGGGGTTTACCCGGCTTGGGTATGCCTATTACGATAGCTTCTTTCCAGGTGTCCGGAAAGTAGCTGTGTTGAAAACAGGCATTGAAAATGAGAGAGAGAAAAGTTAGTACTTGCAAGGGCAAGTACTTTAGGGCCATGTTTGAGACACCATCGGCTCCGGGGGCCTTTTTGACTTTGAGATCTTTGATGAAATTTTTAATTTCATCAGTGGAGATCGATATTGGGTCAGAGTCAGGTGGTAAGGGGGAGGAATTAAAAGTACCGAGTTCCTCCTCAATTTGCCGGATGTGAGATGGGTCACATGGTTGAGTGCTGACTGAGCATTGAGACGCAATGCTGTCAGCGAAACATTCCGCTTTCTCATCATCCTCAAAGGCTGTAGTGCCATTGGGGCGGAGAAGCGGGGGGGTGTAAGTTACGGCGTCACTACGGAGTGCTCTCGCCACTCTGTAGTACGCTATGTGGGAGGGAGTGACCTCGGCCATAAGGTCATTGAACTGAGCGTTCCTCAGTTCCTTAAGTTCGGATTTAATTTGCCTTTGAAGGCGGTTAGCATGGGATCTATACTCAGGGGTGGGGTATTGGGCTGCCCTTCTAAGAGCACAATTTTTAATCGTAATTAATTTACGGAGGGACGCGGGAATGTTACAGCGAGGTTTCGCTGGAACCTTCTTCACGTTCTCCTCGATCGATTTATGGATTAGTTGGGTAAGAGAACTCACCGCACTGTCTATCTTTTCCGTACTATCGAAATAGCCAGGTCCGATAGCGTACGGCGAGTTTTCGGCGTCCATTGCCGACGAAAGTGACTTTTCAAACCCATCCCAGTTGGTGATGGTTTTGAAAAGTGGTTGGGGGGGGTCGCGGTGCCCTAGGACGAGTCTCACTGGTCTATGGTCTGAGCCTAGGTCGTGAAGTGTTTCGATCGATCTAAGGTCTAGGGTCACGCCTCTGACTAGCGCAAAGTCTAGTACGTCTGGGTCGTGGTCTAGTCGATCGGGATAGTGAGTGGGCTCGTATGGTGAGACTACAGTGAGGTCTAGGGCATTAGTGATTTCTAATAGCCGTCGACCAGACTGGTTTGTTTTGCGGCACGTCCATTCAGTGTTTTTGGAGTTAAAATCCCCAAAGAGGATGACTGACTCGCCTAGGGACAGTAGTGATTGGAAATCGCTTAGAAGCGGTGAAGTTCCTGCCGGTATGTACACTGAGGCTATGATAATGGTGCGGTGACCTGTCATGGCCAGTCTACATACCGTGGCTTCCATATTGGAGAGGGGAGGGGTGGGGATAGGTGAGCAATGAAAGCTCTTCCTATAGTATATGGCTGTCCCGCCTGCGCACGGTTCCCTGGTATTGGGGCGGTCCGCAGGGGGGGGAGGGGGTACCCTATCGTTACGTACTAGAGTGTAAGAGGGGATTGAGAGCCCTTTTCGGGCGTGGGGCTTTAGCAACGTTTCCTGGAGGAGAAGAAGGTCAACGCCCGTTTTACTTACGAAATCCCTTAGTTCGGGAATATGTAATCGTAAGGATCGCGTATTGAAAGTAACAAGCGATAAGCCCTTAGGTTTGGTACGGCCGGCGGCGCCAGCCCTAGAATGTACCGTAAAGGTAGAAGAGCCTAACATATCAATTAAAAAGTTTTACGCAACAACAATTTAATTGATAATTTAGTGACAGTCAATCAATCAGTTATGTTACTAATTGGTTGCCTAGTAGGGAAAAACTATTTTAACGCCTAAGGCTTTTGATTACTTTAAGGCACTGAGCGTGTTGCCTTAGAGTTTGGAATACGTCCCGGTCGGAACGGGCATTGCGTAGCTTATTAGCTATGATAGAGACCTCGTCGAGGTCGATGTTTTCAATGAAATTGGCTACGTACTCAAAGTCGTCCTCAGTGGGTTGCGACTGGGCGTACGTTTGGGAGGGCGGCGCTTGCGAGCGCGAGGGGGCGGGTGCCTGTGGTTTTGAACTAGGGCCGCCCCAGGCCGACTTTGTGGCCGGAGCGGCTGCCCTAGCGCCCGATTTCGGAAGATCGGGGAAGTTTAGGTTGGTAAGAGCAGGAGGGCCTGCCTGCAGAGCGCGGCCGATCCCCGCGGTTTTGTCAGCGCGCGCCTCGTCCCGCACGCGCGCCCCCGCATCGCGTGACCTCTGACCTCTCGCTCTCACGCGCGCCTCCCACTCCGCGCGCCGCGTGAACTCTGACCTCTCGCTCCCAATGTCGTGCCTCTCGCTCCGCGTGCGAGAGAGCGCGACAACTTGTATCTCTTTTTATGTGTAAATTTGTAAAATAACTAGTAACTATTTCAATACCCATGTTTGTAAATATAATTAAGCCTTTTTTGTAAATAAATCCCTCTCCGATCTCCGCGCCGGCCGGTCACGCGCCGCGCTCGCTCCCAGCTACGCCTACGCACTCGACCGCCCGCTCGTGTGAGTACTCTCCGCAACACTAAGCGACTTTCAGCTTTGTGTTCGTCGCAGACTTAAATACTTCAGTGTTTGTATCAAAACACTGAGTGTTTAATTCTGCCCGCGATTGGAGTTGGTGGAAACTTAACGGTGCCAACTAAGCCAACTCGAGCGCCCCCGGTCCGCTCTCTAGGCCTCCAGGCCTAGAAAAACCGAAGTCCCAGAGCCACTGCACTTGGGCCTAGTCCCAAGGTGAAGGGAACGAGTGGCTATTCGTATCAGGAATACCTGCTCTCGAGGTAGGTCCCCCCCACCCCCCTGCCCCTGGCGGGGGGAGTCTTTCTTGCTCCTCTAGCATTGATTTTTATCTCTCGCCTTTGTTTTGTTTGTTTACTAACGGACTGACGGACCTAATTCATTTTCGCCGCCATGGACGCGGCAATATTAGCGTTACTTTACCGACTCACGGATGTCCCAGGTATATTAGATACCTTAACTTCACTCGTCGAATCGGCTGAAAGATCGCGCGGATTGTCGACACCGACACTAACAATCGCCTCACCACCGACACCGACACCAACTCAACCGAATTCGAATTCGCATTCGAATTCGCATTCTAGCGAGATGGAGTGCGAACGCTCCGTCCCGCTAAAGAGGACCTTGTCCGAAAGGTCCTCTTCCCTGGCCTCGAGCCAGGAGTCTCTCTACCTTTCGCCTTCCGACGGGGACTTCTTACCCGTCGTCCGCAAGGGCAAGGGGAAAAAAGGGAAGCGCTCTAAGAATCGGAGCTCGCCGGTTCCGGCGCCCCCCACATCCCCCTCCCCTTCTCCGACCCCGGTCACCCAAAGTGACCCGCCACTTATCCCGTTGGATAAGATCGCACCTGCGGCACCAACGACTCCCCCGGCCTCCGTGTCGGGCCCCCAAGCTTCTGCGCTAGACGCGCCCCCCCGACCGCACTCGCGGTCCAACCCAGTCCCCGCCAAACCTAAGGCGCCCCCCCCAGTTTTCCTCCGAGTAAAAGGGGAATGGACCCGCGTGTCCAAAATGTGTGTCGACGCACGCATTAACTACACCCGCGCATCCAACACGGGCGCAGCCATAAAAATTGAGGTGCCTACCATCTCGGATTACCGGTCCCTCATATCTATGTTGACAACTCGCAACATAGCCTATCACACCTACGCGCTCCCGGAAGAGCGCAAGATCCGCGCGGTACTCCGAGGAGTACCCGTAGAACTGTCCACTGATGAGATCAAAGACGATCTCATCAGCCAGGGCTACCCCGTTGAGGCCGTACATCCGATGTACGGTCACGGTAGGCGCCGGTTCCCGTTGGCACTGGTCGCAATGGCCAACACTGACAAGGCCAAAGAATTCTACAAGGTCAAAGACCTTGTAATCTGCGGCCTGTCGAAAATCGAGGTCGAGGCCCCGCGCAATGCCACCGGTGCCAACTTTACGGGCACGCGGCGGCCAATTGCACCGCCCGGCCAAGGTGCGTTAAGTGCCTTGGCGACCACTCCACCAAGGAGTGCGAACGCACGCGGGACACCCCCGGTGAGCCGGCGTGCGTCCTCTGCGGGCTGATTGGTCACCCCGCTAACTACCGAGGGTGCAAACGTGCCCCTCGGCCACACACCCAGACCCAATCCCATAAGCAGCGAGGGCCGAAGCAGCAACCTCCTAAGAGGTCGCAGGCAGGCCCTCCTGTTTATAATACAAATAACTTCCCCGACTTACCTAAGTCGGGCGGTAGGTCAACTGCTCCGGCCACTAAGTCGGCCTGGGGTGGTTTTAATTCCTACACCCAACACACACAGGCGCCCGCGCCCGTGTTGGCCCCCGCGCCCGCCCCGCGCACGCAAGTGCCGCCGTCCCACTCTGCGCAGTCGTGGTCTCGCTCTAACGAGGAAGACCTCGACTACGTACTTAGCCAAATTGTAGACATTGACCTCGATGAGGTTTCAACCATTGCCTATAAGTTACGCAATGCCCAGTCACCACGGGATCGCGTACTTATAATGGCACAACACAAACAGTGCCTAAGTGCACTTAAATATTTTATGTAAATTTTTCTCCCAGCTAGGCAGTCAATTAGTAAAACAACTATTTGATTGATAAGCATGCTAGGTTTTTGCACGTATTACATGTGCCACTCAAACTTAACACTTAAAAAATCAATATGTTAGGCTCTTCTACCTTTACGGTACACTCTAGGGCAGGCGCCGCCGGCCGTACCAAACCTAAGGGCTTATCGCTTGCTACTTTCAATACGCGGTCCTTACGACTACATATTCCCGAAATAAGGGATTTCGTAAGTAAAACGGGTGTTGACCTTCTTCTCCTCCAGGAAACGTGGCTTAAGCCCCACGCCCGGAAAGGACTTTCAATCCCCTCGTACACTCTAGTACGCAATGATAGGATACCCCCTCCCCCTCCTGCGGACCGCCCCAATACCAGGGAACCGTGCGGAGGCGGGACAGCCATTTACTATAGGAAGAGTTTTCATTGCTCACCTATCCCCACCCCTCCCCTCTCCAATATGGAGGCCACGGTATGTAGACTGGCTATGACAGGTCACCGTACTATTGTCATAGCCTCGGTGTACATGTCGGCAGGAACTTCACCGCTTTTAAGCGATTTTCAAGCACTATTATCCCTAGGCGAGTCAGTTATCCTCTTTGGGGATTTTAACTCAAAAAACACTGAATGGACGTGCCGTAAAACCAATCAGTCGGGTCGACAGCTATTAGAAATCACTAATGCTCTCGACCTAACTGTGGTTTCACCCTATGAACCTACCCACTACCCCGATCGACTAGACCACGACCCAGATGTACTAGACTTTGCGCTAGTCAGAGGCGTGACCCTAGACCTTAGATCGATCGAAACACTGCACGATCTAGGTTCAGACCATAGACCAGTGAGACTCGTCTTAGGGCATCGCGACCCCCCCCAACCACTTTTCAAAACCATCACTAACTGGGATGGGTTTGAAAAGTCACTTTCGTCAGCAATGGACGCCGAAAACTCGCCGTACGCTATCGGACCCGACTATTTCGATAGCACGGATAAGATAGACAGTGCGGTGAGTTCTCTTACCCAACTAATCCACAAATCGATTGAGGAGAACGTGAGGAAGGTTTCAACGAAACCTCGCTGTAACATTCCCGCGTCTCTCCGCAAATTAATTACGATTAAAAATCGTGCTCTTAGAAGGGCAGCCCAATACCCCACCCCTGAGTATAGATCCCATGCTAACCGCCTGCAAAGGCAAATTCAATCCGAACTTAAGGAACTGAGGAACGCTCAGTTCAATGACCTTATGGCCGAGGTCACTCCCTCCCACATAGCGTACTACAGAGTGGCGAGAGCACTCCGTAGTGACGCCGTAACTTACACCCCCCCGCTTCTCCGCCCCAATGGCACTACAGCCTTTGAGGATGATGAGAAAGCGGAATGTTTCGCTGACAGCATTGCGTCTCAATGCGCAGTCAGCACTCAACCATGTGACCCATCTCACATCCGGCAAATTGAGGAGGAACTCGGTACTTTTAATTCCTCCCCCTTACCACCTGACTCTGACCCAATATCGATCTCCACTGACGAAATTAAAAATTTCATCAAAGATCTCAAAGTCAAAAAGGCCCCCGGAGCCGATGGTGTCTCAAACATGGCCCTAAAGTACTTGCCCTTGCAAGTACTAACTTTTCTCTCTCTCATTTTCAATGCCTGTTTTCAACACAGCTACTTTCCGGACACCTGGAAAGAAGCTATCGTAATAGGCATACCGAAGCCGGGTAAACCCCTCAACGAACCCTCGAGCCATCGCCCCATCAGCCTCCTAAAGGCTATGGCGAAGCTCTTAGAAAAATGCATTTTATCCCGGCTGAAAGAGCATTTTTATGGCCAAAACATTATCATTCCCCACCAATTTGGCTTTAGAGCCAAACACTCGTGTCCCCAACAAGTACATCGCATTGTCGAGTACATACTAGGCGGTTTTTATCCGCGTAAAAACAAGACCGTAGCGGTCTTCTTCGACGTTGCCAAAGCTTTCGATAAGGTTTGGCACGCCGGTCTAATTGTGAAACTGTACAGACTTAATCTGTCAGTTCGGTTAGTCCGGTTGGTCGACTCTTTTCTCACCAATCGTACTTTTCGTTTCAGACACGAAAGTACTCTCTCCTCTCCCAGGGCTATTACAGCCGGTGTCCCGCAGGGCTCTGTCCTCGCGCCCCTGTTGTATATAGCCTACACTAACGATATCCCCGTCCCGACTAACGAAGTCGAACTGTCCTTATTCGCCGATGACACGGCCCTATATAGACGCGGTAGATCCTTTAGAACTATCCTCCCGAGGCTACAAGCCTCAATAAACAAACTTGGCGAATGGTTTCGCAAATGGCGCATCGAAGTTAACCCGGAAAAGTCCTCCGCGGTTTACTTTGACGCCAAGCGCCTTAATCTTCCGCCCATTGTCCGCCCCCCGACTTTGCTAGGCAAATCCATCCCCTGGCAAAAGTCGGCAAAATACCTTGGTGTCACTTTAGATCAGAGACTCACTTTCGAGCCGCACGTTCAAAGAGTGACACGCAGCGCCCGTTTTTACTTAGGTAGACTCAATCCGATGGTAGGCCGACATAGTAAAATGTCACTACTAAACAAGCGCACGCTATACAAAGTTTGCATACGGCCGGTGCTGTCATACGCATCGGTCGTATTTGCCCACGCCAGTCCGAACACAATTCATAAGTTACAAGTAGTTCAAAACTTGTTTTGCCGCCGCGCGGTCAATGCCCCCTATTATGTCCGAAACGCAGACTTACATAGGGACTTAGAACTACCAACACTACAACAACACTTTCGAAAGGCTTCCGAGCGATTCTTTGAATCTGCAGAGAGCCATTCGAACCCCCTTATACAATCCGCAGCGACGTACGACGACGCATCCACTCCCTCAATCCCGCTTTCCCGCAAACCTAAATCGGTCCTAAATGACCCGCCCAACTCACTCACGGCCGACCTGACCCGCCTATTGGAGGCTCAGGAAGCCGCCAAAGCCCTATTAGCCCAGGACCCCTCCGGTCAAGCCCAGTCACTTTCACAGGACCCTTCAGGTCAGCCCCAGCCCTCTCAATCGGCGACTACCCCTTCTGGGAGTCAGTCGAACTAATTTCATTCATTCCCGGCCACGCCCACTTTGGACGTCGGACGTACTAAATTCACATATGGCCGGTCAGCCCTTCAGGTTGTCGGTCATTTTCAGTGCGCACTTCACTTAGGTGAGTGACGCCCTGCGCCACGCCCCTCCCGGGGCGTGGTCGCCTTAGATAAGCTGAAATACCCGTCCAGGTAACAGCTGTTTTCAGAGTCCGACATAACCATTACAGCCGGCTGTAATGGTATCCATGAGGATTCACTGCCTCCTTCCCCCGCAGTCCGGAAGGTTGCCGGATGAGCGATTGTTTCAATAGGAAACGGTCGGTCGTTCGACGCAAAAAAAAAAAAAAAAAAAAAAAAAGTAAATAAATATTCATTCACTCATCGTTACTTCTACAACCAACTTGGACTTTCATTCTGCAAGCAACAACCTTTGGAGTCAGCCTACCACCACTGCCCAAACAGCCAAAGGGCGTTTGTGCACTACACTGAATTTTACCGATCCGGAAAAAAACGGATGCTTGTATTTTAATAATTAATCATTTAAAATAGTAAGAATTTATTTATTTCGTGTAGTTTAGGGTTTTAAACATTGAAACTACACGAAATAAACAATTTCTTACTTATATAAATGATTAATTATTAAAATACAAGCATCAGTGTAGTGCACAAACGGCCTAAAAATACTAAGTGAGCAGCGGAAAAACAGGTTTAGGTTAGGTTAAATTGGCGACTAAGTCGCTCACCTAGTAATTTTGGTACCCTAAAATGTTTTTTAGTCGATCGGTTAATTACTATCCTTACAAAAATACCCCTAAATACTGAAATTGGTATAATTCATTACTGAACAACTTTCCCAAGGAACATTAGGGCGGTTTCAGATTAGCGTTTTATACGCGCGTATAAGCTCGTTTTTGGAAGCGCAATGTAGGCGCGTATAGTATAGGCGCGCCTTTTGCCACACGCGCGACTCGTACGAGCGTTGACGTGCTTGTATGCTCGTATAAGCGCGAGCCATACGCTAATCAAGCGCAAGGTTCGAGCGAACACGCCGAAAAATGCCCGTTCAGTTTTTTGAAGTCCGTATTGTGGCTCGCGTGAAAGCGCGTATGCCGAAACGACCGTATACGCGCAGAAAAAACGCCAGTTTGAAACCACCCTTAAGTTACTCTATGCCACCCTTATACCGCAATATTAGAATCAAGAAATTTGTATGTTGTTGATGAGAATCAATATTCGACGATTCGAAATTCGAAAAACACTCCAATTTTATTTATTTGTATAGATGTACAGTCGGCCAAATATGTGGTCTACCACCGTAAGGGTGAAGTTCGTTTGTTCGTCAACTAAGAACAAGGTTGATTTTCCTTTGCTTCAATTTCATGACACTTCGCGAATTCGTTTTTCGAATTTCGAATTGTCGAATTTTGATTCTCATCAACAACATACCAATTTCTTGATTCTAATATTGCGGTATAAGGGCGGTTTCAAACTGGCGTTTTTTTCTCTGAGCGTATACGGTCGTTTCGGCATACGCGCTTTCACGCGAGCCACAATACGGACTTCAAAAAACTGAATAAACGGGCATATTTCGGCGTGTTCGCTCGAACCTTGCGCTTGATTAGGTAGCGTATGGCTCGCGCTTATACAAGCATACAAGCATGTCAACGCTCGTACGAGTCGCGCGTGTGGCAAAAGGCACGCCTATACTATACGCGCCTACATTGCGCTTCCGAAAACGAATATACGCGCATATAATACGCTAATCTGAAACCGACCTAATGTTCCTTGGGAAAATTGTTCAGTTATCGATAATGAATTACCAAATTTCAGTATTTAGGGATATTTTTGTAAGGATAGTAATTAACCGATCGACTAAAAAACATTTTAGAGTACCAAAACTACTAGGTTAGCGACTTAGTCGCCAATCTAACCTAACCTAAACCTATTCTCCCGCTGCTCACTGCTCACTTAGTATTTTTAGTCGCTCAACCTAGTAATTTTTAGTCGCCTGGTTTAACACTTTGCATAAATGGATGTCCACTGCTAAACGTAGGCTAAGTGGATATCATTGGGGGAATTATATCCACTTTGCTCGATTAGAAAAGGACGGGACAAGGGTTGTAACAAGAAGCGGTAGTGAAAATGCTAATTATTTGGTTGTTAAAAATATTACTTTTCACATGGAATAAGTCACTTAAAAAATTAAATGTTTAAATCTTGTGTAGCCGCCATCTGCCTCTATGACTTCTCGGAGTCGGTCCCTCATTGAGCCCACCAGCCTCGAGCAGATGTCAGACTCACGGGTTTCCTCCCATACCTCATTGCAGTGCCCTTGCAGTGCTTTTGCTGTTCTTTAGTTGCGGTTCCATCATGTCTGAGCCATAAGACACATTTAATTCTCTAGAAATCTCAATAAAATTGAATCCATCATTGTGAAGTGCTATTATTTGAGCTCTCTCGGCTATGGATGGATAAATTTTGAGGCATTGTAGTAAAATAATGAATAAATTTTACTTTAGTTTAGGGAGTTTAGGAAAATACCTGTGACATTAATTTGTCAGTGATATAATATTATGTTCTTTTTCAGTGAAAGAGTTTTCTACTTTAAAAATCCTCCTTAGTTCTGAAGTTTATGAAAAACATGGCGAAAATAACATTGTGTGTTTGCTCTATGATTTCATGTCAGTTTTCTCAGTAAACAAACAATTTTAAAGATTCGCCTTTAGCGATATTTTGTTGACACGGGAACTAGGTACTGTCAAAACTGGTAGACCACTTTCTTGGCCGGCTGTACATAGAAGATATGCCATCTCCATAGGATTCAGTACTCGAGGTTTACTCGCTGTTTACCTGTCAAACGGTGCAAACGATGTCAAATCGGTTCACTTAAAACTACGTTGCCAACTTTATGCACATGGCTTGTTGAAGACGATAGAGATGGCTGTGGCAAAACCCAAGAAACTTGTATGGCTTTACCTACAGTTCCATGCAGGCGAATTGATCGACAGTGTGTTGGTGCCCTTATGGTATAGCTCTCAGTACCCCTAGTGTAAGTTTTTATGTCAAAAAACGCAAACTATCGTGAGTCCGTATTTATGTCAATTTGTATGAAAACTGTATCAGCGCCTCTAGCGGCGAGTAGCGCGCTTATGCAGTTTTTATACAAATTGACATAAATACGTACCTACGTACCTACTCGCGATAGTTTGCGTTTGCTTGACATAAAAACTTACACTAGGGGTAGAACCATGAAGCTCGACTTAATACTGAGGTAACTGGAGAGTGCAGTACGAACAATTTTTTGAATACCACAAATAACACAGTGGCTGTCTTCCGTCTCACCTACACTTTAAAAAAATACGTATGGTCATATGAGACAACTGACAGCCACTACCTGCCACTACATACATAAATGTCAAATTTGCTGGCGACACTTTTTTATTCAGGGTGAGAGCTCCAGTTACCTCAGAGTATTAAGTCAAACTTCATGGGTAGAACAATAAATATAAGTATAGCTGTCTCTTTGACAGACATTTTTGTGTCAAAATATCAAGAATAGAATAGCTTTAAGCCCCCAGTACACGATGGCCGATCATGGTCGGCGACCATGACCAATTCATCGTACATTGACAGTTTTGAAAGAACCTTGTTAAACTTGTTCGTTCAAAAGTGTCAATGTACGATGTATTGGTCATGGTCGCCGACCATGATCGGCCATCGTGTACTGGGGGCTTTATACATCTATGAGCTTAAGGCCCAAAGATGTAGTATTAAACATAGATGGATACTAAAAAGTTGAACAACGAAACGATATATCTTTCCTATCCTCCTAAATGACAGTTCAGCGTGCATTGAAAAGAGATAGCAATATAGGCAACGCTCCGTATTGAAACCTAGCGCGCCAACAGCCGAGTTTCTGTAGGCCAGAGTGGACTACATCAGTGTTGATCAGTGTTCGTGGTTTTTTATTAATTGTGGTTAATTTAGGCAAGATTAGTGAAAAAAATCTTTCTGTGTGTATTGCCAAAACACCATGGCTTGTGCTGTAAAGAGCTGCAAAAGTTCCTACAGTAATTTAAAGGACAAACTCGGAATAATATCCTTTCATCGGTGAGTGAACCTCCGTTTTTTCCAATTATTCAAATAACTAGGCCATTTTTGGTAAGCCTTTCTTTGCAAAAATACTGTAGAAAACTCTTATCTTTTATTTTCATGCACGTAACTATACCTGATGATAAAACAAATAAATGAAAATCTTTAGTTAGATATCGATCGACATTTTGTTTGACATTTCATTTACTCGCCATTGGTCTTGTAGTGTTGGTACTTTGCAGATAAGATATCGATAATCGAATCAATATTTTTTCGTTCTCAGTATTCAATCATAGTACTTTTATTTTATGTCTGTAAGTACCTATTTTTTCGTTCGTATGGCAAATTTAATTTAACAACAATATTTTTAATTTTCACCTTTCCGTCAGACTCCGATTTAAAATTGAGGTGGTTGAAAATGTAGGAAGAGCAGACTGGCTTCCCTCAAAAAAATGCAAGAGTACCTATGCAGTTAGCATTATGTAAAAAAACGAGTGCTACAAACAATATGCACGGATTTATGCTGATACGGATTTTTAAAAATCAACCAGCAAACGTTCAGCAGGTAATTTTTGTATTCTGAATTTATGTTATCTATAAAATTTCATTCTGTACCTAAGCTATTCATTTAACAACAATATTAGTGACTATAGTAACTATAGTGACTATAGTAACAATAGTAACTATAGTCACAGAATAAATAATAGTGCTAAGGCACAGAAGACTCACTCTGCAAGCTCATTCAAATGAAAATAAATCATTCTGCGGGGAAATAAAGTCCAATTCCGGTTGCTTTGTCACCGCTTGCCTACTGTTATAATAACCTAGAGTTCGCGCATGCAAGCAAAACTGTACCCAATAGCTACGCGCGAGCGTTTCTATTTCTATGAATGCCTCAAACAGCTCGCTCGCTGGTTAGGGTTGCGAGCGACTTGCGAGTTCGGTTTTGTTGTTTCTTTTGTTCTTTCTTTTAGTGCCGGCCGAACGTACCTAAACTGCGGAGTGACACCCCCCTGCTATAGTGTACATAAGGTGGTAAAAGCTTATAATCTAAAGATCAATATGGATCCTGTCGGTCGGGTACGCAACTTTGTGGAAGAGGAGAGGAAGCGCCTTTAAAAAATACAAAATACAGTTCACAATCCGGAGCAAAGAAGATTTTCAGAAATTCATTAATGTAAGGTAATGTTTGTTTAATTTTTATATAAGAATGTACCTAACCTATGTATAAAATTAACTATTGATTAGTTTGTTGAAAAATCTTCATAATAATTTCAATATCCATTTAGCAGTGATATCATATTGAGATATACTATTAGGTACTGCTTTACAGTAGATTACCTTGGGACACATTTAACTAGTTTCAATTGTGTGGAGTTAGTAAAGTTGTTAATACTAAATCGAGAGAAAATAACAATGTAATTTTATAAATTTGTCGAAGCATTTAAAACTGACTTATCAGCAACTTCATATTTCTGACTAACGGAATAGAATTATAAGAAATGTTCCGGCAGGAAAATAAATGATTGTGGTGTGGGTACGAATGACGGTTTATTGTGATTGTCCTAAGACTGTGTTATTATAACTGTTACTGCTACTATCTTAGATCTTACTTATACACACTATACACATCTTATAAGTCTATGCACAAAGCTTACCTATTTATTTACTATTATCTAGAAACGTTGATTATCCATAACTTAATATGTGCATACCGGCACAACAAACAATGTGCTTTAGCCACACTACTCTTTCTTGATTTACAAACTATTCAGCTTTCACTTATTTGTTTATGAAATGTTGTGGCAGTAAGAACAATATCTAAAATCTATACTTAGTAACAAAATCTAATCTTTTCAGATAACTTGAGTGTCAACGAGATTCATGGAGTGCTGCGAAGATACCCGTGTCTGCCTATTTCTGCGGTAATAAATTATCAAAACAGAATAATTATGGTGCAAATTACTACTGTTAGTTGCTATATTATTACATACTGTATTATATTGTTTAACTATTTTAAGTTATTGTGTATTGCATTGAAAGCAATAGTTTAAGTTTTCTTTTATTGGCTATTAAAGTGTTTAGCACCCAGTTGCAGAAAGCTCCATTAAAGTTAATGCTTCACTAAATCTATTGCTGTCACTTTTTCGTTGTCAAGAAAATAAGTGGCAGCAATAGATTTGATGAGAGCTTTCTGCAACTGAGTGTTTAATATTCTTAGTTTATGTATAAATTCAATGTAAGTAAGAGTAATAATTTCATTACTCTCATTCTTTGCCTTGTATAAGTAAATCTTAACTTACACTTAATATGTACTTTGTATTTAATAAAATAAACTATGTAGAGTAATAAACGCCTTTTTTCATCAACAAATGAGTTTTTTTTTTACTTGCAGAATTTATTTAAAAATTAACATCACTAGGGTTGTTACTAAATGTCGATGATTTACACATTTATCGATAACGTATCAAGGGAGTCGATAGTATTGACAGCACTATGTTGTCAAAATCAACGGGGAAAGCTGTCATTCACTAACAAACAGCCGCTATAAGGCTTGATTCCTATCTGCATAGATGTATTATTCAATAATATAATCTGCATAGATGTATTATTCAATAATATATATTAATAATAGTAACAACAATATCAAAAACAAAAAGAAGATACATTTACAACAACATATTATAAGTATTAAAAATGAATCTGTATGCCAAATGTCATCACTATGACATATCCAATATAAATCAAACAAAATTAAAAGGGATATGAATGAAGAAATCTGTAGAAGTAATAAATGTTGACGAGAAGCCAAACAGCACGCTTACCACCTCCGGGCTCGTCACCTCGCTCCGCCTCGCAGTTGTCGGCAACTGCCTCTGTGCCGTGTGTTCAGCTGACTTCTGCAGTTGCGTCGAGCGATAGTGACGAGTACTTCTCTCCGCCGACGTCGCCACCACCTGTACGCCGGAGGAGGGGCCGGCCACCGAAGAGTTTGGGGCTTCTGGGGCAATCGGCTCCGGTCAGGGCCCCCGCTCCCGGTGGAGTGCAGCGCATGCGATGGACAATTACCATCAATGAAAATGTCATGCGCGCATATTTTGAGGCAACAGAGGCAGGAACTAATCTTACTGCGTATCGTGTTCGGATGCTTTCTCTGTTTCAGGCTCTCGAACCATCAATCAACGTTTCGGCTCAACGACTGTCGGATCAGGTGCGAGCCATTCAACGGGGTCACTTGTTGGATGACTCGGTACTTGATCGGCTCCGTACAGAGGTGCAACGTAACCGTATCATTACTACTGCATCGCAGGCGGCAACTCAAGCTTCTGCCGCGGCCACATTGCAAGCTGGCGTTGCTGATAGTGATCGTGGAGATGATATGGTTACTACTGTAAGTCCCCAATACAATGATATATTAAGGAGTACTCTTGAAGATGTAGTTCGGGAATTTCGATCGACTTCGGTTCACCTTAGACCTCGGCTTCCACGTTTTCCCATGCACAAAAAAAATAGGGCGCTGATGTGTGCTTTAGATTTGCTACTACCAAATTACTTTGATAGTAGTGAAGAGCTGGCTGATACTCATTCGATCCTGTACTGTGCGGCTATTACAGCTTGTCGTGTTGCTCATGTCAAATTTCCAAATACTGACACAGCAACACGCCCTCGCCTGGCTGTACCAGCCTGGCAGTGTAGGATTGAGCGTCGTATCAGTGAGGCTAGGGTACTCATCGGTAAGCTCAGCTGCTTTAGGGAGGGCAACATGCGCCCTAGGGTCATGCGCTTTGTGAAACGTGCATTCTTGGGGACTGGTATTAGTCCTCAAAATTATATTTCATGTGTCACAGAGCGCATCGACTTCCTGAAGCAGAAAATTTGTGCATGGGCTAATCGTATTCGAAGGTATAGGGTGCGAGTCGATCGCTTTACTCAGAACCGCATGTTCGAGAGAGATCAACGACGTGTTTATGCATCCTGGGAGCGATCGGATCACAGTGATACTGATATGCATCGGCCGGATGATGATGCCATGATTTCTTTTTGGCACAACATCTGGTCCGTGCCTGTCACTCACTCTGAAGGCGCGTGGATGGAGGATGTTGAGCGTTCGTGTGAGCTTATACCTGATATGAATGAGGTAACCATTGACTACCAAGACGTAGTTTGTGCAGTTCGTTCTTTACCCAACTGGAAATCTCCAGGCCCGGATGGACTGCACAATTTCTGGTATAAATGGTTACCTAGCTCGCACGTTTGCTTAGCATCTCAATTTCAATGTGCTTTATTATCTCAGTCGCTTCCAGAATTCATGACAACAGGCATAACCCATCTGCTCCATAAATCTGGTAGTACTGCGGACCCCAAAAACTATAGACCTATCACCTGTCTGCCAACAATTTATAAAATTCTTACGTCCATTTTGAGGTCGAAGATTAATAAACACATTAATCAAAATTCTATTATGGCCGCCTCTCAGAATGGATGTAGGAATGGGGCCCGTGGTACTAAGGAGCTACTCCTCATTGACATGGCTATTAACCAACAGGTTCGTCGAAACCGAAAGAACCTGTCGACTTCCTGGATAGATTATAAGAAGGCCTATGATACCGTGCCGCATTCGTGGCTCATGAGGGTGCTGGAGTTGTATAAAATAAATACAACTCTACGCACTTTCTTGATATCGTGCATGCGAAAATGGAGAACGGTCCTTTTCTATCCAGGATCTCGACGGATTCTAGGTCAGGGCGATCCTATAAAAATAGAGCGAGGTATCTTCCAGGGTGACGGTTTGAGTCCATTATGGTTCTGTCTGGCCTTGAACCCTCTGAGTACACTTCTCGAGAGTTCAGGATTAGGCTATCGTTTACGGAGAAATGGTCAAGTAATATCACACCTGCTGTACATGGATGACCTGAAACTATTTGCCCATAGCAGTTCTCATTTGACAACGTTACTGAAGGTTACTGAAGCTTTCATTAATGCCATTAAAATGGAATTTGGTGTGGACAAATGTGCAGTCATGCATGTAAAGCGTGGTCAGATAATGGAATCTACGGGTATACAACTCTCGGATTCTATTCATCTTAGATCTCTCTCCGTAAACGAAACCTATAAATATTTAGGTATGTCACAGGCATTAGGCATCAACGATGCTGACATGAAACAGTCGTTGCGTGAGCGTTTCTTGGGGCGCCTATCAAAAGTCCTTAAAAGTCTTTTGTCTGGCGGAAACAAGGTTCGCGCATACAATGGATGGGTCATGCCGGTACTGATGTATTCCTTCGGCATACTTAAATGGACTCAAACTGAACTGGATGCCCTGGATAGAAAAGTTCGTACATTGCTAACAGCACACCGCATACATCACCCACGTTCATCGACCATGAGATTGTATATCCCGCGGAAATGCGGTGGTCGTGGCTTCTTAAATGCTAAGACATTGCATAACCGCGAGATATGCAATCTTAGGGAGTATTTTCTCCAAGTCGATATGGGGTCTCATAGAGATGTAGTTGCTGTTGACAATGGACTGACTCCTCTATTTTTAGCAAAAGAAAACTGGCGCAAACCTGTAGTACTTAGTACGTCCGACCGCAGCACTGTGTGGCAAAGCAAGGAGTTACATGGCAGATTCTACCGGGCTCTCCATGGGCCCAACGTAGATTTACTAGCCTCAGTATCCTGGCTCCGTTTCGGTGATCTTTTTGGTGAAACCGAAGGTTTTGTCTGTGCAATTATGGATGAGGTTGTGATGACGAATAACTACCGAAAGTATATCCTAAGGGATGGCACAGTGGATATTTGCCGAGCGTGTCATCGTCCGGGTGAATCCCTTAGGCATATAATCTCCGGTTGTTCTCGTCTCGCAAACGGCGAGTATTTGCATAGACATAACCAAGTGGCCAGGATAATACACCAACAACTTGCTCTGAAACATAGTCTTGTGGCATCCGAGGTGCCGTACTACAGGTATGCACCAGAACAGGTCCTTGAAAATAGCCATGCCACATTGTATTGGGATCGATCTATCATTACAGACAGGACTATTGTTGCTAATAAGCCTGATATTGTATTGATAGATCGACACGAACGCCGCGCGATAATTGTTGATGTCACTGTTCCCCATGACGACAACCTTGTGAAAGCTGAAAAAGATAAAGAAAACAAATATCTTGATTTAGCTCACGAGATTGTTGACATGTGGGACATTGATTCAGCAATTGTTGTTCCGATAGTCATATCTGCCCATGGTCTGATAGCCAAGAGCCTCGATAAACACCTTAAGAGGCTCGCGTTAGGTGGATGGATCGGGAGTCAGATGCAGAAGGCAGTACTTCTGGACACGGCCCGTATAGTGAGAAGGTTCCTGTCTCTGGATCCTTAACCATCGGTAGCCGGGACCTTGATCTTGCTGCCGTTGGGGAACTGCATTTTTGTATTTTTAAATGTTATATTTTTTAGTGTTATACATTGTAAAAATTTAATGTTTAGAAATATAATTTTGTAAGTATTTAAAATGTAATAAAGGGAATAATAATATATTATTTAATAATACATCTATGCCTATCTGTACATCTGTACTAGCGGGCGTTGGAATCACCCATAGAATAGGTCAAAACTTAGTGGCCGGTAGCCCCGATACCCATTCATTGGCTATAATTAAGACCGCCATTTTGTTGGGGTGCCCCCATTGGCTAAAATTAAAGCTGTCACTTTTTTCAAGAATTTCAAGATGACGTTTATTTAGTTTGTGTTACTTTTTTTACTCATTTCGGTTTTCTAGTATTCTTTAGATGTTTTTCCACTTTTTCTCAGATATTTCTTTACAGAAATATGGATAAATTATTCGAAGATGCCTTCGGTACACGTAAGTAAATCTATTTACGTAGTTTTATGTATCAATTATTTATTACATTAACCTAAATTTGAGTTTTGTTGTTTTAGGTAATTCCAAGAGGCAACATTGTATTTCTTAAAACTAACCAAAACAAAAGAAAATACAGTTCACAACTTAACCGGAGTAAAGAAGATTCGGCTTCTCAGAAAGTTATGAAATTTATCAAAGGCTAAAGAGTCGCAATAGTTTTTACAAGTGCGTCATTCCTGGCACCACGGAGGCCTCTTTAACCAAAGTTAAACTGTGGGAAAAGTCTGCTACCCTTTCACACCCATATGTGCTCATCCAGGAAAGCTCCCTCCTGGCCTTGAACTTCCCAGATCATTATGGAGATCTTTAAATAGACTCCGTAGTCAAGTTGGTCGAAGTAAAGACAACCTGTCCAGGTGGGGCTTCACCAGTAGCACCGATCTCGCGTGCAGGTGTGGTTACACTCCACAGACCATGGCCCACTTCATTGATTGCTCTTTATGCCCGGACACCTGCACGCGTGAGGACCTCATGTTGGCTGCAGATAACGCAGTGAGAGTGGCAGTTTTGGGCCAACAACATATGATTTTGTACTTGTCATTGACATGTTGAAGAAGAAGTTATGAATGAAAGGTAGGTAATGTTTGTTTATTCTTTTTATATGAATGTACTAGCGGCCGCCCGCGGTTTCACCCGCGTGGTTCCCGTTCCCGTGGGAATATCGGGATAAAAAGTACATATAAACCTTCCTCTTGAATCACTCTATCTATTAAAAAAAAACGCATCAAAATCCGTTGCGTAGTTTCAAAGATTTAAGCATACAAAGGGACATAGGGACAGAGAAAGCGACTTTGTTTTATACTATGTAGTGAAGTAGGTATGTGTAATTAATTATTGATTAGTTTTGTTAAAAAAAAAACCTTCCTAATACCTTATTTCAATATACATTTAGAAGTGATATCATATGGTGATATGATAAAGCACAGAAGATGACTTGGGATTAAATTTAAATAATCAATTATCACATTTAACAAGTTTCAATTTCGTGAAGTTGTTAATACCAAGTCAAGAGAAAATAACAGTGTAAGTAATTCAATAACTTTGTCAAAACATTTAAAATGCCTTATCATCAAATTCATATTTCTGATTCTGACAAACAGAACAGAATTATAACAAATGTACCGGTGGGATAACATATGTTTGTTGTCGGTACGAATGATGGTTTATTGTGATTGTCTTATGACTATGTTATAACTGTTACTGCTATCTACTATCTTAGATCTTACTTAATTATATATACTTCCGCTCATCAGTCTATGTACAAAGCTTATCTACTTAATAACAGTTATTAACTATAAACATTGATTATCTATAACTTGTGCATAGCGGCACAACAAACAAAATGTGCTTTATACTCACTACTCTTTCTTGATTTTCAAACTTTTCAGTTCAACTATCACTTATTTGTTTATAAAATGTTATGGCAGATTATAGTAACAATATGTAGAATCTATACTAACCAAATCTAATCTTTTCAGATAACTTGAGTCTCAACGAGGTTCGTGGAGTGCTGCGAAGATTCCCGTGTCTGCCTATTCTTGCGGTAATAAGTTATCAAATCAGAATTATGGTGCAAATTACTGCTGTTAGTTGCTATATTGATTACTTACTGCATTAGAGTTAGGTTAATGCGTCTTGCATTGAAAGTGATATTAACAGTAAATAATGAAATGGCAGATACTAAATAATACTACTAGGAAAAATAGCATTAGCATTTGTGCGTAAAAAATATTTGCAAGCAGTTTAATTTTTCTTGTGGCTGATAAAGTATTTATATTTCTTAGTTCTCTATATATCTATTAAGTCAATTTAGTGTAATTTCATTACTCTCATTCTTTGTCTTGTATAAATCTCAACTTATACTTATGTACTTTGTATTTGATAAAATTATAATGTCAAGTAATAAATGCCTTCTTTCATCAAATGTGTTTTTTATTTGAGCAGAATTTAAAATAGTATATTACTAGGGTTGTACCAAACGTCGATGATTTGCACAACTATCGATAACGAATCAAGGGTGTCGATAGTTCTGGCAGCACTATGTTGTCAAAATCTAATCGGGGACATATATAGGCTACGTTCCGTTTTGCGCCAACAGCGATAATATCACTGATATCGCGCTCACACATCGTTCCGATTTGTTGTGAGCGCGACAACGAAAGCAGTAATTACGTCACGGATGACGTCACTACCGCCGCCATTTTGCGATCACGGTGATATCGTTCTGAAGCGTTAGCACTGTGAGCGGGCTGTCATATTTGACGTTTTGTTGTCAAACGTCATTGTTTGTTGTGGTTTTGTTTGAGTAATCTCTGCGTTTTAGGTTTTATTTAGGTATTTTATTTGTTTATCCCGAAGCAGAAAGCCAGAAAAATGATAGTGCTTATTAAAGATGAGACGACGGGTAGAGACATTACTCTAAATTTAAGCACGGATCACTATCATCATCGCTGTCCAATAAAACGTTTACTAATTGACGAATATCCATACTAAACCGGTGATTATTTACTTACAAATTCAAATCAAAACAACGCTCGCTCGCGATGCTTGCAAATAGCCGTTCCGAATTGAAATCGCGTCAACAGTGCTGTCAGCGCGATAATCAAATCGGAACAGCTTTTAGCGCTCACAGCGCCAACAGTACTATTGACTCAAAACGGAACACGGCCATAGTGATCTGTGGGGGTCCGTCATTCACTAACAAACGGCCGCTATAAGCTGGCCCTTGACACTTAGTTCTAAGTCTTGCCGCGAAGCGCTAGTGTTCATGTGATCGTCGCCATGTTTGCCAAGGTGCCGCCATTTTGTTTTGGTTGTCAATGTCAAAATAACAAACGTCATAACATATAACATAACCTCTTTTTACACGGGAGTGTTTTGTGTTAATTTATTTGTGATTGTGAGTGAATCCTACAAATAATTTGCGCCCTCCCGTTTGGTCGACTCGACCAGGTCGAATCAAGACGCTTTAGTTTGGTGTTTGTTGACATCTTTGTACATTACGCCCTCGGCCCCCAACCCAACCTTTTGGTTGAGTAAAGAGTCTTTACTAAAGACTAAAGACGCTTGTTTATTGTGAAAATAAATTGTAAACATTTGATGCACCCTCCCTTGATTGAGGAAAGACGCTAGCTTCATTATAACCTATTACCAGCATCTGGGTTTTGGACTAACTATGGGGCGTCCGTCGGAAGTGTTGTGTGTGTGTCACTGACTGCAAATCAACAACCAGTGAAACTCATTGCCTTTAACGATTTCCTAGAGATAAAGACCTCAGAAAGCTGTGGATGTCATATTTGGTACCCCAGAATTCGTCATTGCTGATGATAACAGAAGACCAACTTTTGAACAAAACTGATTGCCACTTACATTTCGAGAGAAAAATGTTCGATGCACTTCCATGTCTCTATTCAAAAAATGAGATTTCTTATGATGTGCCATTGGTCACTGGTAAGTGCTGTTGTAGGTCGCGCCAAGCTTTTAGTCCACTCTAAAGTTGCTTCGTGCAGATTGTACATAGCAAAATATAGGTATCAGCTACTGTTTTTTATTGATTAAAATTATTATCAATTTTAACCTTTAAGCATCTTTTAGCTTTTTTAAATCAGAATAAAAATAAGCGGACATAAATATTTATACCTGACTGTACAATCTGCGCGAAGCAACTTCAGAGCGGACTAGAAGTTTGGCGAGATTTGTACCTATGTATGTGTGTCTAATGTTTTGTTCTTCTATTACTATTAAATGTATTAATATCTTTTCAGACTTAAATCTTAAAGAAGAGCATAACTTTCATGAAAGTTAATAAACATGAAGATAAACTTTCTATGCCCTCAGAGTCTTACTATATTCTGCGTCCAAGAGGTAAACAATTTCATAATATAAATATTTAAATTCTACTCTAAATTTAACCAATATTATATTAAATACCAATTTTTTTTTGAAGAGTGTTTATTTTTCCACCTTACTAGTTGGTGTAGTCTGCCCCTAATTGTCTATTTTTAAAACCTATCACAATTCCTTTGAAAGTTTAGTGAGTGTGATAGCGATTTATAGAATTGTGTAACTTTGTAAATCATTTTCATAATGTGTATGTAGAAAACCATTGGTTGTTTTATTAATAATTATTTTCAATAAAGATTTGGGTGAATATGGGAATTGGCCCTTTTCTCTTTGGAAGAGCAAGCATATAGCAATAAAAAAGCCATATCTTAATAATCTTCTTACATTTTCAGACTTCCCTTCAACATCTGATTCTAGCCTGTTGACATCTAATATTCCATCTGGATATAAAGAGAGCAATTCACGGGATTCTAGTCATCTATCAATCCTATACAGAGGCCTATAATTGATTCCAAACAAAAAGGTATAATCATATTTGTATTACCAAATTAAATAAGTTTTATTTCTATTTTATACATGACTAGCGGTTCCTCGCGGTTTCACCCGCGTGGTACCCCTTTCCGTGGGAATATCGGGGTAAAATATAGCCTATGTCACTCGGGAAGAATGTAGCTTTCTAATGGTCAAAAAAATTTCTAAATCGGTCCAGTAGTTTCAGAGCCTATTTGATGCAAACAAACAAACAATCACAATTAAATAACTTTACATACTTTGTCATGTTAAACAGACTCATGCTTAGTTATGTATTTATTACCTTATCTCCTTACTTTATATAGGAATTCTGTTACTCTCCTATACCTCTAGTAAACTAATAATATAGTAGGTACACACGGCGGCACATCAGACTATACATGTTGACCTTTGCTTAACCTGATGTTTGATGAAATTTATAATTCTTATCTTTATCTTTTACAGAATTGTCCCCTAAAAGGATGCGTTTTAAAAATCTCTGCTGGTCTACTGGGAAGTTCTTCGACTGTACCTTTCCCGTTGTAGCTATATGATTGCGCCATAACAAAACTGACCATTTTCCTGCCTACATTTCATTTTTTCAAAGTCTGAATACAGTTCAAAATTTCTCAAAAATTTATAGATTGTTTCAAGAATGTTTTCACATAGCTGCAACGGTTAAGGTATCTTAACCCTTCATCATCATCAGCTTTCCCTAAGGATGGGAAAGGAGAATGTGCCATGTATGACGCACAACGCGGGCCCAATGCGCAATGCGGATTGGTGGGGTTTGATTGACGACTGCAAATGCAACCGGGACCAACGGCTCGACGTGGCTTAAGAGCCATTTCGCAATTAGAGCCATTTGGCAGTTGTCTCATTTTCATAGATTGTGGAAAACACATTGTGTTTTTTAGAAAAGTGTTTCATTATGTCACTACAACGCATGATGATGAACATCATCATCATCATCATCATCATCACAACGCAATGTTACGGATATTTTATATAAGTTATTTTATTCATACAATAAATTGGTTAGAATTAGGAAGAAAATTTTCGAAAACTTTAAGCTCGTAGTTCTAGTATTATTTCAACACACTTGCTCATAAAGTGAGCCTTATTACATCGATCTTAGGGCCATAAACCGAACTATAACCCACGCGTGCATAATAATATTACAGTACTAGTTGCGTAATAGAATTATCCCTACAAAGTTAAGTAAGTACCTAACTGCAAATTATATGCGAGTAAACAGAGACTTTTCAATTTAACCGGGTAATACAGTATCCCTACAAAGTTAAGTTAGTACCTAACTGCAAGTTATATGCGAGTTAACAGAGCATTTTCAATTTCAGCTGGTAATAGATACAGTTCTTTTTTTGTAACAACAAAGAGGTTTTATTCGGCTGAAAATCCATTTACGTTTTTAGAATAAATAAATGTATCCCTAATTACGACAAAAAAACATAATTAAGTGTATTGTTATAAAAATTATTTATAATTCACAATAATTTGTTATAAAACATTTGCATTTTATCACTATTATTATACTTAATTATTTTGAAGTAGGCTGTATGGCTGTAATGTAATCAATCACCTCACATTTGGCGCGTGCATTAAAAAAAAACTTGCGCGCTTTTTCCCTTAGTTAATATTAGGTTAATACAATATGTATGCAATAAATGTTTGTTTTTCCTCGCAAGTGTGTTGAAAAAGTGCGTATGAAACTCGTGAGCAACTTACTCACTAGACACTCGGCTGATTTACGCCCTCGCCTGCGGCTCGGGCTGCAACCCACAGCCTCGTGTATAATGAGCAACCTAAGCTCACTTGTATCATAATATACTATTGCAGTATTGACAATGTTGAAATATGTTTAATAATGTATAACCTTATTGCGTTGTAGGGATATAATGAAACGCTTTTCTGAAAAACACAATGTGTTTTCCACAATCTTTAAAAATGTTTATTGTGCGAGTGAGACAATTGCAAAGTGCGAAATGGCTCTTAACCTTGCGTGACGAAGGAGCTCGGGAAGGAGAAATGTTTGGTCACCCATGCGGTGTCCCACCATTGCGAAAGTTGCTTAACATCAACAATCGCCGGCCGGCCGAGCGCGCGAACTACTGCGATTGCCCGCCCTTCATGCCCCTTCTATAGTTGCCACCCTATTTTTAAATATAAAACAAGTTTGTATGTCCATTTATTATTTCTTTCTGTTTCTTCTACAAGCTTTGTCACTTAAGGGTTGTCTGGAAGAAATCGCTGATAAGCGATAAGACCGCCCCTTTTGTGCAACTGTTTTGTTAATGTTTACATTTATGTATGTTCTGTCTGTATGTGTGCAATTAATAAAGTGGTAATTTAATAAATAAATTTATTTTTTCCATGACCTAAACTTAATTTGGCCGGACTATGACTATGCGTTACCTCACTGCGTTAATTTAAAGTTCTTTTATTTTGTATAGTCTAAAACGCAAAGTAGCGAGTCATGGTCCGACCAATATAAAAAAAAAAAAACTTAATGTAATGGAAAGCAAGTTCTTTCTATCGATAATATGGCACAACACTAGTGTCGATATGGACGTACCCTTCCAGTGTTTTCCCAACACTAGTACCTACTCGCGCTGCATGAAGCTCGACTTAATACTGAGGTAACTGGAGGGTGCAGTACGAACAATTTTTTGAATACCACAAATAACACAGTGGCTGTCTTCCGTCTCACCTACACTTTAAAAAAATACGTATGGTCATATGAGACAGCTGACAGCCACTACATACATAAATGTCAAATTTGCTGGCGACACTTTTTTATTCAGGGTGAGAGCTCCAGTTACCTCAGAGTATTAAGTCAAACTTCATGTCGCGCTGCCATGCATGCCACAGATTAACAGGCGACACTAGCGCTTCGCGGCAAGCTAATGAAACTAGTTTTTACCTTTGTCGTATCTGTAGCTTGCTACATATATAGTGATCTGTGGCTATAAGGCTTGATTCCTTGTGGATTCCTATCTGTACTAGTCTATATAATTTGTGTGTACTAGTCTATATAATTTGTGCACTAAGTTTTGACCGATTCTATGGGTGATTCCAACGCCTGGTGATGACAGTCAACCAACTTCTGTGAGCAGTGGTGAGCAAGAAGCAAGAAGTTTGAAGTCGTTTGAATTTGATGATGCCACGGCTTTTGGAGGTTTTCTTTCTTTAAGCGGTAGCATAGCAGCAGAAGTTCTTGATCTTGATTTTCATTGTAGCATTTCCTTAAACTTGTAACATGGTTGAGTCCAAGGAGAACATCTTCATTTTTGTCCCAAACTTGATTGGTAAGTGCAGTATGTTATGTCGGGCATTCCTATCCTACTATTATTGTAGGCTGTCGTCATTGTTTATACCATTTTCTGTTTGTTTTAGGTTTCGCGAGGGTCATCCTTTTGATCATTTCGTTGTATTATATGCCCACGCACTGTGTGGTTGCGTGTTCTTGCTACATTACTTCAGCATTACTTGATGCGTTTGATGGTCATGCTGCAAGATATTTTAATCAAAGTAAGTGATCTTGTAAGGTTTCATTTTACCAATTACAAAATTGGGCAGCCTTCAAGACAGCCAAGCAGCCTTGGGTGCCTTCTATGGCCTTTTCAAAGAAAACTACTACTACTTATGTTTAAAAGCCAGACAATTAGATAATCCAATATTTAAAATGCGCATGTTTAATTTAATTAATTCTTCAGGTCAAAGGTAACATTTATTAGATATCTATTTTGCGGGTTAAAATACATTATATTGTGTAACAGACCTGCCTTTTCACTTAGATTACAAATATATATAGGTTTAATTAGATTTGTTTTACCTGGACTCTGAAAAAGCCGCCATCATTCAACCGCCTCTGTGGTCTAGTGGTTTATACCACGGATTTCAGACCCAGAGGTCCCGGGTTCGATTCCCAGTGGGGGTACATATTGTATTTGGTTTGGTTGGTGGTAGGACTTGTTCTTAGTCTGCCTGGCTAGCTTCCACCATCTTGTCTAAGTCTGACGCCATAACAATGATGTTTTCAGCATTATTGTGTTCCGGCAGTTAAAGATAAGATAGCCAGTTCCGCAGTGATTCTTCTTCTTCTTCTTCTTCAATCGGTACGGGCGTTTTCCGCAACTCGACGTCTTATTGCGCCTATTTTGCGTGTGGAGGGTGTGCAGCCGGATTACTCCAGCCAACCCAGCTCTGCCAGGAAAGCACCCAGCGCCCTCACGTCGGAGACCGCTTCGTGGACGCTTCCCGGCGAGCCGAGGTACCTCGCCCGGTAGGGGCCACTCCGTCACATTCTACCAGGACGTGAGCAGCTGTTTCTTCGGCCCTCATGCAACCCCTGCATAGGGGGCTGTCGGTGATACCTAAGTTGAAAAGGTGTCTGTTGAAATTTCCATGTCCTGTTATAGCACCCGTCACCAGACGTAACTGTGATCTACTTAGCTTAATGAGAGCTCTGGACAAACGGGCGTCCAGGCGCGGTAGTGCCATTTTCGCCTGCCTGCATGTTTCCAGTGAGCTCCATTCATGTTGGTGCGTAAGGGTAGTGTGTTCACGGATCTTACCAGCAAACCAGCTCGCCGGAATGGGTGCGACCGGTTCAGGGCCAATAATCACCCTATCCGATCCCCTCCTCGCCAGCTCATCGGCCAGGTCGTTTCCACGTGATCCACTGTGGCCTTTGATCCATTGGATAGTAATATTATTGAGTGTACCCACCATGTTTAGTCTGTGATGGCACTCCTGTATGAGACTCGATGAGCTACGACTACCATTTAGAGCCTGAAGTGCTGATTTACTGTCGGAAAGTATGAGAATGTCGTAGCCGGTTACTTCCCTTGTTGCAACTGCTTGAGCTGCCAACAGAATGCCCATACACTCTGCCTGAAAGACTGTGTTGTACGAACTTAGTGGCAGTGCAATTTGTATGTTTAGGTCTTCTGAGAATACACCTGTTCCTGCTCCTACAGAGGTCTTGGAGCCATCAGTGAATATCAGAAGCGCTTTGTGTTGTGCCTGAGAGCTTTCTGCGTCCTCCAGTTGTATTTTGTATTTCTTGTCGAAGATGAAGGATGGTTTGACCTTATCACAGATCGCCTCCACAAGGGGTGTGTCTAACCATTCCTCCAGTAGACCTTTTATGTGTCTTACCTTATTGAACCTGAGAGTGCCTAGGTGTTTAAGTCTAAGTACTGCTTTCGCAGCCTCTTGCTGCACGTGTAGATGCAGCGGGGTAAGGTTCAGCATTACCTCGAGCGCTGCAGTTGGAGCAGTGTTCATACAGCCAGTGAGAGCACAGCAGGCCTGACGTTGGAGACTCTGCAGTTTCTTTGCCCCAACAGTCTGAGCAGCTTTAGGCCACCAGACTACCGAGCCGTAACTGATGAGTGGTTTGATGACCGCATTGTACAGCCAGAGAAATATTTTTGGAGCAAGACCCCAGCGTTTACCAACCATCTTGCGGCACTGCCAGAGGATGACACTAGCTGTCTTTGCCTTGTGTTCAATGTGATTGCTCCAGGTTAACTTACTATCTAATAAAATACCTAAGTATTTTACCTCATTTGATAGTTGTAGAGAGGTGTCAAACAGCTTAGGTAGGCGGTGATTACCTACTTGGCGTTTGTTGGTGAACATTACCAGTTCTGTTTTTGTTGGGTTGACGGCTAGGTCATGTTTCCTACACCAGCTTTCCACTTTCTTCAGAGCAGCCTGCATGGTGTCACAAGTTATACTCGCTTGCGGTCCCATTGTTAAAATGGTGATGTCGTCAGCGTAACCTATGGTGTAAAAGTGACTTGAGTTAAGGAGTGAGATTAGGTCGTCTACTACCAGGTTCCAGAGCAGTGCAGAGAGAACGCCTCCCTGGGGGCAGCCTCTCGCCACAAGCGCCCTGTGGCACCCATCGTCAGATACCTGTACCACTCTGTAGCGAAGCATATTGACAATCCAGTCTATCAGCACCTTGTTTATACCTCTATTTTTCAGCGCATCCTCAATGCTGCCGAAGGTAGTCTTGTCAAAGGCCCCTTCAATGTCAAGGAACGCACCAAGGCATATCAATTTGTTTTGAAACGCCTCCTCTATCTTACCGACTAACTGATGGAGCGCCGATTCTGTAGATTTGCCAGCACTGTAGGCATGCTGATGTTTGTGTAAAGGATGTGCCATTTGTATTACGTCTCGTATGAACCATTCACATACCCTTTCCATGGTCTTCAGCATGAAGGAGGAAAGGCTAATGGGTCGGAAGGCTTTCGGGTTTGTGTAGTCGGACTTACCAGGTTTAGGTATGAACACTACCCTGACTTCCCTCCAAGAGTGTGGGATATAGCCATGCGCAAGGCAAGCCTGAAGAAGATGGGTAATGACCACAACAAGCTGTTCATCACCCCATTGTAGAAGAGCTGGGAAGATGTTGTCCGTCCCTGTTGACTTAAAAGGCGAGAAGCTATTTATTGTAAAAAAAAAAAAAAAAAGTCCGCAGTGATTGAGGATTCCGGGAGTAATGCGCTTCCACCTTCAGCCGTATCACCACTTATCATCAGGTGTGATGAAGGCTAAGTGCTACCACGTTGTGGATAAAAAAAGGCTTACATACATATTTGGCTAAAGGCATATAAATTTCAATTGGAACTTAATGCAATGTTTCAGGTACCAAATTTGGTGCAATGTTGGACCAGCTTACAGACCGTGCAGGTACTTCCTGCCTCATGATGACCTTGGGGGCATTCTATCCTCAGTATGTCTTCTGGTTCCAACTGTCCATGGCCATAGACATTACTGGCCACTGGCTCTACCTCCACACAACCACTCTTCAAGGAAAAGCCTCGCACAAATTCATTGATATGTCAGAAAACCCGATAATGCATCTGTATTACACAAATAAAACTGTGCTTTTCTTCATGTGTGCCGGAAATGAAGCATTTTATGCAGCCCTGTATGTAATGTATTTCTACACTGGACCTCTAGGTATGTAATGATTATTCACATTTTCATAGTATTACCACAGTTTAAGCAATCTTTCTATACAGTTGG
Source organism: Crambus lathoniellus (assembly GCA_949710035.1). Lineage (NCBI taxonomy): Eukaryota > Metazoa > Arthropoda > Insecta > Lepidoptera > Crambidae > Crambus > Crambus lathoniellus. The sequence goes on along the minus strand of OX453317.1, from coordinate 15,736,479 downwards.
ACGACGCCCTTGAAATCGGGCGATGCCGACGCCTGTATAGGTATTTACGTAAGTACGTAAGGGTTGTCACTTTAAAATGTGACGGTGGACCTTTTACGACCTCGGGTGGGTACATTGGTATTGCGATATTAAATTAATAAAATAATTAAATAATGCAAATGCAATGTAAAAATTATTAAAAAATTCAAGATGGCGGCCGACTTTTTTGTTTGTAGGCTGATTTCGATGAAACTCGGTTTTTGGTACTATTTTGACAAGAAAACAGCAACGCAATGTTAAAAAAAAAAAAAACCAAGATGGCGGTCAACTTTTTAGTTTGTGGGCTGATCTCGATAAAACTCGATTTATGGTACTATTTTGACAAGAAAACAGCAACGCAATGTTAAAAATATAAAGAAATCCAAGATGGCGGCCAACTTTTTTGTTTGTAAGCCGATTTGTTTCTGGTACTATTTTGACAAGAAAACAGCAACGCAGTGTTAAAAATATTAAAAAATCGAAGATGGCGGCCCCCTTTTATGTTTGCAGGCCGATTTCGATGAAACTCAGTTTCTGGTTCTATTTTGACAAGAAAACAGCAACGCAATGTTAAAAATATAAAAATCCAAGATGGCGGACAAATTTTTTGTTTGCTGACCGATTTCGATTAAATTCAGTTTCTGGTACTATTTTGATAAGAAAACAACAACGCAATGTTAAAAGTATAAAAATATCCAAGATGGTGGCCAACTTTTTTGTTAGCAGGCCGATTTCGATGAAACTCAGTTTCTGGTACTATTTTGACAAGAAAACAGCAACGCAATGTGTTCGGAAAAGATTGACGTTTCTGAACGCATCTATAATGTCACGTCAAATTGACATTTCGCTGTCACTTGAAGTTGACAGCTCCGACTTGATTGGAATTCTTGTGAGAAAAATGTCGGATTAATTTTGCTGAATTGTTAAAAATCGCTCGCGTTGAATATGCCTGGCATATCGAGTTTGAATTGAATCTTAAATTATCTATGTGATCCCGTGATGTACGACCAAGATTTTGACGCCATCTCTCGAGTGGCCGGTCGCGGCGTTTTGAAATAAAGATAATTTTCGACCACGCGTTGTTGTCGGGACAATATATCTTAATAAGCAAGCCCCGCGTGTGTTATTGTGTACCTATTGTTGAAGCGCCCAGTGTCTTGGGAACGCTGTGGTGTTTGTTTTGTGAGTAAGGTGACGAATTGGTAAGGTCTGCAGAAGAAGACGGAGCCACAGGGGGGCCCCCCCTCTCTCCACGCTGCCCAGGGACTTTCTACAGCACAGACCGTATGTAAAATCACCTTACTTAACAATAAGTCGCTGTGTATCGCAGTCCAATTGTTCAGTTACATCCCGGCTGAAACCTAGTTTTTGTCCGGAGTCTATATTCATGATAACCTTCCACTGCGCTAAACCGATTCCGCGGGTCTAGGCGGGGGTGTACTGAACATTTCTTGGTAGCAGAGCGTAGTTTGAAGGCCTGAGAGGCCCACGCCAAAATTTTGTCTATTAATCAGTGCCGTTTTGATGACCATCTGGTCCGGACTAGATTAATTTGTACTTGTAAATGGTAATTAACTTGCATTTGAAAAGTAAAGGGCATTCCTTTGTTATTGGTTCCATGTCTTGTAATTAATTGTCATGTATTGAAGTTCCAAAATGTAAACAGATGCCTTTCTTTGCTCATAATAATTATTATTTAGTTTGTTAGCAAATTTGAGTTGTGAATATTGACAAGTTTGTTGCTAAATAATAGCTAATAAAAGGTTAGCTAATAAGTTTGCACTCAATACTTAGTGAAACTTAAATGATTTGGGACATTGTTTACACATTGAAACTCATTGAAACTTGTGCTTTGAAATAATTAAAATTAACTTGTTGTTGTGTTGATATCCAAGTGAATTTCAATAGTCAGTGATTTTGAGTGAATTTCAATGAAGTGAATTTCAATAGTCAGTGAGTTTTGTTGTTTTCTGATAACCTCCAAATATTTAAGAGTTTGTGTCATTATAAATACTTTGTTGTTGTAATATTGGAATTTTGTGGTTAGTAATAACCTCCAAATATTGGAGATTTTGTGTTATAGTGAATATTTTGAATTTGTTGTTTTTGTTGATAAATTTGTGACGTTACAATGACGGCCTCCTCTGCTAAAGCCAAAATACGTTCTGAGTTACGGTGGTTAGCTTCTGCGGTCGCATTGTTGGATCGACCGGATAGGACGGAGGCCTTGTTGAACAGATACGTAGATCTGCCCGTACGTTTGGCTGTTGTTGATGAACAGTATGCCTTATTTTTGGAAAGGACTGTTGAGGCCGAGGTGGAAATGCGACAAGAAGTCGGTTTGGATGTGGACCAGTGTTATGATTTTGCGGACAGAATTACTCAGGTGGCTCGACCTTTGCAAGTGGCAAGAGAGAATGAACCGAGCCCGTCCCCGGTCACATCTAAGAGTATGCCCCCTCTATTTGCTAGATTGGCCCCCTTAGACTTAAGGCGTTTTGCTGGTCGTCTAGAGGACTGGGAGGGCTTTATTAATATTTTTGATAGTCTGGTACATGCCCGGGATGATTTGACCCAGGGCCAGAAGTTAGCTTATTTGTTATCCGTGTTGGAAGGGGAGGCCCTTGAATCGGTTCAACATTTGGCCCCCTCGGATGAAAACTACCCTATTGCTAGGGATTTGATTGCCCGTCGGTACCAGAACGTACGACGTCTGGCGGACAACCATGTTGCCGCCATTTTGAATTTACCCCGCGTTGCCAGCGTGATGCACTTGAGAGTGGCTTTGTTGAATCCGCTGTTGGTTGCCTACAACGCATTAAAAAACTTAAAACTCCCAGTGGAGCAGTGGTCGTTTTTGTTACTGCACATTGTCCTGGGAAAGTTGCCGGACTCTGTTAAGGTCCGTTTTGAGCAGCAGTATGGTGGGGATAGTGCGACTTATCTGCCACCCTTCTCGGACCTCTTGACGTTCCTGGAAGGAGAGAGTAGACTGGCAGATAATTCCTCTCTGGCCGGTCCTATGGGACCCGAACGACCTGTGCCACAGAGTAGATCCCCCACCGGACCCCCCCGTAGGGGGCGTATGGCCCCTCGCGCGCCCGGCCGCTATGCCGCCGTCCAGGAGACCGCCCGCTGCTTGTACTGTCGGGAACCGGGTCACAGCACGACCCGTTGTGATAAGTTCCTCGACCAGCGCGTCCAAGGCCGTCGAGCGATCGCGCGACAACGGACATGGTGCTACTCGTGCTTGGGCCTGCACATGCAGCGCGAATGTACCCAAGCGCACCCATGCCGCTTTTGTAAGGGCAACCACCATCCCCTCCTCTGCATGAACAGCCCAGAGGGCGGCGGAGCGCCGCAGCGCGTCGCTGCAGGATCACCTCGTATGGGTGGGGGTCTCGGACCCCCCGCGGTGTTTGCATCCCGCAGCAGTTCTAGTGGCCACCAGAGTGGCCCCAGACGCTCTCCGCCACGTTTGGAGCCTCAAACGGGCGTGGGGTCCCAGGGACCCCCCCAATGGGAAACCGATCCCCAAGGATGGGGATGAGTTATGCGAGCGTTGCCGGAGGTCGTAGAGGCCCCCCGCGACGTCTTGAGCCTCGCACGGGCGGGGGTCCCACGGACCCCCCCCATGGGAAATCGGTCCCCAACTAGGGGGTTCGATTTTGCGAGCGTTGCGGGAGGTCGTAGAAGCCCCCCGCAACGTGTTGAGCCTCGCACTGCCGGGGGTCCCAGGGACCCCCCTTCTGAAAATCGGTCACCGTGCCCCCGCGACTATGGGGCGACGTACACGGTGGATGCTAGGCACCGATTCTCGCCGCCGCTCGCCGAATACCCGCGTTTGGAGCGGCGCCCGCCCCGTCTTCAAGGGGCCGGGAGATATAACCCGCCGGATACCGGGCGAATTGGACGGAGGCAGTATGTGGGAGATTGGGACCCACTGGATCGCTATGAGCGACCCCCTTACCATGGGGGGACGTCTGGGGACCCCACATACTAGCAATCAACGTGTTTACGGTCGATTGTAGCCACCCCTCCAGAGACCGTTTTGTTGCCCACGGCCTCTGTGCTTGTCAGGGGATTGAATGGCGACCTTGTGGAAGTTCGCGCCTTGTTGGATTCCGGTGCTCAGGGGTGTGTTGTGTCATCTTGGTTAGTTAGGCGGTTGGGCCTCAAGGTGCACCCCCACACGGAAGGCGTGAGAGGTGTTGGCGATGTGAAAGTCCCCGGGTTGTTAGGGCATGTTGACTTCACATTTACCTCACGTAATAAGTCCACGCCAGGCATTAAGACCTCGGCGATTGTGTTGGACACAGTGGTTGGCCGTCAACCTTCAGTTGACTTGGGACCGAGTATGTTGTCTTTGGTGTCTGATTCCCCACTCGCCGATCCAAATTTCTTCCGCCCAGGCCCGATTGATGCTCTCCTTGGAGCCGATGTCCTGGGGCGAGTTTTGTTGACGGGGAAGCGAGTTTTGCAGCCAGATGGCTTGGTAGCTCTGCAGACGACACTCGGTACAGTTGTGATGGGCCCTGCTCGCCGCGTTTTGGATTCCCTTGATGAGGAGCGCGGTCTTGTTTTTAATGTGTCTCTCTCCGAAGTGGTGCAGAAGTTTTGGGAGGTTGAGGAACCTCCACCAGCCCCGCGGGTTGACCCAGTAGCGGATGAATGCGAGTTGTATTACCAGAATAACACTGGTCGCCTCCGCTCTGGTCGTTTGATCACCCGTCTCCCCTTTCGTGCCGGCCGACCTCCTCTGGGCGAATCCCGACCGCTAGCGGAACGTAGGCTAGTGGCGATGGAGCGTCGCATGAGCAAGGATCCGGTCTTCCGCCAGAAGTATGTTGAATTCATGCGGGAGTATGAGGAGTTAGGGCACATGTCCGTGAGCGATTTGGATTGGCGCTCCGTTGAGCACTTCTTTTTGCCGCACCACGCCGTTTTGAAATCCGGAAAGATTCGGGTGGTCTTTGACGGTTCGGCTCCCACCTCTACTGGAGCGTCCTTGAACCAGTGTCTGCATGTAGGTCCCAAGCTACACACGGAGATCTCAGACATTTTGACCAACTTCCGGCGGCACCAAATTGTATTTATGACTGACATCCGGATGATGTTCAGACAAACGGTCATCCATCCAGAGGATAGGAGGTACCAATTGATTTTGTGGAGAGAGAGTCCTAGGGACCCCTTGTTGATTTATGAATTGAATACGAATACGTACGGTTTGGCTTCGAGCCCGTTTGTTGCGATTCGTTCTTTGTTGGAGTTGGCCGAGAAGGAGCGCTTGAGATACCCTCGCGCCTCCGCCATTTTGGCCAGTGACGTCTATGTGGATGACATTTGCACGGGCGCCTCATCTGTCTCAGAGGCGATTGTCCTGAGAGACGAACTCACCGCCCTTTTGAAGTCGGGAGGTTACGAGTTGAGGAAATGGATATCCAACTCGCCTGATGTACTGGTAGGTTTGCCCGAAGAGCACCAGCAGGACCCCCACCTATTCGAAAATGTTGATAATCCCCATGTGGTGACCGTCCTTGGCGTACAGTACAAACCGGTCTCTGACACTTTCACTTATTGTGTGGATTTCCGACCACCGAAAGTCTGGACCAAGCGTTTAGTATTGTCTACTGTCGCACGTACCTTTGACCCCAATGGGTGGATTTGCCCTGTGCTGTTTATGGCCAAGTGTTTCTTGCAACGGTTATGGGCTTCGGGTGTGTCGTGGGATGAACCCCTCTCGGACGAGTTACTCCGAGATTGGTCGAGCTTCGTTTCATCCCTCCCCGAGATTAATGAAGTGCATTTGCCGAGGCTATTCCTCCCTTCTGAAAATTGTAAAGTTACTCTTCACGGCTTTTCCGATGCCTCCGAACGTGGATTTGCTGCGACCGTGTACCTCCGCACCGTTACTGTTGACGGAGTTGTTGCTGTGCATCTGGTGATAGCGAAAAGCAAAGTCGCTCCCCTTCGGACTCGTCATACGATCCCGAGGTTGGAATTGTGTGGAGCTGCCCTCCTAATGCGTTTGTTGAACCACGTATGGCTCACATTAGGTCGATCTATTAAGATACAAGAGGTTTATGCTTGGACGGACAGTCAGGTCGTCCTCTGTTGGTTGAAGGCTCCGGCGCACACCTTGGACGTGTTTGTGGCCAATCGAGTGTCGCAGATTTGTAATTCCGACATCGAGTTGATTTGGAGACACGTGCCGGGAACCATGAATCCCGCGGATTGTGCGTCTCGGGGTTGTGTAGCCCCAACCCTAATTAACCACCCCCTCTGGTGGGGCCCACAGTGGTTGATGCGGCCTGAGTCGGAGTGGCCGCCCTCTCCAGCGTTGTCGAACGTAGCCGTTCCTGATATGCGGGCATGCGTCCTGGAGACTAACCCCGCCGGGGAAAAGGATTTGTTGTTGGATCGGTACAGCTCCTTACAGAAGCTGCTTGGTGTTACCGCTTGGATCAGACGTTTTGTGTACAATTGCAGAAACCCACGCGCGAGGCGTGATTCGTCGGTTCTCACTCCGGACGAGCGTAGGGACGCGCTCTTGTTTTGGGTCCGGAGAGTACAAGCTGATAGTTTTGAGTCCGAGATTGAAATTTTGCGTTTAGGCCGTCGCAAGTTGAAGGGCGCGGTATCGCGATTGAATCCCTTCCTGGACGAGAGTGGGCTTTTGCGAGTCGGCGGAAGACTTCGAAATGCGAACCTGCCGTATGGAGCTCGTCACCCCCTTTTGTTACCTAAAGCCGGACATTTGACTCAACTGATAATAACAGATCGCCATGTGAATGCACAACATGCTGGCTGTAATGCTTTGTTGGCCATTTTGCAGCGTGAATTTTGGATTTTGTCTGCTCGTCGAGCCATTCGCACCGTGGTTTTCCGTTGCCTGCCTTGTTATCGATTGAAGGCCGCGACCATGCAGCCCCAGATGGGTGATTTGCCTGCTGATCGCGTCACGGAATGTAGAGCTTTTGCCGGAGTCGCCACCGACTTCGCCGGTCCCTTTACTGTAAAGGCTTCGAGACTGCGTAATGCTAAAACCTATAAGGCGTACTTGTGCGTGTTTGTGTGTTTGTCCACCAAGGCTGTCCATTTGGAAATTGTCTCGGAATTGTCTACCGAAGCCTTTGTCGCCGCCTTGAGCAGATTTGTTTCCCGTAGAGGACTGCCGACATTGATACGTTCCGATTGTGGTACTAATTATAAGGGAACGTGTAATTATCTTAAGGAAGTAGTTAAGTTTTTTGTTGATAATAAAATAGACATTGGAACCACCCTCTCCCGGCGTGGGATAATCTGGAAGTTTAGCCCTCCAGCTTGTCCGACCTGGGGAGGAATTTTTGAAGCTTGTGTAAAGGCTGCCAAGACACACTTGCGTCGCGTGATTGGAGAAACTTTTCTCACGTTTGAGGAACTTGATACGGTATTTTGTAAAATTGAGGCCGTCCTCAACTCGCGACCCTTGTGCCCGTTGTCTTCGGACCCGAATGACCTGGAAGCGTTGACCCCAGGTCATTTCTTGATCGGACAGCCCCTTTTGGCTTTGCCTGAATATCCGATTCAGGATGTAGGATCCCATCGTTTGTCGCGATACCAACTTTTGAAACAGATGTCCCAAAACTTCTGGGCACGTTGGTCGATGGAGTATTTGCATATCCTACAACAGCGCGTGAAGTGGACAGATAAAACCACCCCACCCCAGACTGGCGACCTCGTGTTGATTAAGGATGCTAACCTGCCGCCCCTATGTTGGCGAAGGGGGCGCATTGTTAAACTCTACCCCGGAACTGACGGAGTTCCTCGTTTTGCTGAGGTTTTGGTTAGAGATTCGGTTTTGAAGAGAGCAGTTAGTGGGCTCTCCCGATTACCCGTAGATTGACGTACCGTTCTTAACGGTCCGGGGCGGGGGGATGTTCGGAAAAGATTGACGTTTCTGAACGCATCTATAATGTCACGTCAAATTGACATTTCGCTGTCACTTGAAGTTGACAGCTCCGACTTGATTGGAATTCTTGTGAGAAAAATGTCGGATTAATTTTGCTGAATTGTTAAAAATCGCTCGCGTTGAATATGCCTGGCATATCGAGTTTGAATTGAATCTTAAATTATCTATGTGATCCCGTGTTGTACGACCAAGATTTTGACGCCATCTCTCGAGTGGCCGGTCGCGGCGTTTTGAAATAAAGATAATTTTCGACCACAAGTTGTCGGGACAATATATCTTAATAAGCAAGCCCCGCGTGTGTTATTGTGTACCTATTGTTGAAGCGCCCAGTGTCTTGGGAACGCTGTGGTGTTTGTTTTGTGAGTAAGGTGACGAATTGGTAAGGTCTGCAGAAGAAGACGGAGCCACAGGGGGGCCCCCCCTCTCTCCACGCTGCCCAGGGACTTTCTACAGCACAGACCGTATGTAAAATCACCTTACTTAACAATAAGTCGCTGTGTATCGCAGTCCAATTGTTCAGTTACATCCCGGCTGAAACCTAGTTTTTGTCCGGAGTCTATATTCATGATAACCTTCCACTGCGCTAAACCGATTCCGCGGGTCTAGGCGGGGGTGTACTGAACACAATGTTAAAAATATAAAAATCCAAGATGGCGGACAAATTTTTTGTTTGCTGGCCGATTACGATTAAATTCAGTTTCTGGTACTATTTTGACAAGAAAACAACAACGCAATGTTAAAAGTATAAAAAATCCAAGATGGCGGCCAACTTTTTAATTTGTGAGCCGATTTGGATAAAATTCGATTTTTGGTACTATTTTGACAAGGCAACAGCCAAATTATATACTTATACATAAATGTTACAATTACCACAGTATAACCAATTTTTTTATATAGTAGGCCAACGCCCTTGAAGTTAGGCGATACCGACGTCTGTATAGATATTTCCGTAACTACGGAAGGGTTGTAACAAAATTAAAATGTGGCAGGTACATTTTGGTTTATTGCTAAATAAAATAAAATAAATAATTATGGTAAGCATTTTAGAAGTATCAAAATAAAATATATTACATGTTTTATTTAGTTTCACCAATAATTGTATCTGTCTGTCTGTCTGCCATGAAATTTTGCAAGGTAAATTTGACCTACTCCTGACGTTTGAATGGGTTGAAGTTTTGTTAAAGAAAAATATTCAGATTGGAAATAAGCCGATTCATATTTCTTAACCTTTAAAGCGCCTTCGTCTATATATCAAAATCATCCCATGTCACAATCATTATTTTCAAACTCTGTAACTTAATATCAATTATTATTTTATTTACTTATTTTTTATTTTTTAAAATAGGGTTCACAGCTGTCAAAAACACAGTAAATTACGAAGGATGTTACGTCGTAATTTACTGTGCGTGTGTTAAAGCAAATTAATAATTAATTACTTAAATCTTTTACTTGACATGATGATGATGATTAGAGATCGGATAATCGGATGCATATTTACCTAAAGTTAATTTTTGGCTAGGAAATTATGGAAGCGGCTTCTTAAAACATGTTTTTTTTTAATGTACTTAAGTCCCAGATCTCCAGAAAATTCGCGAATGCAAAATGCGTCGGTAACATGGTTGAGGGTTTGGAGTGGAAGGGTGTGCAGGACTTTCAACTTAGATTGTGTATGGGGCCAGGACTTGTAAAATTTTCAAGAATGAATTTTATAAAAATGAGAATATCTCGAAATCGGTGCGTCTCGTAGCCTAAACTTTAACAAAATTTTCGAGCCCCTTTGGTACCCCGCAGATACTAAAGGGGGCATCCGATGGACGTATAAAAAAGTTTTTTTTTATTACAAAACCTTAACATTTTTGTTTAAAAAACAGAGAAGGAGGAACGGGGCGGCGAAGCCCCCCGCCACCTAACAAAATGTAAATGTAACAGACGTTTCAGGTTAGGTTAGGTTAGAACTGTGACCAAAATGTCGCGCGAGTCGCGCCGCGGGAGCGGCCGGCGAAGCACCAAAAGCTAAATTGCAATCATCCATGAAAATTTTACAAGTTCCCGCTCCATACTAAATCCAACAAATTGATTCTTGCTACACTCCAACCGCATGAGGTATTTATTAAAAATTTTTAGATACAAAAGTGCATTCCATAACAGCCAACACCTCAACTTTAGGTAAATATGCATCCGATTATCCGATCACTGATGATGATACTTGACTCTGTCTCAAGCTTTCAAATAAAAACCTGTTACATTTTAATAAGCGAAAAGAGAGAAACAAAAACAAAAAACGGCTACCATCTTGACCATTTGTATTTTTTTTACATTGTGTTAAGAACGGTTTTCTTGTCAAAATAGTACAAAAAACCGAGTTTTATCAAAATTGGCCCACAAACAAAAAAGTCAGCCGCCATCTTGGATTTTTAATATGTTTAACATTTCGTTGCTGTTTTCTTGTCAAAATAGAACCAGAAACTGAGTTTCATTGAAATCGGCCTGCAAACAAAAAAGTTGGCCGCCATCTTGGATTTTTTAATACTTTTAACATTGTGTTGTTGTTTTCTTCCCAAAATTGTACTAAAAACCATGTTTCATCAAAATCGGCTCACAAACAAGAAAGTTGGCCGCCATCTTGGATTTTTAATATTTTTAACATTGCGTTGCTGTTTTCTTGTCAAAATAGTACCTGAAACTGAGTTTCATCGAAATCAGCCTGCAAACAAAAAACTTGGCCGCCATCTTGGATTTTTTATACTTTTAACATTGCGTTGTTGTTTTCTTGTCAAAAAAGTACCAGAGACTAAGTTTTATCAAAATTGGCTTACAAAAAAAAAGTTGGCCGCCATCTTGGTTTATTTTTATTTTTGATATTGCGTTGTTGTTTTCTTGTCAAAATTGTACTAAAAACCAAGTTTCATCAAAATCGGCCTGCTAACAAAAAAGTTGGCCGCCATCTTGGATTTTTTTATACTTTTAACATTGCGTTGTTGTTTTCGTGTCAAAATAGTACCAGAAACTAAATTTCATAAAAATCGGCTTACAAAAAAAAAGTTGGCCGCCATCTTGTTTTTTTTTATTTTTGACATTGTGTTGTTGTTTTCTTGTCAAAACTGTACCAAAAACCAAGTTTCATCAAACAAAAAAGTTGGCCGCCATCTTGGATTTTGGAAATTGCTTTTTTTTTAATAAGCGAGATGAAGATTTGCACTCACTCACACTACATGTATGCACCATAATATTAATTTAAAAATAAATTATAACGATAAAGACGTGATAGCCCTGGAAGACTTGTCCCGAGTTACTATGAACGGCGTTGTATGTAACTCGGGACAACCACTCTCCCGTCTCACCCCGCAAGCCCCGCACGATTGACCTGTCTAGACGTCTCCGTCGGCCTACTGTATGAAAAGTTGCTTATTCTGTGGTATTACATAGTATCGTAGAATATTATGACTAACCATTATACTTATTTTAAACATTTCAGTTCTGGGTATTGGACTCTTCAAGCTGATTGCACTGGTTAGCCTTCCTGTGGCTGTTATCAAGACCATGATTACAATCTTGCACATGGGTGTTGCATCACTGAACTTGGCTACAATTGATGTGAATGAACGCGCTGCTATGGCGGCTAAACAAAACTAAATATAAAACTAAAGAGGGTTTTTAGTTTGTTTTTCACCATCATTATTGTTTTTAATTTAGTTTAATTTGCAAAAAGCATTTATAATGGCCAAGTACAAAACCTTACTTTGTTTGTAAAAGCATCCCAAAGCAATATTATATCTTAGGCAAACACTAATTTAAAGTGAACATAATATTCTCATTAGATATCAGGTGAGATAATTTGAATGCTGTATGATATTCCACTGAACCACAAAACAAACTTTATGCTGACTAAAGCTATATTTTTGCTTGGTCATTGAAGTTAAAGAATTGTGGAAATAATTATCTTTTATAACAGGCCATATTTATGACAAAATAATGAAAACAAACTGAATGGTAATGGTCTGTTTGACCTCAGCGAAGTCAGTTGTATAAGTTAAATGTTTATAAAATAAACATTGTTCATTTACATGTAACTTATAATCAATTTAGATTTATATTGAATCTATTTTTGTGATGTAAATTATGTTTAAAATAGATGTTGGGTTAGTATTATCTATTATTTTTATTCATATAATAATCTGAGGTCTTTATTTGTCCTGTTGTTATTGTGATTTGTGTTATTTTATAATACACACTATTTTGTAAGTGTTTTTTAAATGTTTTAAGTTGAGATAAATGGTATTAGGCATGGTGGCAACATTACATTTTTCGATATTTAATTAAGAATTAGTCTTGTGATGTAGTTTATATATTATTTATATTACTCATGCATTGCATACTTAAGCAGCTGCAAGTATATTATATACGACGTGTGATACGTTCTGGCCCGGCCACGGTGTCAACTAAGGCTGTGGTTGTGTCAGTATACGGTACGGATAAGTACCTCGTAGTACTTTGATGGAAAAAAAGTGTACCACAGTATTTCATCAGTATTTCATCAGTTATAACACATTTTTGGTGGCCGGGCTGCAACGCATACGACCCAGCCCGGCCACGCTTCTATCGAAATAAATAGATATCTTAACGATGCAATTTTGGTACGGGGTAATGGTACGTATTCTGTACCAACGAGAATGTGTCCGTTTCCCCTTTAAAATGGTAATTAAAACAATATATTTTGGCATTGAAATTTCTGAAATAAAACGCCTGATATTGTTGATTGAGCAATATACGTAACTCGACGTCTTCGGTATATTTTTTTTTGTAGGCGCAATGGCTCGTATGATTTAAACTAGGCTTAGTTAAAATTTGATAAAAATGTATAATTATACATCTATCTTTTCCCATTGGTCTTTTTCCACTTACATTTTGTTTAGTGTTAATAGTTTCTAAGACCCCAAAATATTTTAAAAGCTTAGCAGTCAGGGCTGCCTCAATACAAAAAGGTTTTCGTAAAGAAGAGTAAATATATTTTCCTATACATTTCGGAAGGGTGATATAGATTTGAAACATTTATAATATGGTGGTCCCTTTTTATGGGCATATTAAAATAATAAATAAAGTTTTTGAAACTGAACCGTGCGACATAACTATACCATAGGTAGGTATTAGAAAAGATCGAAGAGAATCCCACAGTAGTACTCAAACCCACGACATTTCATTGTCGTCCGTGCAAATGCTCTGACTACTGTGCTACGGAGTCGTAAAAAGACGCATCGAATTTCTCTAATACTTCTTATACGTCGATAGGTACGTAATCTTCAAACTGTCTTAATTATGCGAAAAAAAAGAATAAATCGAACTCATCGCTTCATTATAAAGTTAAGTGGGGGTAAAGTTTGACTTATTGTTTTTAGGGTTCCGTAGCAAAATGGTAAAAAGGAATCCTTATGGTGCGACTCTGTCTGTCTGTCACAAACTGGTTTACTGCTATCAACTTATTTATTTAATGCTATCAACTTGAAATTAGATGACGTTTGCCCAACTATTTTGCAAATAAGAGAGAAATAAAACTATTAATATTTTTTTTGGAACAGGATCTGAAAGGGGATCTTAAAAATTCGAAGTGGGGCTACTAGGGCATATGAAGTATCATATGAAAGAGCGCTGCTTGCAAATTCTCAAACATCTGTTTTTTTTTTTGTTTTAGGCTGCATAGTTTTTGACTTATGGTGAAAAATGTAAAAAAAATACCGTTCCCTCTTATCGCCGAAGTTTGCAAAGAGAAAATCTGAAATTCTTATATGTAATAGAAGTTCATGTAAAATTACAAATTACTGTAGATTACAGGAAAAATAAAACGATGTCTCTTAATAGTAAACTTTTTCAGAAATCATCAACCAATTATTATTTACATTAGTTCCACTATCGGTCAAGAGATAGCACTGACCTAAAACTGCATTATTCTACACCGCAAACTCTGACGACTATAGCCTCGCCGATGAAAACATTTTCACGTTTTATTTATTTATATTAATGATGGTACGGAACCCTCGGTGGGCTCGGTGCACGAGTCCGATTCGCTCTTGACCGATTTTTTTATGTACTTAGTTCCCTGTAGTGGCTGTGGTTTTCGTTATCGAAGTTTAAAGCCTGATTGTATCTACTAATATATTAAGTACAACAAAATAAACATTGATTTAAAAAAAAAAAATGGACTTTTTTTTCTTTAATATCCATTACATACACAGGTATATAACGTTTTTTAACCAACTCAAAAAAAAGGAGGTTATCAATTCGACTGTATATTTTTTTTTATACGTGTTACCTCAGAACTTTTTCGTTAATGAACGGATTTGGATAATTCTTTTTATTTGAAAGGTTACGCTTCTCCTGTGGTCTCATTCAAATTTCATCAAGAACTGACGAGAAGTTCTGGAATTATCGTGAATAATGCGTATTGAGACTTTAGTTCGCTTATTTAGACGACTTCTTTATTTTCATCAAAGTGAGGATCTTTTTCAAATTTTTTTTGTCGTAAGTTTATACTCCTGACGAGATCTTATTTTCACCAAGTCAAGATCAGGAGATGAAATCCCAGGAAAATTGAGAGAAATTCTCTAATATAGGCAACATCGTTCCATTTATTTTTGAAGTTAGTCAAGTCAATTTGCATCTGGTAGTATGATCATCTCATAGTGATGAGCTGGTGATGGAAGCTAAAAACTCCTTAACGGTTAGAAGCTGGAGAATAATACCTTAAGTATTAATCGTACGTATGGACTAATAGTTACCTATATTCTTTCAGGTTATTAGGGTGAGCTTATTGATGATGAGAGTTGAAACTCCTCAACATAGTTATAGGATCGAGATTTTAAATTATTTTTATGCATTCACAATGCAATTTTTTAAGTATAGGAAAAATGTGATAGTAAAAAACCACGAACCACGATAGCTTAGTTGGTCAGAGCATCGGGCCGGATTCCCGGAGGCGCGGGTTCGAATCCCGCCTGAAAGCTACTTATAGGGCTCGTGGTTTTTTACTATTACATTTTTCCTATACTTAAAAAATTGCATTGTGAATGCATAAAAATAATTTAAAATCTCGATTTAATGGCTGTTTCATCTTAATCGACTGTCAAACATTTGTAAAAATGTTACTATCGGATGCGAGGGTTTCCTCGCATTCATGAAGCAACGCTGGCCTACAGCGTAACAAGTGATAGCAAAATTCGACGAGTCGTGTAAGCCTTTCGGTAGCTTAGTTGGTCAGAGCATCGGGCCGGATTCCCGGAGGCGCGGGTTCGAATCCCGCCTGAAAGCTACTTATAGGGCTCGTGGTTTTTTACTATCACATTTTTCCAATATAGTTATAGGATGTTTTATAAACACCATATGCACGAATGGACCTTCAGTTGTATACCTTCAAGTTATCTTTTTTTTTTTTTTTTTTTTTTTTATTAGTTGATAGGCAAGCGCTTGTCCGCTATCACGCCTGATGTAAAGCGTTGATGCGATCTACGATGAATCGCGCTTGCCTAGAAGGTACCGGTTCACTCGCGACTTGAAGACCCCCAGATTGTACCTATCGGGAAATACAGACTCAGGCAAGGAGTTCCATTCCTTAGCGGTACGGACAATAAAATTAGAAGCAAAACGCTTAGTCCGTGTCCCAGGAATATCCACTATAAAACGGTGGCGCTGATTCGTACGTCTGGTTGTCCGTTGGAAGAAGGGAGATGGTGGAATTAGGTTGTGCAATTCCACTGCACACTCGCCGAAATGTATCCGATAAAAAACCGATAAGCTTGCAACTTTGCGCCTATGCTCGAGGCTTTTGAGCTTTTTATCGAAGAGATAGTCATTGCCAATGAGCTTTCTGGCCCTCCGCTCAATAGCTTCTAGTGTCTGGAGCTGGTATTTGGCAGAGCCATCCCAGAGATGAGAACAGTACTCCATACATGAACGAATTTGCGCTTGATAAAGATTGAGCAGCAGTTCCGGCGTGAAGTACTTTCTCACCTTTGCCAGAACGCCTAGCTTTTTAGACGCTAATTGAGCTTTACTCTCAATGAAAGAGCCAAAATTGAGAGATGGAGTCAAAGACATGCCGAGAAGCTCTAGATGTTCAGTAATCGGCACGGATACACCTCGGAAAGTAGGAGACAGGTCAAAATTACTCCTCTTGGCAGAGAACAGACACGCCTGGGTCTTAGATGGATTGAACCTGACCAGATTGGCATCGCCCCAATCGGAGACTGCCTGCAGTGATAGGTTCATGCGACTAACCATCGCCTCCCTAAGACACTGGACCTGTTCTGCACCAGCTCGAGCATCAGATATATAGCTCTCTATAACGGTGCTGTCATCTGCGTACCCCAAAATATCGGGTATAAGCAGGTCATTAATATGCAGCAGGAACAGCGTTGCAGAGAGAACCGAACCCTGAGGGACTCCGGCATTGATAGCCAACTGGTCGGACGAGCAGCCGTCAATGACAACTTGAATCGACCGATCCCTCAGGAAGTCCGATATCCAGACACAAAAACCGGTGGGAAGTCCGTATGCTGAAAGCTTACCAATAAGGCCATCATGCCACACCCTGTCAAAAGCCTTCGAGATATCGAGAGAGACGGCGAGTGCTTCTCCGTACTTCTCGATGGCTTCGCTCCATATGTGAGTGGCGTATGCTAGAAGATCTCCAGTGGACCGGTTTCGGCGAAACCCGTATTGACGGTCACTGAGAAGGTCGTTTGCTTCTAGATACGACAGGAGCCTATGGTTCAGTACACGTTCCATTATCTTACAGAGAATGGATGTTACCGAGATGGGCCTGTAGTTGGCAGGGTCGGCACGACTACCCTTTTTAGGCACGGGTTGCACGTTGGCCAGCTTCCATGACTTTGGTACTAGTCCCTTTGCCATAGATAGGCAGTATAGGCGTGTTAATACCGGAGCTAACTCAGGCGCGCAAGTCCTAAGAACTATAGCTGGTATACCATCCGGACCACTGGCTTTGTTCACGTCCAGATCACGCAACGCTTTTCTTACCTCGGTCTGTCTGATGCGGACTTCCGACATTAAAGTCCCAGAACTTGGTAAAGCCGATGGTACAGCATTGCCAGGATCTAAACGCGAACACTCGGCAAATAAATTGGCAAATAAATCTGCCTTTTCCTTGGCGGTATGCGCCAGAGATCCGTCTGGCTTCAGTAGAGGAGGCATTGAGGAACGGCAAAAGTTGACCTCGACCGATTTAGCCAGGGACCAAAACGCTTTACTCCCTGATGGGAACGAAGCAAGTTTATTCCCTATTCGGCTTATATGGTCGAAGCGGGCTCTTTTGATAACCTTTTTGCAGGACTTGGCGGCCTTGTTAAAGGCTTTCTTCAATTCGCGTATATTCCCAGCTTTACGGGATCGAGCTTCAACCCAGGCAAGGTATGCCTCACGTTTCGATGCAACGGCAACTCTGCATTTGGCATTGTACCAGGGGTGAGCTTTGCTAGAGAGGGGCACGTCAGAGAATGGAATAAAATACTCCATACCCTGACGAAGCACATCGGCCACAGCATCCGCGCAAGCTGAGGGATCGCTAGAAGAAAAGCAAACATGCCGCCATGGATAAGATGCAAAAAAATATCGCATCTCTTCCCAATCTGCTGACTTGTAACGCCATATTCGCCGGGAGCCTTTAAGGCTTGGATCGGGCGGATCTAAGTAGCTAAAGATGGATAGCTGAACTCCGTAACGGTCAGGATATTACAACAATTTATCATAATCACCATGTAGTTTCGCTACGATTATTTACATCGAAAAATCGAAAAATAAATCGTTAAAAAAAGGAACCGCCTTCAAAAAGAATCTTCAAACAAAATTAACAAAAAAAGTCGGTGCCAAGCCAAGCCAAAAAGAATAGGAACGAATTATACTGAGTGAAATAACAAAAATTAAAAAAACCTGGTCCCAAGCGTGAGGTGTAGGACGTATTTACCTCAAATACCTATTAGACTTGGCACCGACTTCAAACAGTTCAGTAAGTAGGTACCAAGATAAGTTAGAAAAAGTCACGCATTTTCGTCCTTTGAATTAAAAATTCTAATTACTTTTTTCGTTTTTTAGTGTTTGTTAATTTTGTTTGAAGATTCTATTTGAAGGCGGTTCCCTTTTAAATTTTTTTTTTTATTTCTATTACTTAAAAATTCGTAAAACTCATATTCACAAACAATTTTTTGTATGGAGGCAGCCCTGAGTGATAATCTCTCAAGACGTCAAATTACGTTTATTTGCTCAAACAATAATGTCAGGCGTTTTATTTCAGAAATTTCGATGCAAAAATAAATAGTTTTAATTACTATTTTAAAGGGGAAACGGACACATTCTCGTTGGTACAGAATACGTACCATCACCTCGTACCAAAATTGCATCGTAAAGTTACCTATTTATTTCGATAGAAGCGTGGCCGGGCTGGGTCGTATGCGTTGCAGCCCGGCCACCAAAAATGTGTTATAATTGATGAAATACTGTGGTACTCTTTTTTTCCATCAAAGTACTACGAGGTACTTATCCGTACCGTTTACTGACACAACCACAGCCTTATTTGACGCCGTGGCCGGGCCAGAACGTAACACACATATACGACAGCTTTTTAACGGGAGGATTAAGTGCTAGGAACCCTACAAGAATACGGTATTTTACTGATTTTTTTTTATTTCTTTACAATGTTTTTCGAAATATTAGCTACACAAAACAAGTTTTCATTTTGAATTATCTTGAATATTTTTAAAGATATAGGACTTCAAACTTTATAATTAGACAAGGACAGGACGCTATCTTAGTGACGTCATTGGGTTAGTAGCGTCATAGTCACGCCATAGAAGATTTCGTTTTAGAAAGAGACAGCTATAGTCAAAATCAAACAGACTATAATTCTTTTATTATAAAACAGATTCAAATTATTTTTTCACATTTGGTATTCTTAATTGCAATATTTTTTAACGTCATCATTAAATATCTACATTTCAACAACAGTAAAATACCCTATTAGTTTAATCAGCCTTTACTAAAAGTTTATTCAAAACAATCTTAATTTTAGATTAGAGTATATTACGGATCTTGAAGATGTTTTTTGTGTGGTAAATGTACACTTACGAGCAAATATGTGAAATTGAAATTGCCTCGTGTTTCGACATTAAATAAATATTTTGAGGTTGCGAAATATATGCCACAACTGATGTAAGTGGCAATTTCTGGGGATAACCAGAATTAGCTTACCTACCTAAATGTGAAGTGATTACATAAGTTTGCTTACTGAAGTTGTCTGTGCTTGTAAGGGTTTTTATTCACTCCTGTCGATATACCTAATTATCTCGAATTTAATTATTGCCAAATATTAATGTTATTTCTATTATACATATAAAAAGGCTATTATTGGCATTACTTTTTAATTTTTTGGTTTGGTAACTCGAATGCTAACCAAGCACCAAACCAACATTATTTTTAATATTGTATGACTCCTTCGTATTTTTTATAACAAAAATCATCAAATCACTTAATATTGTTGAAGGTGAACAGTCAGTTTTCTGTGAACTTTAAAAACATTTAAAGCTCCAAAACTTGATTTGAACTTTTGATCTTCCAGTGCCTATTGCATTTAATTAGTATTATTCGAAACTTAGGCGATCAATTAATTATAAACTAAAATCAAAGACTTAATGCAAGTACATAGTATGTGTTTACAAGGAAAGAATATTCACCTAACATCCTACAAATATTATAAATGTGAAAGTTTAGATGTTTGGATGTTTGTTACTCAATCACGACAAAACGGCTGAACGGATTTGGCTGAAATTTGGAACATAGATACTTTGTAGCCTGGAAAGGAACATACTTACATACAACATACTTTTTATCCCGGAAAAGTGTCACATTCCCGCGGAATAATGTCGTGTAGTCCACGCGCGCGAAGCCGTGGGCGGTAAGCTAGTTTCAGAATAAATTTAAAGTCCGAGAGGCACAATCGCCGCGAAGTGAAGCTTACTTACCCCTCATCGCTTTATTATATGCCTAGTTGAAGTCATTTGAAGAAATATATTTAAAGTTAAGAAAAGTTTTAACATTCCTATCTTGTACTTATCTGCAATGTGCTTTAAAAAAATCCCATAACGAGACCTTTTAGTGCACTTAACTATATGTTAATATGCAATCGTGAGAACATCAAGTTTTACAAATTGTATATGACTACGAAAACTGCTCTAATTATACACAATGTGTTAAGGCTGCGCTCGGTGTAAAGATCATAAGCTTGATGTGCTTACCACAAGTACCACAACATTAGCCGGAGCCACGCCAAGCAATCCAACGAGTTACAATTGCGCGCGGCTAGGATGCGCTTCACCGGAGCTGTTGGTGTGGACGTGCCTCGCACTATCCAAGTGAACAAATTCGATGCATGATCCATGATCTACGATTCAATCGCGGATCGCCGATTAAAAATGGATGGTTTGGTGTGGTTCCGGTTAGAGCAAAATCCGGTCATTGACTACAAATTGGTATTAGAAATTAAATTAGTACTCCCTACCTGGTGTATGTTACATTATAATGTGTAGTTACCACAATAAATGGATGTCTCCTAACATTTTTTTTTCTGAACCTAAAATCGAATTCCTTCATGGATGTGTTACATGTCAAATACTAAAATGGAAGTGATACATGGTCAAATACTAAAATGGGTTACTGCCTGGTGTCAAAAATAATTCAGCTTGTAGGTAAAGGAAAAAATGTGATAGTAAAAAACCACCCGACCTGCAAGTAACTTTCAGGCGGTATCGAATCCGCAGCCGCGCGCGCCCAGGAATCTGGCCCGATTCAAAGTCAAGTCAGTTTATTTTTAATTACAATACTTGTGAACGTCATAGAAGCTACGACGCCATCGATTCGCAAACCCTACGGCGGGAGACCTTGGAGAGAAGAACCGGCAAGAAACAACTCAAAGGGTTGTTTTTTTCTCCCCGTTTTATTTCATACAGAGTCGTCAAATTGAAATATTATGACCTTAACATAGTATGATTAAGGTCAGCTTCCATCACAATTACACAATGGGTTATGAATGATAATTTACAAAATTCAAAATTCTAAATCGTTTATTCAATTTAGGTTTGTTTAACAACACTTATGAACGTCAATGAAGCTACGCCATCGGTTCGCAAATCCTGCGGCAGGAGACCTTGTAGCGAGAAGAACCGGCAAGAAACTCGCCAAGGGCTATTTTTTTCTCCCTGTTTTTAACTTATACAGAGTCGTCAAATTTGAAAAATGACCTTCACATAATAGTAAGGTTACTTTCCATCACAATACAGAATACCGGTACAATTTTGCTTATTACCTAAAACAGTAAACAATTTTCTACTAAACAAGGAATCAAATAGTTTAATGAACACACTAATCTTAATCTTATTCACATTATATTATAAGATTAATAAAAAGGAAACTGCAAGCTGCGCCGCATATTCAAATCTATCCTTTCGGGGTTAAGTATTAACAAATAAAAGGAATTTTTGAATAAATAATACAATTATTTAAAAAAATGCTGTAACTGTAAGACACGGGTACCAAAATTACCATGAGACACACCAGCTCGCTCATAAAACTATATAATACTATTATAAACCATATCCCGAACACCTTTAACACAAGTAGACATTAGCAGACCCACCCCACTGGCAGCACCCGTTCACGAGCATGACGCATGAGCCAGCCATCGCTTCGCTCAACCATATTTTAGGGAACGTAACGACCCGACTCACACAGTTAAGTATAGGCAAACTAATGATCATAGCGGTAATCAATTTTCAATTACTCGGGAACTCTAATTAAAGCAATTAGTTATTAGCAAAAAGAAAATTTTACTATACACTGCAAGTTGCGCCATACATGTTTCGAATGCAACTCTTAATAAAATAAATAAAAAAAACTTAAGGAAAGCAGATAAGAGCAGTCCCATTCCCACTGGCAGCACCCGTTCACGAGCATGACATATGAACCAGCCATCGCTTCCTTCAACCATATTTTAGGGAATGTAACGACCCGCGATTCTCTGACCAACGAAGTTACCAAAAGGCTTACGAGACTCGTCGAATTTTAGATAGATAGATAGATAGATGAACACTTTATTGACCACACAGAAATACAATACAAAGTAGGTACATCAGAAAAGGGTGAAAATTAGGTGGGCAAAGGCGGGCTTATCGCTAAGAGCGATTTCTTCCAGACAACCTTTGAGACATAGGAAAAAATATAAAGAGCGAGAGGTAGTGTACAAGCAAAAGGCAAAAATATACGAAGTTTATTACTGCTATTAGGTTAAATAAATATAACTACATAAACTACTTACTAATAAAATATATGTAACTATATATAAAACTATAATATATATATGTATGTAACTATGTTATTTATATATATTAAATAAAATAAAAATAAAAACAATATACTACATAGCCATAAGGTAGTTGCAAGCTAGGATTTCGTGAGTAGATGAGAATGCAGATTGGTCTTGAAAGTGGCGAGTGACTTTGAATGGCGGATCTTATACGGAAGGTCATTCCAGAGGCTGACTGACTTAACTGTGAAGGAGTCTTTGAAGTATCCAGAGCGGGTGAGGGGACTTTGCAGCAGGTTGTCAGTCTTCGACCTATGTTGACGACTGTGCTCTGCTCCAAGTAATTGAAAACGTTCCTTAAGGTAAGGTGGGATACGAGGGTCATACAGGACATTGGACAAAAGTGTAAGTCCATGCTCCTCGCGTCGTAGTCTTATTGGAAGCCACCCCAATTCGGTCCTGAATTTGGAGACATGATCGAACTTGCGCAAGCCAAAAATGAAACGTATGCAAAGATTCTGCAGACGCTGAAGTTTGTCCAGAAGATTTTCATTCAATGGCACATACGTCAGCAATCTAGAATTGGTAGGAGAAGCGACTGCGCAAGTTCAATCTTTGTTCTCACAGGGAGTAGATTTTTCCATCTCCGCAAAGCTACGGCGGCAGCATAGACGAATTTTACTATGACTTTTTAACGCTGTAGGATGCTGTAGGCCAGCGTTGCTTCAAAAATGTAAGGAAACCCTCACATTCGAAAGAAACATTTTTACAAATGTTTAACAATCGATTAAGAAGAAACAGTAATTAAATTAAGATTTTAAATTATTTCTATGCATTCACAAAGCTACTCTGTAATTTTATTAAAGGGAAAATTCTCCACCGCCTGCCACCAGTCCACATACAATACTATTACAAAATTAAAGACAGATTCATTAGGAGTATGTTATTTATTATATTGTGTTAGCACATGTAATTAAAGAAAGCATAAAATATCAAATGCTAACAAAGCAAAATTTTGTGAACAGTGAAATAAAATTTAGTTAAGTATAATGCTGAATTTATGTTAATACTAAACATTATAATGTAAGTAGAGATAAAATAAATTGCAACAGAAATCTTAAAGTTATCCTTTTAGGCTGCTCATACCAGCTCTCATGATTTCGTCAACTAGAAGAAGGTTACTGGCAATAACTGAGCAGGAGTTGAGGATTTGTTTCTTGACAACATAGTTATCCAGGATGCCCAAGTCTGTAGGCTTTATGGCTTCACCGGAGCTCAAATCCAAACCTACTGGGTCTGGGCTCAGTCGCGATTCTTCTTGGAGCTTAACAATAGTGTCCTGAGCATCATAGCCAGAGTTGACAGCCAAGGTTTTGGGGATAACAAGCAGTGCCTCAGCGTATGCTTGGATTCCTAGACGCGCTTTTCCTTTGACTGTATCTTTGTATTTCGAGAGTTCCACATTAGCCTTGATTTCGAAGGCGCCAGCGCCTGGGATCACGCATTTGTCTTCGATGGCGTTGTTAATCGCTCTCAATCCATCGCGGATGGCATCTTTAATTTGCGCCAAAGTGTGTTTGTTGGGACCTTTGATAAGAATAGTTACAGAAAGTGGGTTCTTGCATTGTTCCACAAATGTGTACTTCTCCTCCCCAAGAATATGCTCGTACACCAGACCCGCGAACCCGAGGCAATCTTCATTGAGATCTTCGACAGAGTTCATGGCTGTTCCACCGCAGGCGAGAGCTAAACGCTCCATGTTACGTCTTTTGGCTCTGCGCAATGCCACAATACCTTCTTTGGCGAGAGCATCTAAAGAGAGGGGATCAATCCCTTTTTGGTTAATGACAACAAAGGTTTTGTCAGTTCCATCACAAAGTTTCTTCTTTAGAGCTATGATCTGAAAAAATATTTTGTATTTAACATTTTGTTTTTAAAAAAGATGCACAATATCAAGTCCATTAAAATCTGTGAGTAAAATTACCTTTTTCACTCTCTGGTCAATGAAATCTCTCTCAGCTGCAACCAACTTCTCCCTGTCTTCAGCGGACTTGTAGAAGAAACCTGAGTTTACTTCTGTCTTCTCATACTCCAGAGAGACATTGCAGGTGAGGATGTACGCATTTTCTACACGCTTAGGCATATCAGGGTGACGTGCACCATGATCCATCACCATACCTGTAATGTAAAACAGTCAATATTATAATAAAATAAGATATAGATTTCTGAAAAATAAGATCTCTACATTATTGTTGTATTTAAGTAGGAAATGGGTAAAAGAATAAGCTATTCACAAACACTGCCAGATATGGAAGCCATGTATTATCATTATCACTGTCATTCCCTTCAGAATTTGTTGTATGTAAGTAGGAAATGGGTAAAATAATAAGCTATTCACAAACACTGCCAGATATGGAAGCCATGTATTATCATTATCACTGTAATTCCCTACAGAATAGGCAAAGAAATGCATAGAACTGAAATCTAAATCCATTGTCAAACAGTTATGAATTAGTGGGCAGATCTAAACATCATAATATAACCTTTGATAAGAGTAGTCTCAGTGGCAGTCTTGTGCTGCATCTCCATCAGTTCCACCATGTGCAAGTCCACAGGCTTCCCAGGGGTGCGGATGGCCAGAACAGCGTCCACACACGCATCGGTAAGCACTTCTGCTAAGCTGGGATGTACCTGTAAAGTTTAATTGCTTATTTATAGCAACACCTTATTTGGACCATATGGTACATTTGGCGACCAATGAAAATTAATAATAAATTAAGAAAGTAATATTTATTAACCAGGAGGCCAATTCTCATTTTTAGAGATGTAGTCAGGCCTGGAATCACGATAAAGTTTGAAAGCTCTCAGAATGTATGGTTTTCTTACTAGATCTTCGATTGATTTTAAATGCCCCTCTACTTTTCTGTTTCTTTTTAAAGCCCTTGTAAGATCTCAGCTGGAATATGCTGTCAGTAGGGAACCCTATTTACAATATCTACATTTCTTTAGTGACAACTGTTAGTTATCCCAAATAAAGAAATAAAATAAATAAAAAAATGTCAACTATCGACAGTACATACATTTTATACAATGCACATTATATTTTATCGAAATCAAATTTTATTACAACATAATTCTTATTATTATTTTATTAATGTAATGATTTTTCGATATTGGTTGGGTATTTCGGTTAGCGCTGAGAATAGGAGATTCGTGAACACAACGTTGAATATCAAGATTTAGTGATCGAGAGATCAAAATGAAAACTCGATTTGAGACGACATCTCGACAAATGAGAATTGGCTCTCTGATCAATGAGTGAAATATGAAATATAATCATATATTTTGATAGTAATATTGAAATTATTACAAGAAAGTTAGACAATAGGTAGCTGCATAAAAATACAATCCTGTATGGAAGATATTTTACTTAGGGTGCTTACTTTTGTTTTTAAGGAAGTCCTAGCCACATCTAGCAGATTCTCTCTCTTCACTTCAATGGGTATCTTCATGGATTCTAAAATCTCCAAAGCCTTAGCACGAGCCAAGTCATATCCTTCAGTAATGATACGTGGGTGCAGACCTAAAAGAAACATTTTAAAAATATTAGCTTGTAAGTTTACTTGAGTTTGGAATTTGTTTTGTATTTTTTTTACTTGTATCTCATAATACTTAATAAGTCAAAGATCTTATATATTTATAGAA
The DNA here is from genome assembly GCA_949710035.1 of Crambus lathoniellus. NCBI lineage: Eukaryota > Metazoa > Arthropoda > Insecta > Lepidoptera > Crambidae > Crambus > Crambus lathoniellus. Next base: position 15,710,449 of record OX453317.1, on the reverse strand, counting down.
AGAACATTGATTTAATTTTAAAAGTATTACATATAGGAATTTTCATAAAAAAATTATCAGTATAGTAGAGTTCACGGAACTTGACCACAACCATAGACGAAAAAACTTGCGCAGAAAAAACTTTTGTACTAAATATTGCAACTGCGCAGGTTTTTTCGTCTATGGTTGTGGTCAAGTTCCGTGAACTTACCTCTACTAATATTATAAAGAGGAAAGGTTTGTTTGTCTGTTTGTCTGTATCAAATAGGCTCCGAAACTACTGGACCGATTTAGAAAATTCTTTGACCACTAGAAAGCTACATTCTTCCTGAGTGACATAGGCTATATTTTATCACGATACTCTCACGGGAACGGGTACCACGTGGGTAAAACCGCGAGGATCCGCTAGTCATAAATAAAAAAGGAATGAGAGATATGTTCTTCATAAAATCTGCATAATCTTAATAGGATATACTTATTAGATTTTTTATTTGAAAAGAAATCTAAATTACAACCTTCGCTGATGTAAATATCGGCTTGCTTCAACAGCTCTCCGATGAGGAGCACGGTGGAGGTGGTCCCGTCGCCGGTGGCGTCGTCCTGCGCCGTGGAGGCCCTCGCGATCAGCGATGCCGTCGGGTGCTGGATCTGCATCTCGTGCAAAAGCACGTTGCCATCCTTTGTTATCTTTATGTCGCCGGCCCCCGACACCAACCTGCAACCATTTTGACAGTCGATCATATGACTTTTGTAACTCAAATTTTTAAGTGAAATACGGAAATATTGGTGTCTATTATTGACTTATGGGTTGATAATTGTGTAAATTTCATATAAAACTAAAACACGAAAGCCTGCCCAAATATTATAAGATTATTACTCACATTTTCATGGTGCCTTTAGGACCGAGGTTAGTTCTCATCACATCTTGTATACCTTTTGCTGCAGAAATGTTAACAGCTAAGGCTTGCGCGGCACGTGCAAATTCAGCTTTGGGATTTAATAAACTAATTGCAGCCATTTTAATGTGTCTAGGAAAAGAAATTCAAACAATTTACAGCGATTTTACGCACACGAGGATATTTTTTTTAAAAATGACCACAGATCACTTTAATAGAAAATGACATCATAGACAAGTCAGCAGTCAGTCAGTGTTTTTTGTTTTTGTTTTTTTTTTTTGTAATCAGCTCTACACGTTGGCCTCACCCATGAAGTTTGACTTAATACTCTGAGGTAACTGGAGCTCTCACCCTGAATAAAAAAGTGTCGCCAGCAAATGAGCGATTTTCTGAGAGGCCATTTAAAAAAAAAAAAGCTTCCAGTTGCTTCACTAGATGGCGTTGAATAAGTATGTACATGTCTATGGTATATTTTGGTATGAAACAAATTTAAATTAATTACTTTTTAAAAACCCAAAGGAAACTAATAATATATTAAATAAGTACTACTGTGAGGAACAGGTGGCCTACCACAAGCTCTTAGCAAACAGAACAAATGCAGGGCAGTTTTATTGCAAGGTTTAAAATAAACTTCTTGCTAATCGTACCATAAGCCAAAATTAGCAGTCTTTTAGCAGGCCTGCTGCACTGCTGTTGCTATTGAATGATTGTCTCTGGCCTGTCGAGCCAAAATGTTGTTTGCGTTCGAAAACTAAATATGATTTTTACCGGTAAATACCGTTTCGTATTAAAGTAACATTTTATAAATAAAATACAATAACAACGCAAAGGAAAACCTAAAACAAGATGTTTTTATGGAAATAAAATTGAACGGCAGTGTAAAAAAATGGTTTTAAATATTATTCTTGACAGAGTTTTATAATCAAGCCTCACTTCTAGTTTCCGAACGTTACTCGCAACAAATTTTTTTTTTTTTTACAAATGTGTTTGAAGCTTTGGTTTCAAGTTGGAAAAGTGCTTATTTCAACAAACAAAGTTAACACAGTTACTTAGACCCGTATTCTAGAACGATACTCAAGTGGAGATCTCTTCTCAAGCTTAGTTAGAAAGGGATGCGAAAACATGCACCGAATACATTCATCCATTGCTAACAAGTTCGTACCTATTAAAGAAAAAAGCGCTCGGAACGCTTCACAATAATGCAGCAGTAACCTACTTGACACGGTTTGTTGTGTCATGGAATGCCCCCAATGTCCCCCACAGCCAAAGGTTTTTCAGAGAAGCCGGTGGCAAAAAAGGACAAAGCAGACAATACCTAAAATAAATAATTTAAATGTTACAAAGTTCGAGAAAATAAGAATCTTGTAAGACTCTTGTTTTAATTTTTGAATGGGTAGAACTCACTCACTCTTGCCTGAACGGATTAATCTATAGATTTCGTTGCCGCTGCAGTATCAGCCCCCGGATTCACAAACCGTTGGAAACGCCGACAGCGGAATGTATGCACTGTCTCTGTCACTCACTATAGAATAGGCAAAGACAAAACACAGAATTCAAATCAGATGCTGTTTCCGGTGGTTCGTGAATCAGGGGGCATCAGAGGTCTAAAGGGCCCCGAAACCAAAACCAAAACCTCCGAATAAAATCCATTTTGTCGTAAACTTCCAATGGATTGCTTTGTTCTCGTATTAGTTTACGCCACGCTTTTTTCTTTCTATTGCGGAAAGCTTTCGTCTTCCAAAAACCACAGAATTGCTTGATCATTCATTTAATAACGAACAAAATTATCAGTGGTATTCCACTTATCAAAGATCTTTAATCGTCCTCGTCCAATTTCTTTGATCAAATATTTGAGATAAGTGGAATACCACCCTTAGCAGGCTTTATAAAGCTGCTTGAGACCAACTTTTTAAAAACTGCTAATTATGACAGTTTGGCAGGCCTGCTGGCGTGCTAAAGTGAGCTCATGGTACGTTTAGCAACGCTGTTTGACCGGTGAACGTCTAGGACTAACAGCGCTGCTATTGTTATGGTTCATGGTACCGATAAGCAGGGCAGTTTTTTTTAAGGCTTAAAAATAACTGCTATAAGAGCTTGTGGTAAGCCCCCAGAAACGAAATAGGTAAATTTAAAGATTTAGGTAAATAAATAACATCTGTCTGACGTTCCGTTTTACGTAAAAAAGTCGCGTCAAGGTAAAATTTATAACGTTCCGTTCCTTCTAACTGCATAGGTGGGACAGCGCCATCTAGTGACTGAGCTTTCAGAAAATCGCCCATTTGACATTTATGTATGTAGTGGCTGTCAGCTGTCTCATATGACCATACGTATTTTTTTAAAGTGTAGGTGAGACGGAAGACAGCCACTGTGTTATTTGTGGTATTCAAAAAATTGTTCGTACTGCACTCTCCAGTTACCTCAGTATTAAGTCGAGCTTCATGGCCTCACCCATGTGAGTGAGATAGAAGATGGCTTTGGTATGGGCTTCAACTCTCTGGATTCCTTCCGCCGATGATGGCGGGTGCGGGTTCGAGCTTCTGCTCCTTCCCCGGGCTTCATCTCGTGGGGCTGCTGCCCCACGGTGCTTGGTGCCGCTTACGCGGCCGTCTTCTGACGAGAGGTGTGCCCCCCTGGATGTTTGCGGCCCTCGGCGCGGTCAGCCAGCCGGGTGAGACCCCATTGGGGGAGGCCCAGCTAGCGCCTGCGAGCGGGCGCGCAAACGGGGTAAGGGCTATAATTTAGGTGGGGGTATAGGGTGGGAAGTGGGAGTGGACAGAAAGGGCTAGGGAGATGGCGGGGGCACACTGTCACGGGGCAGCGCCCACTTCTTAGCTCTGGTGTTGATGTTGGCGTTTGCGGTGGGAGTTGGATCTTCTGGGATCGGCGGCAGAGGTCTTGCGGGCGCGATGCCCTGCAGGTGCTGATGGGGGCCGTGGTCGGCGCAGTCGAACATTCGACGCGCCAGTCGGCCCACGAAGTCCTGTAGCGGCTCGATGTTGAGGTCCCGCGCAATGACCTCGTTGCGGACGTAGCGCCCCGCTTGAGTGATGATGCGGAGCGCTAAATTTTGCTGGGCTTGTAGTCGCTGTTTCCGCGTCTGCGAGCAGAGCGAGTACCACGCCGGTGCAGCATATGTGAGCCGAGAACGGACGTGGGATTTGTAGATTGCGAGCTTCGCCCGCAGCGGCAGTCTAGAGTTCAAGACAGGGCGGAGGGTGGCCCGCGCGGCGCGGGCTGACGACGTGATGTGCTCTAATTGGGCGGCCATAGTCAGGCCGCGATCAATGTGGCAGCCTAGGTATTTGATGGACGGCTGCCATTGTATGGTCTCGCCCTTCAGGTCTAGCTTGGGTGGCATTTTACGCTGCCTCCCAACGAGTATTGCGGTGGTTTTCCCCACGTTCACCGCAATCCTCCATTTTTCAAGCCAGGGCGGGAGGAGGTCCAGCTGTTTTTGCATCCGCGCCGCTGCAGCACTGGGCCACGGGGAGGAAGTGAAAAAGGCGCTGTCGTCCGCAAATAGCGCCAGCTCGACCCGTGGCTCCATCTCACTCTCGCTGTTGTTTACAGAGGGCATATCGTTGGTGTACACGGCGTACAAGGTGGGTGATAAACAGCTGCCTTGTGGAACCCCCGCTCGTATGGGTCGCAGCTCGGACTCCTCTCTTTCCACCGCCACGTTGAAGAGACGTCCTTCAAGGAATGAGGCCAGCAAGTGGACAAGGGCTGGGTGCACTTCGGTGTTTTTGGCCATCTTGAAAATAAGACCGGGGTGCCAAACTCGGTCAAAGGCCTTCTCGATATCCAAGAAGGCGGCCACGGTGCAACTACCCTGGTTTAGTTGGTCGGCCATGTGATGGAGCACGCGTGCCAGCTGGAGCGTGGTAGAGTGACCGCTGTGGAATCCAAACTGATCGTCCCTCAAGGAGATGGAGGGACGGAGGCGTCGCAGCAGGAGGCGCTCAAACAGCTTGGCTACGTGGTCGAGTAGGGTGATGGGGCGGTGGTTGGCGGCCTGGCGACGGTCCTTACCGGGCTTGGGTATGGTGATGACCCGGCCTTTCTTCCAAGCGGCAGGGAAATAGTTGGCCCGTAGTGCCGCATTGAATATGCGGGCAAGCGTTGCCCATCCTTTTCTAGGGAGCGCCGATAGAGCCATGGGTGGCAGGTTATCGGGCCCTGGGGCCTTCTTGGGGTTTAGGTGGAGGGCCGCTTTTCTTACCTCTGCTGGAGAGATGTATGCGTCGCCTGTTAGTGGTGGTGGGGTGGTGGCCAGGTACACTGCCACTTCACGCTCCACCGCCGTGTGGTGCTCGGCCGCTGCCGGTGCTGCTGGATGCGGCGAGAATTGGACGGCCAGGTGCTCGGCTAGGATACGGGCCCGGTCAAGGGCTGCGTATCTCCTCTGGCCGTTGGCGTCTAACAATGGGTACGTGGGCTGTGGGGTCTTTGTTAAACACCTGTTAAGTTGATGGAGGCTCGGGAGGTGCTCGGCTGCTCGGTCGATGGTGGCCTCCCACGTCGACCCTCGCCAGGCACTCACCGCATCTCGGAGTTCCGTTGTGGCCTTGTTAAGGCTCGTTTTTAGTCGTGGACACCTAGTCTGGCTCCACAGGCACCTGAGCCTCTTCTTCTCGCCCAGCATGTCTTGTAGATGGCGGGGTAGGGCATCACGACGTTTTGATGGTGGCTGAGGTTTGGTGTGGGAGGCCTTTGCCTCCTGCATCTTTGTAATAAAAGTTTCGATGGCGGCATCTATCTCCTCTCTGGTTGTAAGAGGGCCAGGCAGGCAGACGTCCGCCATCGATAACTTGTAGGCCTCCCAGTCAGTTTTCAATCTAGGCCGCATGGGGGCCACGACGTCGGGAGAGGTGGCCATGGTTATTAGGATAGGCAGGTGTGGTGTGTCAACCTCGTAAAGTACCTCCACACTGATGGGGTTGGCGACGCCCTTGGTGAGCACTAGGTCGATGGTGCTGGGTTGGGCGGTATCGTTGGGCGGGAAGTGTGTGGGCGAATCTGGTCCCAGCACTTCGATATCCTTCTCTGCGGTCACCTCCAGCAGTCGGCGGCCGTCTGTTGAGGTAGTGCGGGATCCCCACGCTGGGTGTTTCGCGTTCAGGTCCCCTGCCATCACGGTGGGGGTCTCGTCGGTGAACACTGCTGCGATGTCAGGCGGCTGTATCCCCGTTTGTGGAGGTCGGTAGGCGGCGTATACCTTGACCTCCGAGCCACCGGCGTTCACCCTCACACCGATGGACCTGAGGCTGTTGAAGTCAGGCCAAGGCATCTCGTCGTGGATGACATCTCTCCTCACTAGGACCGCCGTGCCCCTGTACGCGCGGCCCTGTGGCGTCATCTCGTCTCGCCTGTACGCCTGGTAATTCGGCAGTTTCAGTGAGGTCTTGGATGTAAGCATCGTTTTACCCAGGAGGACGATATGGATGTCCTGCGACTGGGTGAGGAGGCGGAGCTGGGCGACCTTGTTGCTTATGCCTCCCGGGTTCCAGTACATTATGCGTAGTGTACTGGGTGGAGGACAGAGGCGAGTTGGCTTCAACTGTCATTTGAATTCCTTTTTTTTTTTTTTTTTTGTGATTTTGCCAATGACAAATTAAAAGGTAGGGAAACATGGATGATAATAATAATAGTGAATAACGGGGGAAAAAACGATCAGAGGAGTTGGATCAGGTTTGGAATTAAGTCTAAGGAAATAAATGGTGGGTGGTAGGTAATATATAATATGGATACAATAAGTATACAATATCACATATTAAATTTTAATATTATTATGCTTAATATACGATGATAATGCACTGTAATATTTACAAGGATACGTATACTTATAATACTCTTTGGGATACATCAATAGGCAGGACATACGGGTAGGAAACGAAACATTAAGTGCTAACAGGGAGTTGAAAAAAACGGAGTGGTCATAACGAGGACAAGAAAAGAATATATGGTCGAGGTCTCCAACATCAGTTCCACAATCACACAGGTCGCTTTTTGATCGATTTTTGCTGCTTTGTTCTGTTGAACGTTGCAAGCTAAATAGCTATCGTTATTCCCGACGTCACTAAACAAGGAACTGATAGCGGCTAGTTTTTTTTATAAAAATGACTCAAAGTTCCAAAAAACGTATGAAGTTCATACCCATAAAGTTACTTAATTTTTAATCAGGGGGGCTACCGCGTTAGCCCCCCTGATCATTTCTGAACCATGCTTGTACTGTCATTTCATTTTATAGTCGCTGGTCGCTGTCAGTGTCAAATCATGAAATTGTCAGACAGACATTTCGATGATTTCGATTCGATATTTTATATTTCGTTTCGTTCTCTCATCAGCTGCTTTCGCGATGTGTGGGTCATCAGCTTCCTCATAAGACATAGAGAAATTCTAAGCATGCTCTATTTTGATGCAAAGTTGGTGCAATCAAACGTGTCAGTAATAATTTTAGTGCAACCACAAGTTCGTTACTATGAGTTGTTTTTTGTGTGTTAGCTGGAGAAATGTGTCACCAGCTTACACATGCCGTTAAGGCAAACCAGTGAGGTTAGGGTTTTAGACTATAGTCCAAAAGTTAATGCACAATTGGTGCAATGAGAACCAGAAAAACTAACCGTCACACTCTAATACTGTTGAAACTACGATCATAAAAGTGTGTGCGAGCTGAAGTACCGTGTCTCTGGCTTGCACATCTGTATCTTCGTAATTATATAAGGTACGATGATGTGTTATACCTCAAAAGTTGCTGCAAAATTGATGCAATTAGAACCAAATTTATCAAATCTTTAGGTAAAATAGTTTTGGAGCTACGAACCGATAAGTATGTGTAAGCTGGTGACACGTAACACGGGCTGACACATGGTGAATCTCTGTAACTGTATAAGTAAGAGTTTCGTATTATATATCAAAAAAAACCTTATAGTTGGTGCAAACACGAGGCATGATTTCAAATCTCTGGGCCTCTTAGTTTCAAAATTATAGGCAAAAAACTGTTTTCCCGCCAAAAAATTCAAAATAATGGTCTTGGACGCAGCTAAGTGCGGCGTTGCCGTTCCGTGCGCTACACTGTTGCAAACGAGTTTGAACTTAAGAGCTGGTGTTATTAAGAGTCACTTTAATTGCGCTTTCGATCGTTTTCATTTCTGTTCTAAGAATTTTAGGCCAGGAGCCGTCTGATATAAGTACGCTGATTCCTAACCTTTTTATGAGAAACAGATGGTTTAATTACAAGTAATTTTTAAATTTTGGCGTTAGAAACTTCACACTCATTTGTTGATAAAGCAAAGAAATAATTAGATTTGGCACAATAATAAACATAGAGGAATGCAGAAAGGTAAAATTTATGTAGGTACCTATAAAACCTACTACGTATTTATTACAGAGAGAAGGCTTCATTCATAGAACGGTGCGAAATGATTTCACTACTACCAGTCTACTTACTACATACAGTCAGTCATCGCGTTTGACATTGGCGAAAATGCCGCCGATGTCCAGACAGTTGTAATACTGTAAGGGTTGTCACGCGTAAGTCTTACTTCGCCGAAAAAAAGGAGTTACATTTTATACATCTTGCTTGACTAACTTACTAAAAAGGTATATAGATATGGCGAAGTTCACAGGTTTATATTGTGACTAGCCTTCCGCCCGCGGTTTCGACCGCGTGGACTGCACGAGAACGAGACGTTATCCTATGGGAATAATATGATGGCGGCCAACTTTTTTGTTTGTGGGCCGATTTTGATGAAACTTGGTTTTTAGTACTATTTTGACAAGAAAACTGCAACGCAATGATAAAATTTTTGAAAAATCCAAGATGGCGGCCAATTTTTTTGTTTATCGGCCGATTATGATGAAACTCAGTTTTTGGTACTATTTTGACAAGAAAACAGCAACACAATGTTAAAATAATTAAAAATCCAAGATGGCGGCCAACTTTTTTGTTTCTTGGCCGTTTTCGATGAAACTCGGATTCTGGTACTATTTTGACAAGAAAACAGCAACGCAATGATAAAAATATTAGAAATCTAAGATGGCGGCCAACTTTTTTGTTTGTTGGCCGATTTTGATGAAACTCAGTTTTTGGTACTATTTTGACAAGAAAACTGCAACGCAATGATAAAATTTTTGAAAAATCCAAGATGGCGGCCAACTTTTTGTTAGTGGGGTGATTCTAATGTAACTCGGTTTCTGGTACAATTTGTCAAGAGAACAGCAACGCGATGTTAAAAATATTAAAAATCCAAAATGGCGGCCAACTTTTAAGTTTTTGAACCAATTTTAATGAAACTCGGTTTTTGGTACAATTTTGACCAGAAAACAGCAACGTAATGTTAAAATTCTAAAAAATCCAAGTTGGCGGCCAACTTTTTTGTTTGTGGGACGATTTTGATGAAACTCGGTTTTTGGTGCTATTTTGACAAGAAATAAGAAACGCAATGTTAAAATTGACGAATAAAAATAAAATATAAGCATGTAAAATAATAAATATTGAGACTTCCTGCCCCGATTTTTTTTCCACAATACCTTCGGGGTCCTAAAACATCTACCTTCACATTTTAAGACAACCCTTCCGTACTAACGTTAATACCTATACAGGTGTCGGTATCGCTCAACTTCAAGGGCCTACTGTATGGAAAAGTTGCTGTTTTCTTGTCAAAATACTACCAAATACCTAGTTTCATCAAAATCGTGCATATTTATTTATTTAATCTTTATTGCAAAATATATAACAAATGGCGGACTCAATGCTGATATGCATTCTCTTCCAGTCAACTGGAAAGGGTGTCAGGAAGAAAATGAACAGCAGCAATAAAAAAAATTACAGTTAAAAGAAAACAGAAGGAACTAATTAAATGCAAGAAAAAATACTAAAATTAAATAACAAATGAAAATTTGTAAATGCTTATAAATAATTATGAGTATTAAAAGGTATACATACTAAAGTAGCAATAACATGATATATAATTTATACATACACATATTACATATACATACAACTATAAATAAATAACACATAAAGTCAGAACAGATCTATCATGATAAGTGTAATCAGCTCGAGTAATGTTCGTGGACCATTTTCTTGAACACGCACTTACTTGGGGCACTGCGGATATTTTAAGGGCAAATCGTTCCAAAGTTGTACAGGCGAAAAAGAAAATGATTGGGAGACGAAGCCACAAGAGTGGGATGGTGTTTTCAGGAGAAATTTGTCACTAGAGCGAAGGCTACGTTCATTAGAGTCGCCCAGAAACTGAAATCTGGATTTCAATTAATCTGGGGTAAGTGGATCTAATAGAATATTGAAGAGCATGCAGACAACTCTAACGTTCCTACGCTCGCGAATAGGGAGCCAATTGAGCTGCTGACGGTGTTGACAGATATCGTATTTACGTAATCGATATATGAAACGAATACAGTTTTTAAGGAAACGATCCAACTTACTGAGATTGTTTTTTTCTTTTGAGGTTGGTACTACAGACATCAGCGTAGACAATTATAGGTAAGACAACCGTCTGTATTGGAGCAATCTTGATACTGGAAGGCAGAAAGAACTTAAACCTATAGAGAGATCTAAGTGCATTAGTGGCTCTGAGACATGCTTGTTAGATATGATCTTTCCAAGAGAGGCAGGCATCGATATAGTCAAACCCAAGTCCTTCATTTGTTGTGAGTAGGATATTATCACGCCGTTAAATACCAAATTGTAGAAACTATTCCAGTTTACGCATGACAGCTGTCGAGAACTACCCTACCAGCAATTAAAGATTGACATTTAGGTGCGTTAACTGATATGCCATAATTAGCACTACTCTCTACCAACTCCTGATTTTTCCTTTACTTTCAATCATTTTGTGGATTGTGATGTTAAGAGATCTGTACTCTCTATCAAATCCAATGCTGTGGGTGCTGATTCTATTAGTCGCAAAATGATCCTTCCTATTATTGATATCCTTACTCCCGTTGTCACCAAAATACTCAACACTTCTATATCTACTGGTGTTTTTCCTGCTTCTTGGAAAAACGCGAATGTCGTTCCAGTACCCAAAAAACGAAATCCCACCATTTATTCCGAATATCGCCCTATTTCCGTCCTCCCTTTCCTATCCAAAGTCCTAGAAAAACTAGTTTTCGGCCAGCTGACTGCCTATCTCCATAGAAATAACCTCCTCAATCCTTTTCAATCTGGTTTCCGCAAGGGCCATAGCTCATCCACGGCATTGGTTAAGATAACGGAGGACATACGCCGGGGAATGGAAAAGCGTCAACTTACATTGTTGACGTTACTAGACTTCAGTAATGCCTTCAATTCTGTTGATTTTGACCTACTCCTTGGCGTGTTGCAATCTCTTAACATATCTCCAGCTGCAACTGATTGGTTTAGAAGTTACCTGATCGGACGACAGCAGCGCATCTGCGTTGGTGATTCTTTATCTGCATGGTGTAACATCGATGCAGGAGTTCCCCAGGGAGGTGTCTTATCTCCTCTGCTTTTCTCTGTATTTATCAACTCCATCACACATTCACTTTCAAGCTCCCACCACCTTTATGCAGACGATTTACAAATTTATACTCAGGCACCTCTCTCTGAACTCCCTAGTGCAATAGCGGCTACCAATATCGATCTCGCTGCTATTACCAATTGGAGTAAGTCTTTTGGGCTTACTGTAAACCCTTCTAAGACTCAGGCAATCATTATTGGTAGTCCATATTACGTCTCGAGGATTGATTTTGGGCAGTTACCTCCTATCACTTTCGATGGCACTGTCGTTCCTTTAGCTAAATCTGTTCGAAACCTTGGCGTAATTTTTGATGATTGTTTTTAATGGATTCCTCAGGTCGATGCTCTTAGAAAAAAAGTATTTGCTGCATACAGCTCATTAAACCGTTTACGAAACTTTCTACCCACTAAAACCAAAATTACTCTTGCCCAGTCTCTTCTCCTTTCTATCATAGACTACGCTGATGTCTGTTACACGGATCTTTCGGAGGTTTTGCTCAACAAACTGGAGCGTCTGCAGAATATGTGTATCCGTTTCATCTTCAATCTCCGTAAATTTGACCACGTGTCGCACTTCCGCTCAAAGCTAAATTGGCTTCCAATTCGCCGGCGCAGGGACTTTCATGCTCTTACGCTTCTCTATTCCATCCTCTTCCACCCAACCACTCCTCACTACCTTAAAGAATGTTTCCGATATCACACCTCCTCCACCCAATGTACCTTACGCTCCTCCTCAAATCTTACTCTTGTTTTTCCACCCCATTCCACAGATTTCCTCTCCTATTCTTTCTCTATGCATGCTGTTCGACTATGGAATGCTCTTCCAGAAGGTATCAGGAAGGCTCCATCTCTTAAATCTTTTAGTGATCAAGTCCGAACGCATTTCCTATCTTATTCTTAATACCTATCTTATTTCCTCTCTTACTCATATTATCATTAAATTTTCTTTACTTTATTCCTATTTCTTTTTAATTATATCTATATAATATATTATAATGTTCTTCAAATTGCACCCACTCCCCCTTCCCCTTTATGTCCTCAGACGATTATTATTTTTCCACTCAAGGTTGCCTGGAAGAAATTGCTACGTAGCAATAAGGCCGCCTTTTGTGTACTTCTTTTGTAGTGTCTTCTTTTTGTTATGTGTTTTCTTTTTGCAATAAAGTGTTTTATTATTATTATTCCCTTTATTACATTTTAAATACTTACAAAATTATATTTCTAAACATTAAATTTTTACAATGTATAACACTAAAAAATATAACATTTAAAAATACAAAAATGCAGTTCCCCAACGGTAGCAAGATCAGGGTCCCGGCTACCGATGGTTAAGGATCCAGAGACAGGAACCTTCTCTCTATACGGGCCGTGTCCAGAAGTACTGCCTTCTGCATCTGACTCCCGATCCATCCACCTAACGCAAGCCTCTTAAGGTGTTTATCGAGGCTCTTGGCTATCAGACCATGGGCAGATATGACTATCGGAACAATAATTGCTGAATCAATGTCCCACATGTCAACAATCTCGTGAGCTAAATCAAGATATTTGTTTTCTTTATCTTTTTCAGCTTTCACAAGGTTGTCGTCATGGGGAACAGTGACATCAACAATTATTGCGCGGCGTTCGTGTCGATCTATCAATACAATATCAGGCTTATTAGCTACAATAGTCCTGTCTGTAATGATAGATCGATCCCAATACAATGTGGCATGGCTATTTTCAAGGACCTGTTCTGGTGCATACCTGTAGTACGGCACCTCGGATGCCATAAGACTATGTTTCAGAGCAAGTTGTTGGTGTATTATCCTGGCCACTTGGTTATGTCTATGCAAATACTCGCCGTTTGCGAGACGAGAACAACCGGAGATTATATGCCTAAGGGATTCACCCGGACGAATGCACGCTCGACAAATATCCACTGCGCCATCCCTTAGGATATACTTTCGGTAGTTATTCGTCATCACAACCTCATCCATAATTGCACAGACAAAACCTTCGGTTTCGCCAAAAAGATCACCGAAACGGAGCCAGGATACTGAGGCTAATAAATCTACGTCGGGCCCATGGAGAGCCCGGTAGAATCTGCCATGTAACTCCTTGCTTTGCCACACAGTGTTGCGGTCGGAAGTACTAAGTACTACAGGTTTGCGCCAGTTTTCTTTTGCTAAAAATAGAGGAGTCAGTCCATTGTCAACAGCAACTACATCTCTATGAGACCCAATATCGACTTGGAGAAAATACTCCCTAAGATTGCATATCTCGCGGTTATGCAATGTCTTAGCATTTAAGAAGCCACGACCACCGCACTTCCGCGGGATATACAATCTCATGGTCGATGAACGTGGGTGATGCATGCGGTGTGCTGTTAGCAATGTACGAACTTTTCTATCCAGGGCATCCAGTTCAGTTTGAGTCCATTTAAGTATGCCAAAGGAATACATCAGTAGCGGCATGACCCATCCATTGTATGCGCGAACCTTGTTTCCGCCAGACAAAAGACTTTTAAGGACTTTTGAGAGGCGCCCCAAGAAACGCTCACGCAACGACTGTTTCATGTCAGCATCGTTGATGCCTAATGCCTGTGACATACCTAAATATTTATAGGTTTCGTTAACGGAGAGAGATCTAAGATTAATAGAATCCGAGAGTTGTGTACCCGTGGATTCCATTATCTGACCACGCTTTACATGCATGACTGCACATTTGTCCACACCAAATTCCATTTTAATGGTATTACTGAAAGCTTCAGTAACCTTCAGTAACGCTGTCAAATGAGAACTGCTATGGGCAAATAGTTTCAGGTCATCCATGTATAGCAGGTGTGATATTACTTGACCATTTCTCCGTAAACGGTAGCCTAATCCTGAATTCTCGAGAAGTGTACTCAGAGGGTTCAAGGCCAGACAGAACCACAATGGACTCAGACCGTCACCCTGGAAGATACCTCGCTCTATTTTTATAGGGTCGCCCTGACCTAGAACCCATCGAGATCCTGGATAGAAAAGGACCGTTCTCCATTTTCGCATGCACGATATCAAGAAAGTGCGTAGAGTTGTATTTATTTTATACAACTCCAGCACCCTCATGAGCCACGAATGCGGTACGGAATCATAGGCCTTCTTATAATCTATCCAGCAAGTCGACAGGTTCTTTCGGTTTCGACGAACCTGTTGGTTAATAGCCATGTCAATGAGGAGTAGCTCCTTAGTACCTCGGGCCCCATTCCTACATCCATTTTGAGAGGCGAACATGAACATAATAGAATTTTGGTCAATGTGTTTATTAATCTTCGACCTCAAAATGGACGTAAGAATTTTATAAATTGTTGGCAGACAGGTGATAGGTCTATAGTTTTTGGGGTCCGCAGTACTACCAGATTTATGGAGCAGATGGGTTATGCCTGTTGTCATAAATTCTGGAAGCGATCGAGATAATAAAGCACTTTGAAATTGAGATGCTAAGCAAACGTGCGAGCTAGGTAACCATTTATACCAGAAATTGTGCAGTCTGTCCGGGCCTGGAGATTTCCAGTTGGGTAAGGAACGAACTGCACAAACTACGTCTTGGTAGTCAATGGTTACTTCATTCATCTCAGGTATAAGCTCACACGAACGCTCAACATCCCTTATCCACGCGCCTTCAGAGTGAGTGACAGGCACAGACCAGATGTTGTGCCAAAAAGTTATCATGGCATCATCATCCGGTCGATGCATATCAGTATCACTCTGATTCGATCGCTCCCAGGATGCATAAACACATCGTTGATCTCTCTCGAACATGCGGTTCTGAGTAAAGCGATCGACTCGCACCCTATACCTTCGAATACGATTTGCCCATGCACAAATTTTCTGCTTCAGGAAGTCAATGCGCTCTGTGACACATGAAATATAATTTTGAGGACTAATACCAGTCCCCAGGAATGCACGCTTCACAAAGCGCATGACCCTAGGGCGCATGTTGCCCTCCCTAAAGCAGCTGAGCTTACCGATGAGTACCCTAGCCTCACTGATACGACGTTCGATCCTACACTGCCAGGCTGGTACAGCCAGACGTGGGCGTGTTGCTGTGTCAGTATTTGGAAATTTGACATGAGCAACACGACAAGCCGTAATAGCCGCACAATACAAGATCGAATGAGTATCAGCCAGGTCTTCACTACTATCAAAGTAATTTGATAGTAGTGAATCTAAAGCACACATCAGCGCCCTATTTTTTTTGTGCATGGGAAAACGCGGAAGCCGAGGTCTAAGGTGAATCGAAGTCGATCGAAACTCCAGAACTACATCTTCAAGAGTACTCCTCAAAATATCATTGTATTGGGGACTTACAGTAGTAACCATATCATCTCCACCACCACCATCAGCAACGCCAGCTTGCAACGCCAGCTTGCAACGTGGTCGCGGCAGAAGCTTGAGTTGCCGCCTGCGATGCAGTAGTACTGATATGGTTACGTTGCACCTCTGTACGGAGCCGATCAAGTACAGAGTCATCCAACAAGTGACCCCGTTGAATGGCTCGCACCTGATCCGACAGTCGTTGAGCCGAAACGTTGATAGATGGTTCGAGAGCCTGAAACAGAGAAAGCATCCAAACACGATACGCAGTAAGATTAGTTCCTGCCTCTGTTGCCTCAAAATATGCGCGCATGACATTTTCATTGATGGAAATTGTCCATCGCATGCGCTGCACTCCACCGGGAGCGGGGGCCCTGACCGGAGCCGTTTGCCCCAGAAGCCCCAAACTCTTCGGTGGCCGGCCCCTCCTCCGGCGTACAGGTGGTGGCGACGTCGGCGGAGAGAAGTACTCGTCACTATCGCTCGACACAACTGCAGATGTCAGCTGAACACACGGCACTGAGGCAGCTGCCGACAACTGCGAGGCGGAGCGAGGTGACGAGCCCGGAGGTGGTAGACGTGCTGTTTGGCTTCTCGTCAACATCTATTTATTCATTCAATATCAAATTTTTCTTTGTATTGGTTTTGTTGTGAAGTATGACATTGTCATACAGGGATTCATTTTTAAAAATATTGCAATGTAATGTAATCTTCTTTTTGTTTTGGTATCGATGCAAGGTAATAAATATTATGGTACTACAGTTAAATACGAATTTTGACCTTTACATAAAATATTACCGAATAAAATCAATAAAATTGAATAAAATGTGAAAAGAATGATCTGTCACGTTGACTTATTATTATCATTATTATTATATTAGTCGACCACACAGAAATCTTCATCAAATCACAGTTGATTAGCGCGACAACATTATTTAAACTGTGGATATTATGTTGCGCATAAAGTTGTAGATCGTCGGCATAGAGATGGAAAGAAGAGGAGAAATGAGAGGTCAGAGAGTTGATAAACAAGGAAAAGAGAAGAGGGGAGAGTACGCCGCCTTGTGGAACGCCAGCCTCCAAGTCGAGCCAGTCAGACAGCGTCCGATCTACTCGCACGCAAGTCTTTTAACCCGCTCCAATGGTTTCTTGCCTCCTGGAGGCAAGCTGACATCTAATTAAAATACTTTGATTAATTATGTCAAATCACTCCCTGTTCCTATCCAAATTATACCAATCTTAATCTAGACACCTTATTTTAATCATAGAATAAGAAATAATGTCTGTAGTACCAACCTCAAAAGAAAAAAACAATCTCAGTAAGTTGGATCGTTTCCTTAAAAACTGTATTCGTTTCATATATCGATTACGTAAATACGATATCTGTCAACACCGTCAGCAGCTCAATTGGCTCCCTATTCGCGAGCGTAGGAACGTTAGAGTTGTCTGCATGCTCTTCAATATTCTATTAGATCCACTTACCCCAGATTAATTGAAATCCAGATTTCAGTTTCTGGGCGACTCTAATGAACGTAGCCTTCGCTCTAGTGACAACTTTCTCCTGAAAACACCATCCCACTCTTCTGGCTTCGTCTCCCAATCATTTTCTTTTTCGCCTGTACAACTTTGGAACGATTTGCCCTTAAAATATCCGCAGTGCCCCAAGTAAGTGCGTGTTCAAGAAAATGGTCCACGAACATTACTCGAGCTGATTACACTTATCATGATAGATCTGTTCTGACTTTATGTGTTATTTATTTATAGTTGTATGTATATGTAATATGTGTATGTATAAATTATATATCATGTTATTGCTACTTTAGTATGTATACCTTTTAATACTCATATATTTATAAGCATTTACAAATTTTCATTTGTTATTTAATTTTAGTATTTTTTCTTGCATTTAATTAGTTCCTTCTGTTTTCTTTTAACTGTAATTTTTTTTATTGCTGCTGTTCATTTTCTTCCTGACACCCTTTCCAGTTGACTGGAAGAGAATGCATATCAGCATTGAGTCCGCCATTTGTTATATATTTTGCAATAAAGATTAAATAAATAAATATGCACGATTTTGATGAAACTAGGTATTTGGTAGTATTTTGACAAGAAAACAGCAACTTTTCCATACAGTAGGCCCTTGAAGTTGAGCGATACCGACACCTGTATAGGTATTAACGTTAGTACGGAAGGGTTGTCTTAAAATGTAAAGGTAGATGTTTTAGGACCCCGAAGGTATTGTGGAAAAAAAATCGGGGCAGGAAGTCTCAATATTTATTATTTTACATGCTTATATTTTATTTTTATTCGTCAATTTTAACATTGCGTTTCTTATTTCTTGTCAAAATAGCACCAAAAACCGAGTTTCATCAAAATCGTCCCACAAACAAAAAAGTTGGCCGCCAACTTGGATTTTTTAGAATTTTAACATTACGTTGCTGTTTTCTTGCCAAAATTGTACCAAAAACCGAGTTTCATTAAAATTGGTTCAAAAACTTAAAAGTTGGCCGCCATTTTGGATTTTTAATATTTTTAACATCGCGTTGCTGTTCTCTTGACAAATTGTACCAGAAACCGAGTTACATTAGAATCACCCCACTAACAAAAAGTTGGCCGCCATCTTGGATTTTTCAAAAATTTTATCATTGCGTTGCAGTTTTCTTGTCAAAATAGTACCAAAAACTGAGTTTCATCAAAATCGGCCAACAAACAAAAAAGTTGGCCGCCATCTTAGATTTCTAATATTTTTATCATTGCGTTGCTGTTTTCTTGTCAAAATAGTACCAGAATCCGAGTTTCATCGAAAACGGCCAAGAAACAAAAAAGTTGGCCGCCATCTTGGATTTTTAATTATTTTAACATTGTGTTGCTGTTTTCTTGTCAAAATAGTACCAAAAACTGAGTTTCATCATAATCGGCCGATAAACAAAAAAATTGGCCGCCATCTTGGATTTTTCAAAAATTTTATCATTGCGTTGCAGTTTTCTTGTCAAAATAGTACTAAAAACCAAGTTTCATCAAAATCGGCCCACAAACAAAAAAGTTGGCCGCCATCATATTATTCCCATAGGATAACGTCTCGTTCTCGTGCAGTCCACGCGGTCGAAACCGCGGGCGGAAGGCTAGTCACAATATAAACCTGTGAACTTCGCCATATCTATATACCTTTTTAGTAAGTTAGTCAAGCAAGATGTATAAAATGTAACTCCTTTTTTTCGGCGAAGTAAGACTTACGCGTGACAACCCTTACAGTATTACAACTGTCTGGACATCGGCGGCATTTTCGCCAATGTCAAACGCGATGACTGACTGTATGTAGTAAGTAGACTGGTAGTAGTGAAATCATTTCGCACCGTTCTATGAATGAAGCCTTCTCTCTGTAATAAATACGTAGTAGGTTTTATAGGTACCTACATAAATTTTACCTTTCTGCATTCCTCTATGTTTATTATTGTGCCAAATCTAATTATTTCTTTGCTTTATCAACAAATGAGTGTGAAGTTTCTAACGCCAAAATTTAAAAATTACTTGTAATTAAACCATCTGTTTCTCATAAAAAGGTTAGGAATCAGCGTACTTATATCAGACGGCTCCTGGCCTAAAATTCTTAGAACAGAAATGAAAACGATCGAAAGCGCAATTAAAGTGACTCTTAATAACACCAGCTCTTAAGTTCAAACTCGTTTGCAACAGTGTAGCGCACGGAACGGCAACGCCGCACTTAGCTGCGTCCAAGACCATTATTTTGAATTTTTTGGCGGGAAAACAGTTTTTTGCCTATAATTTTGAAACTAAGAGGCCCAGAGATTTGAAATCATGCCTCGTGTTTGCACCAACTATAAGGTTTTTTTTGATATATAATACGAAACTCTTACTTATACAGTTACAGAGATTCACCATGTGTCAGCCCGTGTTACGTGTCACCAGCTTACACATACTTATCGGTTCGTAGCTCCAAAACTATTTTACCTAAAGATTTGATAAATTTGGTTCTAATTGCATCAATTTTGCAGCAACTTTTGAGGTATAACACATCATCGTACCTTATATAATTACGAAGATACAGATGTGCAAGCCAGAGACACGGTACTTCAGCTCGCACACACTTTTATGATCGTAGTTTCAACAGTATTAGAGTGTGACGGTTAGTTTTTCTGGTTCTCATTGCACCAATTGTGCATTAACTTTTGGACTATAGTCTAAAACCCTAACCTCACTGGTTTGCCTTAACGGCATGTGTAAGCTGGTGACACATTTCTCCAGCTAACACACAAAAAACAACTCATAGTAACGAACTTGTGGTTGCACTAAAATTATTACTGACACGTTTGATTGCACCAACTTTGCATCAAAATAGAGCATGCTTAGAATTTCTCTATGTCTTATGAGGAAGCTGATGACCCACACATGCTTTCGCGACCTAGTAAGGCAAACAAAAATAGTATTCTATTTTGGCACACAACACGAGACGAGAATACGTGATGAACTCTCGAGATCTTACCAGAAACATCTCCATGTGCTCCATGTGCCGTATATAAGAGAAGTCAGCTGCACGATCTCAAGTAATTTAAAAAGTACAAGGAAGAAATACTTGAAAAATGGGTGTCCATCAAGAAGCCGAAAACTACAAAAACAAGGGTAATGACGCTTTCAAGTCAGAAAATTACGAAGAATCGATATCACTTTACACTAAAGCCATCAATCTCGCTGAGAAAGATAGCCGGGATCTTGCAACATACTTAAAAAATCGAGCTGCTGCTTATTTGAAGGTGAATGAGCACGAGAAGGTAGTACAAGATTGCGATGAAGCCTTAAAAATTGCACCCGAAGACCCTAAAGCGCTGTTTAGACGATCGCAAGCGTTAGAGAGCTTGGGTAGGTTTGAAGAAGCTTATAGAGATGCAAAATCAATATTTACTGTTGATCCCACTAATAAAGCTGTGCAACCGGTGCTATCCCGACTGCATGCAGTTGTCGAAGAGCGAGCTAGACAAAATGCGCAGACCAGCAACAAGGTGGAACAAATGTTCAAACTAGCCTTTGATTTATCTGAAAATACTGAGAAACGTGAGAAAGCTATGGGGAATTTGCTTGTGCTTGCAAAGGAAACTGCAGGTGCTGATATTATGTTAAAAAATGGTGTTGTTCATAAAATACAACAGTTGTTGAAAGTAGAAAAGTGTTCAGATATATATACTAATGCAATACGTATCATCAGTCAGCTATGCAAGAGAAGTATTGAAAGGACCAGAAGTATAATCAAAATTGTGGGGATTCCTTGGTTCCTCGAAATCATTGATAGCAATAATGAAGAAAGAGTGAACGCTGCTCAGTATTGCTTGCAGATTATTTTAAACACATTTTCTGGAATGGACAACAAAAAAGATACCAAACCTGATCAGAAGTTATGTGATGAAAATAAAAGTGACCTTGATGTGCTCCTGACATGTCTTACATACTCCATTACTGATGCTGTTATTACTGGCCTTGCAAGAGATGCTATCATGGAACTAATAATGAGAAACTGTCATTATACTGCAATTAATTGGGCTGAAAGGTTTGTGGAAATCAAGGGACTGCAGCGATTATTAGCAGTATGCAGTGAATTAGAGGAGTATAAATATGAGTCGGCTATGAATATTACTCCATCATCACGAACCATTGCTGCTGCTTGCCTGGCTAGAATTTATGAAAATATGTATTATGATCAAGCAAGAGAAAAGTTTAATAGCCAAGTTGATGAGTATGTTAAAGACAAACTCATGATGCCAGATCTTGAATCAAAGGTTAGAGTTACTGTTGCTATCACCTCACTGTTAAGAGGCCCATTGGATGTTGGAAACTATGTTATCTCCAAAGAGGGTATATTGGAGATGATCTTGGTTATGGCTCAAACAGATGATACGCTTCAGCAAAAAGTTGCTTGTGAGTGCTTAGTAGCAGCTGCATCCAAAAAGGACAAAGCTCGGTCAATTATCAACAAAGGTGTAGATATCCTCAAAAAGTTATACACATGCAAAGATGATGCCGTCAGAGTTAGAGCTTTAGTAGGACTGTGTAAAGTAGGAAGCTTTGGTGGTGATGATGCGTCCATTCGACCTTTTGCTGATGGATCTACTAAAAAGTTGGCTGATGCTTGCAGAAAATTTCTTGTTAATCCATCAAAAGAAAATGACATCAGGAAGTGGGCTGCTGAAGGACTTTCGTACCTGACATTAGATGCTGATGTTAAGGAAAAGTTAGTTGAAGACAAAGCTGCCATTCAAGCTCTTATTGAACTGGCTAGAACAGGGGACCAATCATGTCTGTATGGAGTAGTCACAACATTGGTTAATTTATGTAATTGCTATGAAAAGCAGGAAGTTTTGCCAGAAATGTTGGAACTGGCTAAATTTGCCAAACATCATGTGCCTGAGACACATGAACTGGATGACCCAGACTTCATTAATAAGAGAATTACTGTACTAACTAAAGCTGGTGTAACATCAGGTTTAGTAGCATTGTCTAAAACTGAAAGCCCCAATTCTAGAGAATTGATTGCCAGAGTATTTAATGCAATTTGTAATTTGCCTGAATTAAGAGGTATTGTGGTTCAACAAGGGGGAGCTAAGGTACTTATACCGATGTCATTAGAGGGCACTAAAAATGGGAAAAACCAAGCAGCCCAAGCCTTAGCCAGAATTGGCATAACCATTAATCCAGAAGTGGCATTCCCTGGTCAGAGGAACTTGGAAGTAATTAGACCTCTGTTATCTTTGTTACATCCAGAATGTACAGCTTTAGAGAACTTTGAGGCTCTAATGGCACTCTGTAATTTGGCGGGCATGAATGAAACTACAAGGAACAGAATTCTAAAGGAAGGTGGTCTGGCAAAGATTGAACATTATTTATTTGAAGATCACATGATGCTGCAAAGAGCTGCTACACAATGCATCTGTAACATGCTGCAGTCTGAAGAAGTAATAAAGACTTATGAAGATAAAAATGATAAAACTAAATTTTTATATCTCACTTGTCAAGAAGAAGATGTTGACACAGTTAAAGCAGCAGCTGGTGCTTTATGCATACTGACTTCTGTCAGTAAAGTTTGTTGCCGAAAACTGCTAGATGTTGGACCATGGGTGGAGACATTGAGATGCTTGTTGGCTAATCCTGATAAGGAAATACAGTACAGAGGTGTATACATGTTGTACAATATAATCAAGGATGACAAAGATATAACTGCAAAAATCATAGAAACAGATGTAATGGAAATCTTGATGGCCTTGACAAAACTTGAAGATACTGAACAAGAAAAAACTAAGGAACTCGCTCAGAAATGTCTAGACACAGCTGAAGAGTTTGGAGTTATAAGAAAACCTGATGCAACAGCAATGGTGGATCCCTTCAAAGAAGCAGTTGTAGAAGAATTGGATGAAGATGAAACATAAATTTAAGTTATATTTTATTGTTAAATATACACAGTACTTATACTCAATTAATTTATGTGAAAATATTATAAAATTGTGTTCAACCAAAGCCATCTTCTATCTCGCTTGTTTCACTGCAGCCGAGAAATAATAGCGGGCCATGGTTCAACCCATCCCTACCTAACTGTATTGTTACAAAAGTATTAAGTAAAATAAACTTTTATCACGTTTGTAAGCTTGTTTTTTATTTATCAAATAAGAACACAATGTGAAAGAAAGCATCAGTAATAATAAAATTAAACTAAAATAAAGATGAAATAGAGAATAATTCAAATCATTTATTCATTTTAGGCTGATACAGCATTTGTGAACGTCAATAAAGCTAGTACACCATCGGTTCGCAAATCCAAGGCCAGGAGTCCATGTATTTATAAAGAGCAGAACCGGCAAGAAACTCCCCCAAGGGCTGTTTATTCTGCCTGTCATATTTCATACACAGCCAAGTGAGATACTTAGTCAATTTCTATCACAAATTTATCTTAAAAATAAAACAAAATGAATGGGGTACATAATCATAGCATTATATAATTTTCAACCAACTAACTAGATAAGTATTTAAACGTGATTTAAACGTAGGGAATATATAGTAGGTACATACATAAATAAAAGTCGCAATGTCAATTTTATTTTATGCAGTGCCAAGTGCCATACAAGCAACGATAAAATAAAACTAGGTAGCTAGGTAATAAAAATAAAAACATGAAAATCTGCCTATTTTGAGACAAGCATTTAAGAGCAGACCCATCCCATTGGTGGCTGGCACCCGTTCTCGAGCATGACGCATGAATCCATATTTTAGGGAACGTAAAGGGCCTCACAGACGATCAGTCGGCCTGTTGGCAACGGCAATGGCCTGTCAATTCCCTTAGTATGAGTTTGGCAAACTGTATTCGTAATCGAAAACTATCGCTCTATCTCTTTCATGTCCTTTGACTGCTTTACCGACATGAGCAGGTGGCCTACCACAAGACTAGTCTATATAATTTGTGACCACAAGCTCTAATAGCAGTTATTTTTAAGTTGAGAGAGTGAGACGCCGCTTTACACGCCGTATAGCGCCGTCTCACTCTCTCAACTTAAAAATAACTGCTATTAGAGCTTGTGGTAGGCCACCAGTTCATCCGATAGTTTTCGTAAACGTCGAGTTAATAAAATCAACTCATACTACCGACACAGACACAGGCCATTGCCAACAGGCCGACTGATCGTCTGTGGGGCACTTAACGGCCTGCCTCAAACGACACGACGACACCACCGCAGATATGTTTTCAGGTGGCCTACCACAAGCTCTATAGCGGCGTCTCACTCTCTCGAGCTTGTGGTAGGCCACCAGACCTCGGGTTTCTTCGCAGTGATTTGCGTGCGGGATCGAACTAGGCGTTCTTACTCGGGAGGGGTCTCCGGGAGCAACTACTCCCGAGTCCCGGGTGACTGTGTGCCGTGCGTGTACGGCCGTCCTTCAGGGACGAATGGCCGTTCAGTATTGTTGTGCTTGGATGGACAGCAGATACAAATACAAAAGTCCATTAAGGTTCGCGCACATTATGTTGTCTTCTGAGTCAGAGGATGGCGGACTTTGGTTGCTGCGATGCGGCCCGCCCCGCGCGCCGCCTCGCTGCTCCCCTCGGGTATAATTATACTTGCTGGTGTCATGTTATCTTGAATTCTTGACCGAGTAGGACGTCTGGCAGTACACTGTACTCAAAATCTATCAATGCGCTGCGGCCCGGCCCGTCACAATGTGCTATGCACATGTACGCATTTTGCGCTGCGCTGTAGCCCGCTCCATCCCGCTGCGCCGATGTGCGCGAACCTTAAAGAGGGCTGCGAGGGGGTCTCCTCCGGCTTGTGCTCTAGACATCGCTCCTAAGAAGATGTTGATGGATGTGGTGATCGGGTTGAAATGTTCCGGTTGATAGTGGCAGGGGACTGGTTGTGGGTACTGCGGTGGGCCCTGATAGGGCAGAGGTTGGCCCTCGAGTTGCGGGCTGAGGCCTAGTAAGCCGACGCGTCGGCTTTGGGGGTTTGGGGGGCGGTGATTCTGGGAGTGGGAGTCAGTTTTTGTTGTAGTGGTGCGCGGGGGGTAACATCTGGGGGGCTACCGGCTAAGAAATATGGATATGGGTATGGGCTTCAACTGTCATTTGAATTCCTTATCTTGATAGATTTTTGCTGCTTGCTTTGTTCTGTTGAACGTTGCTAGTTATCGTTATACCCGACGTCACAAAAGAAGGAACTGATATGATAGCGGCTATTTTCTTTATAAAATTGACCTTAAGTTCCCAAAAACGTATGAAGTTCATACCCATAAAGTTACGCGGTAGCCCCCCTGGGCAGCTGGGGAGGGGAGTTGTGGGAAATCTGGGCCTTCTTTGGCTTCCTTGTATCCTTCTCCTTCTGTTTGGTAGTGGGGCTCCTCTGTCCGTGGGGGGGTTGGCCAGTGTAGTTCCGGGTTGAGTGTCTGCGGTGTCAGCGCTGAGTGGTATGGTGTCTTGGTTGTGTGTATTTGTAAGTAGGTAGTTCGGTACATGTATACCTACAATAAGTAAGTAATTAATTAAGTTACAGGTTGTAGCAAAGATAAAAAAAATTGGCTATTGACTATAGACAGTAAAATGAAAAAGAAAACAAAATACTAAAAACCATTGTTTGGATAATTGGATTTAATCTATTTAGTAATCTGTGCTAACCTTTGATCAACAATAACACCTAGTTCTAATAGTTATTTGTGTACCTAGGTACCTCTAATAATTAATTGGAATACTTTTAAAATCTTCTAGTAGATTTATGTACATGAGGGCACTTATTAAGACTTTATTTTGAGATAATTATTACGAAAATGTTATTTTATAATTTTATGGAATTATTTTTAAAATTAGCGCTTTTTTATTCCAATCTTTCCATTATGGAATACCGCGTCCTTCCCCCTCCGAGATCCCTCCCATTCCTACCATTTTTATGTAAAAGTTCTTTATTATGTCAACTTTCGTAAAATTATTATGCCAAAATTTAAATTTATTTTTTAGTAATTTTTATATTCATACTGTGAAACAACGCAAAATTTAATAGGAAAACAAATAATATATAACTTTCAGTTGAAAAAATATATTATCTTGTAAGTTTAAAGCGAGTAACAACAGCCACCATCACATTTTCGGAACGTGACATGCAAAGAACCTTTTAAATGACAGCTTGATTTGGTTTGGTTTCCGCTACTGTGCTATTGTGCTATTTTTTGGTTTTAGGCTACAAAATCCTAAGATAATGTCGATATCTACTGCTACAGGTACTTCTTTAAACTTATTGCATACTTATTCAATTAAACCGTTGCTTGAAATTATGTGTTTACTATCAAACCTGGTCGAGCAGGGTTTTCGGAGAAATGCTATGGAATCCCATATGGCGGTCCACTCACCACATGATATAATGACGCTATATGACAAATGCAATATTTTTTTCATACAATCAATTCATAAACCATCAATTACTGGTAAAAGTTGACTGACAAATGTATCGTTAACCCGCGTTTAGGTTACTTCATTTGCTTATTTTTTCTGGAGACCTTAGCGTCCTCTTGGGCGCAAGACGCCGCTCACCGCCAACTTAACCTGGCTCTGGTTCATATGCCTGGAATTACTAGGTTTAACTGTAAACTTCGATTAATAACAACATTTACAATGTACCTAATCAATTTTATGATGGTTCTGCTCTTACTTAATTTTTGAATACTGTTTCCTATTATTATTAATTTTCCGTAATGTGGTTTTGCAGATGATCGTACTGAAGGTGATGATGACACATCACAAGGAAGCCAACCTAAAGATGACAGTAGTGACTCTGAAAATGAGAATGAAAATGAACATGAACCTCAAAGTCAAAATGGAGTTTCACCCAGCCCAGAAGTGCATGAAATTACCAGTGATGATGATGATGACGGGGGAGAGTCAAATGATGACGAATCCTCCAATTCCAGTACAGATAGTAATGACAGTTCTGAAGGTTCCCAACAGAGCCACAAGGCAATTGAAGAGAAAAAGATGGAAGAACAACTTGAGAATGGTGAGGAGGAGTCCGATGTAGAAGAAGTATCTATGGAAGACCCCCTGAACCAGGCTCAGGCCAAGAATAAACCTATAGTTGTAAGTGATACCAAAGGTTTGGCTGACCTGGCTGCTAAACAAGCTAAATCGAATGGTGACCAAAACAAAGAACCTACTGTTGTCATTATTGATACCAATTCTATATTGTCAGGAAAAGGCTCCACACCAGCTCAAAGTAAAACAAATACATCAACTAGTGCGTTAGAAGCTCAGAACTTATGTCAGAGTATTGCTGCTCGTGGTACAACAATAACTCCAGTTAGTAACAAAAGTGTTCCCAATGCATCCTCCCAAAACAATGCTCAAGCTCCACAGCCACAGCCTAATATCTTACCATCGTTGACAGACGACATGTTTGTTGTTGAAGCGCCGTCATTTATAGTTCCTTATGTGTATGAAAAACCATCTATAAAACCTTTTAGAGAGTTTGTCGATAAGTTAGGAAAGGAACTAGAAGAACTCAAAATAAAAGAAGAGCAAGAAAAATTAGAAAAGGAAAAAGCAGAAAAAGAGAGGAAAGAAAAAGAAAGAAAAGAGAGAATTGAAAGGGGTGAAGATGTGCCAGAAGAAGAAGAAAGTGATAAGGAAGTGAAAACTGCAGATGAAGAAGTACCTAAAGACAAAAAGTCTGAAAAAAAGCGGCGCAAACGGGGTATGGAAGAGGATGATGATTCCTGGGACGGTGAGTCATCCTCTGAGTCAGAGGATGACCCTGCAAGTGATGAAGATGCTGTTCAAATAATCAAAGACAAAGATGACTCTATTGAGGAAATCAAGGATCCCATTAGTATGATTGCTAAAGGTCTGTCTTCAGGTAAATCTGACAGTTACTTTGATTGTTCCCTAGGACAATTTTTTATAAATATAGGTTTAAATTTAGTTCAGGAGTTTGTCCAAAGTGACCTGCTTAAGCAACAAAATCGTAAATTATACAAAGAAAAGAAATCTGGCCGCAGCACTCGCGCCACGGAGGCTGCCATTGCCTCCCTAACACAAAACTTAGAATTTAGTAAGAGGACAAATGCACCATTAGCGCTGAAACAGAAGCGATGTGAATTTTGTAGCTTCAAGACAGAGTCTATGTTGGTCATGGCTCACCACTTAGAAGCCCCACATATGCGCAATAATATTTATAAATGTAACACATGTGCATTTGAAATTCGGAGCCCTCATGACATACTATTTCACATGGAAGCAGAGCACAATATACGTGGTCGGCTAGAAAGAGCTCCTGCTTATCAGCAGTGTGCAAATTGTCATTTTGAAGATAATAGCAAAACCAAACTGGCCAGGCATCTTATTGCTTGTGCGAAAAAGTTCAAGCCTGAGTTCAACCTTGGCCCACCTCTTGAGTGGGAGCCTCCAGCAAAGATACCAAAGTTAACAAGAGCCAGAAATAATATGGTAAGTCCTTATCAGACTAACTTTAACCGTGGTCAAGTGGGTATGAATAATTTGGGTCGACCGCCTCTTAATGTATCAAGCGTAATGTCGGGAATGCCCATGTTGGGCCGGCCTCGCGGCCGCCCGCCGCTGGGCCCTCCTCGCCCTTCTACTGTATCTGGTGTGCCCATTATCCGCAGTGGTCTTATGATAATGCACAATACTCCTCCAACTGGAACTACTATTTCTAATTACCCTATAATACAAAACAATCAGGCTGTCAATAATGCCACCCCCAAAATATCGATCACGCCGTTACCTCGTGCTCCTCAACCCTCATCTTCACAAACCTCACAAAATTCCAAGGCTACATTTGTGATCTGTGAAATTTGTGATGGGTATATTAAAGATTTGGAGCAATTGAGGAATCATATGCAATGGATTCACAAAGTTAAAATTCATCCTAAAATGATCTACAACAGACCTCCTCTAAACTGCCAGAAATGTCAGTTTAGATTCTTTACTGATCAAGGTCTAGAGAGACATCTGTTGGGCTCGCATGGTTTGGTGACCAGCTCTATGCAAGAAGCAGCAAACAAAGGTAAAGACGCAGGAAGATGCCCTGTTTGTGGTAGAGTTTATCAATGGAAACTACTAAATCATGTATCAAGAGATCACAACATGACCCTGAAGCCGGCCCATCTGTCTTACAAGTGCACAGTGTGCACAGCTACTTTCGGTATGTATAAGCAGTTTGAGAATCATGTATACTCTGCTCACAGTGTAGTTGCAAAACGTGTCATGGACAAAAACAAGCCCAGTGCTCCTCCCAAACCCATGGACTCTGATTCCCTTCTAAAGCCCTTAAAGATAAGTGACGAGATAACTATAATACCGCAGCCGGCGAAGTCCTCCCTCACCATCACAGCGAAAGGTAAATAACGTTAACGTCCAGGGAGTGCTGCGGCCACACCAAGACTGCTTTACCAGTACCGCACTTCCGCGACTTGAGCAGTATTGTGTAAATAACTATAAGCTATACATTCATATTTAAAACTATTGATGTTGGAATACTGAGATATAGTGACAATTTAGTAAATGAAGTAAGTGTGAATGTTATTTTTAATAAATAAACAAATTACAGTATAACTTATATGATGTAAATTCAGTGTATAAATGAAATGATAACAATATAGATATCCAAAAAATTGCGTATTTTGTGAGTTTTCTGAGTAGGATTCTTTACCCCTTCATGTATTTGTGACTTCTGCTGGTGATACCTAATTGTCACAAATAAAAATAACATTGTTTAAAGATCTGTATTCTCTCTGTGTTTATAATGGAATGAAAGAAAAGTGTGAAAGAACAAGTTTACAGGATTTCTTAGTAATGTTATAATGGTAATGCTATTCTTTGTGGAACCGCTACTTGTGATTGTAATTTGAAAGTTAATTATTATTGTCTGCCTATTTTAATTTAAATATAGTGTTGGTCTACTATTTCAGAATTATTGTAAAAATATAATTTACGTAGAGACTTTCCATTATGAATGTATAATAAATCATGATTATGATAGATTACTTAAGGGATTAAGTAGACTTTAATATAATTTTAAGTGTATTGTTTTAAGTGAAATGTACCATTTTCCATCACCTCCCTGGATACTCGCAGACAGTTTCTTAGATTATAAAGTTAAACAATGTCACACCAATCTTATTTATTTCTGATCTCAGGTCAACAGACTAGCATGTTGATTTGGTAAAAGTTTACTAAAATTGTTGAATGTACTTATAGAACTGAAAATGATGTATTTTTTTTATTTAATAAAAAAAGACCACTGTAACTGAGCATGGCGACTTTTATTTCGTTTCCACTGGCTGTAATATCAGAAAATGTATTTTATAACAGTTTAGTAAAATGAAATGTTTGGTAGATTCTAAAGAAATGTGATAGGATCAAAGCAAATCATGTTTATTCTTTCAAAATTAAGCCTTGGACGATATGGTATCAATAGGAATGCTTGAAAACAGCAGATTTGGATCTAAATCAACAGAACTTCTCTTATTTTTAGGTCTTTCGAAAGAAATAAGTTAACACCAATCTTAACGTAACACCTATCTTCTTTTTTGAATATAAATTTTTGAATAATAATTATAATATTTTGAACCTACATACTTATAAGCGACTATTCCCAGTAGCCTTACCGAGTAGTTTTACCAGTAGTGCTAATGGGATCCTTCCCAATAGTTACTAAATCCTTATTATACTGATCTATCTCAAAATTTCTACAACTTATATAAATTACAAGCTGTGATTACAAGACAGTATGGATTTATGTATATACCTATGAATTAACTCCTAGGTTCTAGAAGACTACGTCTATATTTATTTCTATACTTACAGTATTGATCCGCCGGCGGGGCGTCGTCGTCGACATCATATTTCCGACCTAAAAAAGGAAGAACAGTACCTACCTATAGACTCGCAGTCCCAATTTGTGGTCCCACCCAATAGCCTCAAAATAAGATTTTAAGAGTAACTGCTGATACCTGACTAAGAGCACGTAAAGTACCTACCTACCCACATACGTAAAACAAAAAATAATGTTGAAGATAAATCTGAAACTTCATGAAATATGATAGATAGAATATTAGGTAGGTAGGTATGCTACGTAGGTATTTTGATTAGGATAAGGATACCGACCGAAGTAATACTTCGTTGTCCTAAACCTACTGTTTGTTTGTAAGTAGGTATAATCTGGTATGATAAATCAGGCAGGAACTACTGAAGAGTACGTAATAGTAATTATTAATTACAACCAGTCTTTGGGTTACGTTTAACGTGGTTTAACTACCGATACAGTTTTCTCTCAAGTCCAATGTAAAACGCAAAATTCTAAACGAAATTGCACGTCCACGCCCTGTTCACGGAGACGAAGTCGCGGCAGCCGCTAGTCTCAATATTAAGTCCAGTTAAGCATGGACGAGACCTACCTATACATAAGCATAAGTACAGTTGGAATGGCTGGCGTAAGCGAGGAGCCCGGTCAACGGCCAGGGGCCCCCGCTACCCACGGCAACTCGAGACGAGGCGAGATTCGGCGTCTAGGCTAGGCGACCCAAATAAAACATAAGCTAGGACAGACGCCCCGGTTTTGGCCAATAAGTTTTTTATTTGCCACCTTTTCAGCGCTCGATATATTTGGCCCGGGGAATTTATGATACCATTTTTATATTTCTACAACACGTGACGTAATGAAGAAGTATCTTCAAAGATAAAACTAAATTCCAAAACAAAGAAAGTCAGGGTTTGTCTCAGTGATGTACCTACTCGTAGTTAACGTAACTTTAACTTACATAAAAGCACAGAATACAGTGTGCCCCTGATATGGTGCACAAACGAAAAGGGTGTTGATTATACCCGATTTTATCAACAAATAAAATAAAAAAAATTAAATTAAATAAAAATAAAAAAGTATAAGTACCTAAGTACCTATTTCACATCTGATTATTTAAAAAAATATTTATTTTATGTCCTTTTGACATTAAAAATTAATAGTTTTCGAACCAAAAGAGAAATATCGTTATGTAATGCATGAAGTTCAACTTTATTTGGAAAAGTTGACTTTTTTTGTTGACGTCCGCAGTTAACTGTGCATAGCAAGCGAACGGGACGGGATAGAGCTATGATTTTTTTTGTTACAAAGCAGATGCAATGAAGAACAAGAAAATATGGATAAAATAAAAATTTATAATGGGATTATTTTGCAAAAATCGCTAATAATGAAAAAATGTGTAAAAAAACTCGAAAATGTTTCATTCTGTCTCTTTTATGTAATGTTAGTCATCTTTTATGAATTCATTTTACTCTTCCACTTATTTCCCAATCCTTCACAAGTATTTTAGCGTTTATTTCATGACGATATCTCTTTTGGTTCGAAAACTATGTTTTTTATGACAAAAGGACCTTAAAAGAATTTAATTTTTTAAATACTTACATTGTAACATGAGCAATATTTTTTTTAATTTTTTTAATCAATTTTTTTGTCGATAAAATCCGGTATAGTCAACGCCCTTTTCGTTTGTGCACCATATCGAGGGGCACACTGTATAATATAATAGTATTGGCGGGCGTAAAGAAGGAACTACCAGTTAACAACAATGTGTTTTTTCAAGACTGAAAAAACTTCTGACCTATCTACCTACTGTAAATTTTTCATGGGGCAAAATTGAAACTTTGGTCTATTAGATATAAAAAGAATTATCAAAATCGGATCGTAGAACATACCTACATAACAAAAACATTTAGACGACTTGAGAACCTCCTCCGTTTTTAACCGACTTCAAAAAAAGGCGGAGGTTCTCAGTTCGGTTGATTTTTTTTTTTTTTTTTTTTTTTTTTTTAATGTTTGTTACCTCATAACTTTGTCAATTATAAACCGATTTTAGAAATTCTTTTTTGGTTTGAAAGCATATAGTAACAAATTGGTCCCATTGTTATACGGTCAGGATCTGATGATGGCATCCTGGAGAAATCAAGGGAACTCTTCAAATATTATAGGCACACCTATAGCGATTTTGGTATTTTCTTAAGTAACTCGTGCATTTGCTTTCGGTAAGCACCATTTGGTGAAGAGTAACTGATGATGAAGACCACATATGGCCATCGAAAACATTAATTAAATACTAAATATGTTACGGGCGCAATACGATTCCTTTAAGGTTCATAAGTAATTTTCAAGTATTTGCGACTGGTAGTCATCATCTCACGATGATGAGCTGGTGATGGAAGGTATAACTCCTCAATAGTTAGGAGTTGGAGGATAATTCTTTAAATATCGTTGATACGTAAATATTTGTAGTTGTTACCTTTCAGGTTATTTAGTTAAGCTGATGATGGAAGGTAAAACTCTTTAACGCTTAGGAGTTAAAGTATGTTTTTAAGTACTACAAGCGCCAATAGAACTTTTGGTTGTATTCTTTCAAGTAATTTCGGTTAGCTGATGTTGGAAGGAAACTGCATAACAGTTAAGAGTTGGAGGGTGGTGCTTGTCTGAGTTCTAATTTAGATATGGGCTATAGTCGTTGCACATTGAGCTACCCTTGCTCATTATGCGGTTTCTTATAGTAGATTTCTTACACTAAAAAAGGAAAAATAAACAAAATTTTTCAAAAAAAATTAAACCGCCTTCAAAACAAAACTGCAAACAAAAACTCATTTCCCAAAAACACGTAAAAGTGAAAAATAAATTGAATCATTCAATTCAAAGTACGAAAGTGCGGGACTTTTTCTAATTAATCTTGAACTTACTGATCTGATTGAAGTCGGTGTCAAGCCGAAAGTAACAAGAACGAATACTTAAAATTCAATTTCATTTCATTTCAAAATAGTGAAACAATAATAAACAATATCTCATGCGCAGAGTGGTGTAAATTGTAACCTATCAAATACATATTAATATTAATATCTATTTGGCTTGACACCGACTTCAATCAGATCAGTAAGTTCAAGATTAATTAGAAAAAGTCCCGCACTTTCGTACTTTGAATTGAATGATTCAATTTATTTTTCACTTTTACGTGTTTTTGGGAAATGAGTTTTTGTTTGCAGTTTTGTTTTGAAGGCGGTTTAATTTTTTTTGAAAAATTTTTTGAAGTTGGTTAAGAAGTAAAAATTGTTGAAACTTAATTTAATGCATACATACCTAGGTACAAAATATATTTTTACATCAGCCAAAAATTGTTATCTAAGTATAGGTACCTAATTAAATATTTTTATCAGTCGGAAATTATATTTGCGGTATTGCACCCGACTCGAATTTGAGATTTCCATAAAGTCTATCTAAACCACACGACGCAACATTTACCTATTATATAAACTGCAACATTCAACAGACAGACAAACTTTACCGAAATTTTCGGTGATGTACACAATACCATTTTGTTTTATTGTTTAATTATATTAAGTGTAGGTATCTCGTAACGATGGCAGACGTCTTCCAAAGTCTGGAACTGCTGTTCGATAGGCCCAACGAACCTTTGATAATACCAAAAGGAGAAGATAAATCACTGTTCCAGCTCAATGACGAATTACTGGTAAGTTAAGACACAAACTATTTATAAGTAACTTTAACTTCAAGGATCATTATTGAAAAAGTAAGGACCTAACTAGGTAATAGGTTTATTCGATGTTTGTTCAGACTTTAAGTTTATATTATACTTAGGTAGGTACTAACTAACGTTCCGTTTGTGCATGAATTTCGGTTTTATAATTTACTAGCGGCCGCCCGCGGTTTCACCCGCGTGGTTCCCGTTCCCGTGGGAATATTGGGATAAAAAGTACATATAAACCTTCCTCTTGAATCACTCTATCTATTAAAAAAAACGCATCAAAATCCGTTGCGTAGTTTCAAAGATTTAAGCATACAAAGGGACATAGGGACAGAGAAAGCGACTTTGTTTTATACTATGTAGTGATAGTGAAGTAAGTATAAATATAATCGCTATGTCGTTTAATT
The DNA here is from genome assembly GCA_949710035.1 of Crambus lathoniellus. Lineage (NCBI taxonomy): Eukaryota > Metazoa > Arthropoda > Insecta > Lepidoptera > Crambidae > Crambus > Crambus lathoniellus. The sequence continues at coordinate 15,675,264 of OX453317.1, read as the reverse complement.
ATTTTATTATTATTAATCGTAATAATAACCGGAATCGGTTATTTCGATTATTATGGTTTGACGACAATCCGACTGAGAATGCAATTAATCTTCCTTCTCACGTTCCAGCCAGAGTCGTATGCCAACAACGGGTTGGAGCTGAACAATCGTTTCGGCGAAGACCTCGACGTGGGCCGTAAGATCCCGCTAAAACGGCTGAGCGCGCGGCCGAGCTTCCCGCTGGCCTCGCAGCTGCCCGTTGACGCAGACTTCTCGCTGTTCCTGCCCAAGCACCAGGCCATGGTAGACGAGGTTGTCGACACGCTTATGGGTGAGGGACTAGAAGTAGATATATCGTCATTATGAAGTACCTACCAAGTACTTACTTAGTGTTGTATGCAGTGGCGGACTAAGCAAGTCGGGGACCCGGGGCGGTAAGGCTGAAGGCGGCCCTCAGGCTGGCTGGTGGCTTGTTCAAGATTTGATCAGGAACATGGAAGCGTTTGGGCCCCCCCTGGATCGAGGGCCCGGGGCGTACCGCCACTTCCGCCCACCGTTAGTCCGCCACTGGTTGTAGGGCAGAGGTACCCTTTGTGGCCACTTTAAGGATTTTTTGACTTTTAAGAACTGGTCTTAGGTATTTAAGACACAAGTTATATCTTAAATTATAGATAATTTATCTACCTTTAAAGGTACATTTTTCAAATTTATAAAAGTAAAATAGTTTTTTTATATTACACACAATGTGTGAGACGTGCCAAATGTACCGGTTTTGGCCACTTACTGATAGTTAGACTTTTGTAAATATTGCGAAAAATCAAAACCAAACCCAGGTAAAATCAATATATTCTAATGCGCTAGAAACCAGTCAATTGCAAAACAACAATTTGATTGTAAAAAACAAAGGTTTATACTTAAAGTATTTCATCCAAAACAAATTTCTTAAAATTTTCATACAAAACATTTTTTGAAACAGAAAATGGAATTTATTGAAAAAAAATCTTATGACAAGGAATTGGGTATTTGACTGAAATTTTTTTATTGACTTAAAATGTTCATTAGATTAGTAGCAACACAACATAGGTATTTATTTTCAAATATCTTGCATATTTTCAGCGATATAGAGCATCAAACTTTCTAATTAGACAAGGAGAGCGCTATAGAAACGTGACGTCACATTTCTATAGCGCCATACTCTCGCCATAGAAAATTTCGTTTTAGAAAGAGATAGCTAGAGCCACAATTAAGTAGTCGTAATTCGCTTGTTATCTATACATATAATAAAACAGAAACGGACAAAAAGTCTGTACATGAAATATTAAAAAAAAAAATACTGCTATGTGATGTGTACAGGATATAGACCCCAAAACGATAGATATAAAAATTTTTGTCTGTTTGTATGTTCGCTTTTCACGCAAAAACTACTGGACGGATTTTTACCAAATTTTGTGTAGTAATAGCTTATTATAACCCGGGTCAACATATAGGGTACCTTTTATTGCGGGAAATTTAATTATTCCTACGGGAAAATACAAAAACTGATTCTTACTAAAATAGATGGCGCCACAGGATTATGAAAATACGTTATATTTAATCGCTGTCTCAATTAATAATGAATCATGTTATTTTTTTTACCTGCTTCAAAACATAATATAAATTAAAACCCATCCAGGCTCATATAAAATCATAAAAATAATTTCATGTTATTTACGTAATTATATCTACTAAGCAATAGATGGCGCAGGAAGTCAGTAAGATTACGATATACCTCTCACAAAAGAACATTCGAATGATTATATTGATTAGGGTGAAAGCCCCCTCTGTTGCCACTTTAAGATGTTTTTCACTTCTTTTGCATCATAACTACTAAGCAATAGATGGCGCGGGAAGTCAGTAAGATTACGATATACCTTTCACAAAAGTACATCCGAATGATTATCTATATTAAGTAGGGTGAAAGCCCCCGCTGTTGCCACTTTAATTTTTGTTCACTTCTTTCGCCTATGGTCTTAAGTAGGTATCTAAAATTGTCAAGAATGTATCTTATACTTTTCTTTAAATTTTTAAATTTACTATACAAAAAAACTACTTAAAAAATTTAACCGACTCCAAAAAGTATTTGTCAACTGAAAAGGAAAAATATAATTTATATTATAATTAAGGTACCTTTTTGAGGTCCGCGCCAGTCAGTTTATTTTTTTAAATTACTATTTATTTCCTAAGTTTTAGTGTATATTGTACAATAACATACCCACGAAAACTACTAAACCGATTTTGATGAATCTTAGACTGTTCCCAAAGTTAGAATACACCCAATTTAAATCAAATAGAATCATCTCGATATGCCTTTAGATTTCGAGAAATTCGTGGACATACACAGTAAAAACATATAACTAAGTATTCACATACTTACGAAATTTAGTTTTATTTTAGTCAATTAAAAACCAATTTTTTAAACTTAAAATGTGCGAAGGGTGCCGATTGATGTGTTTTTTGTCAATCAAATTTTAAAAGATACATCGAGAAATCAATACTTAACTAACTTAGATAAAATAAAAGAAACATCTAATTCGATGTAAACTGAAAAGCGTTTATTAAATAATATTCCTATGTCATAAAGAATTATTACTATTGTTATTATGACATAAAAGTCATAGATAAAAAGTATATTATCAAGCAAAAGTTATTAACGAAATGTTTAAAGCTAAGTAAGCACTCGGGGCAGTGGCCAAAACTAAAGTTCTTACCCTATTGATGTAAAATTTATATTTCGCATTTCCACTCGACGCTAGATGTCGCTACAGTAAGTATAGTGCCACAAATATATCTGAACCGGTGACAGTGGTCCTGGAGGAGCCACTAGCAATACAAAATTAACTGTCAAAATGGACTGCCGGCAGTCAACAGTATATTTAGTACCAAAAAATAACCACTGTGTGAAATAAGTTTGTCGCAATGTAGACAAAATGTCACCAATGTAGTTTTGAAAATTTTGCTCATTTTTTATGTCATTTAACCGGCTCTGGCTACTATTTTATTTTATTTTATTTATGTTAAGTTTTATCAGAATAAGGCTGCGCGCGCTCCCACAACCTGTTTTTTGTCAATCGTCACAAGAGGTCACTCTAAATGGCCGGGTAGCCTAGAAAGAAAGTAGGTATGTACCTATTTGGACAGAACCATTACCTACATACAAAACATCTGTTCCACCCTCGATTTATCTCAAATACCTACTTAGGTAAATTAGGGAGCTGTTGCTACTTTTCGCGTGGCTACGGTGCCTCAGTGACTCAAGGTACCTATTCCTCATAGCGCACTCATTTTTAAGCGCACCTAACTATTCCACACAGCGCATCTTAAAAACAAAATCATCATAAAATCACAGTTTAAGCAATCTTTCTATACAGTTGGACGACGCCCTTGAAGTTGGGCGATGCCGACGCCTGTATATTTTATTTACGTAAGTACGTAAGGGTTGTCACTTTAAAATGTGACGGTGGACCTTTTACGACCCCGGGTGGGTACATTGGTATTGCGATATTAAATTAATAAAATAATGAATGCAAATGCAATGTCAAAATTATAAAAAAATTCAAGATGGCGGCCGATTTTTTTGTTTGTAGGCTGATTTCGATGAAACTCGATTTATGGTACTATTTTGACAAGAAAACAGCAACGCAATGTTAAAAATATAAAGAAATCCAAGATGGCGGCCAACTTTTTTGTTAGCAGGCCGATTTCGATGAAACTCAGTTTCTGGTACTATTTTGACAAGAAAACAGCAACGCAATGTTAAAAATATAAAAATCCAAGATGGCGGCCAACTTTTTTGTTTGTAAGCCGATTTTGATCAAACTTAGTTTCTGGTTCTATCTTGACAAGAAAACAGCAACGCAAATGCTGTTTTCTTGTCAAAATAGTACCAGAAACTAATTTTCATCAAAATCGGTTTACAAAAAAAAATTTAGCCGCTACCTTGGTTTTTTTTTATTTTTGAAATTGTGTTGTTGTTTTCTTGTCAAATTTGTACTAAAAACCAAGTTTCATCAAAATCGGCTCACAAACAAAAAGTTGGCCGCCTTCTTGGATTTTTAATACTTTTAACATTGCGTTGCTGTTTTTTTGTCAAAATAGTACCAGAAACTGAGTTCCATTGAAATCGGCCTGCAAACAAAAAAGTTGGCCGCCATCTTGGATTTTTTTATACTTTTAACATTGCGTTGTTGTTTTCTTGTCAAAATAGTACCAGAAACTGAATTTAATCGAAATCGGCCAGCAAACAAAAAAGTTGGCTGCCATCTTGGATTTTTTTTATACTTTTAACATTGCGTTGTTGTTTTCGTGTCAAAATAGTACAAGAAACTAAGTTTCATCAAAATCGGCTTACAAAAAAAAGTTGGCCGCCATCTTGGTTTTTTTTATTTTTGACATTGTGTTGTTGTTTTTTGTCAAAATAGTACTAAAAACAAAGTTTCATCAAAATCGGCTCACAAACAAAAAAGTTGGGCGCCATCTTAGATTTTTGATATTTTTAACATTGCGTTGCTGTTTTCTTGTCAAAATAGTACTTGAAACCGAGATTCTTCGTAATCAGCCTGCAAACAAAAAAAAAAATGTTGGCCGCCATCTTGGATTTTTTAATACTTTTAACATTGCGTTGTTGTTTTCTTGTCAAAATAGTACCAGAAACTGAATTTAATCGAAATCGGCCTGCAAACAAAAAAGTTGGCCGCCATCTTCATTTTATATTTTTAACATTGCGTTGCTGTTTTCTTGTCAAATCAAAATAGAACCAGAAACTGAGTTTTATCAAAATCGGCCCACAATCAAAAAAGTCGCCCGCCATCTTGGATTTTTATCATGTTTAACATTTCGTTGCTGTTTTCTTGTCAAAATTGTACCAGAAACTGAATTTCACCGAAATCGGCCAGCAAACAAAAAATTTGGCCGCCATTTGAATTTTTATATTTTTAACATTGCATTGCTGTTTTCTTGTCAATATAGAACCAGAAACTAAGTTTCATCAAAATCGGCTTACAAACAAAAAAGTTGGCCACCATATTGGATGTCTTTTTATTTTTAACATTGCGTTGCTGTTTTCTTGTCAAAATAGAACTAGAAACTGAGTTTCATCGAAATCGGCCTGCAAACAAAAAAGTTGGCCGCCATCTTCGATATTTTAAAATTTTTAACTCTGCGTTGCTGTTTTCTTGTCAAAATAGTACCAGAAACAAATCGGCTTATAAACAAAAAAGTTGGCCGCCATCTTGGATTTCTTTATATTTTTAACATTGCGTTGCTGTTTTCTTGTCAAAATAGTACCATAAATCGAGTTTCATCGAAATCAGCCTACAAACAAAAAAATCGGCCGCCATCTTGAATTTTTTTATAATTTTGACATTGCATTTGCATTAATTATTTTATTAATTTAATATCGCAATACCAATGTACCCACCCGGGTTCGTAAAAGGTCCACCGTCACATTTTAAAGTGACAACCCTTACGTACTTACGTAAATAAAATATACAGGCGTCGGCATCGCCCAACTTCAAGGGCGTCGTCCAACTGTATAGAAAGATTGCTTAAACTGTGATTTTATGATGATTTTGTTTTTAAGATGCGCTGTGTGGAATAGTTAGGTGCGCATAAAAATGAGTGCGCTATGAGGAATAGGTACCTTGAGTCACTGAGGCACCGTAGCCACGCGAAAAGTAGCAACAGCTCCCTAATTTACCTAAGTAGGTATCCTACTTAATATTATAAATGTGAAAGTTTGGATGTTTGGATGTTTGTTACTCAATCACGCCAAAACGGCTGAACGGATTTGGCTGAAATTTGGAACACAGATACTTTGTAGCCTGGAGAGGAACATAGGCTACTTTTTATCCCGGAAAAATGTCACATTCCTGCGGGATAACGTCGTGTAGTCCACGCGGGCGAAGCCGCGGGCGGAAAACTAGTTTGAGATAAATCGAGGGTGGAACAGATGTTTTGTATGTAGGTAATGGTTCTGTCCAAATAGGTACATACCTACTTTCTTTCTAGGCTACCCGGCCATTTAGAGTGACCTCTTGTGACGATTGACAAAAAACAGGTTGTGGGAGCGCGCGCAGCCTTATTCTGATAATGATACCTAAGCCATTTTGGGCATTAAGATATTTAAATAAGTTTTTGCCTTTTAATTTTGTTTTTTTTTTTTGTAGGGGTGCCCGATAACCAGCTGCAAGACTTTCTATCGACGTGCGTGTTCGCGCGCGGGAACCTCAATCCTCAGCTCTTTAACTACTGCTATTCTGTAGCTCTTTTGCACAGGTGTGTACCAATGATATACCTGGTTGTTTGTATTGGTGCTTTTAGAACACGAATTTATCAGCGCTAGACAAAATAATGAAATCACTAAATGAGGTGTTGTTGAGGTTTAATGTTTAAGCTACGTGTAGCTATACGTATAGGTATCTATAGTACCTCATGCAGCTTATATTTTATCGGAAAAACTATGCTACAAAAAACCCTTTCTAAGCGCGACGTCTAAAACGCAAAATGTCTAAGTTTCATAATGCCTAAAATCAATGTCTAAAGAGCAATTTGCCTTGATAGCAAAATGCAAATTTCCTAGGATGCACAACATCCAAAAAGTAGTTGGTCTAAATAGCCGTACTACTTATGTCTAAAACTTAGGTTACCTAAACAACGCAACGCCTTAAATGCAAAGTGTCTAGATATAAGGTTTTAATTTTTTCTAATATTTTAGTCTATCACCTCCTTAAGGCAAACATTGTTATCCCGGATTGATTGTCATCCTGTACTGTAAGTATACATTTTTTTATATTTAGCGGAGAAAATTGGCAAAGTCCGCGCCACATAACCATACATAACTTAGCTTTTGTCAGAAGGCGCTGATCGTAGTGGTCCGGTCTGAAAATCAAGCCTTATTCCCATGCACAGATAACCGGTGATCTGTGTTCCCATGTCATAATTTTGCCAGCGAGTCGCTATCGACGAAAAGTCGCCGCCGTGTGGACCGACCATAAGACTTCGCTGTCCGTCTGATGTCTGTCTGTCTGTCACCAGGCTGTATCTCATGAACCGTGATTGCTAGACAGTTGAAATTTTCACAGATGTTGTATTTCTGTTGCCGCTATAACAACAAATACTAAAAACAGAATAAAATAAATATTAAAGGGGGCTCCCATACAACAAACGTGATTTTTTTCCGTTTTTTGCTCGGTATTAATAATAGCAACATGTAGACGCTTGAAATATTCACAGAATATTAATACTTTAAAAATAAATAATAAAATTAAAATAAATAAGTAAGTAATTAAGGGGGGTTCCCATACAACAACCGTAATTATTTGGCATTTTTTTCTCGTTCTTAAATATGTATAGTGTCTAATGTTGTATAAATAATAGGCTTTACGGAACCCATCGTGCGCGAGTCCGACTCGCACTTGGCCGGTTTTTCATTTAAGTTAATAAAGAAGAGTTTTGTTTTAGATCGTAGTCTTTGGCGTTTTAGGCGTTTTGCGTTTTATGCATTTAGCGTTTTAGACTTTATACGTTCTAGGCATTATGCACTTCAGGAATGGCGCTACATAGGCTTTTTGAGTTTTAGATATTATACCTACGTTCTAGGCATTATGTACTTCAGGAATTGTGCTGCTTTGGCTTTTTGCGTTTTAGACGTCGCGCTCAGAAAGGCAAAAAACACCACCAACCCTGCAAGTAGATTTTCCTATGAGTACTTTCTTAAGCAATGAAGGTAATTATGCTTGAATTTTTTTCTATTTCTATTACTTACCTACTTGATTTTTAATAATTATAAAACCTTAATTTAATGGCTGTTTCATCTTAATCCATTGTTAAAGATTTGTATAAAAATATTTCTTCGGTATGCGAAGGTTTCCTCACATTGATGAAGCCGAGCTCTGGCCTACAGCAATAAAATGTGTTTTGTGCCATTCGGTAGCTTAGTTGGTTAGAGTATTGGGCCAGATTCCCAGGGGCGCGGGTTCGATAATCCCGACCGAAAGTCTATTTGCAGGGCTGTGGTTTTGTTTCTATCATAAATAATTAATAAAATTTTCCTCAAATAATTTAAAATCTTATTTTCTTTATTTTTTTATCTCTCTTCCAGAAATGATACACAAGGTGTAAACGTCCCAAACTTTGCGGAGACATTTCCTTCAAAGTTTATGGATTCTACCGTTTTCTCGCAGGCGCGCCAGACCGCTGGCATTATCCCCAGGGGAGAAACGGTGAGTCCCATGCGTTGGGGTTGGTTGGATTGGAGCGCTTGGCTATTCGCGGTGATGGAATACTTACCTACTGTAAACATTGTGATGGTATACCACTTCTCAATCCATAGGCTAATATTATAACTTTTAATGTGAACGTGTGTTTCTTTTGTTTGACCGTCTTTCACGTTAAAACGGAGCAACAGATCGACGTAATTTTTGGTATGAGGATAGTTTGGGAGCTGGAGAGAGATATAGGCTACTTGTTGTCCCCGAAAAATATCACGTTCCCGAGGGACCACGTCATATATAATATATAGTCAACGCTTAGTTTATCTATACATACAAATAAATAAAATTGGAGTGTCTGTTTGTAACATTATAATACCCGCTTTTTACTACATGCATATTATGATTATATATACAGTACATATACCAAAATGAAATTTTTTACAATTTTTGTCTGTCTGTCTGTCTGTTTGTTCCGGCTAATCTCTGAAACGGCTGGACCGATTTTGACGGGACTTTCACTGGCAAGTAGCTGATGTAATAGGGAGTAACTTAGGCTACTTTTTATCCCGGAAAAATATCATATTCCCTCGGGATAACGTCATGTAGTCCCTTCCTGATCAGAAGGTCTAAGTAGCTAAATGTCCAACAGCGCGAAATGTCTGATGAGCAGTAAGTCTAATTAGCAGAATGTCCATTTAGCAAAACGTCCAACTATCAAATGGTCTGTACCTATAGCAGAACATCTATTTAGCAAAAAGTCATTTGTTAAATGGGTACACTCATGATAAAAAGGAAAAGTCATTTGTAAATTACATTACATTTATTTGAGAAAACAATAAATATTATTAGGATATTATGCGCACAAATTCCCCTGCATTTATTTACTTATTCTTTTGATATGACCAAGGTGTATCAAAAATTCAAAGCTTCTTTTGTAAGAGCTTTATGTAATGCTAATCAAATAGCATTCTTGACAATAAATTGTCAGTCACCATTAAAAAGATATGATTTAAACTACATAGACCAAAGAATCGGTAGATATGTACAAGTCTGTACGTACGTACGTACTCATATTATAATTCCGTGTCCGTTTCACTCCCGATGTAATTTGTGTGTTGAATTTTGTGCCCGAGTATCCAGACATTTTGATAATGTGGCGATTTGCTAAATAGATGTTCTGCTATACAGACCATCTGATATTTGGACGTTTTGCTACATACTTAGACATTCTGCTAATTAGACTTACTGCTCATCAGACGTTTCGCGCTGTTGGATATTTAGCTACTTAGACCTTCTGATCAGGGGGCCAAGTCTGCTATTTTACAATAAGCGACCAACTATTGCCATTCTATCGACATCCTATTGACATTACATTTCCATTGTGCCAAATTTTGTATTCTGCTACAATTTCTTAAAAATTTCGATATAATGTCGGTGGAGTGTCAGTCGAATGGAAATGGAATGTGAATGGCGAATGAGACGTCTTGTACATAATATGTTTGTTCGCGATTATCTCGCGTTTGGCTAAACCGATTTTGATTCGGTTTTCAGAAAACTATTTCTTACATTTACGAGAAGGTTTAGGTATTTTAACCGACTTCAAAAAAGGAAGTTCTCAGTTTAACCCGTGCGTAAGTATGTATGTTTGTCTTTGAGATGCGGTTTTCAGAAAAGTATCTGCATTAGTACTTACCTATTTGTTACATTTAGGTTTTGGTATTTTAACCGACTTCAAAAAGGAGGTTTTCAGTTTGGCCCGTATGTACTATGTAAGTATGTAGGTTTGTCTTCGAGATGCGGTTTTCAGAAAAGTATTTGTTCCATTTAGGAGGTTTTGGTATTTTAACCGACTTCAAAAAAGGAGGTTCTCAGATTGACCCGTGCGTACGTACGTTTGTCTTTGATATGCGGTTTTCAGAAAAGTATTTGTTACACTTAGGAGGTTTTGGTATTTTAACCGACTTCAAAGAGGAGGTTTTCAGTTTGGGCCGTATGTACTATGTAGGTAGGTATGTTTGTCTTTGAGATGCGGTTTTCACTTTCAAAAAAGTATTTAGGAAGTTTTGGTATTTTAACCGACTTCAAAAAAGGAGGTTCTCAGTTTGACCCGTGCGTACCTATTTTGTTTGTCGTTGAGATGCGGTTTTCAGAAAAGTATTTGTTACATTTAGAAGGTTTTGGTATTCTAACAGACTTCAAAAAAGGAGGTTCTCATTTTTACCCGTATGTATGTAAGTTTGTCTTTGAGATGCGGGGTTCAGTAAAGGTATTTTGTTACATTCAGGAGAAGGTTATGGTTTTTAACCGACTTCAAAAAGGAGGTTCTTAGTTTGCACTAAAAATTGTAAAATAAAAATAATTTTTACAAAAAAATAAAAGCACCTTAAAAAAATGCCACCAAAATGTAAGGAATAAAACTTACCTACTACTATATACTATATTCATTCAATAACGTAAACAAGTACTTACCTAGGTACTTTGAAGTCGGGCGGGAATAAACAAAAACAAAAAAAAAACATGTATAGTAGGTACATTTTATTTCACGCCCGACTTCAAAGTAGGTAAGTACCTACTTATGTAGGTTATTTATTTGGTTATTGTAAAAATAGTACGAGCCGAGTACGGGGTATGACCGAGTACGGAGGAGCAACCTTCTTCGGCTCCATCATCAGACCCTGGACACTATTTTCCAACAGAGTACTCGTCAAGACGATTCAAACGAGCCCAAACTCGATGGGGTTGCATGGTTTCAATATTAAGCTCCTGGCATGGCTTCATCATCAGACCCTGAACCTCGTTTCCCGTCAGAGTACTTGTCAAGACAATTGTAACGACCCCAAACAAGATGGGGTAGCATGGTTTTATTACAGAGTTCCTGTGGCCTTCCGGCTCCATCATCAGACCCTTGGACAATATTTCCCAACAGACTACTCGTCAATACGATTCAAACGAGCCCTAACTTGATGGCGTTGTATGGTTTCATCATAGAGTCCCTGTGGCGTTCTTCCGGCTCCATCATCAGATCAGCTCAATGACACCATAATATTGCAGTGCCTTCCAGTTCTGACCTATGTTTAACGTTTCAAGTCTCTAGCTCATCGGGAAGCTAGTATAAAATCGTTTTGAAATTTAGTAAAACCTAGTAAAACGTGGTAAAAAGGTGTCGTTGTTCGATGGCAGTTCAATGGCTAAATAACAACTGAAAGTCCATTGATACAAGTGTCAAATAGTGAAGAGAATACCGTTTGCATCAACAATTACAATTCTATTCAAATACAATTGATAGCAGACTACCGAAAAGATCAATAGTAGTTCGATGGAGTATCAGTGGAGTGTAGATAGAATGGCTTCGGACTAAAACCGTAAGAGAATACCAAATGCCAAAAACCATTCAACTGAGATGCACCAAATGGAGTCACAATAGAGTGTCGATAGGCGACACTCTATTGTGACTCCATTTGGTGCATTTGTATTTAGCAGACTTGGGCCCCAGGAAGGATGTAGTCCACGCGGGTGAAACCGCGGGCGGCCGCTAGTACCTAAATAACAGACGACCCATACAAAAGTAATATTAGGTGACCAATTTTTTTAATAAAATTACTAGGTACCTATTTACTTATGTAGGTTACTGCTTTTAAATTACGATTTGTGTTTTAACGGTTTTGGCTTCGTCGGTCTTATCGGGAAAAATAGCACTAACTATTGCATATTATTCTGTGCTATTGCCACAAATAATGTAGGTAATACTAGGTATAGCTCAGTTTTTTTGTAGTAAAAAACAAATAAGTAGCTGTATAACGAAGAAGCGAAATTCGCAGTTTTAGCTCCGACCTTTAATCAGCTTAGGTAGGTACCTACTTCTGATAAGGCCGATATTACGATGACAGCTGATGGTAGGCTAGGCTAGGTAGGCCCAAAGGAAATGGTAGGTATGCCTTCTGTCTGACCTGACTTGACTGATCATGTTATAGGTTTATTTTGGGTTTTTGAATGTAGTTAAAGATTGTATTTGATCACACTTAGGTAATTTTCAACGTTTCGTTTCCAGCGCCCTCCCGTAATAATCCCGAGGAACTTCACCGCCTCCGACCTAGAGATAGAGCACCGGCTGGCGTACTTCCGCGAGGACATCGGCGTGAACCTGCACCACTGGCACTGGCACCTGGTGTACCCGTTCACCGGCAACATGCGGCTCGTCAACAAGGACCGCCGCGGGGAGCTCTTCTTCTACATGCATCAGCAGATTATTGCCAGGTAAGAGCTAACGTTTAAAACCGTATTTAGAAGCCCGCCGAATCGCCATAGTTACGGTTGTCTCAGTGTTCGTGTCTCAGTGAAGCAAGTGTCTTCGTTTAAATAAAGCAAACTGCAGAGTAAGTAGGTACCTACCTTACCTAGTTAATGTCACATCAATACCTCGTATAGGTACTTATTTTATACATTACCTATCCAATTTATAATATGAAAACATAGAGTTACTTGGAATAAATAAGTGTTTTATATTTTTATTCTTGCATTTTATATATTAAAAGACACGTCAATATTGTAGGTATAAGTACTTAGGTCAAATCTCTTGCTCCACTGAATAGACTGGAAGTACCTAGCTAGTATAATTATTTGTAGCATCTATCCCAGTGAACGATCTAACCTGCGACAGCTCTGCTGCTGTTGGCTGCCTCTCTTACTAATTTGTAAGACGAACCTGATGGTAACACGTGTTCCCATCGACTACGTACTATAAATAAGTTTATGTACGTACACTATCGAGAGAAGGAGTGTCACCGCGCGATATTTCGTGCGTGCGCGAAATTTTTTCCACGCTACATTATAACCAGCCTCCTATCAACAGGTACAACTGCGAGCGTCTCTGCAACTCCCTGAAGCGAGTGAAGAAGTTCGCCAACTGGCGTGAACCCATCCCGGAGGCCTACTACCCTAAGCTCGACAGTCTGACGTCGTCGCGCGGCTGGCCGCCGCGGCAGGCCAACATGCAGTGGCAGGACATGAACCGACCTGTTGATGGGGTCAACATAACCGTGTCTGACATGGAACGGTGGAGAAGGAATGTGGAGGATGCTATCGCCACCGGTTATGCTACCTTGGTACCTAATTTGATTTAGCTCTAAGTATAACAGATAGGTAATGGTAAAAACATTAAAACCAAAAATCTCAAGTACTTAGGTACAACAAGTTCCTAATTAAGATACTAAACGATATTCTGTAACTTCGTGTTCGTTACGGGGCGGGGCGGCCATGTCACAAAGGACACCATGACTGCGCCGCCAATAAAATGTAAAAACATTTTAGGTATATAGTTTGTATAGAGAGATTAGAGGATACCGCACCTGCTATGGAATTGCGTAAAGTCAATCGTATTCATTTGACAGTTCATATTGTATCATAAGAAATGTCATTCCATACAAATTGCAGCCGATTGAATAGGATATGAACTGTCAAATTTATACGATTACCTTACGCAATTGCACCCCGGATTGCGCAACCAACCAACAAAACAAAATAAACCTACAGAGGAGTCATCCGCTGGTGGCGCAACCGGGTGTACCCGCTTGCGTCACCTGTCCACGCACCTTTAGCTAATTATATGTGTTTTTATTTCAGCCAAATGGCACCAAGACGGAACTGAACATCAACATGCTGGGCAACATTATGGAAGCGAGCGTGCTCTCCGTCAACCCCGATCTGTACGGCAGTCTGCACAACAACGGGCATAACTTCACTTCTTACATTCATGATCCCAATCATCTTTACCTGGCAAGTTTCATCCGCTAATCGCTAGGAAAATATTGACAATTCAAAAGATTGAATAAAGATATATCTTATTTATTTATTACTGTAACACCCAGTTGCAGAAAGCTAAGCTCCATTAAAGTTAATGCTTCATTAAATCTATTGCTGTCACTTATTTTCTTGACAACTTAAGGGCCGGCTGTAAGCCAGCGCGTAGGTATTGACGAAGCTAATCTGTATATGTGTGCCTTCACTCACACAAACTTCTCCGCCCTAGCACGAAAAAATGTAATTCAGAAAATTAAAAAAGTAATAACTGTTTTTTTGTCAGAAAGTAACTTTACGTATTTGATTCGTTTGATTTGCCATGTTTGACATCTGGGGGCTGATACAGCATCTTACAGACAGTCAAAGGAACTCCTCAACATTTCAACGTAACCAGTTGGGAGTTTGGGCTCATTTGAATAGTCTTGCTGAGAACTCTTGTGCCAAGTAGTTTCCTACGTCTGATGCTGGAGTCAGGAGGTGGTTGATGGAACTCTTCAACAATTCAACGTAACCACTTCGAGCTTGGGCTCATTTGAATGGTCTTGATCAAAACTTTGGTGCCAAGAAGTTTCCAAGGTCCAGTTCTGGAGCCAGTAAGTGGCTGATAGAACTCTTCATCAATTCAACGTAAACACTTATAGTTTGGGCTTGTTTGAATAGTCTTGATGAGAACTCTTCTGCTAAGTAGTTTCGAAAGTCTGATGCTGGAGTCAGGAGGTGGTTGATGGAACTCTTCAACGATCCAACGTAAAAACTTCGAGTTTGGGCTTATTATAATCGTCTTGATGAGAACTCTTGTGCCAAGTAGTTTCCAAGGTCAAATTCTGGAGCCAGTAAGTGGCTGATGGAACTCTTTATCAATTCAACGTAAACACTTCGAGTTTGGGCTCGTTTGAATCGTCTTGATGAGAACTCTTGTGCCAAGTAGTTTCGAAAGTCTGATGCTGGCTGGAGTCAGGAGGTGGTTGATGGAACTCTTCATAAATTCAACGTAACTACTTTGAGTTTGGGCTCGTTTGAATTGTCTTGATGAGAACTCTTTTGCCAAGTAGTTTCCAAGCTCTATTGCTGGAGCCAGGAAGTGGCTGATGGAACTCTTCAATGGTTTAACGTAACAAGTTCATTTTTGGGCTCGTTTGAATTGTCTTCATGAGAGCTCTTCATGGCGGCCAACTTTTTTGTTTGTGGGCCGATTTAGATGAAACTCGGTTTTTGGTACTATTTTGACAAGAAAACAGCAACGAAATGTTAAAAATATTAAAAAAATCAAGATGGCGGCCAACTCTTTTGTAAGGTCAATTTTGATGAAACTCGGTGTTTGGTACTATTTTGACAAGAAAACAGATACGAAATGTCAAAATTATTAAAAAAATCCAAGATGGCAGCCAACTTTTTTGTTGGTTAGCTGATTTTAATGAAACTCAGTTTTTGGTACTATTTTGCCAAAAAAACAGCAACGCAACGCAATGTCAAAAATATTAAAAATCCAAGATGGCGGCCAACTTTCTTGTTTGTGGGTCAATTTCGATGAAACTCGGGGTTTGGTACTATTTTGTCAAGAAAACAGCAACGCAATATTAAAAATATAAAAAATCCAAGATGGCGGCCAACTTTTTTGTTTGTGGGTCAATTTCGATGAAACTCGGGTTATGGTACTATTTTGACAATAAAACAAGAACGCAGTGTAAAAAATTACAAAAGGTCAAAAAGGTTGTTAACTTTAGTTTTTTCTCTCTCTTTTGCCGTTATTAAAATGTAACACGCTTTTATTTGAAAGCTTGAAACAGTGACTAGTACACAATTAATATAAATTGAAATATATTACATACTACGTACACAAATGTTTTAAATGCGAAAGTAACTCTGTCTGTCTGTGTGTTACGCAATCACACCTAAACTACTGAACCGATTTCAATAAAATTTGGTACAGAGATAATCTAGAGCCTGAGAAAAAACATAAGCTGCTTTTTAATGCGAAAAAAGGGCTGTAAGGGGTTGAAGTAGGAGACGAAAATTTGTATGAAAATTACGTTAATTTTAAAGCTAGAAACTTGAAACTTATTATTTAGGCTTTTGATTAGATACAAATAAATACGACATTCAAAGTTTGTATTAATTTTACTCTAAAGGTGGTGTCCACTAATTCGATGCGTTCGAATAAATAAAACTAATTTTTACTGCCACAAAAAATCTCCATTTGTATTCGACCATGTCACAGATTGCATTTACACGGTAGCTTCTAGAAATGGCACAGAGAAGAGCATTAAAAAGGAGGACGGTGCGATTCTAACTTTTAATTTAAAATTGGTGGAGCAAAATTACTGTAAATATTGAAAACTAAGCAGGTGGTAAAAATAGAGAATGAAAGTTTTTGTGTAATGAATTCGACAAAAAGCTTACGGCCCACAAAATAAAATGATAATAGAAAAACAAAGATTTACGGAGTCATGACAAAATGTGAAACTGAAATTAACGGAAGTAAGAAACTTTCCAAACGCCGCGCACCATACACAATGAGCGGCGGCGGCGTAGCGCAGCGTATGTGGGGGAACGGGCAATATGCCTAAGTGTATTTGCAAAATAATATGCCAAAAAATAAAAAAATGCTGCCGAAAGTCA
The DNA here is from genome assembly GCA_949710035.1 of Crambus lathoniellus. Lineage (NCBI taxonomy): Eukaryota > Metazoa > Arthropoda > Insecta > Lepidoptera > Crambidae > Crambus > Crambus lathoniellus. The sequence goes on along the minus strand of OX453317.1, from coordinate 15,658,621 downwards.
CCATACCAAGCGGACGAAGTCGCGGGCACAGTAAGTAAATGATACTTATAAAGTTTCAGGGTTATAAAATATGTAATCGCGATATGGGATTATTTTGATATTGACGAAGGAGCTTTAGTGGCTTAGAAATATAAAACGGCATATTTCCAATCTGAATTAAATATTTTTTAAACTTTTTAGTTTTAACTAATAAAAGCTTGTATATTTTTTTGTTTATTTAATTTTTTTAGTTATAATTATTTAATTTTTACTGTTGAACTAAATCGAGACCAACAGAAACTTAACAGGCCATCATAAAGGATTGCTTATAGAAAATTTCATGGCATTGCTATTGACCGTTGCAGAGTTCTCGCGTCCGGGGCCAACCTTAGGTGCACCGTGCAGGATCACCCACCATAATTGAATGCAAATATAAAGAAAAATGGAAATGGGTTCGAGTCCCATCGGAGCTGGTTGTGAGACGGGTCGATTTTTTCTAAATACTTTATTTTCCATTTTTCTATGATAAAAACTGCATTGTGAATGCAAAAAAGTAAAAATTTAAATAACTTGCATATATATAATTTCGTGTCAGTGCTGTTGACTGTTGAAGAGCTTTCTCGTCTGGAATCAATTTTACTGTTTTCATGTTTAAGTAGTTCCAAAAATCAACTTTTATCAAAATCGGCCCATAAACAAACAAAAACGTTGGCCGCCATCTTGGATTTTTTTATATTTTATAATTGCGTTCCTGTTTTCTTATCAAAATGATACCATAAACCGTGTTTCATCAAAATCGGCCCATAAACAAAAATGTTGGCCGCCGTCTTGGATTTTATAATATTTATAATATTGCGTTGCTGTTTTCTTGTCAAAATAGTACCAAAAACCGAGTTTCATTTAAATCGGCCCACAAACAAAAAAGTTGGCCGCTATCTTGGACTTTTCAATAATTTTAACATTGCGTTCCTGTTTTCTTGTCAAAATAGTACCCAAAACCGAGTTTTATCAAAATCGGCCCACAAACAAAAAAGTTGGCCGCCATCTTGGATTTTTTAATATTTTAAAATTGCGTTCCTGTTTTCCTATCAAAATGATACCATAAACCGTGTTTCATCAAAATCGGCCCATAAACAAAAAAGTTGGCCGCCATCTTGGATTTTATAATATTTTTAACATTGCGTTGCTGTTTTCTTGTCAAAATAGTACCAAAAACCGAGTTTCATTTAAATCGGCCCACAAACAAAAAAGTTGGCCGCCATCTTGGACTTTTCAATAATTTTAACATTGCGTTCCTGTTTTCTTGTCAAAATAGTACCCGAAACCGAGTTTTATCAAAATCGGCCCACAAACAAAAAAGTTGGCCGCCATCTTGGAATATTTTAATATTTTTAACATTGCGTTGCTGTTTTCTTGTCAAAATAGTACCAAAAACCGAGTTTCATTTAAATCGGCCCACAAACAAAAAAGTTGGCCGCCACCTTGGACTTTTCAATAATTTTAACATTGCTTTCCTGTTTTCTTGTCAAAATAATACCCAAAACCGAGTTTTATCAAAATCGGCCCACAAACAACAAAGTTGGCCGCCATCTTGGATTTTTTAATATTTTTAACATTGCGTTGCTGTTTTTTTGACAAAATAATACCAAAACCCAAGTTTTGCCAAAATTAGCCCCACACACAAAAAAGTGGGCCGCAATCTTGGATTTTTTTAAATTTTTAACATTGCGTTCCTGTTTTCTTGTCAAGAGTTCTCATCAAGACAATCCAAACTGGTTACGTTGAATCATTGAAGAGTTCCATCAACCATTTCCTGGCTCCAGCAATAGACCTTGGAAACAACTTGGCTCTAGAGTTCTTATCAAGACAATTCAAACGAGCCCAAACTCAAAGTAGTTACGTTGAATTTATGAAGAGTTCCATCAGCCACTTACTGGCTCTAGAATTTGACCTTGGAAATTACTTGGCACATGAGTTTTTATCAAGACGATTCAAACGAGCCCAAACTCGAAGTGGTTAGGTTGAGTCGTTGAAGAGTTCCATCAACCACCTCCTGACTCCAGCATTACCTTCGAAACTGCTTGGCACTAGAGTTTCCATCAAGACGATTCAAATAAGCCCAAACTCGAAATGTTTACGTTGGATCGTTGAAGAGTTCCATCAACCACTTCCTGACTCCAGCATCAGACTTTCGAAACTACTAGGCACAAGAGTTCTCATCAAGACGATTCAAACGAGCCCAAACTCGAAGTGTTTACGTTGAATTGATAAAGAGTTCCATCAGCCACTTACTGGCTCCAGAATTTGGCCTTGGAAACTACTTGGCACAAGAGTTCTCATCAAGACGATTCAAATGAGCCCAAACTCGAAGTGTTTACGTTGGATCGTTGAAGAGTTCCATCAACCACCTCCTGACTCCAGCATCACACTTTCGAAACTACTTGGCACAAGAGTTCTCATCAAGACTATTCAAACAAGCCCAAACTCGAAGTGTTTACGTTGAATTGATGAAGAGTTCCATCAGCCACTTACTGGCTCCAGAATTTGACCTTGGAAACTACTTGGCACAAGAGTTCTCATCAAGACGATTCAAATAAGCCCAAACTCGAAGTGTTTACGTTGGATCGTTGAAGAGTTCCATCAACCACCTCCTGACTCCAGCATCAGACTTTCGAAACTACTTTGCACAAGAGTTTTCATCTAGACGATTCAAAGTGGTTACGTACGTCGAATTGGTGAGTAGTTCCATCAGCCACTTCCTGGCTCCAGCATTTGACCAGATATCTGATGTGATGACGTATCAAACAAATTGTTGAGTGGAAAACTAATTATGTCCTGATATTTGTATCGCTTTCCGGATTTTTGGAAATTTTACTTTACCTACCTTTTCTTTACCACCGCTCAAAATGTTTGTGTACAGATAGTCTGATTTCGAGTGTCAGAAGCTGAGAAAAAGCGACGTGCTCTCACCTTGAAATCAGCGGGCTTACTAAATTTTGCTGCTAGGGCGGCTTGTATATAAACAATGTTTTATTTATCTTCGCGTTCTATACGAAAATGTATATGAGCGAAGCGCGCTTCAAAATTGTCAATCTTTGACGCCAGATTGTTCTCAATTTATATAAAAAACGGAAAATATGGCACGGTGAATCAATTCTATGTTTCATTGTCATTTAATTTAACATTAAATATTATTAAAAAGATTATTTTTCTTTAAGAATATCTTTAAAACAAAAAACGTTGATTTCACTGTTTTTAGTGAAGTTTGCGTTTTTTTTGCCATTAACGTGAGTAAAATATTTAAAATTTTCCACGGTGTTATTGTAGAGTAACTATTCCTGTTCACTATCATATTTTTTAAAGTAATATCTGTCGTTAATTCTATGTTCAAAGTTTAAAACCCTGAAAGCTGTTTTACGCTTTTCACTTACCGCCGGCCCTTAAAAGTGACAGCAATAGATTTAATGAAGGAGCTTTCTGCAACTGGCGGTTAGTCTTCCAACGGAACAGTAAATCAGTATTTCCCGACCGCACCTATCGTTGATAATTTCTTATGAAACTTTTCAATTTTATTGATCTTTCAGGAGTCTTTCGGCGTGTTGGCAGATGAAGGTACAACTATGCGAGATCCGTTCTTCTACCGCTGGCACGCCTTCATCGACGACCTGTTCCAGAAATATAAGGAATCCGCCAACGTTCGCGGCTACACTAATTCTGAAGTAAGTTAGGGACTTGGAAATAATGTTTAGATAGACTGTTTCGGGTAATACCTAAATATAAATGTCAAATTTTAAACTTAATTAATCTGACGTGGTTTTGCCGAGTCACCACCGCTGTGAACTGAAAATATCGTTGGTACAGATGTTTTATCTCACGAGCGCGAGTGAGCTACGCTTGTATGTGTAAATGTACATGCACGCACACTGTCTTTGCCTGCGTAAGCTCGGAAGCGCTCGGTTATGGCCGATTCGCCGGCCGACGCACACAGGAGCACATAAAAAAATACATATAAGTATTGATAAAGCTTTGAACAATAGGTACTCAAATACCAGTGCTACACATTTGTACAAACATTTGTTCAAATGTGTGCTATGTCTGGCGCCGCGGCTTTAAGGGCTTATTACACTTATCCTAGGATCCTAATTAAGCATACATTGCTTGTTTTGATTGCAAATTGCTAAAAATGAGCTCAAAGAAAGCAATGTATGCTTAATTAGGATCTTAAGATAAGTGTAATAAGCCCTTTAGATAAGATTGGTGGTAGATACGGTGTAGTGTTGTGTACCACGTACTTACCACTAGACCACAGAGGCAGTAAGAATAATAAGAACTGATTGCGCCTTTAAAAGTCCGATGAGATTTTTGTATGGTCTCCTATCGTATAACCATCAGTAGCGTAACTTCTCTGAGTTTCGCTATTATTATCTGCATGTTGTAACAATCTAGACTGAAAATTTATTTGATACTCCCATTCACAGCTCTCCAACCCTGGAGTCCAAGTGGCGAACATAAGCGTGATGCCCAATGCGGCTGCTGGGAGACAGAACGAGCTCAACACATACTGGATGTCTAGTGACCTCAACCTCTCCAGGGGACTGGACTTCTCCGACAGGGGACCGGTCTACGCGCGCTTCACTCACCTCAACCATCTTCCCTTCAGATATGTGTAAGTTTAATTCCGAGAAATCACCAGAGCAGAGATATTTACCAGAAGACAGCGTGGCGGCCGGCCAGCAAGAGTTACCAGTAATACTTATACCACAATATAAATTATACCAACTGGATGTCCAGCGATGTCAACCTCTCCAGAGGGCTGGAATTCTCCTACAAGGGAACGCGCGGTCTACGCTCGCTTCAATCACCTCAACCATCTGCTTTTCAGATATGTGTAAGTTTAATTTCTAGTCATCACCAGAGCTGAGATATTCACCAGGATACAGCATGGCGGCCGGCCAGCAGAAGGGAATTATACTTACCTACTGGATTTCCAGCGACGTCAACGTCTAGAGGGCTGGAATTCGCCGACAGGGAACCTGTCTACGCGCGCCGCACCACAATCATCTGATTTCAGATATGCGTAAACTTAACTCAAGTCAAGCACTACATCCACCAACGCAGAGACGAGAGGAGAGATGTGTTAAAATAACACATTGGATTTCGTTATGTAGGTTCGCGTATCCCGTTTGTTTTTTGGAACTATTGAGCAGAGTAAAAATCGGAGAAATGAGCCTAGCTTTGAAAGCTGACGATATGGCGCGCACTGGGCACGAGCAGCACAGTGCCACTCAAGCCAATGTCTACCAGGATATGAGCATAGCAGATGAGTAGTACCTAGGCACTACTCATCTGTTATGCTCCACTCTAAACTCATCTACTATGCTCCATATATCAGATTCGGAAGATACACTCTAGCCCGAGATTTTAACTTTTTTTATGCATTCACAATGCAATTTTGTAAGTAGGATAGGAAAAATGTGATAGTAAAAAAACACGAGCCCTATAAGTATCCCGTCGAGCCTGAAAGCTACATAAAAGGGCTCGTGGTTTTTTTACTATTACATTTTTCCTATACACTCTAGCCGTTAAAAATTTCCTCTCCGCTTTATTGGAGTTTGGGTCCATTTATAAATCCAACGATAGAAACTCCACACGGGGTTTTGTAAGTTGTCACCACTACTGGTGGCAAGTGGGACAAATACCTACCTATGCTACGTGTGCTAATAAATTGTGATAAATGCAACATAAAATTATATTTAGCAAACGTTAAAATAACTTTTTGTCAATAGAACCATAAAGGTACCTGCTTAGATAAGTGTTAATTTAATCCATATCCATACTTGTATTATTTCAATGTGAAAGTGTATCTGTTTGTCCGTCTTTCACCTCAAAACGGAGCAACGGATCGACATAAATTTGGGTACTTACCTATGGAGCTAGTTTGGGAGCTGGAGAGTGACATTATGACATAGGCTACTTAAGTTAGTGGTATATAAACAATGCTTTGTTAATTTGTTGTACATGTCCGCAGTATCAACGTGAACAACTCGGGCCCGGCCCGCAGGACCACCGTGCGCATCTTCATGGGCCCCAAGCTCGACGAGGGCAACCGCGTGTGGCAGCTCTCCGACCAACGGAAACTATTCATTGAGATGGACAAGTTTGTCCAAGAGTGTAAGTATGGCTCTTAGGGTGAGCTTAAAACTAACTCTTTGAAGATAAATTACCTAATTTGATGTTGAGGCGTTTTGGCTATGATATTTAGGTATCTACCTAATTCTATATAAAATATGAACATTTTAACTAAGTTCATGTGCTTGTGATTGTGACGTCTAGTTGTAGGGATGAATAATTTGCAACGTGTTTATAAGGCCGAAATTACACTTGTAAGTTGCTTACGTAAATTTTATGTAATTATTACACATACAAATAAACTTACAAAGAGTGTTTACATTTGCAAAATTTATCGTAAGTCGCTCACGTAAGCAACTTAGGTGCGCGAGTAAAACTTCCAAGTGTAAGGTCGGCCTTAGGAGATCGATCCGCTATTTTTAAGCAAGGCAGGGCCTTTTATGTTTCATTCTGTAGGTATGTTTTATTTTATTTTGAATTATTGTGACTTTGTACTTTTGAGCAACCATATAATTTACTGAATGCCGGTATGTTGATTGATTGATTGATTGAATAATTTATTTGCTAAAAAATAAAGGTACAGTGTTTGTTAGTAAGTATCTTAAAGCCTATGTTAGGTTTGTCTAGATACTTAGCAAGTTCTCAATACATGAAAAAGTTAATAAATAAATCAATGACTCATCATCTTAAAAACTAAAGTTGTTTACTGAACTGAGCGATACGCATTGCACGTTATCAATTCAATCTACGCAGCACCGGACAGGGAGCAGAGTGCATCGCTGTGATGTGTATGTGATTTCAGTATCTCCCGGGCAAAACACGATCGTCCGCCAGTCCGCCGAGTCGTCGGTGACCATACCGTTCGAGCAGACGTTCCGCAACCTGCAGGCGCCCGTGGGCGGGCCGGACCGGCGGCACCAAGCCAACACCGAGTTCAACTTCTGCGGCTGCGGGTGGCCGCAGCACATGCTCGTGCCGAAGGGGACCGACGCCGGCATGCAGTTCACGCTGTTTGTCATGCTGTCCAACTACGACCTCGATAGGGTATGGGAACTTTTTTAATATTATATTTTTTAAATTTTTACTTTTTTGCATTAACAATGCAATTTTTATCATAGAAAAATGGAAAATAAAGTATTTAGAAAAAATCGACCCGTCTCACAACCAGCTCCGATGGGACTCGAACCCACGACCTTTCGCTATCCGGGCGACTGCTCTAACCACTGAGCTACGGAGTCGTTACGAGAAGCGTCGAATTTATCAAATACTTCTTACACGCTGTATAGCCAGCGTTAATTTCATCAATGTGAGGATATTACTACCCCCACACGCGAAAGAAATACCTTTCCAGATATTTGACAATCGCTAAAGAAGAAATTACTATGGCAAGTTATTTAAATTTTTACTTTTTTGCATTAACAATGCAATTTTTATCATAGAAAAATGGAAAATAAAGTATTTAGAAAAAATCGACCCGTCTCACAACCAGCTCCGATGGGACTCGAACCCACGACCTTTCGCTATCCGGGCGACTGCTCTAACCACTGAGCTACGGAGTCGTTACGAGAAGCGTCGAATTTATCAAATACTTCTTACACGCTGTATAGCCAGCGTTAATTTCATCAATGTGAGGATATTACTACCCCCACATTATTAGTACATTACAGCCGAGGACAGGTAAGTAAGAAATTACATTGTCGAGGATGGTTTGAAGCACGAGCCGCAGGCGAGGGCTTTATCCATTCGAGGCAAGGTAATTTGCTTACCGTACAAGGCTTGTATAGTGCTTTTCTCAAGAAATGCGAGGAAATACAAAAAAACTGTTTAACTAAATAACGTTTATTAAAATTTATATCACACATGTTCGGGCAATTATTAAATGTAAATGTTATTGTTTTCCCGGGCACACTTATGTATAAATCGCCCATAATAATATTATTTTGATGATGTAGGTATCATTAAAATACGCCAACAACACAGATTCCGAAAACGTATGCGCCTTTTTTCACTTTTCCAAATCAGATCGTAGGTTTTCGTACCTATATCTTTCTTTTGATTTTGCTGGCAGTAAGTTTTCTGTTATTCATTTTGCTTCTGCTCTCAAATTTGGTGGTGTAGGTACATACAATGTCTGTATATGTTTCATTGGCAGAACTCATTTTGATAATTTATTACACAATATATATAAACTGTATTGATATCAAATCAACCGCTGAAAATCATTCCCGCCGTTTTTTTAATATTGGTTTGTGAGGCCAAGTGGAACGGTCATACAGCCTATTGATACTTACTACTTGCTACTAAAATGCGCAACTTCAATACCCGCTTCTGGGTGGTAGATGGCGCTGTACATATTTCCCATACAAAATTACTCCTAAAGGATATTTTGTCTATGATAAATCTCATTTTGTTTTTTCGATTGATGTTCGTGCTAAGGGTACATAGCGCTTGTGGTACCTACAATACGAAGTAATATACTCTGTGCGCACCGTATTTAAAAAAAAGTTAACCTAATTATGATATAATAATTACTTATATAATAATAATAATAATGTGGCTGTATGGTGCAAATGTCCCTTTGCTTTTTCTGTTTTTATACACAGGAATAACGAAAGAAAAAATAAAGAAAAAAATTTGGTAATAATATCTTTGGGTAGTACCTTTTCCGAGGTAAACATTCTAAATTTGAAAATCACTGCAGTAATGAATTTCAGTACTTACTTACTGCACTGATTTTAGTGCAGTAAGTAAGTACTGAAACGTGGCACTTGGCACTTTTCCGAGGTAAACATTCTAAATTTGAAAATCACTGCAGTAATGAATTTCAGTACTTACTTACTGCACTGATTTTAGTGCAGTAAGTAAGTACTGAAATTCATTACTGCAGTGATTTTCAAATTTAGAATGTTTACCTCGGAAAAGTGCCACGTACTGCATTCTTTTCTCAAATATAATATTAACATTTCAGAGCATAAGTGTGAAAATTATATTATATTTTTATAATACAACTTTTCTTTAATACTATAGGTAGGTACTTATTTAATAACTCCATTCCATGAGAAGAAAGGCTTTCGCCTCTACAGTGGGGACCTTTATTGAATGACTTATACAATTTTTTACGTTTTTGCATTCGCAATGCAATTTTTATTATTGAAAAATGCGAAAGGTCGTGGGTTCGAGTCCCATCGGAGCGGGGCTGGTTGTAAGACGGGTCGATTTTTTCTAAATAAGTACTTCATTTTCAATTTTTCGACTGATGGTTTCTTATATCGGGAAGAGGAAAAAAAAATCATCGTTTATTTTTAGAAGATAAATAATAGTACCTAACCATTAATAGGTACCCAAGTACTGAGGGTCTCAACTTGGGTCCATAAAGATTAGTTGTAAAATCATAACTACTTATGTTTTAAAGGTTGAGCAAGCAAACGTGAACCGCGAGATGTCATGCAAGGAGGCGTCCAGCTTCTGCGGTCTCCGCGACCGGCTGTACCCGGACAAGCGCGACATGGGCTTCCCCTTCGACCGCCCCTCTCGCACCGCGACTCGCATCGAAGACTTCATCACGCCCAATATGGCTATAAGGGACATCATCATTCGCCACACCAACGCTACAATCACAAACCCGAAAAATGTACTAAACTAAGACCTTGATTGGAATGTTATTCTTAAAAGTATAGTGCGATTCAAACTAGATGGCTTCTTTGGGGTAAGCTTTCTGCGCATAGCGGGCTTACTTAATGGTCCTACACACTAACGTCCGCGGCAGGTAACTAACTGCCTGTCAGGTAGCCGCAACAGATCATATTCTCGCCGTTTTAATTCCAAAAAACAGAACGGCAGGCGGCATTGAGGACTGCAGGCAAACTATTGGCGAACTGTTAGTGTGTAGGACCTTATAAGCAAGCTTACCTCTCCTATCCGCATACTTACAAGTAAATTGTGTAGGTACTGCGCAGCGACTTGCGCCTAATTTTACACAGCCGTCATCAAACTTTCATCGCACTTTACTGTAGTACCTAAGTTTTCATAACCATCCTATCAGGATTAACGCTCAGGATAAGGTTAAATAGTGGCTATGACTTTTATTTCAAACTATAAGAAAAAGTCGCTGCCGCCGTCGTCGTCATTAGGAATTGTAGATAGTTAATTATTGTAAAATTTAAATATGTAAATATTTTGCAGAGTTAAGCAGTTTTAAGACTGCTGTATTTGTTCAAATAGTGACCCTTTTTTAAGTTAGGTAGCAAAAATAAAATAAATGTACTTTAGCAAACCGATAAATCTTTTTTTTTTTACTTTTGTAAAGTCTGTGTTTTAGTCCCATCATTACCTACGACATTGCGCAAAGCATAATAGTTGTTGTGTAAGAAACTCCGGTGCGTATGTCATTCAACCACGAAGGTTGTGCAAAAAAAAAACTAGTAACTACAGATTTCTAGTCTACAAAGCTAGCTACGTACTGATTAACAGAATGTTTTAAACAACTTACAAGGATTTATTTATAATTACTATCTTTTTCCTTGAAAAGGGGTTTTTGACAATACCAGCATTCAATATTATTTTCTCAGCATTCTTAAGGCGGGCTTTGTAAGTTTTTACTTTCCTGCGCAATCTGGATACTTCTGAATGTAGGTCCTTGGTATTTGTACGCAGTGGTGCTACAATCGTTGTTTCACATTTGGGTTTCAGAGGAGAGCGGCTGATCACAGAAATAGAATAATTGTGGTCCTTGATCACGGTGTTTTCTTCTGTATCCAAAGGCTCTGTATCTTAAATGAACACAATAATTATATATAAAAAACAACAGCTTAAATGTTACTTGTTAAAATTTACACTTTTTATTGTGAAAGTGCGGCATATCTCAAAAATTAATTTACCTGAGTCTAAAGATATTGGTTGGGGCAGCAGATCTGGTATAAAAGTATTACTCTCTGGCGCCACTGAAAATATATAAAATCATTTACCTATAATAACTTTAAATATGCGCAAATTATACCTGTTATTCAATAAACCAATTTATTACCTAAATCCGAATATACGGCATATTCACCTTCTGCATTTGAAGGTTCTGTCTTGGTGGATGGACTGATAAGTCTGCCTTAAAAAAAATCATGAATTAGTCCTATTAAAGGTTTTTTAGAATTTTGTTATTTTTATAATCAATATACCTAATATTGATGTGCTTTGCTCAATGAAATTTAGGCACATAATTACATTTAAAATCTTATTATTATCTTATTTAAAATATTAGGTACTTACTGATTAATGGTATACCTAGTTAAAATTTAATTTTAAGAAATATTGTATTGTTTGTTTCCCATATAAATAAATAATAATAAAAGAAGCAGGTAGGGCATTACCAACTTGCTTCACTGTTTCACAAGTATGATATATCTAGTATATTTATTTTATGCTTACCTGCTATTTCAAGAGTAGGAATTGCATTTGGAAGTATTCGACCTTGACAGCTTTTGTCCACTTCAGCAAAATGTAACTCACAGACCCTTTTCCTTGAATATATTTCGAAGTCATTTGCCGTTTCCAGTTTACCACCAACAATGCTGACCCAAAGACTAAACTGGTCAGGATTTTTATTCAGATTTGGAAAAGAATGCATTCGTAGTCCTGAAATATATGTAAATATTTATCTTCTATATGTATACCTTATACCTAACATTTCACTATGGGCACAGAATAGATATAAGTACTACCATACAGAAAGGAAACTCTCCGCCCCACCCCGCAATCAAATTACCTCACCGCGCCCGGGCCCGAGCGCCGATTTCGTGTGTCAGATCGTGTGCTCATTTAGACGTCACGCACACAGTTACGCGTGTCTGTGTAGCGTCTGTGTAATATGTAGTTAATACGCCGCGCTTGTATGGAGTGCCAGGGGTGTGCTATGAGTCTCACAAGAAGGCTCGGGTGACTTTGAGCCTTCTTATGAGACCCATAGTAAAATGTTGAAGCAAGCAAAGCAAGCAATGGAGAGAGCGATGCTTGGTATTTCCTTGCTCGCTGGAATTGAGATCCGCAGGAGAACTAAAACAACCAATATCGCTCGAAGAATTGCATCATTGTAGTGGTGGTGGGCGGGACACATAGAGCGGAGAACCGATGGCCGTTGGGGCGGAAAGGTTCTGGAATGGCGTACCGGACGACGTTCAGAGGACAGGGGCCCTACAAGTTGGACCAACAACCTGGTCAAGGTCGCGGGAAGCCACTGGATGCGGGCAGCACAGGACCGATCGTTGTGGAGATCCATGGGGGGAGGCCTATGCCCAGCAGTGGGCGTCGTTCGGCTGACATGATGATGATAAACGTAACATAAGTCTACACGAATTTATAATATTAGAAGAGGTAAAGTTTGTATATAGAAAATAAACTCTGAAACTACTGAACTTTTGATAAGTCTTTCATCGGTAGATAACACCATTGTGCTTGAGTGATGTGGGCTAGGAATTGATTTTACTCTGATATTCCCACAAGAAACAGATTAACGTGGGTAAAACCATGCGGTGCAGCAAATTTTACTATATAGTGAGTCAGGGTTGTAATGCTGGGGCTTCACCCGAGTGACGCCTACCGGCGTTAATAACGGCATGCGCGTCTTAGCGCGCTAATTGTATCAAATTAGTGTGCTAAGACCCGGCTACACCTGCATATTATATCAAATAGCGCGCTATTTAATGGCATTAGACACAGGTAAAGCTCGGGCATATCAAAGATAGAAAGTTATTATTATAATTAATGAAACTTTATTCCAAACTTAAATATGTTGTGGGGTATTTTAACAATGTACCCCATATATGTATGTATATTTTAAGTTTGGAATAATTTTGTTTGATAACTTTTTTAGGACTAAACAAAACTTGCGAGCAAGTTTTCTTAAAACAAACAGCTATTTAAATAATTTTCTTATGACAGATTCATGTTGGTCCTAGACTAACTATATATTGTTCAATGTAGCATGGGCTCTATGACAGCTAATTTCGTGCAAAGCAAAATTTTGTTTCTGAACAAGGAATAGTCAAATTCTTTTAGCATCATCTGCATTAAAAATGTCCCCTCCGTATCAGAAGGACAATTTAGTAAAACGTATTTCTGGGACGAACGACACAAAAGCAAAATGACCTACTAGTAAAACGTCTGAAATTTAAAATCGTCTCTTAAGTGTCGACCCACACATACCACAACAACCACACCACATCGCAGCGACAAAATGTGGTATGTGTGAATAGTGTCGATGAAGCTTTTTTGCATTGGTTGCGGTTGTGGTTGCGTTGTGGTTTTGCGACAAAATGTCGTTGACGCTAGTAGTTGTGATTGTGATTGTGATGTAGATGTTGCCGGCCCCTAGTTCGCAGCGTCGTCGCTGGTGGTTCAGTTGTGGCCAGAATCACCGTCAAGCCTTATGCTGATTTTCTCGAGTTTTAATCCAATAGCTTAAAGAACACTTTGCTTAGCACGAATGAGCTGTCATAGGACCCATGCTACATTGCATTGAACAAAGGTTAGTTGAGGTAAAGAGGCGCTCTAAGTCAATTATGGATACTGATGATCTGAAAGTACTTTACCGGTAATACCACGACATCCAAAAACACAAGTTCTCGGCATTCTCGTGACAATTTAATCAAATAACTTTATTGTTATTGCTAACCAATTGTTGCTAACACTATCAATCAAATAAAGCATCCCATTGCAAAATGTAGGTAATAAAATAATATAATATTAATTTAACACTACATAACTTTCAATTGAATCAATTTTTGGGAAACCAAAACAAATTGAAACGAAAAACGAGAGCACAAATTATATAGACTAGTACAGATAGGAATCAAGCCTTATACACAGATCACTATATATGTAGCAAGCTACCTTATAGCGGCCGTTTGTTAGTGAATGACGGACCCCGATTAGATTTTGACAACATAGTGCTGCCAGAACTATCGACCCTTGATTCGTTATCGATAGTTGTGCAAATCATCGACGTTTACTAGGGTTGTGGTACAACCCTAGTAATATATTATTTTAAAGACTGCTCAAATAAAAAACACATTTGATGAAAGAAGGCATTTATTACTTGACATTATAATTTTATCAAATACAAAGTACATAAGTATAAGTTAAGATTTATACAAGACAAAGAATGAGAGTAATGAAATTACTTACTAAATTGACTTTATAGATAAACTAAGAAATATAAATATTTTATCAGCCACAAGAAAAATTAAACTGCTTGCAAATATTTATTACACACAAATGCTAATGCTATTTTTCCTAGTAGTTTTATTTAGTATCTGCCATTTCATTATTTACTGTTAATATCACTTTCAATGCAAGACGCAATAACCTAATTCTAATAGTTAAACATTTAATGCAGTAAGTAATCAATATAGCAACTAACAGCAGTAATTTGCACCATAATTCTGATTTGATAACTTATTACCGCAAGAATAGGCAGACACGGGCATCTTCGCAGCACTCCACGAACCTCGTTGAGACTCAAGTTATCTGAAAAGATTAGATTTGGTTAGTATAGATTCTACATATTGTTAATATAATCTGCCATAACATTTTATAAACAAATAAGTGATAGTTAAACTGAAAAGTTTGTAAATCAAGAAAGAGTAGTGTGTATAAAGCACCTTTTGTTTGTTGTGCCGCTATGCACAAGTTATAGATAATCAATGTTTATAGTTAATAACTGTTAAGTAGATAAGATCTAAGATAGTAGGTAGCAGTAACAGTTATAACATAGTCATAAGACAATCACAATAAACCATCATTCGTACCGACAACAATCATATATTATCCCACCGGTACATTTGTTATAATTTTATTCTGTTTGTCAGAATCAGAAATATGAATTTGATGATAAGGCATTTCAAATGTTTTGACAAAGTTATTGAATTACTTTCACTGTTATTTTCTCTTGACTTGGTATTAACAACTTCACTAAATTGAAACTTGTTAAATGTGACAACTGATTATTTAAATTTAATCCCAAGTAATCTACTGTGCTTTATCATTATCACCATATGATATCACTTCTACATGTATATTGAAATAAGGTATTAGGAAGGTTTTTTTTAACAAAACTAATCAATAATTAATTACACATAACATACCTACTTACATTCATATAAAAAGAATAAACAAACATTACCTACCTTTCATTCATAACTTCTTCTTCAACATGTCAATGACAAGTACAAAATCATATGTTGTTGGCCCAAAACTGTGCCACTCTCAACGCGTTATCTGCAGCCAACACGAGGTCCTCACGCGTGCAGGTGTCCGGGCATGCAGAGCAATCAATGAGGTGGGCCATGGTCTGTGGAGTGTAACCACACCTGCACGCGAGATCCGTGTTACTGGTGAAGCCCCACCTGGACAGGTTGTCTTTACTTCAACGAACTTGGGTACGGAGTCTATTTAAAGATCTCCATAATGATCTGATGAATGCTTACACAAGAAATACATCGGCCCCCAGTCCCCGGCGGCCCCGCTATTCCTAGCTACGGTAGCGGCTATGGTAACGGCGGGGCAGGGGGTGCTAAGAATCCCCGGGTATGCTCCGGCTACCAACACCGACGACTCGACCTGGCAACCTACAACACGCGCACATTGAGGCTCGACGAGAAGCTCGTAGAGTTGGAAGAGGCAATAAGTAAGTTACATTGGGATATCATTGGGTTATCTGAAGTCCGAAGAGAGGGGGAGGACTCGATAACCCTGCAATCCGGTAACTTACTTTACCACCGGGAGGGCGACCAACAGTCCCTTGGTGGTGTCGGGTTCATCGTCCATAAATCCCTTGTCAACAACGTGATCACCATCGGAAGTGTCTCGAGCAGGGTAGCGTACCTGATACTCAGATTATCGAAACGATATTCGCTGAATGTTATCCAGGTCTACGCTCCGACCTCGAAACACGACGATGTCGAAGTGGAGGCTT
Source organism: Crambus lathoniellus (assembly GCA_949710035.1). Classification (NCBI taxonomy): domain Eukaryota; kingdom Metazoa; phylum Arthropoda; class Insecta; order Lepidoptera; family Crambidae; genus Crambus; species Crambus lathoniellus. The sequence goes on along the minus strand of OX453317.1, from coordinate 15,642,552 downwards.
TGTATGAGGAGATCGCTAAAGCCATGCATAGCTATAAAACCCACTACACGGTTGTGATGGGGGATTTCAATGCAAAGTTGGGGCAACGTTGCGGTGATGAGCTGAGAGTGGGGCAATTTGGATTTGGGCAACGGAACGATAGAGGCCAGATGCTGGCAGACTTCATGGAGAGGGAGAGCCTCTATATGATGAACTCCTTCTTTAGGAAGCCCGTAAGCCGCAAATGGACCTGGATCAGTCCGGACGGTAAAGTCAAAAACGAGATCGATTTTATCATGTCGACGAAGAAGCACATATTCAATGATGTCAGTGTGATCAACGCTGTTAAGACAGGAAGCGATCACCGTATGGTGAGAGGCACATTGAATATCGATGTCAAGCTCGAAAGATCGCGACTGATAAAATCCACGCTCCGACCAATACCAGCTCAAATTCAAAACCCCGAGTGCTTTCAGCTCGAGCTTCAAAACCGCTTCGAAGCCCTTGAGAACAGCATAGACGTGGACGATCTATACAACATGGTGGTGGATACTGTCTGTCCGCACGGTAGGGTCTAAGTACTATAAAACCCGCCGTCCCAAATTGAAGAAACTCTCCAGTCAGACTCTCCTACTCATGGATCAGAGACACGAAATGAAGCTGCAGAACTCAGCGGATGCCCATCGTTATCAACAGCTCAATAGACAGATATCTAAGTCTTTGACACGCGACCTTCGCCAATTTAATACCGAGCGTATTAAAGAAGCCATTGAGCGGAACAAAGGCTCCAAAGTGTTCGCGAGAGATCTGTCTATCGGGCAAAGTCAATTGACGAGGCTGAAAACTGAGGAAGGTAGCATCGTTTCGTCAACACCTGAAATCCTGAGGGAGATTGAGAGTTTCTATGGACAGCTATATTCTACACAAACACCTGTTGAAAGCAAGGCTACAGACCCTAGAGCCAAGCTTACCCGACACCATACCGAAGATATCCCGGACGTCAGCCTGTACGAGATTAGAATGGCTCTCAAGCAGCTTAAAAACAACAAGGCGGCGGGCGATGACGGAATCACAACAGAGCTTCTGAGAGCGGGCGGTAAGCCGATACTTAAGGTCCTCCAGAAGCTTTTCAACTCAGTCATCCTTGAGGGCAAAACGCCAAAGGCATGGGGCAGAAGCGATGTGATGCTGTTTTTCAAGAAGGGTGATAAAACTCTCTTGAAGAACTATAGACCCATCTCGCTTCTGAGCCATATCTATAAGTTGTTTTCGAGAGTCATTACGAATCGTCTCGCTCGCAGGTTCGACGACTTCCAACCTCCCGAACAAGCCGGGTTCCGGAAAGGCTACAGTACTGTTCGGAAAAGATCGACGTTTCTGAACGCATCCCTAATGTCACGTCGAATTGACATTTAGCTGTCACTTGAAGTTGACAGTGACACTTGATTGAAATTCTTGTACCAAGATGTCGGATTAATTTTGCTGAATTTGTTAAAAATCGCTCGCGTTGAATGTGCCTGGCATATCGAGTTTGAATAAAATCTTAAATTATCTATGTGATCCCGTTTTGTACGACCAAGGTTTTGACGCCATCCATCGGGCTGGTCGCGGAGTTTTGAGTGAAAGATAACCTTTTCTACCACACGCGTTGTTGTTGGGACAATATATCTTGATAAGCAAGCCCCGCGTGTGTCATCGTGTAGTGCTGAAGCGCCCAGTGTCTTGGGACCGTTGTGTTGTGTTGGTTTTGTGAGTAAGGTGACTAATTGGTAAGGTCTGCAGAAGAAGAAGATTTACCAGGGGGCGCGCCCTCTGTCTCCACTGCCCAGGACCACAGACAGTATGTAAAATTCACCTTACTTCACATTCTCTCCGCTGTGTATCGCAGTCCAATTGTTCAGCTTACATCCCGGCTGAAACCTAGTTCTTGTCCGGAGTCTATAATAGTAATACCAGCTTCCACTGCGCTAAGCTGATTCCGCGGTCTAGGCGGGGGTGTACTGAACATTTCTTGGTAGCCAAGAGCGTAGCTTGAAGGCCTGAGAGGCCCACGCCAAAACTTTGTATTAATCAGTGCCGTTTTGATGACCCAGTCTGGTCCGGACTAGATTAATTTGTACTTGTAAATGGTAATTAACTTGCATTTGAAAAGTAAAGGGCATTCCTTTGTTATTGGTTCCATGTCTTGTAATTAATTGTCATGTATTGAGGTTCCAAAATGTAAGCAGATGCCTTTCTTTGTTCATAATAATTATTATTTAGTTTTGTCAGCAAATTTGAGTTGTGAATATTGACAAGTTTGTTGCTAAAATAATAGCTAATAAAAGGTTAGCTAATAAGTTTGCACTCAATACTTCATCATCATCATCATCATCAGCCATTTAATGTCCCCACTGCTGGGGCACTGGCCTTCCTTATGGATGGATAAGGAGAATGAGCCATGACCCACCACGCGGGCTCAGTGCGGATTGGTGGGTATTAACGACTGCAAGTGCAGCCGGGACCAACGGCTTAACGTGCCTTCCGAAGCACGGAGGAGCTCGAGATGAAAAGTTTTTGGTCACCCATCCCGTGACCGACCATTGCGAACGTTGCTTAACTTCAACGATCGCAGGCCAAGCGCGCTATCCACTGCGCCACGGGCTCCTCTGCGCCACTCAATACTTAGTGAAACTTAAATGATTTGGGACATTGTTTACACATTGAAACTCATTGAAACTTGTGCTTTGAAATAATTAAAATTAACTTGTTGTTGTGTAACAGTATGTTGTGTTGATATCCAAGTGAATTTCAATAGTCAGTGATTTTGAGTGAATTTCAATAGTCAGTGAGTTTTGTTGTTTTCTGATAACCTCCAGATATTTAAGAGTTTGTGTCATTATAAATACTTTGTTGTTGTAATATTGGAATTTTGTGGTTAGTAATAACCTCCAAATATTGGAGATTTTGTGTTATAGTGAATATTTTGAATTTGTTGTTTTTGTTGATAAATTTGTGACGTTACAATGACGGCCTCCTCTGCTAAAGCCAAAATACGTTCTGAGTTACGGTGGTTAGCTTCTGCGGTTGCGTTGTTGGATCGACCGGATAGAACGGAGGCCTTGTTGAACAGATACGTAGATCTGCCCATACGTTTGGCTGTTGTTGATGAGCAGTATGCCTTATTTTTGGAAAGGACTGTTGAGGCCGAGGTGGAAATGCGACAAGAAGTCGGTTTGGATGTGGACCAGTGTTATGATTTTGCGGACAGAATTACCCAGGTAGCTCGACCTTTGCAAGTGGCAAGAGAGAATGAACCGAGCCCGTCCCCGGTCACATCTAAGAGTATGCCCCCTCTCTTTGCTAGATTGGCCCCCTTAGACTTAAGGCGTTTTGCTGGTCGTCTAGAGGACTGGGAGGGCTTTATTAATATTTTTGATAGTCTGGTACATGCCCGGGATGATTTGACCCAGGGCCAGAAGTTAGCTTATTTATTATCCGTGTTGGAAGGGGAGGCCCTTGAATCGGTTCAACATTTGGCCCCCTCGGATGAAAACTACCCTATTGCTAGGGATTTGATTGCCCGTCGGTACCAGAACGTACGACGTCTGGCGGACAACCATGTTGCCGCCATTTTGAATTTACCCCGCGTTGCCAGCGTGATGCACTTGAGAGTGGCTTTGTTGAATCCGCTGTTGGTGGCATACAACGCATTAAAAAACTTAAAACTCCCAGTGGAGCAGTGGTCGTTTTTGTTACTGCACATTGTCCTGGGAAAGTTGCCGGACTCTGTTAAGGTCCGTTTTGAGCAGCAGTATGGTGGGGATAGTGCGACTTATCTGCCACCCTTCTCGGACCTCTTGACGTTCCTGGAAGGAGAAAGTAGACTGGCAGATAATTCCTCTCTGGCCGGTCCTATGGGACCCGAACGACCTGTGCCACAGAGTAGATCCCCCACCGGACCCCCCCGTAGGGGGCGTATGGCCCCTCGCGCGCTCGGCCGCTATGCCGCCGTCCAGGAGACCGCCCGCTGCTTGTACTGTCGGGAACCGGGTCACAGCACGACCCGTTGTGATAAGTTCCTCGACCAGCGCGTCCAAGGCCGTCGAGCGATCGCGCGACAACGGACATGGTGCTACTCGTGCTTGGGCCTGCACATGCAGCGCGAATGTACCCAAGCGCACCCATGCCGCTTTTGTAAGGGCAACCACCATCCCCTCCTCTGCATGAACAGCCCAGAGGGCGGCGGAGCGCCGCAGCGCGTCGCTGCAGGATCACCGCGTATGGGTGGGGGTCTCGGACCCCCCGCGGTGTTTGCATCCCGCAGCAGTTCTAGTGGCCACCAGAGTGGCCCCAGACGCTCTCCGCCACGTTTGGAGCCTCAAACGGGCGGGGGTCCCAGGGACCCCCCAATGGGAAACCGATCCCCAAGGATGGGGATGAATTATGCGAGCGTTGCCGGAGGTCGTAGAGGCCCCCCGCGACGTTTTGAGCCTCGCACGGGCGGGGGTCCCACGGACCCCCCCATGGGAAATCGGTCCCCAACTAGGGGGTTCGATTTTGCGAGCGATGCGGGAGGTCGTAGAAGCCCCTCGCGACGTTTTGAGCCTCGCACGGGCGGGGGTCCCCGGGACCCCCCTTCTGAAAATCGGTCACCGTGCCCCCGCGACTATGGGGCGACGTACACGGTGGATGCTAGGCACCGATTCTCGCCGCCGCTCGCCGAATACCCGCGTTTGGAGCGGCGCCCGCCCCGTCTTCAAGGGGCCGGGAGATATAACCCGCCTGATACCGGGCGAATTGGACGTAGGCAGTATGTGGGAGATTGGGACCCACTGGATCGCTATGAGCGACCCCCTTACCATGGGGGGACGTCTGGGGACCCCACATACTAGCAATCAACGTGTTTACGGTCGATTGTAGCCACCCCTCCAGAGACCGTTTTGTTGCCCACGGCCTCTGTGCTTGTCAGGGGATTGAATGGCGACCTTGTGGAAGTTCGCGCCTTGTTGGATTCCGGTGCTCAGGGGTGTGTTGTGTCATCTTGGTTAGTTAGGCGGTTGGGCCTCAAGGTGCACCCCCACACGGAAGGCGTGAGAGGTGTTGGCGATGTGAAAGTCCCCGGGTTGTTAGGGCATGTTGACTTCACATTTACATCACGTAATAAGTCCACGCCCGGCATTAAGACCTCGGCGATTGTGTTGGACACAGTTGTTGGCCGTCAACCTTCAGTTGACTTGGGACCGAGTATGTTGTCTATGGTGTCTGATTCCCCACTCGCCGATCCAAATTTCTTCCGCCCAGGCCCGATTGATGCTCTCCTTGGAGCCGATGTCCTGGGGCGAGTTTTGTTGACGGGGAAGCGAGTTTTGCAGCCAGATGGCTTGGTAGCTCTGCAGACGACACTCGGTACAGTTGTGATGGGCCCTGCTCGCCGCGTTTTGGATTCCCTTGATGAGGATCGCGGTCTTGTTTTTAATGTGTCTCTCTCCGAAGTGGTGCAGAAGTTTTGGGAGATTGAGGAACCTCCACCAGCCCCGCGGGTAGACCCAGTAGCGGATGAATGCGAGTTGTATTACCAGAATAACACTGGTCGCCTCCGCTCTGGTCGTTTGATCACCCGTCTCCCCTTTCGTGCCGGCCGACCTCCTCTGGGCGAATCCCGACCGCTAGCGGAACGTAGGCTAGTGGCGATGGAGCGTCGCATGAGCAAGGATCCGGTCTTCCGCCAGAAGTATGTTGAATTCATGCGGGAGTATGAGGAGTTAGGGCACATGTCCGTGAGCGATTTGGATTGGCGCTCCGTTGAGCACTTCTTTTTGCCGCACCACGCCGTTTTGAAATCCGGAAAGATTCGGGTGGTCTTTGACGGTTCGGCTCCCACCTCTACTGGAGCGTCCTTGAACCAGTGTCTGCATGTAGGTCCCAAGCTGCACACGGAGATCTCAGACATTTTGACCAACTTCCGGCGGCACCAAATTGTATTTATGACTGACATCCGGATGATGTTCAGACAAACGGTCATCCATCCAGAGGATAGGAGGTACCAATTGATTTTGTGGAGAGAGAGTCCTAGGGACCCCTTGTTGATTTATGAATTGAATACGAATACGTACGGTTTGGCTTCGAGCCCGTTTGTTGCGATTCGTTCTTTGTTGGAGTTGGCCGAGAAGGAGCGCTTGAGATACCCTCGCGCCTCCGCCATTTTGGCCAGTGACGTCTATGTGGATGACATTTGCACGGGCGCCTCATCTGTCTCAGAGGCGATTGTCCTGAGAGACGAACTCACCGCCCTTTTGAAGTCGGGAGGTTACGAGTTGAGGAAATGGATATCCAACTCGCCTGAGGTACTGGTAGGTTTGCCCGAAGAGCACCAGCAGGACCCCCACCTATTCGAAAATGTTGATAATCCCCATGTGGTGACCGTCCTTGGCGTACAGTACAAACCGGTCTCTGACACTTTCACGTATTGTGTGGATTTACGACCACCGAAAGTCTGGACCAAGCGTTTAGTATTGTCTACTGTCGCACGTACCTTTGACCCCAATGGGTGGATTTGCCCCGTGCTGTTTATGGCCAAGTGTTTCTTGCAACGGTTATGGGCTTCGGGTGTGTCGTGGGATGAACCCCTCTCGGACGAGTTACTCCGAGATTGGTCGAGCTTCGTTTCATCCCTCCCCGAGATTAATGAAGTGCATTTGCCGAGGCTATTCCTCCCTTCTGAAAATTGTAAAGTTACTCTTCACGGCTTTTCCGATGCCTCCGAACGTGGATTTGCTGCGGCCGTGTACCTCCGCACCGTTACTGTTGACGGAGTTGTTGCTGTGCATCTGGTGATAGCGAAAAGCAAAGTCGCTCCCCTTCGGACTCGTCATACGATCCCGAGGTTGGAATTGTGTGGAGCTGCCCTCCTAATGCGTTTGTTGAACCACGTATGGCTCACATTAGGTCGATCTATTAAGATACAAGAGGTTTATGCTTGGACGGACAGTCAGGTCGTCCTTTGTTGGTTGAAGGCTCCGGCGCACACCTTGGACGTGTTTGTGGCCAATCGAGTGTCGCAGATTTGTAATTCCGACATCGAGTTGATTTGGAGACACGTGCCGGGAACCATGAATCCCGCGGATTGTGCGTCTCGGGGTTGTGTAGCCCCAACCCTAATTAACCACCCCCTCTGGTGGGGCCCACAGTGGTTGATGCGGCCTGAGTCGGAGTGGCCGCCCTCTCCAGCGTAGTCGAACGTAGCCGTTCCTGATATGCGGGCATGCGTCCTGGAGACTAACCCCGCCGGGGAAAAGGATTTGTTGTTGGATCGGTACAGCTCCTTACAGAAGCTGCTTGGTGTTACCGCTTGGATCAGACGTTTTGTGTACAATTGCAGAAACCCACGCGCGAGGCGTGATTCGTCGGTTCTCACTCCGGACGAGCGTAGGGACGCGCTCTTGTTTTGGGTCCGGAGAGTACAAGCTGATAGTTTTGAGTCCGAGATTGAAATTTTGCGTTTAGGCCGTCGCAAGTTGAAGGGCGCGGTATCGCGATTGAATCCCTTCCTGGACGAGAGTGGGCTTTTGCGAGTCGGCGGAAGACTTCGAAATGCGAACCTGCCGTATGGAGCTCGTCACCCCCTTTTGTTACCTAAAGCCGGACATTTGACGCAACTGATAATAACAGATCGCCATGTGAATGCACAACATGCTGGCTGTAATGCTTTGTTGGCCATTTTGCAGCGTGAATTTTGGATTTTGTCTGCTCGTCGAGCCATTCGCACTGTGGTTTTCCGTTGCCTACCTTGTTATCGATTGAAGGCCGCGACCATGCAGCCCCAGATGGGTGATTTGCCTGCTGATCGCGTCACGGAATGTAGAGCTTTTGCCGGAGTCGCCACCGACTTCGCCGGTCCCTTTACTGTAAAGGCTTCGAGACTGCGTAATGCTAAAACCTATAAGGCGTACTTGTGCGTGTTTGTGTGTTTGTCCACCAAGGCTGTCCATTTGGAAATTGTCTCGGAATTGTCTACCGAAGCCTTTGTCGCCGCCTTGAGCAGATTTGTTTCCCGTAGAGGACTGCCGTCATTGATACGTTCCGATTGTGGTACTAATTATAAGGGAACGTGTAATTATCTTAAGGAAGTAGTTAAGTTTTTTGTTGATAATAAAATAGACATTGGAACCACCCTCTCCCGGCGTGGGATAATCTGGAAGTTTAGCCCTCCAGCTTGTCCGACCTGGGGAGGAATTTTTGAAGCTTGTCTAAAGGCTGCCAAGACACACTTGCGTCGCGTGATTGGAGAAACTATTCTCACGTTTGAGGAACTTGATACGGTATTTTGTAAAATTGAGGCCGTCCTCAACTCGCGACCCTTGTGCCCGTTGTCTTCGGACCCGAATGACCTGGAAGCGTTGACCCCAGGTCATTTCTTGATCGGACAGCCCCTTTTGGCGTTGCCTGAATATCCGATTCAGGATGTAGGATCCCATCGTTTGTCGCGATACCAACTTTTGAGACAGATGTCCCAAAACTTCTGGGCACGTTGGTCGATGGAGTATTTGCATATCCTACAACAGCGCGTGAAGTGGACAGATAAAACCACCCCACCCCAGACTGGCGACCTCGTGTTGATTAAGGATGCTAACCTGCCGCCCCTATGTTGGCGAAGGGGGCGCATTGTTAAACTCTACCCCGGAACTGACGGAGTTCCTCGTTTTGCTGAGGTTTTGGTTCGAGATTCGGTTTTGAAGAGAGCAGTTAGTGGGCTCTCCCGATTACCCGTAGATTGACGTACCGTTCTTAACGGTCCGGGGCGGGGGGATGTTCGGAAAAGATCGACGTTTCTGAACGCATCCCTAATGTCACGTCGAATTGACATTTAGCTGTCACTTGAAGTTGACAGTGGCACTTGATTGAAATTCTTGTACCAAGATGTCGGATTAATTTTGCTGAATTTGTTAAAAATCGCTCGCGTTGAATGTGCCTGGCATATCGAGTTTGAATTGAATCTTAAATTATCTATGTGATCCCGTTTTGTACGACCAAGGTTTTGACGCCATCCATCGGGCTGGTCGCGGAGTTTTGAGTGAAAGATAACCTTTTCTACCACACGCGTTGTTGTTGGGACAATATATCTTGATAAGCAAGCCCCGCGTGTGTCATCGTGTAGTGCTGAAGCGCCCAGTGTCTTGGGACCGTTGTGTTGTGTTGGTTTTGTGAGTAAGGTGACTAATTGGTAAGGTCTGCAGAAGAAGAAGATTTACCAGGGGGCGCGCCCTCTGTCTCCACTGCCCAGGACCACAGACAGTATGTAAAATTCACCTTACTTCACATTCTCTCCGCTGTGTATCGCAGTCCAATTGTTCAGCTTACATCCCGGCTGAAACCTAGTTCTTGTCCGGAGTCTATAATAGTAATACCAGCTTCCACTGCGCTAAGCTGATTCCGCGGTCTAGGCGGGGGTGTACTGAACAAGTACCATAGACCACATTCATACGCTGCGGCAAGTTATACAGAAGACCGAAGAGTATAATTTGCCACTTTGCTTGGCGTTCGTGGACTATGAGAAAGCCTTTGATTCGATTGAGACTTGGGCGGTGCTGCAGTCTCTCCAGAGGTGCCAAATAGACTACAGGTACATCGAGGTGCTGAGGTACTTATACCAAAACGCCACCATGTCGGTCCGATTACAGAACCAGAGCTCTAATCCTATCCAACTACAGCGAGGTGTGAGACAGGGAGATGTCATCTCTCCCAAACTGTTCACAGCTGCGTTGGAGGATATTTTTAAGCTGCTGGATTGGAAAGGATGCGGCATCAACATTAATGGCGAGTACCTAACGCACCTACGGTTTGCTGATGATGTAGTTCTTATGGCTGAGACCTTGGAAGACCTGAACACAATGCTCGAAGATCTCGGTAATGCTTCGCAAAGAGTGGGTCTTAAGATGAACATGGACAAGACGAAAATCATGTTCAATGCCCATGTTGCACCCGTTCCAGTTAATGTTGGGAACATTACACTCGAAGTTGTTGACCACTATGTTTACCTAGGACAGAAGGTCCAGTTAGGTAAGTCCAACTTTGAGAAAGAGATCTCTCGTCGAATCCAGCTCGGATGGGCAGCGTTTGGGAAGCTCCGGCATATATTCGCGTCCGAAATACCTCAATGTCTCAAGACGAAAGTCTTTGACCAGTGTGTGTTGCCAGTAATGACCTATGGAAGTGAGACGTGGTCTTTTACTATGGGTCTCATAAGAAGGCTCAAAGTCACCCAGCGAGCAATGGAGAGAGCGATGCTTGGTATTTCCCTGCTCGATCGAATCAGAAATGATGAGATCCGCAGGAGAACTAAAACAACCGACATAGCTCGAAGGATTGCATCATTGAAGTGGCAGTGGGCGAGACACATAGCGCGGAGAACCGATGGCCGTTGGGGACGGAAAGGTTCTCGAATGGCGACCGCGTACCGGACGACGTTCCGTGGGCAGGCCCCCTACAAGGTGGACCGACGATCTGGTCAAGGTCGCGGGAAGCCGCTGGATGCGGGCAGCGCAGGACCGATCGTTGTGGAGATCCTTGGGGGAGGCCTATGCCCAGCAGTGGGCGTCGTTCGGCTGACATGATGATGATGATGATAATGATCTGGGAAGTTCAAGGCCAGAGGGAGCTTTTCCTGGATGAGCACATATGGGTGTGGAAGGGTAGCAGAGTTTTCCCACAGTTTAACTTTGGTTAAAGAGGCCTCCGTGGTGCCAGGCATGACGCACTTATAAAAATTATTGCGACTCTTTTAGCCTTTGATAAATTTCATAACTTTCTGAGAAACCGAATCTTCTTTACTCCGGTTAAGTTGCGAACTGTTTTTCTATTGTTTTGGTTAGTTTTAAGAAATACAAAGTTGCCTCTTGGAATTACCTAAAACAACAAAACTCAAATTTAGGTTAATGTAATAAATAATTGATACATAAAACTACGTAAATAGATTTACTTACGTGTACCGAAGGCATCTTCGAATTATGTATCCATATTTCTGTAAAGAAATATCTGAGAAAAAGTGGAAAAACATCTAAAGAATACTAGAAAACCGAAATGAGTAAAAAACACAAACTAAATAAACGACATCTTGAAATTCTTGATAAAAGTGACAGACTAAATTTTAGCCAATGGGGGCACCCCAACAAAATGGCGGTCTTAATTATAGCCAATGAACGGGTATCGGGGCTACCGGCCACTAAGTTTTGACCTATTATATGGGTGATTCCAACGCCTGAACGAGAGTGATGAGTGATGTGCTATTTACATCATTGTCAATGGTTGCATTTAGCGTAACTAATCGCTGACTAATCGCTAAGTCATCGATTACTTGTCTGATTACTATCACAATTACTATTTTCGATAGATTCTGCTGAACGCGCTTTAGCGTTTTTCTGGTTTTGACATGACGAATGACAGCAACAAATAGGGACACGATTTTTTTTTCGATATTTTTGGTATCGAGTACTTTTTATTCGATACCGAGTACTTTTGTACTCGATTCTTTTTGTTTTGATACTTTTACTAATGAGTACTTTTTGGCAAGTATCGTATCAAATAATTCATACTTAAATAATCAAGGATTTCTTCCACCGATGAAGGCGGGTTCGAGTTCGAGCTTCTGCTCTTTCCCCGGGCTTCATCTCGCGAGGCTACTGCCCCACGGTGTTTGGTGCTACTTTGCGCGGCCGTTCTCGGACGTGTGGTGTGCCCCGTTGGATCTTTGCGGCTCTCGGCGCGGTCAGCCAGTCGAGTGAGACCCCATTGGGAGAGGCCCAGCTAGCTCCTGCGAGCGGGCGCGCAAACGGGGTACTACGGGCTATAATTTTAGGTGGAGGTGTTGGAAGGGATGTGAGGATTGGGTGAGTTGGGTTGGGGAAGTGGCGGCGGCACAATATTGCGGGGTAGTGCCCACATCTTTCTGGCTCTGGT